>OY757945.1:27297342-27534842 GCA_963585895.1 Sepioteuthis lessoniana | reverse complement strand
AAAGTTGACCACCTTAGTTGATTCGAAGGCTCCCTTTTCAATAGCTACTACTCCAAGGTGTAGGGGATGACGCAATTCTATTCCCTGGATTGCTCCACTTTACCCTTTATCTGTACCTTATAATGGTGAGTGTTAAGCAAGGCGGCATCAAGTACCATTTTTTGAGTCTTTGGTATGACTTGACCTGGGATTGAACCCCGGTTTCCCGGACCATTGGCGAACACTCTACTCATTTGGCCATTATATATATATATATATATATATGTGTGTGTGTGTGTGTGTGTGTGTGTGTCTGTCTGTCTGTCCGAGTGTGTGTTTGTGTATTTTTCCTTAAGCCTAATTTAATCTATTTGTTTAATGCCATAGTAAACTCTTATGCCAAAATTCAATCGTAAATTATTTATCTCAAACAAATAATTTGTACAGTTATGCGGTTCCAAATATCCCGGTCAAATAGTGAAAATTATATAAATATATATATATATATAGTTTTTAGTAATTATTCCAATCTAATAATAATGATAATCACTTCTTTGCAAACAGTTATATGGTTTCAAGTATTCCTATCAAATACAAATAATTTGCACATAATTACATGATTTCAAGTATTCCTATTTAATACAAATAATTTGCACACAGTCATATCGTATCAAGTATTCCTATTAAAAACAAATAATTTGCAAAAAGATCTATTTGACTCATAGATAGGATGCTAACAGATACTACCACTCCGAGCCAGAGTGGACCTGGGAGTAATAGTAAGGTGTCCATGATCCCCAGATCAACAGAACGACACATGTAGTTTTGTTCCCTATCAAGGATATCCCTTTTTGTTGGGGTTGCGCTCTGCAGGGGGTACAGTCAGCATGTTCTTAGCTCAGTCCACCGGGTGGTTTTAAGTCTTAGAATCAGGATTGACGACACAAATCTGTGGTTACCATTATTATCAACCATCGATTTCAAACAAATATTTCCACTTCTCAATTCTTCTGTTACTCGAAAATGATGGAATCAAGACTTATTTCACTTGGACAAATATTGGATGTGGAAAGAACTATTCTAATCGTATATACAAAATGTCTATTGACTCACGAGAACCTGATATGCAAGGGTGGACTGAAAAGTAAATTGGCTGAAAGGTTCTTAAGATGATGTCATAGCTGCTGCTGCTGCTGCTCCTGCTGATGATAATCTTTTTGACCAAAGGACTTTAATACCGACGGAAGAAGTGTGTGAACCACCTGGGCGACTACGACGAAGAATAAATCTCATTTGGTCTCATTTTATGAGTATATCATGGTTAGTCTTTGAAATTTTCTCTGACTCCCGTTGGTTGACAAGAGGGCTTATTGCCTGAGCATCTAAAGTAATTATGACATTTTTATTTTACTTCTTTCCGATTTTTTTACACCAGCGTTAGCCGATTGTTTCTCGCTGGAGTTTGAGTAACAGCAAGTCTCCTCAAGTCTCCAGGACTCTCCTCAATACTCTTTGCATGTTTTTTTCCACCAGCTTTATCTGGTGGTCTTACACTGGGATCTGAGTGACTGTAAGTCTCCTCTGGTCTCTCAAGCCCAGTCGGCTGGGGCTGGATAATATAATGACTGCATCTCTGCTGTGGGGTAAAATACGAGTGTCCTGCGTTACACAGTAAACAATGCAAAGTACTCCTTCGTTGCCATCACTCTTAGGTCCACTCAGACCCGGAATGGTAGTACCTAACAGGGTCCTATATATGGGTCAAATAAAACTGTTTGACATTTAAACTGAGTGCATACAAATGACTAATTCTAAATTGAATTGGTCATTTAACTGTGTGTAAAAAATGACTTATGTTTAATTGAATTGTTAGTGATACATAGAAATACTTGGAAACATTAAACTTTGTTGACATGCTAAAATGAATTATTTCAAATAAAACTGTTTGATCATTTAACTAGTATATGGCAACACTTAAAACCATTTAAGTGTGTGCAAAAAAAATCAAGCTCATTAAAGAATGTTATCAACAAAATGTGTTCACAAAACATCAATATATTTAATATATATATATGTAGAAAGAACGATTTGGCATTAAATAACCAACAATTGTTGATATGCCATAAAACCCAACCAAACCAAATCATGTATATTTAATATATATGTAGAAAGAGGATTTGTCGTTAAATAACCTCCAATGGTTGATATGCCATAAAACCCAACCAAACCAATCAGGTCTCCAGAAGTTTTCTCAGTATTGTAGTCGATTCTATGAATATTGTAGTCTGTATGGGTTTGATTCTTTCCTAGAGTCTTTTACAAGCCTTTAAGGACAGTTTAAAACCCGCCAACCACATATCACCGACACCGATTTCGCAAATCTTTGCCAATCTTTTCGCTTTCTTTCATTTTCTCTCTTTGGTCCGCTTGAACAGCAAAATCCTCAAGTTAATTAATTCTTGGTCCAGTCTTCTGGCCGGGATTGGCTGATCCGTTTCTGTATCAAAATCCCAGGTTATTATATATTGATAACCAGTCTCTAATTCATATTTGGCCTTGAATTTCATCTAATGATTGTATTTTTAATACATGAAACTTTTAGTCATGAAACCAACATGAAAATGAAGAACTGAGATAGATAGATAGATAGATAGATAGATATGAACAGCCAAGACAACCAGAATGATAGCTAGGAACAGATAGATAGATAGATAGATAGATAGATAGATAGATGCAGGCGAGAGAGATACCTGTGAGTCAGTCTCCTGAGTTATTTCCTTTTTTTCTTTTCTTTTCTTTTCTTTTTTTTTTTTTTTTTTTTTTTTTTTTTTGTAAATTAGACTGAATGAGTTGATCTATTGAAAATAATGGAGACCCAGAATAAAAGCTATCAGAAATGTCGCATGTTGTGGATAATAAGGATCCCACCGAACGGTAGGAAATGCTGACAGCTTTACTGTTCTTTTCCAGGCCGACGTGCGTTTTTCTATCTTTCTATTTATCGATTCATCCCAACGACGAAATCCTCCGCGAAGCATTCAAAGAAATACGATTGTCGACTGCGCAATCGGAATTCTTTATTTCGAAGAACGGAACGTTTGGAAACATTCAGTAAATTCGAAAGCTGATTTTCGGAGTTACTTTCATATGATTTTTACTAAATCATTTGAACTACGTGGGTTAATTAATTTTAAAACTGTTTCAGGATTTTTTAATACACTGTTTGTATGTATGCATGTGTATTAGATCTATCTATCTATCTATCTATCTATCTATCTATCTATGTATCAGTCTAGTCGCATATATCTATTTTTAGTCTATTCGAATCTATCTATCTATCTATTATTTCTGTTTGCTCGTATCAATTTTTCATTCGAAGTGACCAATAATCTTTTCAATGTCTTCTTGATTGATATCCAATACGACGAATAGATTTTTATTTCGATACCGTAAAAATAATTATATAATCAGGTTCTTAGAATTGCAGAAAGAATATTTGCCTTATCATCACAGAGAATTGATATTTTTAGTCGATAGAAAGAAATAAGTAACTTGTCTATGCATCTTAAAAATTCATGTCTTTTCCTTCAAGTCTGCTATGACGAACATTTTTCAGTGTAAAGGAAATTAAACCCAAATCAAATATATTTAAACTCAAAATTTATTTTACAAAATAAACTGTTCTTTATCAATTCTGTCGTCCTACAAATATCTGTGAATCAGTGAGTTCATATCTATCAATCTGGAGGTGCCCGTGGTGTAATGGTTATCGTCGCAGGATATGGACACGGCGACACGAGTTCAAATCCTGGACGAGACTGATTGCATTTCACATTGCACTAATACCCTTGGGAAAGGTATGAATCCAATTATTCTCCCTCCAGCTATGGGTAAATAGTAGGACAGACTAGGTTCTTCAGCCTTGGTGATGCAATTAGTCTAGGAGAAGGAAAACTCTGAATTCAAACCTGTTAAACTCCTCTTAAAAATTGACCTTGTGTCATATCCTGCCCGAGCAGGGGGGGGGTAAATAGGATCTATCAATCTGGAGGAGTCCTAGTGGTATAGAGGTAAAGTGCTGGACTCGTAGTAAGCCAGTTCGAGCTTCAGTCACGCAATTACATTCACTTTCGTAGATATATTCCTGGAAAAGGCATGAACTCCCTTATCCCTCCAGCTATGGTTTAAATAAGATTACAGCTGTTATTCTACAAGGATAGCTTTGGCATTAAATAACTCATTTAACAAAGAAAATAAACCTAGCCATCCATCTCGGTCAGTTCATATTGTCAGTCAGTTATTATCTTTATTTTAAGCTGCCTCAATCTGTTCATATCAATCAATATCAATCTTATTCTGACAGAAGGCCACCAATGAGAGAGCACTCTGGGAAAATCGAATCCAACATTTCATACGATAGAAGCTCGTTCTTGACACTTCCTTTCACAATATATATATATATATATATATATATATATATATATATATATATGCGTGTATATATAGTCATCCACAGACAGATCAGTTTCGTTCTATTATCTATATATATATATATATATATATATATATATATATATATATATATATCATAATGTTGCGTTGCTAGCATGAATTTTTTTAACTCACTCTAACCATTCGCCTCTATCATCCATTGCTTCCGGCAGGTCTTCTTGACTACATCATGTGTCCGTACAGAGCTGTTGTATATAAATTCTTGAACATCCTGTGTTCGCACTGAGCAATATATATATATATATATATATATATATATATATATATATATATATATATATATATATATATAATTTTTTTATATTCATATATTTATATTTATATATATATATATGAGCAAAAGTGTTAAGACAAACAGTATTATTTCTTTCAAATCATTGATATTCGTTAAGTCGATATATTTAAAAAAAAAATAACTGATTTCTCTCTACTTTAAGGAATTAAAATATCAGTTTTTGCTTCAGATCAACTCCGATGCATATTTGAATGGTGGAAAGGAAATTAAACCCAAATTAGAAATATCCAAAACTGTAAATTTATTTTTTTTAATGATAAACTGTTCTTTATTATTCAAGCATTTATTTAAATTTGATATCATGTTCAAGTTCCATTAGCGTAGTTGATGAGGAAAACCTTTTCTTATTGAGGGATTAGGTTTCCGCTTGGAAGATATAAACCCTTCTTCCTCATAGTAGTAGTTTTTCGTCTCCCTACGTCTCGTTGAAAGAAAGTAATCGTTAACACTTGAATTTCTCTCCCTATTCAAGAGGGAATGATGTGGGTTAGAAAAAAAGAAGTGAGGGGAAAAGAAGACAAACCCTGTTGGCAAAAAATAAATAAATGAATAAAAAGGGGGGTGTCTGTAATAGCAAATCGGTTTTTACTTCGTACGCTAAGCGAGTAGTTAATGTGTCGGGTACGTGAGAAAAGGGATTTCTGCTTGCTGACTGGCTGGGTGAAAAGAGAGAAATAGGCTAACATAACCGCCGTTCTACTAAAACAGGACGAGAGGAGACTGTTAAATAAGGTGCAAATCGGGTACAAAGCCTTTGTTTGAATAATAATAATAATAATAATAATAATAATAATAATAATAATAATAATAATAATGTATTACTTTTTTCCTAACAAAGAAAGTATAAACAGACTTCCCGAGAAACGTTCTGCGACATGCTCATTTCGCTTTTAGGTTTTTCATACTTCAAAATAGATATTCAATATTTGATTAGGAATCTTCTTGTATCGGTCGGTTCAGTTCTATTAGTCAATTTGTCGATACATCTATTTCAGTCTGCTTATATCTATTGATATATTGCTATTTGTTTTGATCAATTCAGATCTATCTATTTATTTCAGTCAGCTCATATATATATATATATATATATATATATATATATATATATATATATATAATGACAATAACAGATTGTTTACAAAGTATTTTTAAAAAGTGTTTAGTCCTTTAAGAGCAGAGTTAATTTTAAGATTACAAATCCGTGTAATACTTCCCCTTATTCAAAGATTCACGTGTCACCGCGATCACCTGATGGAAAATGGAGTCTGTAGTGGCTTGTCTTTCATATTTGATCTTTTTAAAACTGAGTACGTTATTCGAGGAGTGTACACGTGACATTTTAATTTTTAATCCATTTTTTGATATTATAACATTAGGGGTAGATGGACTGAAAGGTATTTATTCAGGTGTCTACACGTAGACACTAATTCCGTTTTCTTATTCAAGAATTTGCAGGCTTTCGGGTACTCCCAGATATGTTTCTTTTCAAGATACAACCAGCAAGTGCTTTTATAATCTTTATATACAGAGGCTTTTTTTCACAACTTTTCATTGAATTTCTCTGTTTCGTCTTTTACAGTCCATACGTAACCTAATAATGTAGAATTGTTTCAGTTGATTCGATTCGAGGAACTTCAATGAAGAGAAATGATGGTTGAATATTGTTTTCTCTTACAGATACATGCGAGAACAATTCACGATGAATTAGCAACAACATATTTTATTTGCTTGAACAAACTTGATTGAGTAAATACAAGAATTACATGAGATACAAGAAAGAGATCATTAAGAGTTGTATGAAGGAATGTCCTAATATGGTTAAAAAGTCTTTAGCGTACGTACGTATGAAATTAGAAATTTTGTGCAAAAATTTGCATGTTTAAGAAATGTAATGTTCTATGTTGTCGTGTTCAATGCGACACGGGGTTTGACGGAGGCGAAAAGTCCTTGTTAATGATAAACAGAAGCGCGTGCCAATTTGCAGTCAAGGTCGACCAGATTTTGGATTTCGTGCCTGGCTTTGATATACAAGTTTAACAACGCCACCAGGAGGTCATCAGCAAAACGATTTGACCGAGAAGGGGGATAATAACATTTTGAGGCATCTAGCTCTGGGTGGTAGGACTATTTGGAATACAAGTGAGGTCATCTTCACAATTATATAATCTTTTTTTCTTCTCCAATTTAATTCTGCAGCTCCAACGTAGACTCATTAGCGTCGTTTTCAATAGTTGCTTTGTATATGACGTCGTCTATTCGACAATTTCCATTGAATGGCCACTTTTCTCTTACCCTGCAGTTGTATCCAGCGATCTGGTTGTTATTTTATTATTTTAAGATTTTCATATGATATTTCATAATGTCCAACGTATTGGACTGCTGCCTCGAAGTAAGCAATTTCGAACTGCAGTCAAGATATTGTGTTCATTTTCGGTTTGATATCCTTGGGGAAAGGCATGAACTCCAATATCCCCCACCAGCTATAGGTTCAATTTTACAAAGATGGCTTTGGCATTCAATAACCCACTAAGGTTGATATGCCATTTAGCAAAGAAACTGAAAACTAAGTGTATGATTAAAAAGTAAGCTTGGAATACGTTACCAGTATCACCTGCAGAGAGGTAAAAACCCCTCCACTAAAAAATAGATGTTATGGGTATGACGCTAAACAGCATCTGATTGTGAGGCTCCAGTTCTCGAGATTTGAAGAGTGTGGAATACTCCTTTTTTGCCATTACTTCCGGGTCTACTTGGAGTAGAAGTAACTGTTACGGTCCAATCTATGGGTCAAATAGATCTACTAAAAATTATTCATATTCTATAGAGCCGTGGGAAAAAAAACTCTTAAGAAACATCTACACAAAAATGTGTACGTGTAACGAACATGATTCTTTAACCTCTATGCATAAAATAAACATAGGTTGATATGCCTTTAAGATCTAAATAAAGTGTTATGTAATGAAGATATTTAGAAAGTTGAATCTAAACTAAACAACAGAGAAAACAAAAAAACGTAAATGGAAACGTGATCTCGGGGTTGGCTTAGATGATATATTTAAAGCGAACAATCATATTTTGTCTATTGTATTGAGGGCAAATGAAATTAATGGCTGGATGGTAAGAAATTTTATTTCAAGTGAGGTACATACTGTTTTAAAAATATAATTTCCGTTTTTAAAGCAAGTTTTGACTACGCATTTTGAAATTTCAGTGTTTTAAATACAACCAAAAATTACCTGATTAAAGAGTGTCTTCATTGGCCATTCATTAAAAGAGTGTGCCTCATGGTTTAATCCGTGATGTCACTCCTCTAAAATGAACGAACTTAAAATGCTAATTCAATATGTAATGTGTGAGGTTAAGAATAAAAAAATCGCGATGGAAACAAATGAAATTTTCCTCTTGTTGATGACCAAGATGTCATTACTGGCTGCCAAGTACAAAACTGATTTTTTAGGATTTAATTCTGGCAATATATTATTGAGAGATGAACCCAGACCAGGACGCTCCTCAGACCTCAGTCAAGATCTTATAAGAGAATTGGTGGAATGCAATCAGCTCAAAAGAACTCGAGAATTAGCACGGCATGAACATATTACAATATACAATGTACCAACTCTTAAAAGAAAGATGGGAAAATTGAGCAAGCTGGGCGTTTGGCTTCCTCATACTCTTAATGAAAAATATATCCATAGTGAAAAATCTTCTTTCAAGGAGAGAATAAACTGTTTCTCAAACATGTCAATATAGATAACGAAAAATGGATCTTTTATGAAACTTTTTATCATTAAGGGTTTTCGGACTATTGTCTTCATCTTTATCGTTATTTCCACAACGTTTCCGCCGATATGTCCTCCGGCTTTCCGAACTCGGGAACCTTCACGGAACTTCGAACTACGTCCTTTATTGTATCCACTGGGGTCATCTGTTCTGATTCCGTTAGCCATAACCGGGTACAAGTGATAAGTTTTCCTGTATTGTTATTCGCCTGCAGTCAGGGTTGAACCAGCAACCTCCAGGTGACTGTCTCCTTAGAAGCTTAGGGAACCAATGCTTTTAACCGTTACGCCATGCGTCCTGCTGGTTTGGTTTGGTTTGGTTTCTTTGTTTAATGGCATATCAACCTTTGTAGGTTATTTAATGCCAAAGCCATTTTCCTAGAAGAACAGTAGTGGTGCTATTTAACCCATAGCTGGGAAGATTCGGGGGTTCAATACCTTTCCCAAGGGTATTTGCCCGAAAGTGAACGTAATAGCGCGACTGGAGTACGAACTCGCTTACTACGATTCCGCAGTCCATCGCTTTAACCATTACACCACGTGGACACCCCCCACGTAATAGCCATTCACCTTTGTTGACATGCTAACCTGAATAGTTTGAAATTGAACTGTTTGATCATTTTACAATGTGTAAACAAATGACTTTTGTTTAATTGAATTGTTAGTGTTAAATATCAATACTTGAAAATATTTAACAAATGATTAATAATAATTAGAATTATTAGTATTTAATAGAAATAAGTGAAACCATATAACTGGCTCGTTTAAAAAGTTTATCGACAAAATATGTTTGGAAATCAAATATATTTATTATATATGTATAGAAAGGGTTTGGCCTTAAATGACCTACAATGGTTGATATGCCATAAAACCAAACCAAACACAAAATACATAACATAATTTTATCTGGATATAGATATTAATAGCGTATATGTTCTGTGAAAAGATTTTTTTTCAAAGATTGATGTGAGAGGATTGTAAAAAGCGAAGATGCCCAAGGAGGAATAACAAACAAATAACAACATTGCTTATAATATATCTATTCTTTTTGCTTGACCTTTTGATAGGGATTCGAAAATTTTTAGGGTTTCCAACTCAGTTCGTAACTACATTGCGCTGGGAGAAGTCACTTTTTTGCTAGATGTCAATGTGGGAAAATGTTCCTCCCCGTACAAACAGACTCGAACAGTAAACTGTCTCCATTGCACGCCAAAGAGAGACAATTTATTCCTGGGAACGATTGTAATTCGTGGGACAGACACTCTTTTATAACAAGAGGGACCGTAAGAAAGAAAGTGAGTGACAGATCCCGGCGAAGAATTATTCTGAGCCGAATTCCCGATATATTTTAAAACTTTCCCAGACAGGGCTTTGACAATATCTTAACGTCTGGTTCATATCAGGACCCAAAATGGCGGAACCTTTGTTGTACGAACGAACGAATATTTGATGAATTATAATAAGGTTACTTTCTGCTGACCTGCCCTGATGAATGTTTATGAAAAGAAAGGTAGATAAATACGAAAGTTATTCTCAGTATGATCCAAAACATAAAAAAAGACATTCTTTAAAATAGTGAGAAACTTGTGAATGAATTTGCTGCTTATTGAATGATCCACATTGAATTCAATGGCTGCTCATTGAGTAGAATCAAAGTCAAAGTAGATGAGAAACGTTAATGGGAAGAAAAAAGAAAAACAATTGAAGAATGATTACAATTGGATCAACGCTAACAAAACTACTTCAGTTGAATGAGGGTGAGGCTTCGTGTTAAGAGGATATTGTTCTTTGAAGTTTCCGTTATTAGAGAAGTTCCCTTGTTTTGTTTTTTTTGTTTGTTTTTTGGGGATTTTTTTTGCGAAGTGTTCCTTTTGTTTTGTGCTTGCGCGCGTGCGCGCGTGTGTGTGTGTGTTTCCTATCGAATTCATTCTGTGTCTTATATCTTCTTACGGTAATTGTCTATTTCGACAATCTGTATACTTGATTAACATAAGCAAACAAAGAAAAAGATATCTACCAACTTAGTCGGCTGAGGCTGTAGAAGACATCTCCCGGTCCACTAGGCCAATAGTGGGTAGAGTGTTCGTCAGGGGACCGGAAGACCGGGATTCAATCCCAGGTCGAGACATACTTGATGCCGCATTGCTTAATGTTCTGCATTATAAAGATTGCTTCATATTATCTTAGATCCGTATGAAAGATGATAGGAAGCAATCCAGGGAAAGGAATAGCGGCCTCCTCTACACCTCGGTGTGGTAGCTTATGAAAAAGAAGCCTTCAGGTCGCCCTCGACTAAGATCACCAGTTTTATTTTACTTATTTCTATTTAATAATTGTCATTTTTTTGCTTTCGCACACAATCGATTACAAGTAAATGACAATGATAATCCTTCGTAAACAATTAGAGCTTCAAGTAACTATTCTTAATACAAATAATTGGCACACAGTTATATGCTTTCAAGTGACTAATAATAATAATCCTTAGCAAACAATTATAACTTCAAGTAACTAATAATAATAATCTTTAGTAAACAATTATACCTTCAAGTAACTATTCTTAATACAAATAATTGGCACACAGTTATATTCTTTAAAGTAACTGATAATAATAATAATCCTTAGTAAACAATTATACCTTCAAGTAAGTATTCTTAATACAACTGATTAAGTTATATGGCATAAAATATTCCAATCAAAAACAAATTATTTATTAAACAGATTTATTTGACTTATTTGTGGAACCCTAAGAGGTGCTACCACTCCGGATCAGAGTTGAGCTGGCAGTAATAACAATGAAGGGGTGAATCCATACATTCTAGATCTCCAGAATTAGATCCTCACCATCAGATGCAGTATCAGACTCCCCCCTTTTTTCAGATCCCTTTCTTTTAGTTGGGGGTACATACCCCTCTGCAGGTATATAATCAGCATATTCTAAGCTCTTGCAGACCGGGTGGTGTAGCTGACAGAAAAAGATAAATAGATCTGAATAAACAGAGAGAGAGAGAGAGAGAGAGAGAGAGAGAAAATGGGGTAGAGAATGAGAGAGATTGAAAAAGAGAGAGAGGAGCAGACTAAGAAAGAAAGAAAGAAATAAAGAAATAAAGAAAGAATTTGGCGAATGAAAGAAGGAAGGAACGTATAGAAGGAGAAAGATAGATACAGAAAACAAAGAGTGCAAGGAAACGAAAAAAAAAGTGGAAACGATAAGGACAGAAAGAAAGAAAGAAAGAAAGAAAGAAAGAAGCGTGTATTTTGTGCATGTGTCCCCACGCATGCTTGTGTGCATGTGTCCCCACGCATGTCTATGTATATATAATGTATGTGTGCGTATAAGTGTATATGTGTGAGTTTGAGAGTGGAGGCGTGAACTCCGTAATGCTATCTGCAATTGATAAGTGCAGAGAACTCCTCAAATCAGCCAGAAGTATTTCGAGGCGACACAGGTTCCATTGTACACAAGATGCTTGCTTCTATGTGCACTTATTCACACACAATATACATCCACTGTCTGTAAAGGAGACTAGACACGACAACGACCTTGATTTATTTCAAAATACACCTTAAAATGTACGAGAGATGCAAAAAAAAAGAAATTTGTTTCTTTTTCTCAACAAGAAGAAGAAGAAGAAAAAGAAGAAGAAGAAAGATTACACCCTGCGATTTTATTTTATTCTATTTAATCTTAATCATTGCAGAATTAATCCTAGTGAACTAAAAGAATTAAGTCAGAAAGAGAAAGGAGAGATTTTGGGGTTGACTGAAAAGGAAACGCCAAAAAAAGGGGGATGGTCGAATGATATCGCATTAAGAATAAGGTAAAAGTAATCCAGGCTGAAAGCCGAAATATTTTTAAAAGGAAGAAGATACGGAAAACATTCATACGCCTCTCATTGCAAATCATCTAGTTGTAATGATTACTACGTACACTCAAATAATAAACGACTTTGTATAATGAACAACCTCTAATTTTTGACCCCATAAAGGTGTTTTTATCGGCAAGGTTAGGACAAGAAACAAGGCGTGCGTCGATGTTTAAGAATATTCTGATTGACTGAGAGAAGAGTGGAAGAACATCCCACTTGGCTGCAGAATATGTAAATGAATGTAACGTGGGAACCAACAAATAGACGGACAGACGATCAGAATTATCATGTAGATTTGACATATTTTAACCCATTGGTTGGTTGGTTGGTTGGTTTTGCAGCATGTCAAATCTTGTGAGATTATTTAATTCCTGTGCCATTAGTTTCCTTTTGAATGCGCGCGCGCACGTGCGTGTGTGTGTGTATGTGCATTTTGTCAAGTTTTAACTATGAAAATCCTTTGTAAACAATTATAGTTTCCGGTATTCCCAAAGTAGTTCGAACACAGTTCAATGGGCTCAAGTATTTAACTTAGATAATTTGCAGTATATGGTTTCAAGTATTTCAAGCGATTATGTGTTGTTTTTGTTTTTGTTTTAGTTTTTTGTTTATTTGTCGTTTTTTTTTAAGTGATAATAATTTTCCGTTGCAAACAACTGTAGCTTCAAATTGTCATTTTTAGTAAAAATAATTTTCACATCGTTATATAATTCCAAGTACTCCTATCCAATACAAATATTTTTCAGATGTATACTTTCAAGTATTTCAACCACTTAGATAGATAGATAGATAGATAGATAGATAGATATGAACAATTTAAGATAGATAGATAGATAGATAGATATGAACAGGCTGAGATAGATAGATAGATAGATAGATAGATAGATAGATAGATAGATAGATAGATAGATAGATAGATATGAACAGGCTGAGATAGATATGAACAGGCTGAGATAGATAGATAGATAGATAGATAGATAGATAGATAGATAGATAGATAGTGTAAGAGATGGAGACAGAGTATTACTGTAACAGATACTTTCAATCTTGGATGATTACGTGTTCTGGCATGACACAAACTGACGACAAGAATCCTTTAATCGCCGTCAACGGGGACAGCCCTCATCCCCTTAATCTTGTCGAGAAAGGGTACAAGGAGGAGAGGTAGGCAATTAAGAAATGCTGACAGACCCCCGCCCCCAACCTCTCTACACTCATTTATCCTCCTCGCCCTCTCAAATTTCCAACTGGCACTAGAATTTCAAGAGTTCTGGTTTAAATTCCTTGTCCATGCATGGAACCAAATCGGTTCCACTCGGCAAAACGTTTTAAATCAATCATTAATACCAGATTTGGTTATTAGTGCCTCTGCTCAGAAAGAAATTTTCTGATAATTTCCAAGGAACTGGTTTTCTTTCTTTATTTATTTATTAATTTTTTTCTATTTCGAAAATAAATATTTACCAACACTTCCACTACGGGAAGGATGCGCTAGAAGATCAATTTTTCAAACGAAGTAAAGTCGGTTTCAATTCAGAGTCTTCCTTCTCCTAAACTAGTTGCCTAACCAAAGCTAAAGAAATCAGTTTGCCCTTCTATTTTTGCCCAAAGCAATTTTTAGTAATTTTCTGAATTGTTCGCTTATATTTATTTACCCAACTGCTACACCACGGACAGGATAGTGACAGAAGATCAAAAACAAGAGTGGCAAGCCACTGAAATTACTAGACTAGTTCACATACCTCTGCAGCAATATCTCCTTTACTGAAAACGATGTCAACATGGCAAAGGCGTGGCCTGCTATTGATCACAGGGAAATCTGATCTCCCAGCTAAAATAAAATGAGATTTCATCAAAACTATAGCCGTGTTGCTACTACCATATGGCTGCACTACTTGAACAACAGGAAAAAATTAGATTGGAACTACACAAGAATATACCGGCTGTTTTAAAAAAGTCGGAGAAAGAATATACATGTGTGTGTGTGTGTGTGTGTGTGTGTGTGTGTGTGTGTGTGTGTGTAAACGTGTGTGTTCGCTAGACTCTCACCATCCTTGGCCTAGTCAGTTGGGGCTGTAAAATACACCGACTGCATCTCTGCAGAGAAGTAAGACTCCCCCAACGAGTGTCCTGGATATGACACTAAACAATCTGATGGTGAGGCTTCAGTAATGCTAGTGCTTTGGAGAATGCGGAGTACCCCTTTATTGCCATTACTCCCTGGTCCACTCGGGCCCGGAGTAGTAGCATCTCATAGGGTCTTATCTATGGGGCAAATAGAACTAAATTGTGTGCTTATGCTAAATTGAATTGTTTAAAAGAGAACTGTTTTGATATTTAATCTGCGTACTTATGTTAAACTGAATTATTTGAAATAGAATTGTTTTTATATTCAACTGTGTATAAATAGATGAGTGATGTTTAATTGAATCGTTATTGATACATATCAATACTTGGAACCATTTAACTTTATTGACTAAACTGAATAGCTTGAAATTGAAATGTTTTTGACATTTTAACTGCGTACTTATGCTAAATTAAATTGTTTGAAATAGAACTATTCATGAGCATAAAAATAGATTTGACATTAAATAACTTACAATGGTTGATATGCCATAAAACCAAATCAAACCAAACCTCACCATCCATGGAATCGAAATTGAAACTCAAATCATTGATTTCATTACGCTAAGCGCGCCACCATTTTTTCAAAAGACCCCCCGCCACGAGCAGGATGGAACTCAAGGACATTTTTGAAGTGGAGTAGACTTGGTTTGAATTTAGTTTTCCTTCTACTAGACTGGTTCCTGCACTGCAGCTAAAGAGCCCAGTCTGCCGAATCATTTAATTTTGGCAAGAAACACAGGATATTACGAGAGTACAGCTGGTTTGAATTCAGAGCTTTTCTTCTCTTAGATTGGTTGCCAAACCAAAACTAAAGAGACCACTCTGTCCTACAATAGTAGAGGAGAGATAGATTAATGCCTTTACTTAATACAAAGGGAAACACAAACAGCTTCGCTTTAGATTTGAACTCGAATCGATGGGTCCAGGTTTCCAGACAATAACTGTTGACATACCCACCTCAGTTTCGTAATTCTTACTCTTTTACTCATGTAAGACAGGAAATTTGATCCTGTACCAGTGAATACATTGGTGCATGTATTTAAAACCAACTCAAAAGATAGTTTTACGTGTGTGTGTGTGTGTGTGTAGGTGACAGAAGATTTTTAAAATGGTGCATAGAATTTTTCATGCAATTTAGCACGACGAAGAAACTAAATACCAGCAGAAAAACTAGCACACTAAAGTCTTTCACGTTTGAATGATCACCAAAGTTGACGTACGACTGAGAGGATCTTCGTTTTAAAGAACCCGGATCTTGACCGCCTACGTACATATATGTATGGAAACCCAGAGTAGTAATGATCGATGCCGTTAAATATATATTTTCCCGGCGCTAGAGATGCACTACCTTTTCAAAATGCAACAAATGTACGCAAATAATGTAGCATCATCATCGTCATCATCCTTATCAAGGCGTGAAAATTCTTTCAACTCTCTCTCTCTCTCTCTCTCTCTCTCTCTCTCTCTCTCTCTCTCTCTCTCTCTCTCTGTTTCTGGCCAAGTCGGCTTGGACTACAGAATACACCGACTGCATCTCTCCAGAGGGGTAAGACCCACACCGGTGAATGAGTGTCCTGAAATGACACTAAACAATCTGATGGTGAGGCTCCAGTAATGCTGGAGATTTGGGGAATGCTGAGTACCCCTTCATTGCCATCGCTTCCAGGTCCACTCTGGCCGGAGTGGTAGGACCTGATAGGGTCCTATCTATGGGTCAAATTGAACTAAATTGTGTACTTATGCTAAACGGAATTATTCAATTGAATTGTTAGTGATACATTTCAATACTTAAAACCATCAAACCTTGTTGACCAAACTGAGGAGTTTGAAATAAAACTGCTTTTGAACTGTGTACTTATGCTAAACTGAATTGTTTTAAATAGAACTGTTTATATGTATAAAAACGGATTTGGCATTAAATAACCTACAATGGTTGATATGCCATAAAACCAAACCCAACCCAATCATATATATTTGATATATATGTATAAAGAGGATTTTGCGTTAAATAACCTACAATGGTTGATATGCGATACAACCAAACCAAACCCTATCGGTTATTGCTCTTGATAAATCTTCTGGACGGAATCTAGTGTCTGCACAGAGCCGATGAATGTAAGTTTTTACTGGTCGGCCAACTGTAATATAAAAGCCGAGGGATTTCGGTTCATGCCTTTGGGTTTAGTTAGGCTGAGAACCTTTCGGCTCAGCACATGGGTTAGTTAGGTGCAACCTAGATGCAGGTGGTAACGCGTGAGCGGGCACAGAGCGGACATGTCACTCAGAGATGTCACAAAAGTCCGAGACGAAACGGGATGACAGGGTGCGGGTGACGTCACGCACCGGAAGCGCGCGGAGGTTTGTGTGAGAATTTGAAGAAAGTTAGGGAGTTGAGTACTAGACGTCAAACGAGGAGGTTCGACTTTTGGAGCTCACAGACGCGAGGCGAACTTGCGCCCTATGGGGGCCGCTCGAGATGGGGGCCAAATGAATAAGACAGAATAGCAAGATTGTGTCTCTCCTCCTTATGTCGAAACCTTTAACTCAAAGTTAATATAAAGGTTTCGTACCTGGACAAACAAATCGTTACGTGTTTTCGAATTTCGAGATTCCTATGTTCTTTATATGTTCTATTGTTATGAACATTATATGTCTATTTGGCACATGGCCATAGTCGTGTATATGGCTATGTAACACAACACTGGCGTATCCAAGTGTAGGAGTCTATTGAAGAAAGTCGCTCACGAGTTCGTCCTTACTTCCCCAGCAATGCCTCGAAGTCTTGCTAGTTTTACTTGGATGGTTTGGGAGATGGTAGATGAGTCGGCGTACAGTTGCTCCTTTGAAGGATTCTACTTCTAGCATTTGTTCAAAGCAGGAAGTCGTATACTTACGATTTTCCAGTTTAGTTTTATTTCCATGTGTTTCTTTTGATGGTTTGGTTTGGTTATGTTGTCTGGCATATCAAATATTATTGGTTATTTAATGCCAAATCTTGTTTTTACATATATATTGAATATATAATTTGGAAACAGGTTGTTATATACACGCAGTGAAATTTTCAAAAGGTTCTATTTCTAACAATTCAATTTAATATAAGTTAACAAAGTTAAATTGTTCCAAGTATGCCTATGCCATACTAATAATTCAATTAAAAATCAGTCATTTATTTACACAAAGTTAAATGATCAAACAGTTCTATTTCTAACAATTCAATTGGGCATGAGTCATTTGCACTCAGTTTAAATGTCAAACAGTTCTATTTTAACAGGTGCTACCACTCCGGGCCAGAGTGGACCTGAGAGCGATGGCAAGGAAGAGGTACTCTGTATTTCCCAAAGCTCCAGCATTACTGGAACCTCACCATCAGATTGTTTAGTGTCATATCCAGGACACTCGTTTGTGGGGTGGGGGGTCTTACCCCTCTGCAGAGAAGCAGTCGGTGTATTCTACAGCCCCAGCCAACTGGGTCATCAGGACATTCGTTGAGGATGTCTTACTCCTCTGCACAGATGCATTCGCTGCATTCTGCGGCTCCATCTGACAGGGCTGTTTCTATATAATCCAAGTAGTGCAACCATACGGTAGTGGAGACACGGTGACAGAATGGAAGAATTTTCGTTTTATTTTATTTGAGTGATCTTATTTCCATATGATCGATAACCTGCCAATAGCAATCAATGCTTTATCTCCGCGTATGTTAACATCGTTTTCAGTAGATATGAAGTGAAGTAACCAATAACTACTGTGCCGTTGATGGCTAATCGTCTGACGGGGAAGTAAAAAATATAACGCGCCTCAAGTGTTAGGACTTCTGTCGTAATTTTATCCGACGTAATGGGGCGAGGGGAGGTTGAAAGGTTTAGGCAACTTGAAGCGTCAAAAATTAACCCAGAACTCGACGTGAAAAGAAATAAACGATAAAAATTCTTACCTCATATGGCAGCTCCTTCACGACTGTAATTGAGTTGCAACGATTTGCCCCGTTACTTACAAGCAACAAATCGTCCTTGTAATAGTAACAAAAGTAGCAGTTGAACACGGTAACTGTAAGCACAACAAGTCAGTCCGGTGTGAACCGACGCCAAAAACAAAGAAAAGACGAGATTTATAGCTGATCCCATTGTAGCCTCATCCAACCGAAATGAGGGGACTACAAAATAAATACTATAAGTTCAGTCGGCAAAATATTTACAGATATCCTATCTTTTCCTACTTGACCGGTCGCCACACTGAATTCCATCACTCCCTCCTTCCACATTGAGTTCTGGTAAGTCAAATTAATATACTTCTTTTGTCTTGTTTTCTCATTTCATTTTCTGTGGTCGTCGAAGTATGTGAAAATGGATTACGGACACTACGTGCGGAGCAGCTTCTTTATTCTCGTCGGAACAGGACACTTCCCGTATCTTTAAATTGTTGCTCGCTTTCCGTACACGAGAACGCTCATTTCCTCGTACACTAGCCATTGTTCGAGACAGGAAGAGAGAGAGAGAGAGAGAGAGAGAGCGAGAGAGAGCGAATCGAGAAACCCACCAACTACTGTCTCACATGGGCTCCACCGTCCTGTCTGGTCCTGACTCCATTTAGCCGATTGAGTCTGGTGACTTCGACAAATCCTGGTTAACTGCTTTTTTTTAGTCCATAGTGTTAATTCAAACATATCAGGTTATACCCAGTTTTCTGGATGAGATGTGGAATTTTGTCATCTCGTCTCTATTACGGTTACAGTAATTTTTTCTAATTACTCATCTAGTCGGACGGAAGGACCATCTGATTTCAACGTTTTTAAACAGTAGTTTTAAGTCTATCCTGAAGATCGGTCACGTGAAAATTAAACTCGTGAGTTTTTACCAGATTTATATAATTCTATAGTTTAAAAAATCGTGGACTATATATACATATATATATATATATATATATATATATATATGCAAATTTCATTAAACATAATAGACATCTTATGTCTACATATTTTCTTCTGGATCCGTTCGAATTCCCGTATTACTTTTATCGTATTCGGGGGGAATTGATTTATGTATTGTCCATAGTTGTATGTATCCCTAGTACTTTCTGCCCGACTTTGGGCCATCATCAAGATTGAGTGAATGGATTTTATTCTTACAGAGTGTAATTTGTCTCTTCACGAGATCACGTCTGTATTCCAAAGTGCTGTTATATTTATGAGCTGCAGGATCATGGAGTTTAAAATATGTATATTTAGGCAGCATTTCTTCATTAATGCAAATTTCATTAAACATAATAGACATCTTATGTCTACATATTTTCTTTTTTACTAGGGATACATACAACTATGGACAATACATAAATCAATTCCCCCCGAATACGATCCAGAAGAAAATATGTAGACATAAGATGTCTATTATGTTTAATGAAATTTGCATTAATGAAGAAATGCTGCCTAAATATACACACATATATATATATATATATATATATATAGAGAGAGAGAGAGAGAGAGATGGGAGTAAATAATAGAAAAGAATCCAACAGTATGGAGAAAAATTGAAAAACTAAAGTAATCCAAAAGTGTTAAATTTATTACGAAGCAAAATCGACACTATAACGTTTCGATTTTAATGAACCTTCATCAGGACTTTAAAAATGGTGATACGAAGTGCTTTATAGAAACAACAATGGGTGTGTAATGAAATACAAAAATAAGGGAGGAAATTATATATATAAAGAACATATAACCGTTCAATCATTGCTCTTTCTTTGTACACATAATTTCCTCCTTTGTTTATCAAACATCCATCGTTGTTGGTATCACCATTTTTTCAAATGCCGATGAAAGTTTATTAAAACCGAAAAGTTATAGCCTCGATTTTCCTTCGTAATAAATTCATCTCTTTTGGATTACTTTGTTTTTCAGTTTTTCTCCATATATATATATAGTGAACAATTGGATCACTATATATATATATATATATAGTGATTCAATTGATCAAATAAGTCTATCTTTATCCACTATCGAACGTTTTTGTAAAATGAAACAGGTATCCAACTTGTATCATTACGATTCTTCTTCTTCTTCTTCTTCTTCTTCTTCTTCTTCTTCTTCTTCTTCTTCTTTATTTTTGATGGCATATCAATCTTTGTAAATTATTTAATATCAAAGCCTTCCTCTTGGAAGAACAGTAGTGGAACTATTTAACCCGTTGCGGGGAGAATAAGAGGGTTCATGTCCTTCCTAAGGGTATTATTTCGAAAGTGAACGTAATAACGTGACCGGTGTTCGAACTCGCTTACTCTGATGTCACAGTCTAGCATATTAGCCACTACACCTTTGGGACTCCCTATCCCCATCACAATATTTAATTTTGAGTACCCCAAGTAAGGTTGCAAAGTTCATTAAAGTAAAACATAAAATATCTATTTCAATATAACACGTTTTCATTGGATGTTGATAAGACGAAGAACGAAGATTTTAATGTCAATCTATTTTAATGCTTATGTATTTGAATGTCTATCTATTAATGTCGAGCAAAAGGAAGTTAAAATTCTAAGAATAATGAGGAATTTGTAAAAGAACTGAAAAGATTTACTGTCAGACAATATTTTTTCAATGAGATCAAAGACAAAATACTAATCAATTTTCAATATTTGTTTTGTTTAAACCTGCAGGAAATTCATTTTTCAGACTAAGTACTCAACATCCAGTAAGAAAAATCATTTCTAATTACATCTGTATAGGAATATCATTTTCTATATATTTATATAGTGAAATCATTTACATTATATTTATCGTGAAATCCTTTCCTACATATTTATATAGTGAAATCATTTCCTATATATTTTTATATTATGAAATCATTTCCTATATATTTTTATATTATGAAATCATTTCCAATACATATAGTATTACATAGTAAAATTATTTCCACTACATTTCCTACAACTATATGCACAATGTAGTATAATCATTTCCAACACATTTATGTAGTAAAATCGTTTTTAATATGTCTATATACTAAAATCAATTCCAATAGATTTAAATAGTAAAATCGTTTCCAATAGGCTTATACAGTGAAATCATTTTCAAAATTTTTTATATAAGTATCGTATTTGACAGCATATAAGACACACAGCTGTATAAGACGCACCCAAATTTCAGCAGTGTAAATCAAGAAAAAAACAATGTACTAATATTAAACGTGATAAAATTAACCTAATATTATCCATGATAACACTTTTAATTTGCATAACAACCTTTTAAACCATAACAATAGGTATATGAAAGTTACTCTTAAGTCTAAGCTAATAGGAGTTGCTTGGTAGCTATATTCAGTCGACTACCGCGAAATTTAAACCATCATATGACATATAAGACGCAGGGGAATTTCAAAAGATATTTTTAGCAAAACAAGTGCGCCTTATATGCTATCAAATACGGTAATCATTTCCAATATATTTAAAGAGTAACATCATTTCCAAACGCATTTATATCATCGCACGGATTCTTTTGATTCTCTCTACCTCTCTCTGTCTCTTTATCTGTCTCTCTATCTCTGTCTCTGTCTCTCTCTCTCTCTCTCTCACCATTGTCGAGATTGGCTATCCAGTATCTGCACACGACTGATGAATGTAAGATAACGTTGTTTATGAATTCGTCCTTACTTTTCGAACACAGGCGCTTGAGGTGTTATTTGTAGTAGGAAATAGACACGACGTTTTAAGTTCAAATCCTGGACGAGGCTGCTTGCATTTCACATAACACTAATACCTTTTCTAAATGTATGAATCCAACTATTCTCCCTCCAGGTATATAACAGGGCAGACTGGGCCCTTAAACCTTTGTATGGCAACCGGTCTAGGAGAAGGAAAACTCTAAATTCAAACGTGTTAAACTCCGCTTAAAAACTGACTTTGTATCATGCTTGTGCAGAGGGGTTGGGTAAATATGTACTTCTTTAAAACGGCCCAACATGTTTTGCTCGTTTGAGAGATGGTAGGGAAATGGCCTTGCAACTGCTGTTTTCTCGATTGCTGCCTTAAAATCATTTCCAATACATTTATATTGTAAAATCATTTAAAGAAAGAAAAAAAAAGAAAGAATATATTTACATGTATATATTTGGCTTAATGGGTAGAGTGTTTGCCAATGGCCCGGGAGACCAGTGTTCATACCAAAGACTCAAAAAATAGTACTTGATGCCTCCAAGCTTAACAATCAGCATTATAAAGTACGGATTAAGGGTAAAGTGAGCCAATGTAGGGAAAGGAGTAGCGCCCCCCCCCTACACCTTTGTGTTGTAGCTAATTAAAAGGGATCCTCCGGGTTACCCTTGACTACGGTCGCCAAAGTTTTATATACGTAAATTTTTGTTGCTGGTCCAAGGAGAGAAAGAAATATCTTTAAATGACAGGGTCCGCGAAGACATTTGAATTCTTTTTTTAGGATTTATTTATTCATTTTGTGGATACGTACGTGTCTGTTTCCAGCTGGTAGCTTTCTTCAGAGAACATATATGAACCTACTCGTGTTTTTCAGTTTTGAGTGAGTTCAAGTCTCATTGAGTACCCCATTAACAAGGTCTTGTACCATACATGTTCTCTGAGGAAAGCAACAAGCTGGAAACATACATATATGTTAGAACAAGATAAATAAATCCCCCAGAATTCAAATCTCTTCGTGGATTTACTCATTTTCGAATATATATATATATATATATATATATATATATATATATATATTGTTGTTGTTGTTGGCGACCGTAGTCAAGGGTGACCAGAAGGCTCCTTTTTCAATAGCTACTACATTGAGGTGTAGGGAAGGGTGCTACTGCTTTCCCTGGATTACCCTCGATACGTACCTAATATTGTTGAGTGTTAAGCAAAGAGGTATCAAGTACCATTTTTAAAGTCTTTGGTATGACTCGATATATATATATATATATATATATATATATATAGTCATCCACAGACAGATCTGTTTCGTTCTATCAGAACTCATCAGTGTGGCTAGACAGAATCTCCCCGTAGCTGGGATCGAAACCCGGTTGACTGAATAGGTTTGTAAATGAATTTGAATGAAATACTTTAGGCTTTTTATTTCATATAAGAATACCCAAAGCCCGGAATACGGATGAAGCATAAAATCCTAATGTACCACATTCAAATTCATTTACGGACTTATTCATTTTAAAATATTTAATTTTTCTCATATATATATATATATATATATATATATATATATATATATATATATATATATATAGCGACTGACAGACAAAGAGACGATTAGATATCTCTTACGGATATCTTTGAGTACCTCTGAGATCTTCCTTCGAAAAAAAACTAACATGTATCGTATTACGATGATAAGGTAATTTCTCATAACTTATTAGTAATATCAGGTCGTATAACAACTAAATATATACACATATAAAATCATATTGTGTTTTTAAATCTGAGTAGACACATTCTTTCGCTATAAAAACGCAAATTTACTTCAAATAGAGAAATAACACTTCTGCCAATTTCTTTCTTGCGGACATTCAGCGATGACAATCCCTTGATATAAATATCTACTCTTCATTCATCCGCACACCCGAACGGTTATGAGAATTCCTTTCCTCTTTCAAGCAGAACACTCTCTCCCCGTATATATATATATATATATATATATATATATATATATATATATATATATCGCAAAACAATTATATAAAAAAATAGGTGTTGGGTGGATTTTGGAATGTGACCCAAATCCGTCCAAATTTCATGATCGCATAACAGGGATCAACTATGATGGGCCAGTATTTGGGGGTATTTTTCTTTTCTAAAAGCAATCAAGCGATCGATGAATACTGCTTATATACGGTCAATCAACAAAAATTGTATCGCAAATAAACGTGTGTGCGTACACACACACACACACACACACACACACACACACACACACACACACACACACACACACTAATATATATATATATATATATATATATATATATATATATATATATATATGTCTGACGAATTGCAAAATACATGAAATCCAGGGTCACAGACACTACCCTGTAATATCTCACACACACACACACACACACACACACATATATTTATATATATATATATATTTCTCTCTGTAAATGCTCTATCATTGATATTGATTACTATTTAACAATGCTATTGTTTCTTCATTAACTCACCAAGTGAGATAGTAAAAACCATAAACCTCTTTTATATATATATATATATATATATATATACATATATATATATATATATATATATTACAAAATCTTCAATACATTTATATGAAATCATTTCCCAAAACATTAATAAAGAAATATCATATCCAATATATTCACCGATACATTTATGTGATTAAATTATTTCGAATACTTTTAAATAATAAAGTCAGGAAAATTGGGTGCGAGAAAACTCGCAACGAGTAAATTGATAATAATAATAATAATAATGGGTACAAGGCGAGACACGATTGGGTCGGCAAGGTGATCCACTGGGAAATGTGCAGGAAATTTCAATTCGACCATAAAAACAAATGGTATGCACAACCCAGCACCTGTCCTAGAAAATGACTCGCATAAACTCCTATGGGACTTTAACATACAAACGGATCGCCTAATCCCGACCAGAAGACCAGACCCCATAATAATCAACAAAAGAAAGAGAATCTGCAAAATTGTCGACTTTGCTGTCCCGGCGGACCACAGAATAAATCTGAAGAAAGGTGAAAAGAAGGATAAGTACATCGACCTTGCAAGAGAATTGAAAAAACTGTAGAACATGAAAGTAACGATTGTGCCAATTGTGATTGGTGCGTTAGGCACAGTAACTAAAGGGTTATTAAAGGGCCTGGAGGACTTGGAAGTTGGCGGACGGGTAGAGACTATCCAAACGACAACATTACTGAGGACGGCCAGAATACTGAGACGAGTCCTGGAGACTTGAGGAGACTTGCTGTCACTCAAACTCCAGTGAAAAGCCATCAGCTAATACTAATGTGAAAAACTCTAGAGGAGTAAATAATAATGAAGGCATTACCTCCCAGAGATGACGTTGACAGACTATATGCGTCAAGAAAAGAAGGAGGAAGAGGATATGCTAGCATTGAAGACTGCGTTGACGCATCAATACAACGACTTGAAAAGCGTTGACGCATCAATACAACTACATAGAAAAGCAGCAAAGAAAGACTGATTACAGCCACCAGAAACAATAGTGACAACACGAGGACCAACAGAAATACAACTCTATGGACGTTTTAAAGGACTAATAAGCAACATCTCACACGAGATAACGAGGAAGTGGCTAAGAAAAAGGAACCTGAAGAGAGAAACTGAATCTCTCCCGAAAGCAGCACAAAACAACGCTATAAAAACCAATCATATCAAAGCGAGAATAGATAAGACGCAACAAAACAGCAAATGTAGGTTATGCGGTGATAGAGACGAAATGATCAATCACATAATAAGCGAATGCAGCAAATTAGCACTGAAAGAGTATAAGACTAGATATGACAGGGTGGGCAAGGTGGGAGTTGTGCAAGAATTGAAATTTAATAATAATAATAATAATAACCCAACTCGAAGACCAGACCTAGTGTTAATTAGTAGAAAAAGAGAACTTGCTGTCTAGTGGATTTTTGCCGTTCCAATTAACCATATATTGAAAATAAAACAAAGGGGAAAGATGTACAAATACTTGGACCTGTCCTGAGTACTTAAAGTGGGTGACGGTGATACAAAGTGTAATTGGTGCGCTTGGAACGGTCCCAAAAGTCTTGAAAGAAAGACTTGGAAGATAGAGGAAGAATCAATACCACCAGACTATATCATTGTTAAGATCGGCCTGAATACTGGGAAGAATCCTGGAGACACTTGGGGAGACTTGCAGTCACTGAGATTCCAGTGAAAGACCCCCGGCTAACGCTGGTGTAAAAAAAATCTCACAAGAAGTAAAGATAATGATAATAATAGACAAAAACAGTGATATAAAAATTGGATATCATATTCATTGGAAAAAACATGAAAATACTATGGAATATTGGATTATAAAAAATAGTACAAGCACCAACTGGAACCGATTAGAAAAAAAAACAAAGAAACTACTATTCTCTGGGACTTTGTTTTCTAAACTTATTGAAAAATAAAGAGACATTGAATAGCTGTAGTTGTTAAGGACTATAAAAGAAAAAATATGTCTTCTTATTGATATGGCAGGGGCAACAAATAATAACACACCAGTCAAAGGGTAGAATAAAATAAGTAAGTACAAAGACCTGGAAATAGAAATATACAAAATTTAGCACCTTAAAACTGCCACCGTGCCAGTAATTGTGGGAGTCCTGGGTATGATCAAGAAAAGAGCTGATAAACACTTTAATAAGATACGTGGCAATTCAAGTCTATTTGAAATAAAAGAGATTGCACTTTGCGGAACTGCTTATCTTCTTCGGGGATTACTATCAATGTGACTGAAAAATATCACCCCAAAGAGTCAGCAAAAAACATAAAAGCATCGAATACATATAATCACTACCTTCCCTCGTGCTAGGTCTTGGGTAAAGACCCGCTTTTCAGAAAAAAAAATTTAATATGATTTATTATCACCAGTGGTCCAGGAAACCTCGGTTCAATCCCCGGACGCGTCATACCAATGACTTTTAAATGGTACTTGATACCTCCTTGCTTAACCCTCATCAATATAAGGTACGTATCAAGGGTAAAGTGAAGTAATTCAGATAAAAGAGTAGCGCCCTCCTTTACACCTCGGTGTAGTAGCTATTGAAAAGGGAGCCTTCTGGTCGTCCTCGACTACGGTCGCCAACTTTACTTTTTATATTAAAACCGAAATACTGGTACCCGATACGGATATATCTGGTGGTGTAATGGTTAACAAGCCAGACTAGCAAATCTTCAGTAATGAGTTTGGTTACCCCATTCATACGGCCTCGTACCACATCTAAGTAAAAAGCTTGATAAATTACTACATGTACCCTGCAGAGGGCGCATATTTTTTCTCATTGTTAATAGAAATTGAAGTGTTTTTTTAGGTTTTTGTTTGTTTAATCAGAGTGGGGGCAGATGTTATTGTTGCTTTTTCTTCCTTTTTTATGCTAAGACAACATCTTCCGTTATCTGTTGTAAATGCCAAATGAAAATTACTCCGGTATGAGGCGAATTCTTGGTATCAGAAGTGTTAGCAAGCGAGGCAGTTTTCGTCATTGTATTTTTTCATGTTGTAGATTAAGTTACACTTTTGTCGTACACATGACATTCTCCGTATGTGTTAGAGACAGTCGCCGTAACTTTTATTAAGTTCAATCAGTCATATAATCCTGAATCAAAACAACCTTTTATTTTTTCTGTCCCGGTATGAAATAATTCATTTTTTTCTGAGATAGCATTGCACTCCCCCGCAGGTAATCATATATAATATGGTTCAAGACAAATGACAGGATAATGGGAAAATGACAAAAATAAACGGTTGAAGGTGAGCAACATTCCATCAACACAAACTCTGCGTTCGTTTTCGTGGTAACTAGAATCGATCTGGTTGGTTGGATAATTGGTTGGTTTTACGATATGTCACCACTTATTAGGTTATTTCATGTTTATACAATTTTTTTCATTTTTCTTTTTCTCTTTTTTAAAGGGTCTCAAAATATACATGGGGCCCATGTGACTGCTAATAACACTACTACTAATAATGTTGTGTTCTTTTTGTTTCAGACTGGAAAATAGTACACTATTACAACTATTAATCCTCGATCACAATGTCTTAGACAAGAGAAGAAAAAATATTTTTTGTCACTGCTTATTTGGAGACAAAATCATTCAAAACTGTCTCAAAATAAATGCAACCCATTAATATGAAAACGATTTTTTACTGAGACAAGAAACTCAAAAATAAGATTGCATGGCATGGAAGCTGATATAATAACAATTAAAAAGAACATTGATTTGATATCTCAAGCTCAAAGGGCACATTGTTACAGGACGTGCTCCGAATATCACCCCCCCCACACACACTATTGCGCTTGTCTCAGTAATAAATTATTATCATATTAGTGTGTTACATTTATTTTGAGACACCCTAAATAAGCAATTATAAGGTTTCCCGTAAATATTCTTATTTTATCAATAATCCTTTGCAAACAATTATAGCTTTTGGAGACTATTATTAATGCAAGTAATTTATACGCATAGCGTAATGGTTATCGTCTTCGGAAATGAAATTGGTGACCTGAGTTCAAATCATAGATGGGGCTGGTTGCATTTTCGTTCACGCAAATATTCTTATTAAATGCATGATTTCATTTGCTTCTCCTCCAAGCTATGAGTAGAGCAGATTGGGTTTTTTGGTCTTGGAAAGACAACCACTCTTGGAGAAAGAAAACTCTGAATTCAAACCAGCTTTACTCCGCCTAAAAAGTTCCTGCCAGCGATAGAGGGGTTGGGTAATATAAATATGATATATAAATATGATTGGCATACGGATATATGGTTTCAATTATTTTTATCTGATACTATTTGTTTTCAAAGAGATCTATTTGATCCGGAGATGGAAACTTAACAGATACTACCACCCTGGGTCAATGTAGACTTAAGGGTAATGACAACAAAGTGATCGCTCCACACTCTTCAAGTATCCGGATGTGGAAACTCACCGAATTTAGTCTGATGTCATACTCAGGGGACTAGGTTAGTTTGTTGCTTTTACAGCATGTCAACCGTTGCTGGGTTATTTAATGCCTAAGTAAGTATTTTTTTTATAAGTTCAAGTAACTAATGGTAATTATTTATCAACAATTATAGTTTTAAGTAGCTATTCTTAATACAAATAATAAGGAAAGAAAAGAAACAGAAGGTACCCCGCAAAAACAATTACCGACGCCAACTATGCCGATGACATAGCGATACTGGCGAATACACCCAACCAGACCGAAGCACTACTGCATAGTTTGGAACGAGCCGCCGCAGGCATTGGCCTCCATGTCAATGCACACAAAACTGAATATACGTGCTATAATCAAACAGGCGACATTTCCACACTAGACGGAAACTCTCTGAAACTAGGATTCAAATTCACCTACCTAGGAAGCAGTGTCTCATCAACCGAAAAAGACATCGACACGCGGCTAATGAAGACAGCTATCGATCATATGGAAATCAGACCTGGCCGATAAAATGAAACGCAGTTTCTTCCAGGCAGCGGTCGTATCGATACTGCTGTATGGATGCACTATTTGGACGCTAACTAAACGGCTGAAGAAGAAGCTGGACAGCAATTACACAAGAATGTTGCGAGCAATATTGAACAAGTCCTGGCGGCAACACCCCACAAAGCACCAACTATACGGCCACCTGCCTCCCATCACGAAAACAATCCAAGTTAGACGAACCAGACATGCGGGACACTGCTGGAGAAGCAGGGACGAGCTCATAAGTGATGTACTCCAATGGACCCCCACATATGGCCGAACAAAGGCAGGACGACCAGCTCGAACATACATACAGCAGCTATGTGGGGATACGGGATGTAGCTCTGAAGACCTGCCGGAGGCGATGATAGAGAGAAGTTGCGAGAGAGGGTCAGGGATATCCGTGTTAGCGGCACGACATGATGATGATGATGATTTGAAGCAAGTAAAATGAGTCAAAAGTTTTTCAATATTTTGGTAATGCAAGGCACAATTCGATAGCTTTCGATACTTTTGCTGGGGTCGTGGAAGTGATGAATTACACTGGACAGTGAGATGCCGAACCCGCCTGATACTCTCCGATTGCTACTTTATCTGATTTGCTTCCATGGCTTAGAGCACGGTCTCAGAATACACGTCCTAATGGATTTTGTTAAGTGATCAAATCACCATTACCTTTTTCAATACAAATGTTTTTGATTGCTTCCTCGACGGCATTATGGCCGAGCTTGAACTAGTGAAGCAGAAGTTTTCGAACTTGACAATGTCACATATGCTGCTTTCAAATCACAGACGGGGTGAAGCAATGCATAATATGTCAGCGCACTAACTACCACGATACTACCAACCACAGCAGGTACTTATCTTGTCTTAAACTGCTTCGGTCACTTTATATACGACCCTCTGACCATCACGTACTAAAATATTGCAAAACTTGTATAATAATGTGAGAATAACAAGAATACGTCATTGGGGTCAATCTATTTACTAGTATTTATCCTGTCACTCTATGACAAGCAAGATGCAACACAAGGTCAATTTTTAAATTTGTGTGTGGAGAAAACTGCCTGGGGCAATAGATTCAGACAGTCGGCAGGGTGTTGAGCAAGTTGGTGATGGTTCTATGGGGCACCAGAAGATTTGGTCGGTTATTTAGTTTGTTTGGTTCGTAGTTGTCGGTTTGGGGTTTTTGTTATCTGACTCGATTTGGTTTTCTTCTTACTCCATCTTAATTTGATTGCTTCTTCTGTGTCTGTAGAAGGTTACAAAATAATTCCTGAAGGAAGGAAGAAAAGAGACCAAGATACATTTCAAATTTCAACTTTATTTCTGGGTTAAACAACCATTCTATGGTTTGGAAATTCTTCCTGAAACCAATGGAAATGATCGCGTCTCCCAGACAAGGTGTTCAAATATACCTGTTGTCCCTGGTGGTTGAGAAGTCCAAAGTGTTTTTATGTTGTTGGTTTTCATGGTGTCGGCTCGCTAGCAGCAGACAAAACCAGCATGCGTAGTGCCTTGCTAACAACCGAGTGAAAAAAAACGTCCTTTCAGTCTGAGGGGTACTGCTGAAGTGAGGTTGAATTCTTCCTTTTCACAGGAATGGTCCCTTTTCTGGGCATGCATCGCTCCCACTAACTGTCAGGGGCTTCTGGAAATTTTTGCATTTCTTGATCTTATTTTATTTTGTTTATTTTATGTCTATTTTTCTAGTCGCTACAGTTCTCTAATGGTATTGAGTGTGTTCTATTGGAGCTTAAAAGGACCACAGTTGTGATATACACATAGGCTGTTGAGGACTACCACACTAATTTATGTAAGCCAAGTTTTCTGAGTGGCAGGGCCCGTTAAGGTCCTATCTATGAGTCATGTAGATCTGTATTCGTAATCAATAGGACTGTGTGCAAAATAATCCCAACAGCTACTCACGCACCAAGACACAGATATGCGCGAATTGGCCTTTTTTCTACCATGACTGCGTCACGATGACAATCACAAGGAAATATACTCTCATAAAGAGAACTTTTTTTTTTCTAAGTAAATGTGCGAACTTATTTCTTGTTATAATAGTTAAAATGTGTCTTCCTTAATCTTAGCGCATTATTATTGTTTTGTTTTCGTGTGTGCTGTCTTACATGATCATTACTCCGAGGTCCACTGTTTAGGTTTCCGCTATAGGTTAAATAAACCTGTTTTAAAATAAGGCAACATACAAAAACAGCTAACCCTGTCGATGGGGCTCAGAATACTCCTTTACAGAGGGCTACGACGTCTTCCCCCCCAAAAAAGGGATGTCCAAGGTATGGTACTAAACTGCTTCTGATGAAGTTCTAGACTTGGGTAGTGTGAAGTACCTCTACATGACCATTACTCCCAGGTCCGCTGTTAGGGTCTCAGCTATGGGTCAAATTAACCTGTTTTAAAATAAGGTAACACACTAAAACAGCTAGGTCGCTCGATGGGGCTCAGATTACTCCTTTACAGAGGGATATAACCTCTTTCCCTAAAAAGAGGGATGTCCGAGGTATGACACTAAACTACCTCTGGTGACGAGGTTCTAGTCTTGAGGAGTGTGAAGTAACCTTACCATTACTCTCAGGTCCACTTTGACTCGGAATAGTTTGAAAATTATTATATTGGATAATAATTCATTTGGATATGCCGTGAAATAAATCAAATCAAACACTGAACTAAATCACAGCTTATAAATTAAAATAAATGAGACGTAATTCAGCGGTATATTTAAGGGGTAAATTTTATTCTCACCTTAAACTTTGATGAGAGATCAAAAGACTGTTCCTTTAAAATATTTGATTGAAGTACATTCCGACATAATAAACACTTTACTCAAATTTCAGTGGACAAAGACCGACTTGCAGTCAATTTTTGAGAAATACTTATTCTTTACACTGTTTGCTATTAGAAGAAAATAAAACTATTGCTGTGTCATTACTACTGTATGTCTGCACCCGTTGGACTCGGTGAAATATTTGGAGAAAAAACTAAATGGTTTTCTGCGTGCTGTTTTGAACAAATCCTGAAAGCAACACCCTCCGAAATAGCAGCTGTACGGCTACTTACCTCCCATCTCACAAACTATCCGAGCAAGACATGCTAGGCAGTACTAGTGAAGTAAGTAACTGTTAAAATGAATTGTTTGAAATAGAACTGATCATTTGTATAAAAATGGATTTGGCATTAAATAACCTACAAAGGTTGATATGCCATAAAACCCAAACAACCAACCTACTAGTGAAGTAAGTACGAATTCGTAAGCAATATTCTCAAATAGACTCCTACTCATAGACACACTTGTATTAGCCCACCAGCAAAATCTAACGTTCATCATCTCTATTCGGACACTAAGAACCGTCTAGAGGACTTACCAAGTGTAATGGCTGATATATGTTATCAAGTTTTCCCTTAAATCTTTTAATCAAGTGGACTCCGACATAATAAATCTATTGTCCAGGAAGTTTGTTCCTGATAAACACCTGTTCTTTACACTGTAAGATATTTAAAGAAGATAAAACCTAAAAGTTTATCACAAATAAAATCAGTTTATCTAATTCATCGAAGGAAACAACGTGTTGGTTTTGAAACTGAAAGAAGCGTAAATGTAGTTGGCTGAGTTAAAAGTTTTGCAATATTTTGGTAGTACGTGAAGCATGTTTCAACAGCTCTGAAATGTTTTTGCGGAGGTCGGGAGGGTACAAAACACACTGAACTGAGAGATGCAGAGTTCGCCTGGCAAAGAGGTCCCCGCGGACTTTCTCAAAACCTATGTATGGCACTAGACCTTGCTGTCTAGTTCAAGCCATAACCCGGCATACGTGCCCGGACCTACATTTGGGTTCGTGAAACTGCTTGCCTCATCAGGCTCACATTGCACTAAGTCAGCCGATGAGCAGCATAGACCAGCAGGGTTCGTTCCCGACCTTCCCCTCCCTTTTATCCCCACTTTAATCGACCTTCGGGCTTTTGACCATGTGTCAAGTCGTGTCTGCTGGGAGGCAGCGACAAATAAACAGAGTCCGCCTGGTATTTGTCATGCCTTTCTCGTCGGATTTGCTTTTATGGATTGTGATTCTGGGAAAAAAGGATCTTCTAATTACAATAAAAATCCTGGCTCATGTGTGCCATTTAATGTGAAGTCTCCAGCCAGAAAAGACATCTCGCTGATGTTTGATCTATTTGGATTTACCTGTTCGTAACTTTGATCTTTCTAGAATGAATGTTAAACTGGATGGTCTAATTTTTATTGACTCAGGACTTGATACTAATTATTTGTGAGCTGAATGGAACTAAATCCTTTTCATATGTTTATTCTCTGTATCACCGTTTAATATGTCGCACCTCCCAACAGTTTATATGGTTATGAGCACGGTTTCACAATCCACAGTTTTTTTACTTTGTCTGATCGTCCAGGTTTGATGTGAAGCAATGCATAATGTGTCAGCGCACCAAGTACCACGATACTACCAACAACAACGGATACCATCCCACGGCTTGAACTGCTTCAGTCATGTGATATACACATAGCGAAATGTTGATTTTTTTTTACTCACCAGGGAATAATATAAAAAACGAGAATTCGTAGCCGTGTCAGCATTACTGTATAGTTGCACCACATGAACTCTAACGAAACGCTTAAAGAAATGGCAAATTAGCACCAACAAAAGAAGCTTCTAGTCTAGCAGTAACTAGAAGAAGAAAAAATCGTCTCTATTATTTGAAATTGGAATAGCAGCAGATGTTGTAGAACTTCAGTCTTTCAAGATGACCAAACTTTTTACGCTTCTCAAGGTAGACAACGACTTCTTGGGTGGCGATCATTATCGTATAACTAACTTTTTTTTTTGTAAGGGGGTAACAGCTGCAGTTATATTTGAATCTGTCGCTGAAAAGGAAGGAGAAGTTAATAAGCGCTCTGATACTCAAGTTACTGATGCGCTGATGCCAAACTGAGCAGATAATAAAATAAAACGGGAGTTCTTCCAAGCTGTAGCTGTATTAGTACTACTGGATGGTAGCAGTTTTGAGGGGAAAAACCTACATGTGAACGACATAAGGATGCTACGTGCTGTTTTGAAAGAATCCTGTAAGCAACATTTTACAAAACAGCCGCTATACAGCCACTTAGGTTCCATTTCACAAAGAAAAACGAGCAAGACATGCTGTCCGACGCTGGTGAACAATAGCCCTACAGAACAAACCGACTGGATCTCTGCAGAGGGGTAAGAATCCCCCAACAAGTGGCCAAATCGGCTGGGACTGCAGAATACGCCGACTGGATCTCTGCAGAGGGGTAAGAATCCTCCAACGAATGGCCAAATTGGCTGGGACTGCAGAATACACCGACTGGATGTCTGCAGAGGAGTAAGACTCCCATAACGAGTGTCCTGGATATGACACTAAACAATCTGATAGTAAGGCTTCAGTAATGATGGAGCTTTGGAGAATGCAGAGTACCCTTTCATTGCCATCGCTCCCAGGTCCACTCTAGTTCGGAGTTATTGCACCTGATAGGGTCCTATCTATTGGTCAAACTGAACTAAACTTGCAATTACGCCAAATTGAATTGTTTGAAATTATCTGTTTTTACATTGAACTGTATGTAAATAAAAAAATCTGTGAACTGAAGCTAGATTGAATTGTTTGAAATAGAACTGTTTTACATTCAACTGTATAAACCAAAAAACTGTATTAAAACCAATGACTAATTGTGTGTAAACAAAAGACAGTACTTATGCTAAACTGAAATGCTTGAAATTATATGAAACCATTTAACTGTGTGCCAAAAAAACCTCATGCTTGTTTAAAAATGTTATCTTTAAAATGTGTTCAGAAATCATATGTTTAATATACATGTATAAAAAGGATTTGGCTTTAAATTACCGACAATGGTTGACATACCATAAAATCAAATCAAATTAAATCAAACTGCTGAGGCAGAAGCAACATTCCTCTCCACATGGACACACCAGTGTTGGTCGATTAGAAAAAACACTTACATTCATCAACTCTGTGCGAACATGTGGCACCGTCCAGAGGACTATGGGTAATATATGATATCAAGTATTCTTATCTTAAGCAAATAATTTGCAATTGTCATTGGCCTAATCAGTCGAGTGTTTACCAATAGTCTGAGAGATCGGGGTTCAATCCCAGGTCGTGTCATACCAAAGACTCAAAAATGGTACTTGATGCCGCCTTGCTTTGTACTCAGCGTTATAAGGTGAGGATCAAGGGTAAAGTGGAGCAATCCTGGGAATGGAGTAGCGCCCTTTCCTACACCTCTGTGTAGTAGCTATTGAGAAGAGAGCCTTCGGATGACCCTCGCCAACGGTCGGTCAACTTCTAAGGCTTCAAATATTCCAACTAATACCAGTAATGTACACACATTTATACGGTATATATTCCCATTCAATATTTGATCTTTTTGACCTACAGATGGTAAGTCCACGTGTAGGAGCCCATAGGGGAACGTCGCTTATGAGTTCGTTTTACTTCCCCAGCAGTACCTAGCAGGTCTTACCGGTCTTACTTGGATGCTTTGTGGGATGGGAGGTAAATGGCCGTACAAATGCTGTTATCTAGGCTGTTGGTTTAAGGATTTGATCGAAACTGTATGCTGCATCCTTGTGAACTTTTTCTGGCCTTTTTTTCCTTGGCGTTTTGTTAGAGCCCAAGGGGTGGAAATATACAACAGTAGTGACACGGCTACAGCTTAGAAGAATTCTTGTTTTATCTTAAAAAATTAGATTTCCATATGGTAGTTAACCTGTCAATAGTAGTCCATGTTTTACCAGTGTGTACCTTGACATTGCTTTCAATTAATGAGATATTGCTACCGAGGAATAAAACTCAGTGTTGTTCGCCAAAGCTAAAGAGCCCAGTCTGTCATTCTATTTTATCCCTTGCTGAGAAAGAAAAAGCGATAGATTCATGCCTTTTTCACTAAAGCCTTCGTGAGAAGTGAAACATAAACTGCTTTTGAAGAGCTCAGTTCGACGGTTCAACCATTCACACCTTTTATAACGAGTGCAATAAATCAATATTGTGCAAGAACCAATTAATTGGAGATTGCCTTCTATTTTGGCGCCAACAAACGGCGCCCATTTAGGATGCTCACACAAATGTTTAGAGAACAAATGCTTCGCTTCCTGTGGAATTCGTTGCACAATACAAGCATTTATAGAAGGAATGAAAAGAGCTTTATTAATCAGACACAGATCTACACACTCAATTGTTAAGAAATAAAAAGTTATATATAGAATATGGGATCATTCCTGATTGAATGAGACAGTGAAAAGAAAGAAAGAAAGAACGAATACATTAATTGCTTTTAACAGCATATCAACCTATCGTAGGTTATTTTATGTCTCGAGGTTTGTGAATCGCGTACTTTGTACAATTATATTTACAATTTTTTCCTTACTTATTTTCAGTCTTCAGTATTATGATATCAAGTACTCCAAACAAATACAAATAATTTGCATCCAGCTGTTTTGTTTCAAGTATTCATATCTAATACTAACAATTATATGATTGACTGAGTGATCGATCGATTGACTGACGTTAATGGCATTTCAATCCGACAAGGTGAATTTTTATGCTTAGAGGTTTAGGAATTGCGTACATTGTACATCATCATCATCATCATGTCGTGCTGGTAGCACGGATATCCCTGACCCTCTCTCGCCACTTTTCCCTATCGTTCACCGCCTCAGGCAGGTCTTCTGGACAACATCCTGTATCCTCACATAGTTGCTGAATCTACGTTCGTGCTGGTCGTCCTGCTTTTGCACGGCCATGTGTGGGGGTCCAAAAGAGTACATCACTTATGAGTTCGTCCCTGCTTCTTCAGCAGTGTCCCGCATGTCTGGTTAATCTAACTTGAATAGTTTTCGTGATAGGAGGCAGGTGGCCGTACAGTTGGTGTCTTGTGGGGTGTTGCCGCCAGGACATGTTCAAGATTGCTCGCAGCATTCTTGTGTAATTGCCGTCTAGCTTCTTCTCTAGCCGTTTTGTTAGAGTCCATGTAGTGCACCCATATAGCAGTATCGATGCGACCGCTGCCTGGAAGAAACTGCGTTTCATTTTATCGGTTAGGTCTGCATTCCATATAATCGATAGCCTATTGATAGCTGTCCATGCTTTCGTTAACCTCGTGTCGATGTCCTTTTCGGTTGATGCAACGCTGCTTCCTAGGTAAGTTAATTTGTCTACTAGTTTAAGAGGGGTTCCGTCTAGAGTGGAGATGTCCCCCGTTTGATCATAGCACATATATTCCGTTTTGGGTGCATTGACATAGAGTCCTATACCTGCGGCTGCTCGTTCCAAACTATGCAGTAGTGTTTCGGCTTGGTTGGGTGTATTTGCCAGTATCGGTATGTCATCGGCTTAGTCGGCGTCGGTAATTGTTGTTGCGGGGTACCTTCTGCTTCTTTTCTTTGTCAGCTCGAAGCCGTTCTCTCTGATTTTGTCAATCGATGTTCTAAGTACGTAGTCTAGACAAATGATAAAGAGATACGGAGCTAGCGTGTCCCCTTGTAGTACTCCTGCTACAATGTCGAAGTATTCTGTGTCTCCATCTGGTGAACGTACTTTCACTTTGGTGTTTCTATAAAGAATCGTTATTGCTGCTACGGTATGCCGTATGCTAGTAGGATTTGTTCCATCTTTCCTCTGTGAATGGAATCGAAGGCCTTGGTAAAGCCGACAAATATTAATGTCGCTTGTAGGTTTTTTGCTCGTACACCTTCAAGGATTCTACGGATGGTTAATATTTGTGAGGTCGTGGATCTATTTCTTCGGAAGCCATTTTGGTTTTTGGTTGTCGATTTTGGGTTCTATGCGGTTTCGTAGTAGGGCACTGTAGATTTTGGCGGCTATGGATGTAAGTGTTATGCCTCGGTAGTTTTTAGCTAATCCGAGGTCCCCCTTTTTAGGGAAGGGGAGGATGCATCCCTTCATCCATCTATCTATCTATTTTTGAATTTTTTGTGTCATTGTTTCTTTAAATGTTTTTTGCACGATATTTTACGATATCAAGAATTCATATCTAATGCGAATAATTTCTTCGAGTTACATGGTATTCCGATCAAATATTAATAATTGTTTGGTCTCACTTGGTCTGGTTTGGTTTTATGGCATATCAACCATGACAGGTTATTCAATGCTAAATCCATTTTCATACAACGGTTATATATAAACACTTATATTTCAAACAATTCAGTTTAGTATAAGTATAGTTTTTGGTTACACTCAGTTAAATGTCCAAACAGTTCTATTTCAAACAATTCAGTTTGGCATGCAAAAACAGTTTCATTTCAAACAATTCAGTTAAGCATAACCACGCAGTTTGAATGTCAAAACAATTCTATTTCAACTAATTCAGTTTAGCATAAGTATACAGTTTACTTCTATTTGACTCATAGAGAGCACCTATCAGGTGCTATCACTTCGGGCCAGAGTTGACCTGGGAGCGATGTCATTGAAAGGGGTTCTCCACATTCCTCAAACTCAAGCATTACTGGAAACTCACCATCAGATTGTTTAGTGCCATAGCAGGACACTCGTTGGAGGGTCTTACTCCTCTGCAGAGAAGCAGTCAGCGTATTCTACAGCCCCAGTCGACTGGGCTACCAAGACACTTGTTGGGGGTAGTCTTACCCCTCTGCAGAGAGGCAGTCGTTGTATTCTACAGCCCAAGCTGACTGGGCCATCAAGAAACTCGTTGGTGGGTGAAAGGGCGAGATGAATGAGTAATGAATATATATATATATATATATATATATATATATATATATATATATATATATATATATTTCGTATACACATCAAATAAACGTTGATCTATCAGAAAGATAGGTAGCATTAAAAGAAAAAGATATTCTGATTGTAACAATTCTCCTCCACACTTCCCACCTCATACTCTCTTCCTTTGCCTCACACCTTCCCAACAACAGACGGTAGAAATATATATATAAATATTTCTATATATATATATAGAAAACTCTCCTTTAGCCATTCTTATTTTCACCGAGCAGTTTTAACTCCATGCTTATTTTGGGGTCATCAGGAGAGATGTGCACCGTTTTGGGGCCTTCCTCTTCTGAGATGCATGCTACTGTATGTGCAAATATACGTATTTATATATATATATATATGCGCATGCGACAGCACGTACACATATATACTGACATTCAAAAGCACACAAACCTAAGCCCACATACACACAAACAAAATCCTCCTTCTAACAAAAAACTAACCATATTAATCGATCTTATTTTTTTTTTTTTTTGAAAACCTTTCACACTGTCTGATGAATGTGTAGAACATAAAACCCAGGGTCATAGATTATACCATGTTACATATATATATATATATATATACCTACAAAGTCAGAAGTCATCTACCTAGGTTTCTGAATTTATCCTGATGATCCGGTTAGGTGAAAATTTGGTAGATTACTTCTGACTCAGTAGGTATTTGTATCTCGCTCTACTTTGTGTATTGAGCACTCTTAAGTTTAGGTTCAGGTATTCTGTCGATGTTTTTTTTTTCTTTTGACAAGGCATTTCAGTGCTGGTTGATTATTTTCAAGCAGTACGAATGTTTTTGTATTTTCTTTTTTTATGAATTTTTTTCCCCCAGATATCAGTTTGTATAATATTTTTTAATTTACAAATTGTACCATCGGGATTTTTTTACACTGTCAGAATCCCAGAATAGCTTAAAAACTAATATATATATATATGTATATATGTGTTTGTGTATGTGTATGTGTGTGTGGTAACACTGATGACTAAGAATCGCTACTGATATATATATATATATATATATATATATATATATATATCAAGTCGCGTTGGCAGCACGGATTTCCCTAATTCTCTCTCTCTCTCTCTCTCTCTCTCTCTCTCTCTCTATCTATCTATCTATCTATCTATCCTTATTACCTATCTCTCCCGGAAGGTCTTCCAAATAACACTGATACGTCACTTATAAGTTCGTCCTGCTTTCTAGGGCATTGTCCCACATGTCTTGTTCGTCTAATATGAATGGTTTCTCAGATGGGAGGTAAGTGGTAGTACAACTGTTGTTTTGTGTACTGCTGCTTCCAGGATTTGTCCAAAATAGCTCGTAGCATTATTGTCTAGTTACCATCTAGCATTTTCTCCATGCGCTTTGTTTTTAAATTGGCATTAAATAACACACCAAGGTTTTTATGCCATTAAACAAAGAAACCAAACCAGACCAAACCAATTCTAAATTCATCCACCAATTCCAAACTGAAACCAAGACATTTATCAGAAAACTTGAAAGGATCTTAATTAAATTTATTTAGTCAAAATGTGTCTTTTATTTAATCAAATGTACTTAAATGAAAGACTGTTGTCCGACTACACACACACACACACGCATATATATATAAATATATATATATATCGAGCACATTTTTCATTAAAAGTGGGAAAAGAAACAGGGGAAAATAGGAGTTGATCTGTTTTCTTGAAGAAAGCGCCCTAGATAAAAACAATACAACCAGCTCTCATCAATGAAAAAGCTGCTGTTAGAAACCACGTTATATTGGCTTCGTTGCAGATTTTATAAAAATCGCTGCCCGGTGTTTGTAACGCCACTTTTTTGTCCTAACAAACCAATTTTCCTGCGTCTTGGGTATGACACATCCAATGATGAGGCATCAATTCTGAGTCAATTGGAGAGTTATAAAGTCGCTCCTACATTGCTATTACTCCCAGGTTCCGATTGACTTGGAATGTTTCTACCTGTTAGGGTCACATCTATGGGTCGAATAGATCTGTTTAAAAATATTCGTATTTGATAAGAATAGTTTATGATGCAGTGGAGATTATTTCTTTTAAGAATAGTTACTTGAAGCTATAATTCTTTACAAAGGATTATTATTATTAATTACTTGAGTATGCAAACAATTAAATTTTAGATTTTAATATTCTTTTAAAAAGAAATAGTTACTTGAGACACACAATTATATATATCATGTATAATTTATTAGTACCATATAGGAATACTATAACTGCGTGCAAATTATTTGTATTAGATAGGAATACTTGAAACCATATAATTGTGTATAAATTATTAGTATTATATAGGAATAACTGCGTGCAAACAAAAGATTGACAAATGGAATAAAAATTGAAAGGAAATGCAATGGTGAATTGAACATGTAGTTATGATTACAATCAAATATTTCCAAATGAATCAAATTTTGGCATTAAATAACCAATAAAAAGTTGATATGCCGTAAAACAAACTAATCAAAAACATACCAAACCTTTCTGTATTTCTCTCCTCTTCACTCTTTTTAATACCTATACTCTCCCCCATCTCTCTCTCTCTCTCTCTCTCTCTCTCTCTCTCTCTCTCTCTCTCTCTTCTTCTTCTTCTTCTTCTATTGCAAATAATTTTTATAGAAATGAATCCAATTTTGGCATTAACTAACCTATAAGGGGTTGATATGCGGTTAAACAAATAAACAAAATCACCTCTCTCCCTCTCCCTCTCTCCCTCTCTCTCTCTCACTCTTTCTCTCTCACACACAGCTTAGTTGGATGTAGCTGTAGAATACACCAACTGCGTCTCAATAGATAAGACGCCCACCCAATGAGTGTCCTGGATATGAGATTAAACTATCGAATGGTGAGACTACAGTCCTGGAGCTTAGGAGAATGTGGAGTACCTATTAATTGCCATTAGTCCTAGGTCCACTTTGAATCGGAGTCCCAACAATGGATCAAATAGAACTGTTTGATCGTTTACTATACTAGAAACCGTTTAACTGTAACAAATACACACACACACACACGCATATATATATATATATATATATATATATATATATATATATATATATATATATATATATAAACAGGATATGGCATTAGATAGTCTACACGAGTTGATATGCCGTAAAACCAAACAACTAACCTACCGTCTCTCTCTCTCTCTCTTCTTTGTCCAATTTACTTCTTTCTCCTCCCTTCTTCTTCCTCTCTCTTCTTCTCATTTATTTCTCTCTCTCTCTCTCTCTCTCTCTCTATCTATCTATCTATCTGTCTATCTATCTCTTCTCCTTTATCATAACCCCAAATTTAGAAATGAATCAAATTTCGGTATTAGATAGACTATAAATAGTTTATATGCCGTTAAACAAATGAACCAAACTTCTTCTTCTTCTTCTTCTTCTTCTTCTTCTTCTTCTTCTTCTTCTTCTTCTTCTTCTTCTTCTTCTATCAGTATCTCTTTTTCCTTCTCTTTCTCCTCTACTATAATCGAACATTTAGAAATGATCAAATTTTGACTTTGAATCATCCATAAGGAATTGACATGCCGTTATACAAATAAGCATAAACGAAAACTAGGCGGTTGATAATGAATCCATTTTTCGGGCTAAATTCTCAGTAAATCTTTTCAAGTCTACCTAAACAAACTTTTTATTTCCTCTCAAATTGATCGTGAGCTGCAATCACGTGGCAACACCAACTTCACAAATAGAGCGTGTTACTGGAAAATAAACTGACTGTAAAATAAACATTTTTTGCTTGGTTTGGTTTCTTTATTTAATGGCAAATCAAACTTTGTCGGTTATTTTATACCAAAGCCATCCTTGTAGAAGGACAATAGTGGTACTATTTAACCCATAGCTGTGGGAATAAGAGAGTTCATATTTTCCCCAAATGGGTCTGAAAGTGAATGTAATAACGCGACTGGAGTTCAAACTTACTTCTTACGATGTCACAGTCCGGTGCGTTAACCACTACACCATGAGAACTCTTTCTCATCAGGATTTAAACAAAATTAATGTCAACTAACCTGGTCACTTTGTTTTCTCTTGTTTTTTTTTTTTTTGTTTTTTCTTTATTTCATTCTAAGTTTCTTTGAAATCACACACACAACTACACCTTATAGTTTGAGCTTAATATACTCTCACCTCTGCAGTGGGGTGAAACCTCCTAAATGAGGTGTCCTGGATATGACAATAAAATGCATCGAATGATGAGGATCCTGTCTAAAGGACTAGGTTTCTTTTTGTTAAATGGTATATCAACCTTCGTGGGTTATTTCACGCCAAAACCATCCCCGTAAAACAAGAGTAGTGGTACAATATAACCCATATCTGACTTGGGCAGATAAAAGGAGTTCATGCCTTTCCCAATGGCATTAGTTCCAAAGTGAACGTAATAGCGTGACTGGAGTAACTATTTTGCGTTTTGTGCATTCTGGTTGAACATAAAATTTCCACTAAATGGGAAAACAAATGTTTTTCAAGAAGGTTTCCAAGTAGCTTCAGTTATTTTGTTGTTCCGATTCAGCCAAACATTGGCCGCCCAATCAGCTGGGGGTGCTGAATACACTGACTACATCTCTGAAGAGGGGTAAATCCCCACCCAACGAGTGTCCTGTTTATGACTCTAAACATTCTGATGGTGAGGTTCAAGTAATGCTGGAACTTTGGTGAATGCGGAGTACCCCTTCATTGCCATTACTCCTTTTCCACTCTTGCCCAGAGCGTTAGTGCCTATCTACAGGTCAAATAGAACTAAACTGTGTACCTATGCTAAAAGGAATTGCTTGAAATAGAACTGTTTTCTATGCTAAACTGAATTGTTCGAAACTGAACTGTTTTTGAGATTGAAACTGCGTACTAATGGTAAACTGAACTGTTTGAAATAGAACTGTTTTTAGATAGAACTAAACTGTGTACTTATGCTAAACTGAATTGTTTGAAATCGAACTGTTTTTGCATTTAAGTTTGTGTAAACAAAAACTGTACTTATGCATATTTGAAGAAAGGAAGATCTTGAAACGTGCTAACTTTTATCAAACTGACTAAATTGGACGTTAAATGACCTGAAAAGGGTTGATACACGGTAAAAGAAAACCAACCAGCATTCAGTCGAACCTAATGGGGCGTCTAATTTGTTCAGTTGAAAGTGGGAATAGCGTAACGAAAAACAAAGAAGAATAGGACGAGTCTGTCTGACATTCACGTAGCGCTAATACTTTTGGGAAATGAGTGAATCTAACAATCATCTCTCCAGCAATGGGTAAATAATGGGAGAGACTGGGTTCTTTAACTATGGTTTGGTAAGCAGTCCAGGAAAAAAGGAAACTCTGATTTCAGAGGATCTCTCAATCTCTGTCTCTGTCTCTCTCTTTCCATCTTCTTCTTCTTCTTCTTCTTCTTCTTCTTCTTCTTCTTCTTCTTCTTCTTCTTCTTCTTCTTCTTCTTCTATTACAATCAAACAAGTAAAAATTAATCAAACTTCGACATTGAATAACCCATAACATCTCTCTCTCTCTCTCTTTCTCTCTCTCTCTCTCTTCTTCTTCTTCTTCTTCTTTATTACTTTGAAACACGTAAAACTTAATCAAACTTCGACATTGAATAACCCATAAAGGGTTGATGTGCCGATAAATGAATCAACTCTAGCATATCTCTCTCTCTCTCTCTCTCTCTCTCTCTCTCTCTCTCTCTCTCTCTCTCTCTGACACCGTGGCCTCATTTGGTCGTAGGGAGTGGGCTCCTAATGTATTGTGTCCTGATCATGAATGGCCTGGAAGAGCCCATCCCTCTCCTGGTCCAAACCAACTAACTTGAATTTAGTTTTCTTCTAAACAGGTTGCAGTTCTAAGGTTAAAGAGTCCAGTCTACCCAGCCATTTACAGAAAGGAGAATAGTTAAATCCATATCTTTCTCATAAATGTAAGCGCGATATGAAATGCAAATAGCCTCGTTCAGGATTTGGCAATGGTTTAGGTGACTCGATTTCAAATCGTGAGAGGTTGTTTGCATATTCTCTGGGCATAAAGTAACTCCAGACATATTGACGTGCTGTTAAAATCTGTCAATCCATCTTATTAATGCCAGCCTGGTAAAACTGACTCGCTGGCAGGAAGCGATAAATGTTATACTCGTAACAGATAACGCGAGAGTGGTTCAGGTTGTCTTATTATCAAAATGGGATTCCTAAAATAAAAACACCATATTTAACAGGAAGTACCGATTGAAGTAACAGCAATATAAATAGGGCCGTTGATGAACACGGCGGTAGCTGTGTCCTTTGTGTAGAGTTTGATTTGCGACTGTGCTTCGCGCAGTGGCTTTTTAGCTGACTGTCTGGCATCCGTGTCGGACGGTCAATGTTCCATGACAGACTTGAGGCCGAAAGGCCACCACCCCGGCTTCGGCTGGACCACCTTCAGGTGAGCAAGCTGCATCAATGACACCTTTGTACCCCTTTGTATAGCACTGTCCTGTTTAAGCTATAATCAGGCATACGTGCCTGGACTCAGATTTGGGTCCATGTCCAGCTTCAGACCCACATTGCACTCAGTGGGACGATGAGCAGCATAGTCCAGCAGGGCTCGAGCCAAGGCTTGTACCCGACCTTCCCTTCCCCTAAATCCTCACTATAATCGACCTTCGGGTCATTAGCCTTGTGTCAAGTCCTGTCTGGCGGGAGGTAGAGACAAATAGCTTGATTAGCGACTGTGCTTCACGCAGAGGCTTTTCAGCAGACTGTCTAGTACGGTCAGTGCTCCATGGCAGACTTGAGGCCGAAAGGCTCCGATGTCGGCTGGGCCACCTTCGGGTGGGTTAGCTGCATTTCTGACACCTTTGTCATCCTTGTATAGCACTGGAACTTGTTGTCCAGTTTAAGCTATAATCCGGCATACGTGCCTGGACCCAGATTTGGGTCCATGTCCAGTCAGACTCATCAGGCTCACATTGCACTAAATGGGCCGATAAGCAACATAGTTCAGTAGGGCTCAAGCCGAGGCTCGAGCCGAGGCTCGTGCTCGACCTTCACCTCCCCTCAATCCCCACTATAATTGACCTTCGGGTCATTAACCTTGTGTCAAGTCCTGTCTGGTGGGAGGCAGATACAAATATCGGCTGTTTCTTTTGTGTTATGGTTTTGCGCAATTGTAACATTCCATTAGATGGCGCAACGACACGGTTCTAGTCGGGTTTGTCATGTCTCTGGATATGGTAAGTCAGTCGAGGCTTCCTGGTGCAGGTGTCGGGGAGGCCAAGCATTCGCGTCACGCAGCCAAGACTGACTTATTCCTCAAGCCTCAGGGGACCGTTCTCCCAGGCTCTAAACCTCCCCGGAGGTGTTCGGTTTATCGTCTGGCACCTGAGGCGCCCTTTTTTAGGAGAATGTCGACGGAGCCTGAGACATTTTGGGGAATAGCAGGCGTGTCTGGATATGGACACGGCGACACGAGTTCAAATCCTGGACCTGACTGATTGAATTTCACATAGCACTAATACCCTTGGGAAAGGTATGAATCCAAAATATTCTCCCCCCAGCTATGGGTAAATAGTAGGGCAGACTAGGTTCTTCAGCCTTGGTGAGGCAACTAGTCTAGGAGAAGGAAAACTCTGAATTGAAACCTGTTAAACTCCGCTTAAAAATTGACCTTGTGTCATATCCTGCCCGAGCGGAGGGGTTGGTAAATATGATCATCGGTTCGTTTTGTGTGGGTTTTACGGCCAGACCAATGCGTTCTATCCTTTGATCTCTGTAAAAATAATCGTGTAAATACCTAGATAAGCCGATCTCCGTAGTTAATCTAATAAGTGCCAACCAAACAACTGCCTGCTGTCGTTGCTACACATGAACAAACAATTTCAACAAATCGTAGTTCGAAATATCTCATATCAAAAAGTTCCGGTATAATTTGCTATATTTACACACTTCACATGATATTTTTACTATAGTTAGTCACTTATCTCGAAGGCCCTTATCAATAATTCTAAAACGGCTACCTCGTCATCACTGGCACAGTAGATAAATTCGTCCCCTAAGTGCCCAAATTTAGTCATACTTAGTAAATAATAATCGATACCATTTTCACGGGGTCGTTCTGTAACATCCAGACTTTTAGTTAGATTAGTATTAGGTTGGAACGAATGTAATGTCCGATTTTAGCGTAAATATTATGAATGAAAAACTTATGCACATAGATATATGAAATCAACTCATATCTAACCTAAGACAATCCAATGATTTTGTATCAAAACCAAGAGAATTTTACAAGCATGGTATCTATAAGCTTAGGCTCTTAGAAGCAATAGAGGTTTAGTTAATGATTAAATATTTCTAAAGGCATAAGTCTTTGCATCGATAATATGAACTCTAAAATCGAACATTTTATTCGAGAAATATTTATGCGAGATAAAAATAAATTTTACATCTGTCCCCGGGTTAAATGAGGCGAGGGACTGGGTTTATCGTCCAGTAACGAACCAGACATGCAGGACACTGCTGGAGAAATAGGGTCGAACTCATAAGTGACGTACTCCTGTGGACCCCTTGAAATGGACGACCAAAGGCAGGACGACCAGCCAGAACCTATATACAACAGTTATGTGCTGATACAAGATGTAACCTTGAAGACCTGCCGGAAGCAATGGACGATAGAGAAGAGTGGCGAGAAAAGGTCAGGGATATCCGTACTGATGACAAGACATGATGATAATGATGACATGAAACACCTCCAAAAGGGAATGACAACGGAACAACAGCTGGGTTAGCTGGGGCTGTAGAATACACCAAATGCATCTCTGCAGAGCAGTATGAATCTTCCCATTCAAGAAGTGTTCTGGATATGACACTAAACCATCTGATAGTGAATCTCCCGTCTTGGATATTTGGGGAATTTGGATTACCCCTTCATTGCCATTACTGCCTGGTCCACTTTGAATTGGAGTGGGAGCAACTGATAGGATCCTATCTATAGATAAACTAGATCTGTTTGACTTTTAACTTATGACATACTAAATTGAAATGTTTGAAATGGAACTGTTTGATCATTTAACTGTGTATAAACAAATGACTGATGTTTCATGAGAAATGTTAGTGATACATAGCAATACTTAGAACCATTTAACTATACGCAAAAAAACGGACTCCAGCTCGTTGAAAAATGTTATCAAGAAAATGTGTTTACAAATCATATATATTTAATACATATGTAGAAACAAGATTTGGTATTAAACAACCTACAATTGGTTGATAAGCCATAAAACCGAACCAAACCAATGAAACTAATCAACCTGATATATATACTCTCACAATGTCACACACATAAACACTGAGAAAGAGAGACAGAAAGAAAGGCACACATATAAACATACAAATATATATATATATATATATATATGTTTGTTGTAGGTCCAAAGAACGAATAAAAATATATCTTGGAATAGGTAGGTCCACGAAGAGATTTGTATCTTTTTTAATTTATTTATTTTGTTCTTACATACGTGTTATATATTTGTATGTTTCCAGCTAGTTGCTTTCGTCAGAGAACATATGTGGCGCAAAGCATCGTTAATGAGATACTTAATGAGACTTTACCTCACTCTTATATATATATATATATACAGGGAGGAAGAAGCGAAATATGGAATAATATTTTAAAGTTTTTTTAGTCTGATTAATCTAATTTATTAAAAAAAAAAACGGTAAATCTAATTTTCATGATTAGCTCTTTCAAGTACTTTTTTAATTAAAATTTAGCCCAGTATGAGTGAACAATAAAAGAAGCGACAAAGAATCTATGATTTGATTAGCGCGAAAACCAAGGCAAAGTTTCTTTGTCTATTATATTCAAAACAAAGAAAAAAAAATTACAGAAAAAGAGCGTTTTAAGGAAATGGATGAGTGAAGGATTGAACCAAAAAATAAAAAGAAGTGTTTTTAATTGCTCTCGCTTCGGCGATTAAGAAGGACCCCACAATAACAATAAAAAAAAGCGCGCAAATGAATTGAAAGTCCACGAAAAAAGTGTGAAGACAGCAATTAAACAAGATTTAAACCTTTACCTTAACCCCCTTGATTACACTATATGGGTCGTTTTAGAAAACTAAACAAATCAACTACCCATCCAAATATTGGTTCGCTTAAGACTGCTATTGAGGAGGAATGTAATAAAATGTCTGAAGAATTTATTTTGAATGCATGCAAATCGTTTTGAAGGCGTGTTGATACAATAATTGAAAATAAATGGCGGCCATATTGAGTAAATTTACTGTTTTGTGTCTATCTTTTTATTTATTTTTTTTTTTTTAAATTTAGAATTAGTCTAGTTTTGTAATAGAGTCGTTTATTATTATACTAGAATATTCCTAATTTTTCTTCCGCACCCTGGATAGATAGAGAGATAGATAGATATAAAAAATGATTCCTACATGGCCAAGAGCAAGTCTAATTAGGTTTCACCAAACAGCTCTTCATGATTGCACTGGCGAACTGGGTTAGGATAAAATATATTTTATTGGTTAAAAAGACCCCTCAAAATTTTTTCTCAGATATCAGTTTGTAGAATTTGCAAATTGCACAATCTGGGTTTTTTTTCCCCACCAACAGAATTATAGATTAGATATAAAGATTAAAATAGATAGATATAGATATATTGGCACTTTAAAATATTGTGGCATATATGATTAATTCTCTCTCATCAGGTCTCGCAAAAATATTTCCACACATATCGATAATTATGTCAACTTAATTTTGAGCTTTTAAATTCTCTCCCTTCTATCTGTCAGTTTCTCTCTCTCTCTCTCTCTCTCTCTCTCTCTCTCTCTCTCTCTCTCTCTCTCTTCATTATATATATATATATATATATATATATATATATATACCCCTGGACAGAAATATAAGACCACTCTCAAAAATGAAGAAAAAATATTGTTTACAATTTTTAAATTATGAAAATAAGATGTATGAAAGAGACATTTAAATTTAAAATAAGAAATTTCAATTCATTTTTATATGTATATTAGTATTTATGCTAAATTTTAACATTTATTTTTTATATAAATATAAGACCACTAATAAAAAATGAAGAAAAGGGACTTAATTCAAATGAAAAATTTATCATATAAAGTCTACGTAATATAAAAGCTATTAAAACTGTTATACTTGAAATACTAAAAACATAAATGGCTAAAGGAACTAAATTATTTGCATTTGAGAAAGATGAGATTAGAGTTCTGAAAAGAATCGGAAAATCTCGAAGAAAAATTTTGAAGACCTTTGAACGCTATAAAACCGTTATCTGCAATTACTTAAAAGGTCCAAATAAGTATAGAACAAGAAAACCGACTGGCAGGCCCGAAAAATTATCCCCACAATTCAATAGAAGAATTGTTCGCGAAGTACAAAAGAAAACTTCGTCAACATCAAAAATATTGAAATTTCAAGTGGATGCTCCTTACAGTACAAGAACAATTAGAAGGCATTTAAACAACGAAAAAATTAAGCGCAAGAAAAGTATTCATCGTCCGAGGTTAACTATGAAGCACAAAGAGAAACGACTGGAATATGCTTATCAATATCAAACGATGAGTGTTAAAGAATGGTGAAAAGTCATTTTCTAGGACGAAAAGAAATTTAATTTAGACGGTCTAGATGGCTTTCAGAAGTATTAGCAAGCAAAAATTTTCCAGAAGAGAATCACTCCACAAGGCATAGAGGAGGAGGATCTCTTATGATCTAGGGGCTCCTCTCATCTTCAGGAAAACTTAAACTACAATTTGTCAATGGTCTACAAAAAGCAGCAGATTAGGTGAACATACTAAATGATTTATCCCTGGTACAAGAAAGGCGTTGTCTATGTAGAGAAGGATGGATTTTTCAGAAAGATAATGCTATCTACAATACATCAATAACAAAGAAGTACTTACTTGAACAAAAAATAAGACTTCCTGACCATCCAGCGAGCTCTCCCGACCTCAATCCTATAGAAAATTTGTGGGGATTGATTGTTTCAAAAGTTTATGAAGGAAGTCGACAGTACTCAGCAATTTCTGAACTCAAAAGCGCAATCTTAGACGCATGGGGAAAATACCATCGGTTCAATTTCAGAAACTAGTTGATAGTATGCCAAGCCGAATTTTTTTAGGTTATCAAAGCTAACGGCGGATCTAAGAATATCAAATAAAAATTTGCCTTTATATTCTATAGTTCTGATCATTGGTCTTATATTCATGTTAAAACAAAATTTCAAAATTAAGCATAAATGCTAATACACATATAAAAATGAATTGAAATTTCTCCCCATCTTAAACTTAATTGTCTTTATGCCTTATCTTTCATATATCTGATTTTCATAATTTAAAAATTATAAACAATATATTTTTCTTCCTTTTTGAGGGTGGTCTTATATTTTTGTCCTGGGGTATATATATATATATATATATATATGTAGTTAGCAATTGGTAGCTGTTTTTGTAGTTACACCTTTTTCAACGAAATCAATAATGATGTGTCTTTTTATGCCCCAGGAGATTGTCAGCATGAACTTCTTTACTGGCCACTGCACTAAAAATGTTTTCTTTAACGAAGATTCAGTATATTTCCTCTTTATTAACTGTCCTTTCGACTCAAGCTCATAGTTGTAGACCCATTTGTAAATATTTATTTCATGAGAGCATATTCCTTCTCACATATCACACGTTCTTCTGTAAATTTCACATATTTTGCACTTCTCAGCCACCAAAAATTTGATGACAAACCTCTGTTCAAGTTTGACTCACTCAGTTTGTTTTGCCGCCATTTTGAATTGCCTTAAAACAAACGTTTCTGCGAGATTAGAATAAGTTTTGCATCCTCCCCCGGTTTAAAAGAGGTAAGGGGCTGGGTTTATCGTCCAGCATTCCAAAGAAGAATGTCAACGGAGCTGATCAATTTTGCTTACTGAAGGCGCCCCTTCCGAAAGCCAACTTTGTGTCCCACACCAATACCATGGGGTTTGGTTAAATATTCAAGTTTGTAAAATATTTCACTTTAATCTTCCTTTTGTCGAATTGATTTGGGTTCGATCAGAGCAGGGGACGTGATACTTATGCAAAATAATTCTGAAACGTAGGTATCTACTTACCCTAATGTACCCTTACACGAACTGGATGCGACACAAGGTCAATCTTTAAGCGAAGTACTGCTGGTATGAATTCAGAGTTTTTATTCTCCGAGGCTGGTTGCCGTACAAAAACTAAAGCGCATAATCTGCCCCTCTATCTCTCAGCAGTTGGGGGAAGAAATAGTTTCATGCATTTTACAACGGCATCTGCGTTGAGTGAAATATAAGCAGCCTTCTCTTGTATTTGAACTCGCCCTGTCGACTTCATTTCTTACAACGATAAAAGTTACACTAAGTGCACCTCCTATCCTGAAACCTAAGTATGAACAAAATCCACGCTTCTCTTCTTTTCGGCGGAAACTTCAACAGGCAATAGTTAAAACATGGATTAAGAATATATTTCTTTTTTTTTTCTATTTTATGCTTAATCGGAACAATTCCAAATTTCTGTCAAAAATAGATAAACCTACTATAACTGGCTTCTCTGTCCGTTTCTATCTTTGGATAGATTTATGAGCTTCATTCAAAAAGTTCTAAGCCTCACCAAAAATTTTAGATGTCCCACTTTTGTATGGCCCTCAACTGCGCATAAATTAAGACAGAAATCTAAATTAGTTTTCCAGTTTTATAAGAAGTGGTTGTGTGTTGCCATAAGAAAATGTTCGGCTATGACTCTTCTTTCTTGGTGAGGCTTAGAACTTTTTGAAACTAGGAAAATCTGAATTAGTTTCCCTAGTTTTATAAGAAGTGATAGTGTGGTAATGTTCGGCTATGGCTCTTCTTTCTTGGTAAGGCTCAGAACCTTTTGAAACTAGGAAAAAATATTCGGTTATGGCTCCTCTTTCTTGGATAGGTTTAAAATATTTTTAATCATCCTCTTATATCGACGATACATTGGATGACTTGGTTTATATAACCTCTCACTTGGAGAAGTAAAGAGATCAAAGAGTAAAAAATATTTATTGCGTTTTGAGTCTTATGTTTGAAGAGTATGCCTCCTAAATGGTATATCTTCTGAATTAATTTTTTTTTTAAATGAAAGCAATTTCTTGTCAAACAAGAAATAAAAACTTGAAATGTACAAAGAAATATACGTAAAAGATTTTTTTGGCAGTAGACAATAAATACATCTTATTAGTCAACCGCTTAAATAATGATATAACACAAACGGTCTACCATACCAAAAATACCGTTTAATGAAAAAACACACGAAAAAAGAAAATTAATAAAAGATAGTCCTATCAAATATTTTTTCACAATTTCAGTTATAATTTTTGTTCAATATTGGTACATTTAAATTACTAAATTTCAGTCTCTTTCTTACAAAGAAAGAATTTTAAAAATTCTCAATTTGGTTTGGTTTGGTTTATTTTTCTAACGGCATATCAACTCCTCATGGGTTATTTAACGCTGAAATTAGTTTCATTTTAATCCTATAATTATAATCTTGAAAGAAAAGGGTGCGTCTTGGGTATGACACAGCATCTGATGATGAGGCTCCAGTTCTGAAGATTTGGGGAGTGTGAAATACTCCTTCATTACCTTGGCTCCCAGGTCCACTCTGACCCGGAGTGGTACTGCCTGTTCGGGTCCCATCTATGAGCCAAATAGATCTCTTTAAAAAGTATTCGTATTCGATGGGACCATGTACAAAAAAGAACCTTTAAGAAGCAAGTACACAAAAAATGTAAATATGAACGTATGGTGAACGCGATTCCCTAACCTCTAGACATAAAATAACCCTTGACGGATTGTTGTTAAAGTAAATTTTTAAAAAAGACAACACCACTTTATTTCGCAAATCATTCAGAAATTCAAACATCTTTGGGTAAATTTTAAATCTAAAAAAAATATAAACATTCCAGTTCGGTATTCAATGATTTTATTGCCCAGTTGGCTGGAGCGGTAGAATACACCGACTGCACTTCTGCAGAGGGGTAAGACCCCCCCCCATCTCCAATGAATGTCCTGGGTATGACACTAAACAATCTGATGGTAAGGTTCCAGTGATGTTGGAGCTTTGGGGAATGCAGAGTACCCCTTCATTGCCATTGCTCCCAGGTCCACTCTGGCCCGGAGTGTTAGCACCTGATAAGGGTCCTATCTATGGGTTAAATAGAACTAAACCGTGGTTTTGACAATTAAACTATGTACTTAAATTTAAACTGCGTGCTTATGCTAAACGGAATTATTTGAAATAGAACTGGTTTTGACATTGAAACTGTAAATAGTAGGGCAGACTAGGTTCTTCAGCCTTGGTGAGGCAACTAGTCTAGGAGAAGGAAAAACTCTGAATTCAAACCTGTTAAACTCCGCTTAAAAACTGACCTTGTGTCATATCCTGCCCGAGCGGTGGGGTTGGGTAAATAGGATAATATGCTGAATTAGAACTGTTTGAATAAATTTAATTGCTTGAAATAGAAATGTTTTTGACAAACTGTGTACTCATGCTAAACAAAATTGTTTAAAATAAAACTATTTGTATACAAATGGATTTGGCAACCTACAAAGGTTGATAAGTCATAAAACCCAACCAACCAACCAACCAACCAATGATTTTAATGTATTGAAATCATTCATTTTTTTCTCTTTCAGGTAAGCAAGTATAAAACGATTTTGAGAAAATTGGTAAGATATTCTTTTTTTATCGTTTTATATGTTCTATCTCGCTTTTTCTTTCCTTTCTCCTATGATCAATTCTAAACAAACCAAAGCTGCTTTGAATTTAGTTTTCCTTCTCCAATATCGGTTGTCATTCTAAGACTAGAGAGCTTAGTCATCCCTACTATTCCCTAAATCATTGGCGCGAAGGAAAACGCCAAAAGCCTCGTTCAAAATTTGAACTCGGGTTACCCCTCTCTCTCTTTCTCTCTTTCTCTCTCTCTCTCTCTCTCTCTCTCTCTCTCTCTCTGAGTTGCGGAATGAAGTTTTATGTAAGACTGAGTTCTTAGAAAGTACAACTGGTTTTAACTTGGCTTTTCTTCACTTAGACTGGTTTCTGTATCAAGGCTAAAGAACCCATTCTGCCCAACTATTTACCGATAGCTAGAAGGTGAAGTACAAACAGTCTTTGCTTGCTAATTCTATTTCATACTATGATAACTCTTATTGTCGGCACAAGTCAATAAACAGATTAAGGTAACTGATTAACAATACAGATATGAACAGAAGAAACTGGCATAGATATGAACAGAATTAGATAGATAGATAGATAGATAGATAGATAGATAGATAGATCCAATTAAGGTAGATAAATAAAATAGATATGAGCAGTCTGACATAAATGGTAAAGAGGTATGAATAGCGTGAGATAGATAGATAGATAGATAGATAGATAGATAGATTAGCAAATCTATTTCCTGTTAAATGGACGTAAATTCTTTAATAATTAGTTTGTAATCGTTTGGTGCAAATTTTTAATTGATAATAATTTTTACAAAATAATCAAACTGCGCTTCAATTCTTGACCTTCTTACTCCAAGTCGGCGGGTACTTCAGCTAGTCCGTTGCTATAATTCTGTATCATTTCTTCAGTATCTTAATTTGGAACCATGCCAGATATTCTTTTCTATTCTGTTTACTGTCTTATAGCACGGGCCATCTTGCAAAGCCCTCCTTAACTACCTGTGCTAAATATGCAGTCACAATGCACACAGAATGAACAGTCTTTCCTCATCGTTTGGCAATGACGTGTGCCTTCCATCGAACAATAGAATTGCTTCTTACAGAAAATTGTATTTCTTTTTTAGTGTTTTTTTCTTTGTACCATAGAGAATAACGCTGAGTTTTTAAAGACTGGTATAACTGTGGTTATACTAAACATCTCACAGAAGATTGCGTTCATGCGTTTATTGTGTATTTAGATGAGAACACATTCGTGCACTTAGATGAGCTTAATGGCCATTCATGAGGAGAAAACCTCGATCGGCGCATGCGCACTTGTCATGGTCACAAATGTCTAAAGGCGTCTGCAGATCTGCTTAAATACAAGTATACGCTTTCTCTTGCATTGATTGAATTAATGTGACACTCGGGGGCTGTATGGATTTTTACTAAAATATAGGTCTGTGCTGATTCCATATTTGTTTACATCTGCGTCTCTTAAGTGATTTTGCGCAAGAGATACACTTATATCTAGAAAAGAAAGAACGAGTGAGGGAGAGAGAGAACAAGAGAGAGAGAGAGAGAGAGAAAGAGAGAGAGAGAGAATTATACTTAGTTACGTCAGAGGCACACTTGAAAAAAAAATGAATACTTCTGATGACATCACCAGTGTCAACGTAACAACCTTCTACTCGTAACATTTGTTCCCAACTATGTCAACTCTCAATCATCCGCTCTTTAAATCAATATTCTTATTCGGTCCATGACATTCGTTATGGCGGGAAAAATTCAAACCTTTTAAAAGCCAGACGATACGATTAAGTTTTATTATTTTGCCCTAAATATTCTTTCGATTGAAAATCTAATTTGTTGGTTGGTTGATTGGTTGGTTAACCGATTTTTCGTTTTGTTGGTTGGTTCGGTTTAACGGCATGTCAAACCTTGTTAGGATATTTAATGATAAAGTCAGCAATCATATGATTTCTAATTACAAATGATGATAATCATTTGTAAATAACAGCTTAAACAATTCTTAATGCTAATAATTTGCACGCGGTTATATGGTTTCAAGTATTCCTGTCTATTACGAATAATTTGCACACGGTCTAATGGTTTCACATGTTCCTATCAAATACTAATAATTTGCACGCAGTTATATGGTTTCAAGTATTCCTATCTATTACGAATAATTTGCACACGGTTTAATGGTTTCACATATTCCTATCAAATACTAATAATTTGCACGCGGTTATATGGTTTCAAGTATTCCTGTCTATTACGAATAATTTGCACACGGTTTAATGGTTTCATATATTCCTGTCTAATACTAATAATTTGATCACGGTTTAATTGTTTCAAGTATTCCTGTCTAATACGAATAATTTGTACACTCTTTTATAATTTCATGTATTCTTATCTAATACTAATAATTTGCACACGGTAATATAGTTTCATATATTCATATTTAATACCAATAACTTTTACTCGGTTGTAAGGTTGCATGTATTCCAAGCAATTATATGATTTTAAATGACTTATGATAAACATTTGTAAAAAAATCATAGCTTCAAATAACTAATCTTAATACAAATAATTTGCACACAGTTTTAAGGTTTCAAGTATTCCTATCTAATACTAATGATTTTTATGAATACTTGAAACTTGTAAGCAGATATTTATCCTTGAAAATCTGTACCTCTGATAGGCAAAATTGAATTTCCTGAAATCTTTCCACAATCAAATGATATATCACTTCTAGACGAAATATGAAATAAATTTTGATACGGACTATAGTCAGCGAGAACGTATACCGTTCAACTTCTGCTGATTTAGTGAAAGAGAAAATAGGCCAATATCCGGAGCATCTGCAGTAAAAATTCATTTTTTTTTTTGTTACAGTTAAATTCATTACTTATTTCTGTTGTTCTTGAATGATGATATTAATCTACATGATTTAATTGCTCAAATATAAATTATTATAATTAAATAGTAAAATTTCTCTAAATTTCTGAGATAAAGTCTGATAATTTTATCGCTTAGAAAATTATCGTCTTCATCTTCATTGTTATGAAGGATATATTAGCCAAAACGTTGTTAGTATAACAATGAAAATGAAGGCGATAATTGGAGTGACAAAAAAATAAGTGATAAAAATAAGAAGTAAAAGTTTATTCGAATCTGTTAAATTTTCTTTTGGAAGTTTCGCTCATAAGTAGATATAAACACAAGCATTTCTTATTCATGGATTAGATTGATAAAATTTTATTTTCGTCCATGGTAGTGTTATTTGCTCCGTGACTTTTTTGACTTCCTTGTTTAATGGCATATTAACTCTTCGTGGGATATTTAATGCCAAAGACATCCTTATAGAATGACAGCAGTTGAACTATTTCCCCCATTGCTGGGTAGGGAGGAGGTTCTTATTTTTCCCAAGAGTATTCGTACGAAAGTGAACGTAATAGTTCGACAAGAGTTCGAACTCGCTTACTAGGATTTCGTAGTCCAGCTTGTTAGGCACTACACTACGGATATTTGCCTGTTATTTGCTTAGCAAGCTGAGTAACTGATAAGGATGCAGGTTCAGTTCTTCATCAAGGCAGGCCAACAGCGCGGATTCCTTTGACTCTCTCTCTCTCTCTCTCTCTCTTCCTTTCATCGACCATCGCACTTGGTAAGTCATCTAGACGACACCCAGCGTCCTCAAAAATCTGATGAATGTAATTTTTTACTGTAAAGTCAATCCTGGTATGTCTACATAGAAGTCCATCAGATAATGTCACTTATTACCCTAGCCGAGCCTAGCATATCTTGCTCGCCTTTCTTGAATGTTTACGAGATGTGAGGTAAATGGCCCAACACCTGTTGCTTTACACGGTGCTGCTTCCAGGACTTGTTCACATCTTGCTTCTTCTCTAAGCAATTCGTTAGAGTCCGAATGGTGCAACTATAAAGTAGTACTGAAGCGGCTCGGCATGAAAAAAATTTGTTTTATTTTATTGGAAATAAAGATTAGAGAGATTAGATTTTCATACGACCGATAACCTGTCAACAGCAGTCCATGCTTTACCGATGTATATGTTCACATCCCTTTCAGTAGATGAGATATTGCTACTGTGATAACTCTCGACTGGGATAACACATTGGTGTGTGTGTATGTGTGTGTGTGTGTGTGTGTGTGTGTGTGTGTGTGTGTGTGTGTTAAGTAATATCTTTGCACTAATAACGTTCACTGGTGTACAGACGTTTGGTAGACAGAAGAAAGGTTAGAGGTCACTCCGATTGAAATAGGACTGAGAAAGTTAGCGTTTTGTGTTTGGCAGTTGCAGTTATGTAGTACTGAAAAACGGATCTCTTTTTGTTTGTTTGTTTGCGGAGAGGTCACGTTTTAGAAGTCCCTAAAATAAGGCTTCGATATAAGCTTTAGAATATGCAAAGATTTTCCTTCACTCCATGAGAGGCGGTTTGGAAACTCCCTGTGATGGGCGACCTAAATTATTAAAAAAATTTGTAAACGGAGGAACCAAACTCTAAACCAAACTTGCGGCAGCTTGAGATCAAGTGAACACATTTGACCCAACCCGTTATAGTGTTTCTTTATTTAATGGCACATCAACCTTCGTCGACTATTTAATGCCAAAGTCATCGTTGAAGATGAACAGTAGTAGTGGTATTTAACCCATAGCTGGAGGAATAAGCCAGTTCATGCCTTTCCCAAGGATATTAGTAGTAAAGTGAACGTAATGGCGTGACTGGAGTTTGAACTCGCATACTTCAAAGCCGCAGTCCAGTAGGTTAGCCAGTACGCTACAACAATTGCACAATAATAAGTACAAAATGGTGATCCATCACTTTTGAAGCAATATGGTATAATTTTACGGACTCTAAACTCTCTTGACTATAAAAGACACTACGCCAGAAATAACAGCTCTGGGTGCATGTGGAATCCATGATAAGCAATTCATCGCTTGTTCGCGCATGCGCCGGAAGCCGAAAATATCATGTCTTCTTTTTCAAACCGGAAGGGAACAGGGTGGCGTAGATTGCCTTATTCTGCGTAATGTCGTACTACATCAAATTGATGTGCATTCATAACATCGAAGAATGGACATTTATATCGACTGAAAATAAATGAAACTCGACGCACTATTTGAGCATGCGCCTTCTTAAAAGCCAGACTTCCGGTTGATGACAGACTGTAAATGGTAAAAGCGAACTGAGAAAAATACTTCGACTAACTACTGGATGAGAGACCGCAAGGATATAAGTCTGATAAGCAGATCTGTTTAACAAAAATGACATTTCATTCAGGATCCTAGTATTGATATGCTTTATGCCAATGAAGATGTTTAGCTGAGTCCCCTTCATAAAAGCCCAATATTAGCTTTTGTATATCCGTGATATACGAGGGTTATTGAATATATATAAGGCGAAATATTGCCAAAGGATTTGGCAACAGGAAGCACTTTTTCAAGAAAATCAATAAAGATAGGTCCTTTCATGTCTTAGAAGACTGTCAGTATTAACTTCTTTATAGACTATTGCACCCGGAACCTTTTCTTTACCAGAGAGTGTGTGTGTGTGGGTGGGTGTTTCCACTCCATGAACCGTCTTTTCGACCTGAACATGGAGTGGAAACTTCATTTGTAAACATTTTCTTGACTAAGACATGCTCCTTTGTATATGTCACCTATTCTTCTATAAATTTGATGACAGACTTCTATTCAAGTCTAAAGGTTTTGTTTGATTTACCGCCGTTTTGAATGATTTTAAAACAAAATAATTTTTGCGATGAACCAATTCCAAATAATGTAGAGTTTACATTTATAGAAAAAAACATTCTGAAAAAAACATTATTTTGCTTTTTTTTATAAACCTAGTTGATTGAATGAGACAGATAGATAGATAGATTGAGAAAAACTGAAAAACAGGGTAATTCAAAGAGAAGAATTTAATATAAAAAAGTCAATGCTATAACTTTTCAGTTCAAATGAACCATCATCAGGATGTCGAATGACGTTAAATTACCGATAAACGGTTACCTCTTTCTCTGTATACATATTTTCTCCTTGAACTGTATTTTATTTTTAAAAGTCCATCAGTGATTTATCGTCATTTGACATCATCCGTCTACATCCTGATCCTATTTACCCAACTCCTCCGCTCGGGCAGGATATGACACAAGGTCAATTTTTAAGCGGAGTTTAACAGGTTTCAATTCAGAGTTTTCCTTCTCCTAGACTAGTTGCCTCACCAAGGCTGAAGAACCTAGTCTGCCCTATTATTTACCCATAGCTGGAGGGAGGATATTTGGATTCGTACCTTTCATACCCAAGGGTATTAGTGCTATGTGAAATGCAATCAGTCTCGTCCAGGATTTGAACTCGTGTCACCATGTCCATATCCTGCGACGATAACCATTACACCACGGGCACGTCCTGAAGATGGTACATAAGAACCGAAACGTTATAGTGTAGACTTTCTTTTACATTAAATTCTGCTCTTTGGATTACCGTGTTTTTCAATTGTTCTATATATTATCGGATTCATTTCCATTATTTATTTCCATAGATAGATAGATTCCCTTATTTATTGAATGACTCTCATAAATAGATAAATAGATTCCCTTTATCTTTAGATGACCCTCGTAACTGATCATCATCATCATCCTCATGTCACACCATCAGCACGGATATTCCTGACCCTCTCTCACCGCTCCTCCCAATTGCTTCCAGCAGGTCTTCAGGACTACATCCCGTATCGGCACAGAACTGCTGCATGTAGGTTCGAGCTGGTCTTCTTGCCTTTGCTCGTCCATGTGAAGGGGTCCAGAGAAGTACATCCCTTATGAGCTCGCCCCTGCGTCTCCGTCAGTGTACTGCAGGTCTGGTTCGTCTAATTTTGATAGTTTTCGTGATGGGTGGTAGGTGGCCGTACTGCTGCTGCTTTGTGGGCTGCTGCCTCCAGGACTTGTTCAATATTGCTCGCAGCATTCTTGTGTAGTTGCCGTCAAGCTTTTTCTCCATCCGTTTAGTTAGCGTCCATGTAGTGCATCCATATAGCAGTATCGATACGACCGCTGCTTAGAAGAAACTACGTTTTATTTTATCGCTCAGGTTGAACTTCCATATGACCGATAGCTATCGATAGCTATCCATGCCTTTGCTAGTCGCGTGTTGATGTCTGTCTCGGTTGATGAGACACTGCTTCCTAAGTAGGTGAACTTGTCTACTAGTTTCAGAGAGCTACCGCTTAGTGTGGAGATGTCGCCTGTTTGATTAAAGCACATATAAAGACAGATCTTGTGTGCATTGTAATGGAGGTCTATGCCTGCAAAAGCTCGTTCCAGACTATGTAGCTGGGTTTCGGCTTGGGCGGGTGCATTTGCCAGTGCGCTATATCATCGCCGTAGTCAGCGTCGGTAATTGTTTTTGCGGGGTACATTCTGTTTCTTTCCTTTGTTAGCTTGAAACCGTTTTCTTTCATTTTATTAATAGATGTTCCAAGCACATAGTCTAGCCAGATGATAAAGAGGTATTGGGCTAATGTGTCTCCTTGCTGTACACCTGCTATAATGTCTCCATATTTCTTTATTTATTGAATAACCCTCATAGATGAATTCTTAATTTTTTGAATAGCCCTCGAACTTATAACGAACACAACGGAAGAAAACACAAGATAAACGTATTTGCACATATAAAAACATTTAACCTTTTATTTACATAATAAGAATGGATCTAATCGTGGTATAACGGTTATCGTCAAAGGAAGTGAACCTGGTTATTCGCGTTCAAATCCTAAACGAGGCTGTTTGCATTTCACGTAGCGCTAAATATTATTTGGAAAAGTATGAATCTAATTATTCTCCGTCCAGTTATGTGTTAAGGAAGACGGGACTCTTTAATCTTCGTGTAGTAACCGGTTTAGGAGAAGAGAAACTATTAATTCAAACCAGTTGCAGATATAGAGAGGGATGGGTTCCAACAGGCTATTCCTGCCCACATCATACAAGATGAGTTGCGGCCTCATGACTGAACCAGAAATAAAAAATAAATAATATACATAGCACGACTGATAGTATTAAGAAGAAAGAATACACAAACATGTCCCAACAGCTAGAAATATACACATATTGTTCTATATGCAGTATGTAGTTGGAGTACAAAAATGATGATCCAATCGGCTGGGGCTGTTAGAATACTCCGACTGCATCTCTCCAAAGGAGTAAGACTCCCCAACGAGTGTCCTGGATGGCCAAGTCGGCTGGAGCTGCAAAATGAATCAACTGAATCTATGCAGATGGGTAAGATGTCCCCAACGAGTGTCCTGGATATGACACTAAACAATCTGATAGTGAGGCTCCAGTAATGCTGGAGCTTTAGGGAATGCGGAAGAGCCCTTCGTTACCATTATCCCCAGGTCCACTCTGGCCTGAAGTGGTAGCACTTGATAGGGTCTTATCTATGGGTCAAATAAAACTAAACTGTGTACTTATGCAAAACGGAATTGTTTGAAATAGAACTGTTTTACATTTAATATTGTGTTAACAAAAACCTGTACAAATGCTAAACTGAATTTTTCGAAATAGAACTGTTTATATGCATAGAAATGGATCTGGCATTAAATGACCTACAACGGTTTATATGCCATAAAACCAAATTCACCATCATAACAAAAATGGAAAAAATCTTACTTGATAAGAGAAAGTAAAATAACCACATGGCTATAACCATTACCAGGTAGAATTCGAAACACGGCTATTCAATTCAAAGAATAGACACGTCCAACGGACATGCCCATTCTCTTAAGGTTATAATTATTCATTGTCTCTCTACACTGGTCAAGTTGAGTTCGAATTTTTTGCCAACGTTAAACGTCCCGGCTTTTTAAATATGAAAACACTAAACTGTCAACTTGTTCTTTGATATATTACTCATTTTTTTCTCGTTTCATTAAATGAAAGCCTGAAACGTTAAACGTTGGCAAATAATTCAACCTATGAATAAAATCATTCCACTAAAAATCTCATGTTTTTTCTTATTCCTATATTTTCATATATATATGTGTGTGTATGTGTGTGTGTGTGTGTGTGTGTGCGCGTGTGTGTGTGGGAGGGAGAAGGAGAGAGAGAATACAAAAAGTATGCTAAAAATAGTAAACATTAATCTAACACTTACTGTAAACACTTAAGCGTAAACATTACCTCCTACACTGATAAACAGATCGGTACAGCGTGAGCCGCAGTACTCTGTCTTCCTTGGGTTGTTTACGACTTGGGCATGCGCACAACAAAGTGAACACACCGTCAATTGAACTGTGAAGAAGACAGTTCCACATACTGCGATTTTTGTTTTCTCAGAATCAGAGGTTGACCATTGAAACTGAGTTTAATGAACCCACTTGTCCCGCAGTTAGAGGTTAAATAGTAATTTACTAAGCTTTTTGCTTAGACGTGGCACAAGGCCATATGAATGGAGAATCCAATGAGACTTGAACTCACTCGTGTAGGTTAGCTAGTTTACCTTGCTCACCATTTCGCTACCCAAGGCGAACCCATGAAGGTTGATAAGCAATTAAATGGAAAAAAAAACCGAATACCCATATATTAAGTTTAAGAATTGTTGATAAAAGTATCAAATATCTTTCCGAAATATAGATTATTTTTTTAGTACATATCAGGAGAAAATAGGGGGACGATGCAGCTCTACACTGCTTATAGACAAGCCGATACTGATCGGAAGAAAATAAGAGGGGGTAGTACATGTCAGGAGAAAATAAGGGGGTGTAGTACATATCAGGAGAAAATAGGGGGTCGATGCAGCTCCACACTGCCTATAGACTAGCCGTCAGTGATTGGGAGAAAATAGGGGGTCCAGCAGTTCTACATTGCCTATAGACAAGCCGTCACTATTCGGGAAAAAATAGGGGGTGATGCAACTCCACGTTGCCTATTGACGAGCCGCCCCTGATCCGGAGAAAATAGGGGGTGCTGCCGTTCTACAGTGCCTATAGACAAACCGCCACTAATCGGGAGAAAATAGGGGGTGATGCAACTCCACGTTGCCTACTGACAAGCCGCCTCTGATCCGGTGAAAATAGGGGGTGCTGCCGTTCTACAGTGCCTATAGACGAGCCGATATTTAAAAAGAGTTACCCTGTGTTTGGCTACAATTCAAAAGACATAAAATAAATTATATTCCAAAATTACATCTGAAAAGATTTCTGTCTTTACTGGTAAGCAATACACTGCCAGTTCGCATAGGTGCCGCAAGCAATTAACATCATTTTCAACATGGAAATTTGTAAATGAATTTGGGCCAGAGATTTTGTTGGTATTTTTTTTTTTCTTTAATCTTCGCAACTTTTCCCTCTCGAATAATCCTCGACCGTTAAATTAGCATGACGTAAGAATAAAGAAGTAGCTCGAACCCACGTCACACATTGCAGGAGTTCATTATTTACTAAATTGTTTTTTCCTCTTCTGTTTGTTTGTTTGTTTGCTTGGGTTTTATGGCATATCAATCTTTATAGGTTATTTAATTCCAAATCCATTTTTATACAAATAAACTGTTTTATTTCAAACAATTCAGTTTAGCATAAGTACACAATTTAAATATCAAAAACATTTCTATTTCAAGCTATTCAAGCTATTTAGTCAAACAATTTTAATTCAAGCAATTCAGTTAAGTATAAGTATAGTTTTTGTTTACATACAGTTAAATGTCAAAACATTTCTATTTCAAACAAATCAGTTTAGCATAAGCACAGTTTCAACGTCAAAAACACTTCTATTTCAAACAATTCAGTTCAGCATACAAAAACAGTTCCATTTCAAACAATTCAGTTTAGCATTAGAACGAAGTTTAAATATCAAAACAGTTCTATTTCAAACAATTCAGTTTAGCATAAGTACTCAGTTTAAATGTCAAAACAGTATATTTCGAGCAATTCAGTTTACCGGGTGAACACAATTTAGTTCTATTTGACCCATAGATAGGACCCTATCAGGTGCTAACACTCCGGGCCAAAGTGGACCTGGAAGTGATAGCAATGAAGGTGTAGTCCACTTTCCCCAAAGCTCCAGCATTACTGGAACTTCAATATCAGATTGTTTAGTGTCATATCCAGGGCACTCATTGGAGAGTGGAGTCTTAATCCTCTGGAGAGATGCAGTCGATGTATTCTACGGCCCCAGTTCCTCTTCCGATCTTAATGTTAAGTAATTGAACATATTAATACGTCGTATCTGAAAAAAATTTAAATCGTCGGAGAGTATTCGGCCGGGAAAGTTGTGATAAAATGCAAGATTTCGACCAATACGATGACGGATGCTTATCGCTCGAAATCTTCAGTCAAACTTGTATTGACGAAAAATTGCCACTAGAATACTCATGTCACAGATACGTACACACACACACACACGCACACACACGCGCGCACGCGCATATGTGCGTGTATGTGTGTGTTCGCAAACAAAATAGCCCAAACTTAGTCTATATATATATATTTATATATATAGTGGATTGAGTGTTCGCTAATGGCCCAGGACACCCGGGTTTAATCCCAGGTCGGATCATACCAAATAGTACATAATACCTCTTTGCTTAATACTCAGCGTTATAAGGTATATATCAAGGGTAAAGTATAGCAATTCAGATAAAATAGTAGCGCCCTCCCTTACACCTTGGTGTAGTAGGTATTCAAAAGGGAGCTTTCGGGTCGCCCTTCACCACAGTCGCCAACTTTACTTACTTATACACATTATAATAGCAAGCAAATACAGTAAATTGGCTCAAAGAGGAATACAAAAGACGGCAAGACTGGGTAGGAAAGGTGATTCACTAGGAATTGTGCAAGAGATATATATATGTACCAACCAGAATTTCTCCAATAAAATGAGACCCATAAAATTCTCTAGATCTTTGAGATACAAACAGCCCCCATCCATCCTTATAAGCATTAACAAGAAAATAACATTTTAAAATTTCTAATTCTACTGCGCAGTCGTTATAGATTTTAATTAGTTCTTCTCAGACTCCTTCTATGGAAGGTTTTCCTAAGCAGGTGTAATCAAAAGGTATCGAGACAAAAGATTTAATTTTCTAATTCAAAGATTTAGAATTTGAACTAAGACCATTCGTGAACTAGTGCAACTTATTTTATCATGTGATGACTTCTTGAACTCTAGACAAAATCAAAGCCAATTGGAAAAAAAAAATCAGGAGATCAGTTTCCACAAAAAACTAAACTGGCTTGGTTTTGTCTGCTTTGGTTTTATGTCAAACTAACCATTGTAGGTTAATTGCCAAATCTCTTTATATGTATATTAGTTGGTTGGTTGGTTGGATTGTAGGTTACTTAATGCCGAATCCATTTTTATTCAAATGATCAGTTCTATTCCGAACAATTCAGTTTAGCATGAGTACACAGTTCAATTGTCAAAAACAATTCTATTTCAAGCTATTCAATTTAGTCAAACAGTTGTAATTCAAATAATTCTGTTTAGTATAAGTACGCAGTTTACATGTCAAAACAGTTCAATTTCGAGCAATTCAGTCAAGCATAAGTACGCAGTTTAGTTCTATTTAACCCATAGATTGGACCCTACCAGGTGCTACCACTCCGGGTCACTGTGAGCCTGGGACCGATGGCAATGAAAGGTTGCTTCACATTCCCCAAAGCTCCAGCATAACTGGAACCTCACCATCAGATTGTTTAGTGTCATATGCAAGATATAAGTTGCAGAGATGCATTCAATGTATTCTACAACCCTAGCCGACTGGGCAAGTATGATTTTGTTTTGGTTGAGTTTGTTGGCATGTCAACCATTGTAGGTTATTAAACGCCAAATCCTCTTTACACATGTATATTAAATATATATGATTTGGTTTGGTTTGGTTACATGGCATATCAACCATTGAAGGATATTTAATGCCAAATCCTCTTTATACATATATATTAAATATATATGATTTGGTTTGATTGGGTTTTATGGCATACCAACCATTATAGGTTATTTAATGCCAAATCCTCTTTATTCTATTTACCAACCCCTCCGCTCGGGCAGGATATGACACAAAGTCAGTTTTTAAGCGGAGTTTGACAGGTTTGAATTCAGAGTTTTCCTTCTCCTAGACTAGTCGCCAAACCAAGGCTGAAGAACCCAGTCTGTTCTACTATTTACCCATAGATGGAGGGAGAATAATTGGATTCATACCTTTCCCAAAGGTATTAGTGCTATGTGAAATGCAATCAGTCTCGTCCAGGTTTGAACTCGTGTCGCCATGTCCATTTCCTACGACGATAACCATTACACTACGGGCACCTCCTCTTTATACATATATATTAAATATATAGGATTTGATTTGGTTGGCTTTTATGGCATATCAACCATTGTAGGTTATTCAAGGCCAAATCCTCTTTATACATATATATTGAATATATTTCTAAACACATTTTGTTGAGAACATCTTTAAATGAGCAGGAGTTCTTTTTTTTTTCATAGATATAAATAGTTTCACTTATTTCTATCTAATACGAAAAACTCTATTTACTTTTAATCATTTGTTAGTACACAGTACATGTTCGACACTAATAATTCTCTTAGGCATTATTCATTTGTTTGCACACAGTTAAATGGTTTCAGTATTGCTCTGTGTTACGAACAATTCAATTAATCATCAGTCTTTTGTTTACACGCAGTTAAATCATAGTACATAGTAAATCACAGTACATGTTCGACACTAATAATTCTCTTAGGCATTATTCATTTGTTTGCACACAGTTAAATGGTTTCAGTATTGCTCTGTGTTACGAACAATTCAATTAATCATCAGTCTTTTGTTTACACGCAGTTAAATCATCAAACAGTTCTATTTTAAACAATTTAGTTTAGCATAAGTACACAGCTTAAGTACACAGTTTTTAGCATAAGTACACAGTTTACCCACTATACATATAAATGTATATATTATTTCAAGAAAAAAAAAACAATATTCGGTCACATTTGGATAATAAATTTATTTTCATCCTGTAAAGAATCAAAGACTCTAAAATGGTTACCGATTAACCTATCATCAAAAAAGAGGAATGCGTTCTGGGTATAACACTAAATTGCACTTGATGGTGAGGCTCTATTTCTGGAGAACGAAATTTGCGACAACTTCCAGGTCCACTCTAACCTAGAGTGGTAGTACTAATTAGTGTGACATGTATGGTTGAATAGATCTGCTTAAAATCTATTCATACGCGATAGAAATAACTGATGTCATATAACTGTGTGCCAATTTTTTGTATTAAGAATAGTTACTTGAAGCTCTGATTGTTTACTAAGGATTATTATTATTAGTTACTTGAAAGCATATAACTGTGTGACAAGTATTTGTATTAAGAATGGTTAATTGAAGCTATAATTGTTTACTAAGGATTATTATTATTTGTTACTTGAAAGCATATAACTGTGTGCCAATTATTTGTATTAAGAATAGTTACTTGAAGCTCTAATTATTTACTAAGGATTATTATTATTAGTTAAGTGAAAGCATATAACTGTGTGCCAATTATTTGTATTAAGGATAGTTACTTGAAGCTATAATTGTTTACTAAGGATTATTATTATTAGTTACTTGAAAGCATATAACTTTGTACAAATTATTTGTATTAAGAATAATTACTTGAAGCTATATTTATTTACTAAGAATTATTATTATTAGTTAATTGAAAGCATACAACTGCAAACACATGACCAGTGTTAAACAGAAATAATTAGATGAAACCATATAATTAATAAATATACCGGCCGATTGGTCAAGTAGGTAGAGTGTTCGCCAATAGCCCTAGAGACTGAGATTCGATTCCTGGTCGTATCATACCAAAGACTCAAAAAATGGTACCTGATATGTCCTCGTTTAACATTCAGAATTATAAGATACATATCAATTGAAAGGTGAAGCAATCTAGAGAAAGGAGGTGCGCCCTCTCCTACATTTCGGTGTAGTAGCTATTGAAAAGGGAGTCACCCTCGACTACAGTCTCTAACTTATATTATTAGTAGTATTAGATAGGAATACTTGAAACCATACTGCTGTATGTAAATTATTTGAATTAGATAGGAATAATTGACATCATGTAACTGTGTGGGAAAAATGCACGTAAAATGAATGCGGTTCCCTGATCTCTTGGCATAAAATAACCCTAGATAGGTTGACGTTGTTAAAACAATTAATCAAGTATCAATCGATACTTATTGAAGAGTTTTGGGCGAAACACAGAGTTATGCAAGTGCAACAGTTTCTATTAATTATCAGACTAGTTCTGCGTAGTATTTGTTGTTTCCTAAATTAAACGGATATAACAGAATTTTTTACAACTTGTATTAAACATTGTCCTCTTCATGATGTTTATCAGCATATAGGTCGTCACAAATCACAGTCCGTTGTTAGTAGATTATATTAGGCCTGTAAAGTGAGTTTCTAGCGAGTGATGAGAATTCAAGTATCCAAAAATTCAGACATGAAAAGTTGGGGTTTTTTTGTTTTATTTTCTTCTTTTTGCAGGGGGTGGGGCGGGTTGATGACGAATGCACAATGATAAGGAGTTTTCAAGTTAGTTATTGGGATCAGCGAGTTTCCTGTTTTCGTTTTTGAACAACATTCAGTGCCAATAATCTTATATGTCATGATTTAATTTATTTTAAATGAAAAATAAATAGAAATCTTCAGTGCTGACTAATTCAAGGTTAAATACGAAGGTTTTCTTGAGTTTTGTTTTTTTCTTGCACGTCAGTTTTCACATGTTTCCGAGTCGTTATTTAGACTAGAAGCGCTCTTAGTATGACGGTTATCGTCATAAGAAGTGAACACAGTTATCCGAGATCAAATCCTGATCCAAGCTCTTTGCATCTCACATAACGCTGATACTCATGAGAAAGGCATGAATCCAACAATTCTCCTTCAACCTCCGGGTAAATAGGAGAACAGACTAGACTCTTTAACCTTCGTATCGCAACTGGTCTCCGAGAAGAAAAGCGAGACGGTGACTTGAAGAGGCTATTCTCATGTGACATTCTATACGAATAGCGGCCAACAATCAAACAAGATTATGGTCCAAAATAAAAACACCAATGCTAATAATATTAAGAACACGAATACACCAACGTCTCTCAACAACGAGAGATATTAATGCGTGAAGAAACAATATTCTTCTTCTTCTTCTTCTTCTTCTTCTTCTCTAGTCCTATAACGTTCTTTTTGGTCATGAGGATGCGCCCAGGTAGCGTGTCTTGGGCAGAAATAGCCAGGCGAAGCTCATCCTGCCATAGGTCTATAATTGGAGGCGCTCGTGATGTAACAGTTATTGTTGTAGTAAATGAACATGGATGATGAGGATGCTTGCCGTTCAGATAGCGCTTGGTAATGGTATACATCCTACTATTCTTCCTCCAACTATGCATAAATAGTTGGGTTGACTGACTCTTTAATCTTGCTATGGCAACCAGTCTGGGAGAAGGAAAGCTCTGAATTTAAACCTGTTAAACAGGATCTCAACTCCGATACTCGAGTTTACTTCATACTATGATAACCGTTACATCACATGTGCCTCGAGTTGACATAATGACTCCTAAGCAAATGAAAACAAATTTGCGAGAGAAAAATTTTAAAAGACCATTCATATAAATAATAGAAAAGACCTACCAATTATATTTTTATATAAGATTTTATGCTGTGAAAAATATCACAGAGTTTTGTAGAGAAAAGTTGTTTTTAATGTAATTGAGTGACACTTTGGAGATTTACAGACTTAAACATTTTTGTTTATTTCCGGATTATATGTCATGCAATTATTCTACATCTTCAGTTTCAACAATTACCTGTAAATCTAATAAGCAATGAAATGTGAAGAACTATTTTACTAAGATAAATAAATCAAGTTTGTTTTGTTTTTTTGTTTTTTTGGCGGGGGTGACATTTAAGTTTGGAAATTTAAGATCTGCAAGATTAATGTCTTGCAGCAATAGGACATTTCGCTGATTTTTGGTTATTACTAAAAGGTTACTCTAGATGAGCTTTCATAGCTTTTTTCCCCAACTTCACGTGTCTTAAACATGCGGTCCGTCGGCTGCATGCTACCCCAAAATTACTTTTTTAAAACACGCGGCAACAAAACAATTTTTGTGACTTCTATTTTTCTAAAACTTGGTACTTTATCCCTCACTCCTGACCATGTTTCAGTCGCTTTCATTTCAAGATAAAAAGATGAAAAGAGAAATAATCCATTTTTATATACATCTAAAAAAAAGTATTCTTAATAAGAACGTTTGTGAAATTTACTTTAACTGGTTTCAAAGACTGATTGAAGCCGAAGGGTGACTGAGACTATAGAAAATTATAGAAAATTAACTCTCAAAACAGAATATGAGGAATTCTTTTTTGTTTCATAACATGAGAAGGAATAGATTTGACAACTCATATTGTAGAGGAGGGTGACTGAGATTAAAGAAAATTAACTCTCAAAACAGATTATTTGTTTGTTTTGTTCTTTTTGTTTTTTGTTTGTTCTTCTTTTTTTTTTTAATGTAAGAAGAAACAAAATATATTGATGTGGAGGGTTTTATAGTGATGACAGACAACTAACATCCACAACAAAATAAGAGGAAATTTGTTTTTGTTTCATAATTGATTTGTCAACTCATATTAATATGGAGAAAGTGTACCTGAGATGAACAAAAACTATATCTGCTATTTCTGTTGTATATTGACCTCCGACCCGGCCAAACATGCCATTCCAAAGACGGTGGAAGTGCATATTCCATTGGCGTGGGCGAGCTTGGCTGACAATATGAGACAGGGTTAAAATCTCACGGTACAGTCACAGACTGATGTACCGGTAGAGAGTGACCTGTGAACTGCATGACAGTTATTTATGTTCGATGACGATCAAACATGCCATTCTAAAGACAGCGGAAGTGCATATTCCGATGGCCAGTTATGGGGAGATATTGAGTGGACGATTTAACTATTACATAACTCGGTGAAGACAGGAAGTCAGTTAGTTTAGAGACCAGACGAGTTTGGAGATCAGAGAGTTGGAAAATGATGCTGTAGAGAAAGCCAGCACCCAGCAGAAGGGGCCCTCGGGACCTCGAATGTTTTTGGGGATCAGACGAGTTGGAGATAAGATGTGGTAAAGAAAAAAGCACCCAGCAGAGAGCTGAGCCTCCGGGCCTCCGGTTGAGTAGCCCAGGAGAACGGGAAAGAAAAATAAAATAAGCTTATTAATACATACCAAGAACATTTAACATTCTATGTACACAATATACCTACAAATGGTATTAAAATGAAATTACAAATGATTTCCAACAGATAGAACAATATACATATTGTTCCATGAATAAACAGCATATGGAAGGGGTACAAAATAGAAAATAGGAATGATATAAAATAGAAAATAAATTTTAAAAGAGAATGTAAGATAGTCATATGGCTTTACCGTTCCTTGTCAGGGATCAGAGACAACGTCTACCCTGTTCAAAGATTAGAAGCGAAAAGACATCGAGGGTTATTTTTTGGTGACTGTCATATGATCCCGCCTCTACTGAACATGAGAATTATCTTCAGGAGATTATATTTGGAAACAAAACTCAAGTAAAAAGATGGTTAAAAAAAATTTTTTTTCAACCTGACAGGAAGTATTGACCAAGAAATAAAAAAGAGAAAAAACTGTTCTTCATGTTTATAATTATTTACAAATGCCTTTTCTTTTTTTAATTTGGTTAATTAAATCGTGTTAGTGTGTCTATTGCTTAGGTATGTATACATTCGAAAAATATTTTAATGCGTAATTACATGCACACACACACACACACACACACACACGCACACAAACGCACACACATATATACATGTATGTATGTATGTAGGTGACGAAAAGAAGGCACTTGAGTGACAAAAGTTAGACACTAATCACTACTTTAATTTAAAAGATTCCCAAATGATAGTTGATATATATAACATAAAACACAGAAAGATTGTTGAATTTAGCATTATTTCTACTTACCATACTATTAAGTAAAGAACCGGTTTTTTCAACATTTCTTCTTGTTTATTGAAAATAGTATTAAAAAGTTACTAGATCCCATATTTGAAATAGTGAGTTCTCATCCACTTTTTTTAAAATTTATAGTCAATTCAATGTTTTTCCAGAACACTTTTAATCATAATTCTACTAAAATTGAGGCTGAAAAATATAGAAGGGAAAAAATAAAAGAAGTGAAGAAACAGAAAGAAAGAAATAAAGAAAGGTAGAGGAGAAAGTTATATATATATTTGATTGAACATTATAGACATTTTTGTCTACATATTTTTTGTTAATCCTTTCTAGTTAACATATTGATTTTATGATATACAGCGGAAATTGTTTAATAAACCTTGGGTTGTATATTTTTAATATGTAATGCTTCGAGAATATCAGAAACATACAACCCAAACTAAATAGAATTAATTTTGAATCCAGTGCTAATGTACTTAAATGTCTTTTGCTTCTGATGCTATTTAGCGAAACAATTTTTTAAAAAACAAACCCTACATAATACACCAGTATAGATGCTCATTCTTATAAAGCATCAATGTATATGCAAAGGTGGCATTACTTTTGCAATATACACACCCTTGATAATGGCCCAAGATTGGGTAGAAAGTACTAAGGAAGGTTTATTAACCATTTCCCGCCGGATAATATAAAATCGACACGACAAGAATGGGGAACAGCGTTCTTATATTCAAAAAAATTCGCATGACTACTCTTTTGTCTTTTCTTTTCTTTTCTTCTTTTCTTTTCTTTTTTTTTCTCTTTTTTATCCGTTATATCTCTTGATTGTTCCATTTGTTTTACATCATTGCCTTAAACAGTCACAAGATATTTTTAAAAATATGATCGCCGATTTATTCATTAAACGGTATGTTCCCCCTTTCTCTGTATACATGATTTCATCCTTTGTTTTTGCATTTCATTAAACATCCATCGTTGATCTTACGACACTCAATGTCATCTTTTTCTAAGTCTTATTGAGGGTTTATTAAAACCGAAACATTATATCGTCGATTTTCTTTCACTATGAATTTTTCACTTTGTATGACATTATTTTTCAATTTTTCTCGATATATATATATATATATATATATATATATATATATATATATATATATATATATATATATATAAGGAATTTATGTTTTTCTTAATTTCATTGTTCTTTCGATTTCTCTGATCTGATTCTGTTATCTATTCTGCTTTCCATGTACCATTCTTTGGTACTGCTTGTATTTCTTCAAAATATATGTATTTACAGTATATGTACTTACCCAACCCCTCCTCACGAGCAGGATAGAGCACAAGGTCAATTTTAAGCGAAGTTTAAAAGTTTTGAATTCAGAATTTTCCTGGACTGGACTGGGTTCCATACCAAAACTAAAGATCACAGTCCAACCTACTATTAACCCATAGCAGGAGGGAGAAAAATCGAATTCATAACTTTCCCAGGGGTATTATCACTATGTGAAATACAAACAGCCTCCTCCAAGGGATTGAACAAGGATCGCCGAATTTATTTTTTCAAATAATAGATTATAGCATCTTGAAAATATCTATATACTGGTACAATGCCAATAATTATTAACTTATAAACTAGATTTTTATTTGAGATGAGAGAAACGCTATTTGCTTTCGCTGCAAATTGAAATTCTAATTTGATAGTTTTTTCTGTTCTCATTAAATCCTTATAACGACCGAGACTGTATGAAGCCACTTTTGCCTTTGTAGATTAAATTAATTATCTATGTAAAATGTTAGATTCATTACTGCAACGAAGAAAAGTATATGTTTTTCTCTGTTACTACCCCTGGCAAAAATTACGTAATTAGCACACTTAGAGGATGTTTACCTTACTGCTAAATAAAAATTCAGCATTAGATTAATAACAGGTTAGAAACATTTTGATTTAATTAATGAACATTCTAACTTCATAAATTATTCCTTAAACAAACTAGATTGAATTATTTAAATTAATGATATAATTTTTTTCCCACCAAACAATGCCGAGGAAAATATTATGGAATAAGTCCTCAGAGAATTCGAATCTTTGAAAAGATTTTGAAAAGCAACACGCCCTTCTTGCATAAAATTTGTCCTGAATGAAAAATACATAAAAAATAAAACTTATTTTTGAATTTAGAAATTTTCATTTTAGAAAAAAAAATTGGAATTTATTTTAAGTCTGTTATCCCTCTCATTTCGTTTTTTTTTTTTTTTTTTGTGAATTTTCTTTAAAAAATATTCTGCATGGGAAAATATTCATATTGCTTCAGAGTCTTCAGAGAACTTGAATCGTTACAAAGATGTAGAATATTCAAAAATGTTTCATGAATTGTTAAATGAAAAATGAGGTGTCCGTTGTGTAATGGTTATCGTCGTAGGAAGTGGACACAGCGACACGAGTTCAAATTCTGGACGAGACTGATTGCATTTCACATAGCACTAATACCCTTGGGGAAGGTATGAATCCAATAATTCTCCCTCCAGTTATGGGTAAATAGTAGGGCAGACTGGATCCTTCATCCTTGGTGCGGCAACTAGTCTAGGAGAAAGAAAACTGAATTCAAATCTGTTAAACTCCGCTTAAAAATTGACCTTGTGTCATATCCTGCCTGAGCGGAGGGGTTGGGTAAATATGGTTAAATGAGTTAGAATTAAAACTTTTTTTTTTAATTTCGAAAATATTGAATTGCTTTTATTATTAGAATATAATGTCGAGACGATTAATCTCGAAAAGATTTTTTTTTCCTTTATTAACTTTAAAGATAAGAATTTTAATTTTAATTTTAGAAGAAATATACCAAGCTGAGATAAACGTCTTGTAATATTTGAGAAACGTGAGACACAATTCGGCAGCACCATGAAGGCGCCTCTGGAAGAGTAATGGTTAGCAAGCTAGACTAGCAAACCTATACGAGTGAGTTCGAGTCTCATTGGGTGCCCAATTCCCATAGCCTTGTGCCACATCTAAGCAAAAAAAACTTTGTAAATTACTACCAGACTAAGAGATACCAAACTCGCCTGATAATCTCAGAGTACTACTCGCCAGATTGGGGCACCGTTTGATCGTCGAGGTTTTTACAACACGAGCAAAATTTCTCGGATCCACTGTACTATCATTCTTTGCACAAAAATGTTTCTTTTTGGGAGGTGGGGTTATCTTCTGCAGTGGCGTGAATGCTCTGTTCGAACTCGTTAACCATGAGTTCACGAATTAGACTACGTTGAACGCTCATCGGTATGGCTTTCAAATCACACACGTAGTAAAGCCCTGTACAACGTGTCAGTACACCAACAAACACGATACTATCAATCACAGCGGGTCCCTAACACGGCTTGAACTGCTTCGGTTATGTGATATACGGGTGGCAAACTAGCAGGTGCTACCAAAATATTGCAAAACGTTTGACTCACCCTAATATTACAAAACACATTTCTTACTATACTAGTCGATGTAACGCCAGGTAACCTTACTATTAACATTTTTTTTCAAGGATGGGCTAAAATGTATCATTTCTGTCCTCGAGACATAACACAGAAGTTAATATCTTAACCCAGGCAAAAATTAATACAGAATTTATTCTTTTTTGTTTTGTTTTGTTTTGTTTTACTTTGTTTGTTTGTTTGTTTTTAATTAGTAATTCTATATCCGAGGTGCCCGTGGTGTAATGGTTATCCTCGTAGGAAATGGACACGGCGATGCGAGTTCAAATCCTGGACGAGACTGATTGCATTTCACATAGCACTAATACCCTTGGGAAAGCTATGAATCCAATTATTCTCCTTCCAGCTATGGGTAAATAGTAGGAGAGACTAGGTTCTTCAGCCTTGGTGAGGCAACTAGTCTAGGAGAAGGAAAACTCTGAATTCAAACCTGGTAAACTCGGCTTAAAAATTGACCTTGTGTCATTTCCTGCCGGAGCGGAGGGGTTGGTAAATATATATAACAATGTCCTGGCAATCAGAAGTTAAAACCTGATTTTTTTCCTTTTTTTATTTAAAAATTATTTCTAGAATTAGGTTTGTTTTTATATGCATACCAAACATTATTGGTTATTTAATGCCAAATTCAAACCTGGTAAACTCCGCTTAAAAATTGACCTTGTGTCATATCCTGCCCGAGCGGAGGGGGTGGTAAATATGATATCCGCCATTTTTATTCTGACTCCAAATTTACGATGGAAAATTTGGCATCTTTTTATTTGCTGTGTTTGATGTATTTGATGTATCCTGTTTGTTTGGAAGACGAATGGAAGTTTTAATGGGTTTCTACAATTATTACTTATGATATTACGACTGTGTTCGAATCTTTAAAAAAATGAATGCAAACGTGAAATTGATGATTTGCGAAATTCATATTGTCATTACAAGGATTTAACTCGCGAGCCTTTAAATATATTTTAGTTGCTTGGTTGGTTGCTTGGTTGTTTTTTATGGTATATCACACCTTTTAGGTTATTTGACGCCAAATCCTCTTTATACATATATACATTAAACATATGATTTATCAAGGAAATGCTTGTCAGTAACATTCAAACAAGCCAAAGCTCATTTGTTTGTGGCTAGTCAAATGGATTCCAATATTGTTCTCTAACACGAATAATTCTATTCAACATTATTCATTCGTTTGCGCACAGTTAAATGGTTTCCAATATTGCTATCTAAATAACAATTCAATATAACAGTTGTCTGCCTGCATACAATTAAATAGCTTCAAGTATTGCTATTTAACACATAAGTGTTTAATTTGCACTCGGCTGAATAGTTTCCAGTATTGCTATTTAACACTAACAAATCAATTTAACAGTCATTTGTTAAATGGTTAAACGGTTCAAATTGTCCCCCAAATGGGACACTGACAGCTACTATCACTCTGTGTTAGAATGGAGTTGGGAGCAGTGACAATGAAAAGGTACTACACATTCCAAAGCTCCAGGACTGAAGCCTCACCATGAGAATGTCATACCCGGGACACTCTTTGGGGGTTTTACCATTCTGCAGAGATATAGTCGGCGCATTTCACGGCCCCAGCCGACTAGACTGAAATAAATATATATCTTAATTAAACCACAAATCAAAATATATTACTAAACTATACCTGGTGATGAGGTGCCAGTCATAGAGACTTGGAATCATATCTTCGTAGCCATTACTCCAAGGTCCACTCAGACCCGAAGTGCAAGTACCTGGTATGCATGGATCAAATAAAAAAAAGTAAAGTTGGCGAGGGTAATCAAGGGTAACCCGAAGGTTCGCTTTTCAATAGCTACTACACCAAGGTGTAGGGGAAGGTGCTACTCTTTTCCCTGGAGTGCTCCACTTTACCCTTGATACGTACCTTATAATGCTAAGTTATGCAAGGCGGAATTAAGTACCAATTTTTGAGTCTTTGGTATGACTCGACCTGGGATTGAACCTTGGTCTCCCGGCCATTGACAAACTGTCAAATCACTTAACCAACTAGCCGGTATTAAATAGGTCAAATAGATCTTTTATAGAATTATTATTAGATAGGAATACTTGAAAACATGTTTGCGAATTGTTATTATTAGATAATCATACTTTAAAACCATAAACTATATACAATTTAATAATAATAATAATAATAAAAACAAACTGATAGCCTAATCCTGGTTTGAAGATCAGACCGTTTGCTTTAACGGCAAAATTGTTTTCTTGATTTAATATCAACACGAAAAAGGTTTTGCCGTCTCGTCGAAGCAGAAACGAAAGAAGGCGAAAAGTTTGATAAATACTTGGATCTTGCTAGAGAACTAAAAGAAACTGTGGAACATGAGAGTTGTCATTCAAACTCCATTAAAAAAATCAATCAGCGAACGCTGGTGTGAAAAACGCAGAAATGAGTAAAATACCGATAGTAATAAGTGACGGTGATACCAATTTTTATTGTTATAAGGATTGGTACAAAGACTAGAGTACTTAGAAATAAGAGGACGAGTAGAGACTATCCAAACTACAGCATTACTGAGATCGACCAGATTACTAAGAAGAACCCTGGAGACCTGAGGAGACTTGCTGTCACTCAGACTCGAGTGGAAAACCATCAGCTAACGCTGGTGTGAAAAACTATCAAATGAGTAAAATAATAATAATAATAATAATTAACTGGAGAGTTGAATTAACAGCAGGAAGGAAAAGCTTGACTGAAACAAAGATCCAAAGAGGGATTTTCGAATGAGATGCACTATCACCCCTACTATTCATAACTGCTATGATGCCACTAAACCACATACACAGAAAATGCACGGCCGCATACAAACTTCGTAGATCGCAAGAAAAGATCAACCACCTAATGTACATGGATGACATAAAACTATTTGCAAAAAATGAAAAAGAACTGGAAACCCTAATACACGCAGTTAGAATATACAGTCAGGACGTTGGGATGAAATTTGGCATTGAAAAATGCGCTCTGCTCGTCATAAAAAGTGGCCAACGACATCTTACAGACGGAATAGAACTACCAAATCAAGACAAGATCAGAACGCTCGCAGAAAACGAGACCTACAAATACTTAGGAATCTTAGAGGCTGACACCATCAAACAAGTGGAAATGAAAGACAAAATTCAAAAAGAATATCTCAGGAGAACTTGAAAACTACTCGAGACAAAGCTCTCTTGTAGAAACCTTATCAAAAGAATAAATACTTGGGCTGTACCCTCGTTAGATACTCGGGACCCCTTCTCAAGTGGACCAGAGAAGAACTTAGACAAATTGGCCAAAGAACTAGAAAACTAATGACCATGCACAAGGCATTACATCCCAGAGACGACGTGGACAGACTATATGTACCAAGAAAAGAGGGAGGAAGAGGACTTGCCAGCATCGAAGACAGTGTTGACACACCCATACAACGACTCGAAGACTACATAGAAAAACACGGAAGAGGACTGATTACGGCCATCAGAAATAATACTGACAACACGATAGATAACAGAATGACAACAACTAGGAAACAAAAATAGGAAGGAAAACAACTCCATGGGCGTTTTAAACGACTTATAAACATCTCACACGACAAAACCTGGACATGGCTAAGAAAAGGAAACTTTAAGAGAGAAACAGATTCGCTCCGAATGGCAGCACAAAAAGGTGACATAAGAACCACTCATATCAAAACGAGGCTAGATAAGACGCAACAAAATAGCAAATGTAGACTATGCGGTGACAGAGATGAAACCATCAATCACATAATAAGCGAATACAGCAAATTGGCACAGAAGGGGTACAAGGCTAGACACAACTGGGCGGGCAAGGTGATCCACTGGGAAATGTGCAAGAAATCTAAATTTGACCATGCCAACAAATGGTATATGCACAACCCAGCACCTGTCCTAGAAAATGACACACACAAACTCCTATGGGTCTTTGATATACAAACGGATCACCTAATCTCGGCCAGAAGACTAGACCTTATAATAATCAACAAAAAAAGAAAAGAAAATCTGCAAAATTGTGGACTTTGCTGTCCCGGCTGACCATAGAATAAAACTGAAAAAATGTGAAAAGAGAGATAAGTACCTCGACCTTGCTAGAGCATTGAAAAGAACTATGGAACATGAAGGTAACAATTATACTAATTGTGTTTGGTGCTTTTGGCACGGTAACTAAAGGATTATTAAAGGGCCTGAAAGATCTGGATGTTGGCGGCTGAGTGGAGACCATCAAAACAACAGCATTATTGAAAACGGCCAGAACACTGAAAAGAGTCCTGGGGACTTGAGGAGACTTGCTGTCACTCCATCTCCAGTGAAAGACCATCAGATGTCGCTGATGTGAAAAACTATAATAATAATAACAAGAACAAGAAGAACAAGAAGAAGAGACACGACTAGGTGGGCAAGGTAATCCACTGGGAGTTGTGCAAGAAATTCAAATTTGACCATACGAACAAATGGTATATGCGAAACCCAACATCTGTCCTGGAGAATGAGACACATAAACTCCGATGGGATTTTGATATAAAAATGGATCTCCTAATATCGACCAGACGACCAGACCTTATAATGATCAACAACAAAAAAAGAGAACTTGCAAAATTGTGAACTAAATTGTCCCGGCTGACCACAGTGTAAAATTGAAAAAATGAAAAGAAGGATAAGTACCTCGACCTTGCCAGGGAATTGAAAAAACTGTGGACCATGAAATTATATCATATTGATTGTGATTGGTGCTTTTGGTACAGTCACTAAAGGATTATTAAAGGGACTGGAAGACTTGGAAATAACAGGATGAGTGGCGACCATCCAAACGACTACATTATTGAGAACGACCAGAATACTGAGAAGAGTCCTTGAAACTTGAGGAGACTTGCTGTCACTCAAACTTCAGTGAAAGACAATAAGCTTACGTTGTTGTGAAAAACTCTCATGAAGTAAAAAAAAAAAAAAAGAAAAAAGAAAATCTGTAAAATTGTCGACTTTGCTGTCCCGACGGACTGCAGAATAAATCTGAAGGAAAGTGAAAAGAAGGATAAGTACCTCGACCTTGCTAGAGAATTAAAAAAGCTGTGGAACATGAAAGTAACGATTGTACCAATTGCGATTGGTGCGTTAGGCACAATAACTAAAGGATTATTAAAAGGTCTGGAGGACTTGGAAGTTGGCGGACGGGTAGAGACTATCCAAACGACAGCACTGCTAAGAACGGCCAGAATCCTGAGACGAGTCCTGGAGACTTTAGGAGACTTTAGGAGACTTTCTGTCACTCAAACTCCAGTGAAAGACCATCAACTAACACTGATGTGAAATACTCTAAAGGAGTAAAATAATAATAATCGAGTAATTATTCTTTATGTAGATAATTTTTACACAGTAATAAGTTTTCAAGTATTCCTATCTAATACTAATTATTTATACAGAATTATATGGCTTCAAGTAATTATTACAGTGTAATAATGATAATCATTTGTTGGCACAGATATATGACTCAGATAATTACCATCTTATACATTAAAGAGTTCTGGAGATCTGAGGAGACTTGCTGTCATTTAGACTTCAGTGGAAAAACACCAGTTAAAACTGGCGCGAAAAATTGACAAGGTATCAAATATAAAGAAACGGTTACGTGACACCATATAACTGTATAAACCCTTTTCCTTTAGAATAGTTACTTGAAGCTATAATTGTTTTCTAAGGATTATTATTATTAGTCACTTGAAAGCATATAACTGTGTGCCAATTATTTGTATTAGGAAGAGTTACTTCAAGCTATAATTGTTTACTAAGGATTATTATTATTAGGTACTTGAAAGCATATAACTGTGTGCCAATTATTTGTATTAAGAATAGTTACTTGAAGCTATTATTGTTTACTAAGGATTATTATTATTAGGTACTTGAAAGCATATAACTGTGTGCCAATTATTTGTATAAAGAATAGTTACTTGAAGCTATTATTGTTTACTAAGGATTATTATTATTAGGTACTTGAAAGCATATAACTGTGTGCCAATTATTTGTATAAGAATAGTTACTTGAAGCTATAATTGTTTACTAAGGATTATTATTATTTGGTACTTGAAAGTATATAACTGTGTGCCAATTATTTGTATTAAGAATAGTTACTTGAAGCTTTTATTGTTTACTAAGGATTATTATTATTAGGTACTTGAAGGCATATAACTCTGTGCCAATTATTTGTATTAAGAATAGTTACTTGAAGCTCTAATTGTTTACTAAGGATTATTATTATTAGTTACTTAAAAGCATATAACTGTGTGCCAATTATTTGTATTAAGAATAGTTGCTTGAAGCTCTAATTGTTTACTAAGGATTATTATTATTAGGTACTTGAAAGCATATAACTGTGTGCCAATTATTTGTATAAAGAATAGTTACTTGAAGCTCTAATTGTTTACTAAGGATTATTATTATTAGGTACTTGAAAGCATATAACTGTGTGCCAATTATTTGTATTAAGAATAGCTACTTGAAGCTTTACTTGTTTACCAAGGATTATTATTATTAGTTACTTGAAAGCATATAACTGTATGCCAATTATTTGTATTAAGAATAGTTACTTGAGGCTATAATTGTTTACTAAGGATTATTATCATTAGGTACTTGAAAGCATATAACTGTGTGCCAATTATTTGTATAAAGAATAGTTACTTGAAGCTATAATTGTTTACTAAGGATTATTATTATTAGGTACTAGAAAGCATATAACTGTGTGCCAATTATTTGTATAAAGAATAGTTACTTGAAGCTATAATTGTTTACTAAGGATTATTATTATTATTTACTTGAAAGCATATAACTGTGTGCCAATTATTTGCATAAAGAAAAGTTACTTGAAGCTATTATTGTTTACTAAGGATTATTATTATTAGGTACTTGAAGGCATATAACTGTGTGCCAATTATTTGTATTAAGAATAGTTACTTGAAACTCTAATTGTTTACTAAGGATTATTATTATTAGTTACTTGAAAGCATATAACTGTGTGCCAATTATTTGTATTAAGAATAGTTGCTTGAAGCTATAATTGTTTACTAAGGATTATTATTATTAGGTACTTGAAAGCATATAACTGTGTGCCAATTATTTGTATAAAGAATAGTTACTTAAAGCTCGAATTGTTTACTAAGGATTATTATTTTTAGGTACTTGAAAGCATATAACTGTGTGCCAATTATTTGTATTAAGAATAGCTACTTGAAGTTTTACTTGTTTACTAAGGATTATTATTATTAGTTACTTGAAAGCATATAACTGTGTGCCAATTATTTGTATTAAGAATAGTTACTTGAGGCTATAATTGTTTACTAAGGATTATTATTATTAGTTACTTGAAAGCATATAACTGTGTGCCAATTATTTGTATAAAGAATAGTTACTTGAATCTATAATTGTTTACTAAGGATTATTATTATTATTTACTAGAAAGCATATAACTGTGTGCCAATTATTTGTATAAAGAATAGTTACTTGAAGCTATAATTGTTTACTAAGGATTATTATTATTATTTTATTGAAAGCATATAACTGTGTGCCAATTATTTATATAAAGAATAGTTACTTGAGGCTATAATTGTTTACTAAGGATTATTATTATTAGTTACTTGAAAGCATATAACTGTGTGCCAATTATTTGTATAAAGAATAGTTACTTGAAGCTATAATTGTTTACTAAGGATTATTATTATTAGGTACTTGAAAGCATATAACTGTATGCCAATTATTTGTATAAAGAATAGTTACTTGAAGCTATAATTGTTTACTCAGGATTATTATTATTAGGTACTTGAAAGCATATAACTGTGTGCCAATTATTTGTATAAAGAATAGTTACTTGAAGCTATTATTGTTTACTAAGGATTATTATTATTAGGTACTTGAAAGCATATAACTGTGTGCCAATTATTTGTATAAAGAATAGTTACATGAAGCTATTATTGTTTACTATGGATTATTATTATTAGTCACTTGAAAGCATATAACTGTGTGACTATTATTTGTATTAAGAATAGTTACTTGAAGCAGTAATTTTTTATTAAGGATTATCATTACTAATTTGAAACCATGTAATTGCTTGAATGAATTCTTTGGCAGTAAATAACCCTGTGATAATTTACGAAGCTCTTTGTTTCGATGTGGTACAAGGCCGAATGAATGGAACATCAATGAGATTCGAACTCACTTGTGAATGTTTGCTAGTCTAGCTTGCTAACCATTACAACACCCGAGGTACCCGACATTGAATAACCCAGTAAGGATTAAAATGACGTAAAACTAACCAAGCGACCATCGCTTGTACAATTGAGATATACCTGCAAATACCACCCATCTGTGAAATAAAGAAAGAAGACTTTTTTTACTTCTTTTCAAAATAAAGCCATTTTTTTTTTTTTTTTTTTGCCAATCAAAATTATATTGTCCTTGGTATCGGTCCAAATATCGCAGACAGGATGTTTATAATTCATACAAAAAGGTAATTTTTTATACAGGGATTTTACAAAGATCCGTCGGCCTTATTGTTTTAATGAGTTGACAAGTATTTTATAAGCACGATTAATAATTTAAATCTGTCGATTTTTATATCTCCGAATCTCACAAGATGGACATTTTTTTGCAAGTTGCAAGGTCTCACCACTCTGCAGGGAATACAAACAGCGTATTTTAAATCTCATCCCTTATTTAATTTCCGAACATTTTATCAAAATCTAATAAATAACGTTTTTTTAAAGAATTGGCGCTTTTAAGGATTTAGTTTGATTTCTTTGTTTAATGGCATATCAACCTTTGTGGGTTATTAAATGCCGAAGTTACCCTTGTAGAAGAACGGGAGTTGTAATATTTATATTCGTGGCCGGAGAAAATAAGTGGGTACATACCTTTACTAAGGGTATTAGTCCGAAAACGAGTGTAATAACGCAACGGGATTTCGAATTGGCTAACTTCGATGCTGCAGTCCAACACTTGAGCCTCTACGCCACGGGGACTCAGCCTGCGCTTTCAAAGTGTCAACCCTATTGTTCTCATCTATAGCTCTTCTCAAAATAACCTTTTATCCTGCTGCTTTTTCCGTCTGCGCTAATTCCTTGACTCTCTCTCTCTCTCTCTCAGCCAAGTCCTCAAGAAACTATTATTGATCATGTCTACACGGATGATTTAGAGCTTCTTACAAATACACCTTCTCAAGCTGAATCTCTTCTGCATATCCCGGAGCAGGCAACAAAGGGCATTGGTCTCTGCGTGAACTTACATGAAGCAGAATTCATATATTGTAATCAAAATGACGCTATCTCTTTAAATAAGCAATTACTGGACCCGTTAATATACTTCAGTTGCAAGTTCTCATCTACTGGAAGCCATGTTAGCGTACCCTCAGGTAATGCATCAACTGCGATTGACAGGTTATCGATTATATGGAATCTCTCTGAAGAAATTAAACGATAATACTTCCAATCAGTGGATGTGTCAGCACTGTTGTATAGTTGCACCACTTGGACTCTAACGAAACGCTGGAAGAAAAAGATTGAAACAACACAAGAATGCTGCATACAGTTTTGAACAAATCCTAGAAACAGCACCATACAAAACAGCAGTTGTATGACCCTTTACCTCACCTCTGGTAAACTATTCAAGGGAGGTAAGCAAGACATGGTGAGAACTCATAGGTGCTACTCTCCAATGGACACACAAGCGTTGGTCCACAACCAAAAAATTTGCATTCATCAGTTATGGTTTTGTGGGCTTTATGACATATCAACCATTGTGGATTATTTAATACCAAATCCTGTTTATACATACGAGGATCATTAAATAAGTTTCTAGACTTTTTTCGTATAGGCACTTTTATTGATAGTACATACATGAAATTCTAGTCCCCTTCGAAGTATGGAGTTGTGGACTGGTGTATTGTCCTGGTGGAAATGCCACTGACCCGATTTGAACAGTGCTGGCCTCTTCCGACGGAATCTCTTCCTGAACTCCTTTAAAACCTCAACATTTGGTGTCCTCTCTTGCCACTCAAAAACCGATGCTCGATTCATGCAAGAAGGTCGAAAAGCAGTCTGAAGCATTCCATACGTTTCTGTAAGATTTTTTCCAAGTTTAAAACACAATTTTATTGCATATAGTTCTTCCTCACGTCCAGATTGCATTTTTGAAATTCATCAGCTGTGACAATCAGGTGTATTCCAATTGCTGCTGTAGCTGTTGATTTGAACCTGAAATCATACAAATTGGTCAGTCATCTCATAAGATGTATAGCAATAACATGCTGAATTTTCAAGAGTCTACGACAATTTTAAATGCTTGTACAAAAAAAGTCTGGAAACTTATTGAAGGCACCACGTATATATTGAATATTTATGATTTGGTTTGGTAGGATTTTATGGCATATCAACCATTGTCGGTTATTTAATGCCAAATTCATCTTCATACATACAAACAGCTTTATTTCAAACAATTTACTTTAGTACAAATAGTTTTTTTTGTTTACATACAGTTAAATGTAAAAACACTTCTATTTCAAACAATTCAGTTTAGCATAAGTATTCAGTTTAGTTTTATTTAAACCATAGATAAGAAACCTATCACGTACGACCACTCCGGTCCAGAATGGACCTGGGGGCGATGGTAATAAAGGCGTGCTCCGCGTTCCCCAAAGCTCCAGCTTTACTGGAGCCTTACCATCAAATTGTTTAGTGTTATAAAGAGGACACTCGCTAGGGGAGTTAACCCCCTGCAGAGATGCAGTCGGTGTATTCTACAGCCCCAGTCGACTGGGCCATCATCAGTTCTGCGTGGACCCTGAGTACTATCTATAGGACTCAACAAAAGCGATGACTGATTGAGACGGATGGTGAATAAGTGAGAGAGAAAGAGTCATAGAAATCCCTGATATCAGCACTCCTTGATGATCATGATCATGATCATGATGACGAAAGTTATCAAATTAGAATTTTAATTTGCGGCCAAAGCACAACGCATTTATTTCGTCTAAGCTAACAATCTATCCTATTATCAAGAGAGGACAAAATAATTTTTGACCGCTTTCCAGAAAAAAAGGCATTAATGATTAAAATAAATGTAGGCATTATACCAGCACTTGTAATCTCTTGAAGGGAGCAAACAGAAAAAATCACTCAGTCAGTTTGTTTGTTTGTTTAGGTTTTATGGCATATCAACCTTTGTAGGTTATTTAATGCCAAATCCATTTTTATTCAAATAAAAATTCTACTTCACACCATTCAGTTTAGCGTAAGTAAAGATTCAATGTCAAAAATAGTTCTATTTCAAACAATTCAGTTTAGCATACAAAAATAGTTTTATTTCAAACAATTCAGTTTAGCATAAGTATAAAGTTTAATTGTCCAAAACATTTCTATTTCAAGTTATTCAGTTTAGTCAAACAGTTTTAATTAAAACAAATCAGTTTTGTATTAGTACAGTTTTAGTTTACACACAGTTAAATCTCAAACCAGTTCAATTTCAAACAATTCAGTTTAGCATAAGTAGGTAGTTTAAATGTCAAAATAGTTCTATTTCAAGCAATTCAGTTTAGCATAAGTCCGTTGTTTATTTTTTTATTTTTTTACCCATAGATAGGACCCTATCAAGGGCTACCACTCCGACCCAGAGTAGATGTGAGCGATGGCAATGAAAGGTTACTCTGCATTCCTCAAAGCTCCGGCAATCATGGAACCTCAACATCAGATTGTTTAGTGTCATGTCCAGGACACTCGTTAGTGGTAGGAGGTCTTACCTTTCAGTAGAGATGCAGTCGGTGTATTCTACAGCACTACCTTACCCGGCAATCTGTCACCTGTGTGGCGCAGGGGGATTTATGCAAGTGACAATGGTAGCTCCATCTAGCTAATGTATTAACATTTTTTTTCTGATTCAATCATTTACAAACATGGGTTGAACCGATGTGAACTGTGCTGTATCTGTTAAAACGTCTTTAAGGCGGCTCACTTCCTGTTACGACGGAATAATACTGTTCTAGATAGAATTTTCAACCCATAGCAGTATCGATTTTCTATCCGGAACAGTGTCTTTCTGACGTAACAGGAAACGAGCCCGAAAACCCTTATGCGAAACAATTTCAGATTTATCAGTCTTAAAAATTGTTTCAACATTACTGTGTACACTGGTCAAAGCTATGTTCATAACTGATTGTATCTGAAAGAAAATGGCGAGACATTTGCTTGATGGAGCTACCATTATCACTTGCCTAATTTTATTTGTACCACACATGACATAGTTTAAACGTGAGTGGCGCTTCTGTCATATCTTATATAATGAAGGGTGTTCTCAATTCGGGAATGGGCATATTCTCCCATAGGAAGGACTTTTAAAGTTTCAGGATAGAAGTGAGACCACGTCTTGGTAGACTATCGGACTCTACAATGTAAGGTTCAAAATAACTGACTTGCTGACAAAGTTACTACAACATTTGATAACACTGCAAAGGGAATTCTGCCGAAATCTTCCGGAACTAAGTGATGATGAACTGGGATTTACTCATTTACTTAGCCTTGTTTAATTGTTGCACAAGGCCGGGTGTATGGAGCATCCATTGTGACACGACCTCACTGTTAATGGTTTGCTAGGCTAGCTTGCTGGCCATTACATAAATTATAAATTGGAAAGGTTCCTGATGATTGTCAATATAAATTTCTTGAGCAAAAGACTGATTAAGGGCCAAGAGATACGTTTGATGAGATGGCCCAGTTGACTGGGGCAGTAGAATAAACCGACTGCATCTCAACAGAAAAGTATGACTTACCTAACAAGTGTCCTGGATATGGCATGAAACAATCTGATAGTGACGCTTTTAGGAATGCGAAACACACCTTCATTGCCATTGCCCCCGGGTCCACTCTGGCCCGGAGTGGTGGCACCTAATAGAGTCCTATCTATGGATCAAATAGAGCTGTTCGACATTTAAACTGTATGCTTATGCTAAATTGAATTGTTTGAAACAGAAAGAACTGTTTTCAGCTTTAACTGTGTGGAAACAAAAACAGTGTACTTATGCTAAACTGAATTGTTCGAAATAGAACTGCTTTTTCATTTAACTTTGTGTAAACAAGTAACTGATGTTAATTTAGTTGTTAGTGATACATATCAATTCTTGGAACCATTTAACTTTCTTGACATGCTAAACAGAATGGGTTGAAATAGAACTGTTTGATCGTTTAACTGTGTGTAAGCAAAAAACTCTTTACTAAATTGAATTATTTGAAATAGAACTGTTTTACATTTAACTGTGTGTAAGCAAATGACTATGTGCAAACAAAAAACTTTGTACTTACGCGAAACTGAATTGTTTGAAATTACGAGAAACCATTTAACTGTGTGCAAGAAATGAGTTCTGGCTTCTGTAAAAATGTTATTAACAAAATCTGTTTAGAAATCATATATTTAATATATGTATAAAAAGGATTTGGCATTAAATGACCTAAAATGGTTGATATGCCATAAAACACGTTCGATGAGAAATAATTCGGCTAATTTTTGGCCAAAAGCGCCTGAAAGATCTATCTATGTATTTCTTCCATTTGCATCGACATATCTTTTGAAACCAGGCTTGACAAACTTGTTCCAAATGGAAACAAAGCAAAGTAGTAGTTTGGAAATGACCGACGTTGGTACTTACAAGACCCTCTTCGTGTATTCCGGACTTGACAAAGAAAGAGCAATCACAGTTTTATCCTTAAGTTTTAACAGTTAAATAGTCCTCTGCAACCTTACAACCGTCGGGTCCTCCACGCTGCATTGAGGCCATACCCTTCCTTTCGTTGTGGACCCATGCTGTGAATTTGGTGTCCTCTCTTGCCAGGAAAAGTAAACAACAATCTATTTGTGTACATCTTAGTTCATTATTTCTTCTATACAAATTGCCCATGTATATTGGGAAGTAGTTCAATTGATAGGAAAATTAACACTCTAATTCTCATAGATGAGTGCTTGAAGACGTCAAAAAACGAACAAATTTACAAACTATTTCTATAATGTCGTCTGATTATACAACTTCTGAAACCAACGAAATATTCAAATCACTCCCGAGCTCAAAGTTGGCGCTTCTATCGAATGGCACTCGACGGTATTTTCCCACCTGTTTAACTGTTTAGAATTTATTCAAAATTTATTACCCGTGTCAGTTTGGTTTGTTTGGGTTTTATGGCATATCAACCATTGTATGTTATTTAAAGCCAAATCCTCTTTATACATATTTATCAAATGTATATTATTTGCTTTGATTGGGTTTTATGGTATATCAAACATTGTAGGTTATTTGATGCCAAATCCATTTTATTCATATACGAGGTACATGCCATAAGTTTCCAGACTTTTTTTGTACAGGCATTTAAAATTGTTGTAGACTCTTGAAAATTCAGTATGTTATTGCTATACATTTTATGAGATGAATGACTAATTTTTATGATTTCACATTAAAATGAACAGCTACAGCAGCAATTGGAATACACCCTACTAAAGCCTTATTGTCATAGTTGGTGAATTTCAAAAATGCAATCTGGACGTGGGGACACTTTAGAAGAACGATATGCAATAAAATTGTGTTTTAAACTTGGAAAAAATGTTACGGGAACCTATGGAATGCTTCAGACTGCTTTTCGACCATCTTGCATGAATCGGATTTTGAATGGCATAAGAGATTCAAGGAAGGCAGGGTATCTGTGAGGGATGATGAGAGGTGTGGGAGGAGTAAGGAAGTCAATACACCAGTTGATTGGCCAAAGGTTTAGGGTTAGGTTTACTATGTTGAGGTTTTAAGGGAGTTCAGAAAGAGATTCCTAGGGAAGAGGCCAGCCCCTTCAAATCGGGTCAATGGCATTTCTACCAGGACACCAGTCAACAATTCCATCCTTGTCACAGACTATTTGACCAAGATGGGCATCAACACAGTTCCTCTGCCTCCCTATAGTCCAGACCTTGCTCTCTGTGACTTTTCATTATTCCCTAAGCTCACAGGCTGTCGTTATGAGACAACTGAGCAGATGAAAGCGGCTGTGACGAAGGCTAGGGACACACTCACACAAGAGGACTTCCATGGGGCCTTTTAGAAGTTGTTGGAACGGTAAAACAAGTGCATTGCAGCCGGAGAAAATTACTTCGAAGGGGACTAGAGTTTCATGTGTGTACTATCAATAAAAGTGCCCATACAGAAAAAGTCTAGGAACTTATCGTATGTACCTCGTATATCAGATATATATGATTTGTAAACAGAAGTCAACAAATTTAAATAGTTTCAAATTCACCAACAATTCAATTAACCATCATACATTTGTTTACAGAAAGTTAAATGATCAAAGAGTTCTATTTCAAATAATTTAATTTAGAAGAAGTCAAAATTAAATGGTTCCAAGAATTGCTATATTTCACCAATATCAGTCATTTGCTTAGACATAGTTAAATGATCAAACAGTTTTATTTCTTGGATGTAGAATACACCAACTTCAAGACACCCCCACCAAACGAATGTCCTGCTTATGACACTAAGCAATCAGATGGTGAGGCTCCAGTATTGCTGAAGCTTTGGGGAATGCGGAGTGCCACTTCATTGCCATTGCTTCCATGTCCACTCTGGCCCCGAGTGGTAGCACCTGATAGGGTCCTATTTATTGGTCAAATAGAACTAAACTGCGTACTTATGCTAAACTAAATTGCTTGAAATAGAACAGTTTTTGACGTTGAAAATGTATTTATGAGAAACTGAATTGCTTGAAATAGAATTGTTTCGACACTTAACTATGAGTAAACAAAATCTATACTTATACTAAACTGAATTGTTTGAATTAGAACTGTTTAACTAAACTGAATAGCTTGAAACAGAAATGATTTTGACAATTAAACTATTTACTTATGCTAAACTTAATTCTTTGAAATAGAACTGTTCATTTGTATAAAAATGGAATCGATAATAAATAACCTACAAAGGTTGATATGCCACATAACCCAAACAAACAAACAAACAGTTCTATTTTTAAGCAATTCAATTTAGCATTTAGTCATTTGTTTACACTCAGTTTAAATGTCAAACTTCTGTTTAACCTCTCGATACGACCCTATCAAGTGCTACCACCTCGGGCCAGAGGGGACCTGGGAGCGATGGCAATAAAGGAGAACTCCGCATTCCTCAAAGCTCCCTCTGCCACATTTAGTGTCATATCTAGGACACTCCTGGGGGGTGAGTCTTACCCCAAAGCAGAGATACGGTCGGTGTATTCTACAAACCCAACCGACTGTGTTCCCATATCAGAAATGGATTTCACCAATTTATAACGTAACATAATCTTCAACAAATTCAAGAAATCCTGTCGAATATAAATGGTCAAAGTAAATGGAATTCTATTGGATATTTTGTTTATTGAAGTCAGCTTCAGTTAATTATTACTTTGTTTTTCATCTGTATTTTGTTAGGAATGTCTTGATTGTAAATTTTTAAAAAGTGTAGATATAAAATTCTATAATTCCCTTTTTCTTCACACTATATGTACATATGGGAATAGTTCTGATACTCATCGAGTAACTGATTTGTGTTGGTGAGTGTAGTGCAATAGTTTTTTCAGAATAAATGCGATATTGAGGTAAAAGAAATAATATTTCATGTTAATGAATGGAAGGTTAATGAATGGAAGTTAAAAATTGGAGAATAAAGACCAAAGTTTTCTTGTCCCACAGATTGTGTTATCAGTACACATGTAAAACTTAGAGCACTAGAACCCAAATGAAGAAGTGGATAATTTTCAATCTTTTAGATACTATATATATATATATATATATATATATATATATAAAGACAGAGACAGAAACAGAGAAAGAGACAGAGAGACACTTTACACACACACACACACACACACACACATATATATATATATATATATATAGAGAGAGAGAGAGGCAGAAACTTCACACGCACGTGGGCGCACACACACACACACACAAACACACACACACACACACACACACATATATATATATATATATATATATATATATATATACATATATATATATATATATATATATATATATATAAAAGATATCCAACTAGCGTAGAGTCAGCCGGGTTTAGATCCTAGCTAAAAGCATCCCGTGTGCCTAGCCACACGGTTGGTTTGGTTTGGTTTGTTGGGTTTTATGGCACATCAACATTTGTAGGTTATTTAACGCCAAATCCATTTTATGTAAATAATCTGTTCTATTTAAAACAATTTAGTTTAGCATAAGTACAAAGTTTAATTGTCAAAAAACATTTCTATTTCAAACTATTCGAGCAGTTATATGTAACAATTCAGTTAAGTGTAAATACAGTTTTAAGGTCGAAAAACAGTTCTATTTCAAATAATTCAGTTAAGCAAAGGCAGGCAGTTTAAATGTAAGTACGGTTTAATTGCCAAAAACATTTCTATTTCAAGCTATTCAGTTTACTCAAACAATTCAGGTTAGCATACGTATGCTGTTAGTTCTATTTAACCGATAGATAGGGCCCAACAGGTGCTACCACTCCGGGCCAGGGTGGACCTTGGAGCGATAGCAATGAAGGGGTACTCCGCATTCCCCAAAGCTATAGCACCGCTGGAACCTCACCATCAGACTTTTTAGTGTCATATTCGGACACTCGTTAGTGGGGTCTTACCCCTCTGCAGAGGTGCAGTCAGTGTGTTCTACAGCCCCAGCCGTTCGGGCAATAGCCACACGGGAAAGTTCTGATACAACGAAACAGTCTATCAGTGGATGAATATATATATATATATATACGTATGGGGAGAGAGAGAGAGAGAGAGAGCGAGGGAAGAAAGTGTGAAAATATACGTATGTTCTTCATAAAAGTGTTTGAAAAAATTGTAAATGCTGTGCCAGTCGACGTCAACACACACACACACACACACACACATGCACACACACACACACACACACACACACACACACTCAAATATATATATATACAGTTCTCTAATCCAGTATTTGGGCACTTTCTTGATTCAAGAATAACGTTTTATAACGATTTGTTCTTTCGAATATATATATATATATATATATATATATATATATATATATGTATATATATATATATATATATATTCGCATGAATTGTATAGATGCGAAATTGCATAAATTATGAACATTCCTTCGTCTTTTCCCGGCATAAACTTATAGATGTAAGACTTACGTTTAATTCAAGCATGTATGGAAGAGGAATTGATACATGACAGGTAACACTGGAGTGAAACGAGGCGTGAACAGATATATATATATATATATATTAGATTACCAAGCAAGATGTTTCTCGTTGAAATAGATAGTTTATGGGTTCTTATTTCATCGATGAAGAAAGAGCACATTGCAAAACATAAAACAACCTCTTCACCTAGTTTTTTCTCACTCCTGTCAGCCATGAACATCAACAGCTATGACTTACACAGACCAGCAGAGATGCACAACTAATGGGAATGCCAGTGGACCAGCGCTATTTTTGGCACCCCATCTGAAGTCTTGCCTCCAACAGGTCTCTCCAATTTAAACATACCTTGTGTCACATTCCCGCACCGTCGGGTAAAGGTGGGGCGATAAGTGTCCATTACGTAAATAAAGAATTGTTGATGCACCTGCAGACTAATACTGCATAATAGATTGGTGAGATATATTATTGATCCTATTTACCCAACCCCTCCACTCGGATAGGATATGACACAAGGTCATTTTTAAGCGGAGTTTAGCAGGTTTGAATTCAGAGTTTTCCTTCTCCTAGACTAGTTGCCTCACCAAGGCTGAAGAACCTAGTCTGCCCTACTATTTACCCATAGCTGGAGGGAGAATAATTGGATTCATACCTTTCCCAAGGGTATTAGTGCTATTTGAAATCTATTATTGATAAATAGTGTAATTAATTAGTTGTAACAGTTAAACGGTGAAAAACTCCAAGAGTCCACACATATTTAATATATACTGAACTTTGGGACCAGTTGGAAAAGCTCAGCTTTGATTAAATGGTTTCAACAAGGTGCCAAAACTGTTTCTAGAAGTTCGGAATAAGTTAATCAGTTAGTGAGAAACGCTCGATTCGAGCGGTTGAAAGTCCTATCTCTGCTCGCTAATCTCTGTTTTCTGGGACTGTAGAATACGCCGACTGCACCTCAGCAGAGAAGTAAGATTCCCCCTCCCCAACCGAAGGTGGTGACCCTTAATGCATGAGAATAGGATTCTGCTGGCTGAGCAGTCCTTGACCAGACAACTGAAATTGTCAAGTGGTAAGCAACACCCAACTTTGACCCTACTGGGCTAGACTGGTGGTCGGAATTAATCGCCAGATCATGTAAAGCCTTAGAACCATATAAAGAGTTAGAATTTTCGCTAATGGTCCGTGAGATCTGGGTTCAATCCTTGCTCGTGTCATGCTAAAGACTCCACAAATGGAAATTAATACCTCCTTCCTTAACACTCAACATTGTAAGATACGAATCCAGGTAAAAAAGTAGCGCCCTCCTCTACCCTTCGGTGTCGTAGCTATTGAAAAGGAAGTCTTCATGTCACCCTTGACGATGATCAGTCAACTTGTTTTATCCTAAATGTTCTTGTTAATTGTGGGGATCAAATGCGTTGAAAGCATCTCAACTGTGTGCAAACAAATGATCATTATTAGAGAGAATTATTAGTGTTGAATAATAATACTTGACTTTAATTGGAATCATTTTGAGATGAATAATACTTGAGACCATTAAACTGAGAGCAAATAATATTGATTGATTTGGTTGGGTTTTATGCCATATAAACCATTAATGCCAAATCCTCTTTATACATATATATTTTCATCATACAACGTCTGAAAGCACGTGCGATACCCTAGCCTCATCAGCCGCCAACCAGGGTGATAACACAGTTTCGGTAGCTCAAGGCGGTACTGCCATTCCTGGCGCTACCGAGCAGCTTTTGCCACCGGATAGGGTATTTAAAAGAAATATATATCTATGTATACACAAGATCAACTAAAAGCGGACATTACATTGGACGTTCGTTCATCTTCATTTTGGTGCAGTTTGTGATTTAAAAAAGCGTTTACTTACGGCCGTTAGATGTCATAGCAACCGTTTCTTGATTTTGCGTAATTACACGAGAAAGGTGGCTCCGCGTGTATAACTTTCGTGTTTAAATCCTTTTTATTACCGTTATCTATTCAAATCCTCTTTATATATATATATATATATATATATTGAATATCTATATAATTTGTAAACCCATTTTGTAGATAACATTTTTTAACGCGACTAAGCTCTTCTTTGCACATAGTTAAATGTTTTTAAGTATTGCTATAAAACAGTCACAATTTAACATCAGTCATTTGTTTGAACACAGATTGTTCTATTTGACCCATATCAATTGCTACCACTCCATGTCAGAGTGGACCTAGGAGCAAATGTAATGAAGGGATAGTTCACGTTCCCCAAATCTCCTATACTGGAACCTGGCCATCAGATGGTTTAATATCATATCCATGACACTCGTTGAACGGGGGTCTTACCCCTCTGTAAAAATGCGGTCGGTATACTCTACAGCCATAACCGACTGGGCTAAAATAATATTAAATAGAATTATTTATGTTATATTGGAATACTTGAAACAAGGCAAACAAATGAGTTACCTCTTGTTTAAGAAATAATGTCTCTTACAAACTATTCGCTTTTGTGTGTGTGTGCGTGTGTGTGTGTGTGTGTGTGTGTGTGTAGTGACATGGAAAGAGAGCTCAGCATGTATATTGCCCACAATTTCCTATAGGTCCCGTGACTGTTTCCGCTTATTCACAAAGGTGCGTCTCGTATTGACGGCTCTGTCAAGGTTCAATATGCAACAAACAAACAGTTACTGTGTCATTATAAATTCCTTATGACGATTCGTGTTTGCATCTTGTATCTTCAGATGGCTATACAAATTAAATCGACCACTTGCCGAAATAAATTTATAATGACACAGTAGCTGTTCTTTGAATTTTCTTTCAATGACTTTACAGATATATCGCAATTATATTACACATATATTACACATGTATTTGCTTTGTATGAGAGTTTTCTTTATATATATATTGATAGATTTTATCAAGCACTATTGTAAAATTATATGAAATTTTCCATATAATCTAGATATGAATAATTCCTAACACATCATCTTTGAACATTGTCCTGATATAATTCATATATATATATACATGTGTGTGTGTGTGAGAGAGAGAGAGAGAGTGTGTGTGTGTGAGAGAGAGAGAGAGAGAGAGTGTGTGTGTGTGAGATAGAGAGTATAAACAGGAGTTGGCTTTAAATAACTAACAAGGGTTGATATGCCATAAAAAAACAACTAAACGAAATTGTTAACTGCAATAGGTGATGAAAGTAAAGATTGTTTGGTTGGTTTAATTTCTTTCATTTAAAGACATATCAACCTTCACGGGTCATTTGATGCCAAAATCATCCTTGGAGAGGAAGTGGTCAAATTCAACTCGTAGATGATGGGATACGAAGGTTCATGCCTTTTCTATGAGTATTGGTCCAAAACTGAACTGAATAGCGTGATTGGAATTTAAACTTGCTTGGGCGAACCTGTTAAACTCCGATTAAAAAATAAAACCTTCTGTCGCATCCTATTTAGGAGGAGAAGTTGATATATATATATATATATATATATATATATTCAAATGATACACACACACACACACACACACACACACACACACACACATATATATATATATATATATATATATATCACTTGAAAAATCCTTACCAGGAGGTGGGTGAATTACCCAACTGAGTTTAATCCCATGCTTACGAGGAATGTCTTTTAGAAGATGGTAGTCCAATGATGTCCAAGGAAATCCTCATCTTAGGGTGCAAAAGATTATGTTTCTTTCCAACAATAACAAAAGACATTTGATGAACGGAGGATACAGCGGTTAAAACGTTACGATGATTGTTGGCGGAATCGTGTAAAAATTTACATAAATCTTTCAAAATTGTCCATATTCTTTAGTAAAACCATTTTCTTTAAAGCACCAAATGCGCAGAAAACGTTTTTTATTTATGTATTTTGTATTCGTAATGTCCGGGAATCTATTTTCTTTTTTCTTTTTTCTTTTTTTTTTTTTACCAGAGGGAAAGAAACGCTGTGAAATAATATGTTTGTTTAGGAAGTCGATCTCTTTATAGACGCTGCAGGGTATGAGCCCACGAAAATTGGGTTCAGTCCAAAAGGGCGTCGACGTTTTGGCATCAGAGACTGTTTAATAAACAAAAACACAATGAAAAGCGCACATACAGAAAAACACACACACATATGAATACATACATACATATACGAACACGTATATGGACACACACATACAATATAAAAACATACATCTGCAGGCAAATACATACAACATAAAAATATAGCCAAATAAAAACTTGAAACCTGTGTTGTGTGAACCGATTGAAGTGCCTGTGATCATTTATGAATTTACCTCACCCCTCCAATATAAGTTAAATTCGACAAAAGGTCAATTTCTAACCAAAAACTCATTGCCAAAAAATACTGGGTACTACACGCCCGTTGTCTAGTGGGAAGAATGTTCACCAATGGAACCAGGAAGCGGGGTTCAATCCCAGGTCAAATCATACCAAAGACTCAAAAAATGGTGCTTAACACTCAGCATTATAAGGTACGGATGAAGGGTAAAGTGGATCATCCAGGAAAAGAAGTTTGGCTCTTTCCTACACCTCGACAACGGTCGCCAACTTTATTTAATTATAAGGTGTTTCAATATACATGGGACCCATGTGACTCCTAATAATTCTATTTATTATAAAGTTGTGTTCTTTTTGTTTCAGATTTGAAAATTGTATACTATAACATATATTAATCCTCGATCACAATGCCTTGGACAAAGGAGGAAAAAATATTTTATCTATCAATAACAAATAAAAAAAAAACATTGTTATGACGTCTCCAGTTCTAAGGATGCATTTTTGCAGGACGTGTTCCAAACGATCGCCATTGCATTTTTCCCAGTAATAAATCATGTACATATTAATGGGTTTCATCTATTTTGAGACAGCCTGCTTAAGAGGGTAGAACTAGTTTAAAATTAGAGTTTTTCATCAAATAGATTGGTTGCCGTACGAAGGCTAAAGAGAACAGTCTGCCCTACTTGTAACTGGCGGTAAAGTGAAGAAAAGATAGATTCGTACCTTTTCCTTGGGCATTAGCGAGTATTGAAAAGCAGATAGCATCGTCCATCGTTAAAAATAAAGGACATCTCGACGTTTAGGATAATTCTTCGTTAACAGTACTTATCCAAATTATGTACGTGTTATAAGATGGTCATTATTAAAATGATATAGAGTTTTTTTTAATTAAAAAAGTAAAATAAAGTTGGCGACAATAGTCAAGGGTAACCAAAAGGCTCCCTTTTAAATAGCTACTACACTAAGGTATAGGAGAAGACTCGACTCCATTTCCTGGATTGCTCCACTTTACCTGAGTGTTAGGCGGCATCAAGTACCATTTTTGAGTTTTTGGTATAACTCAACCTGGAGAATGAACCCCGATCTCCCGGGCTATTGGCGAACACTCTACTCACTAGACCAATGCAGTACTTAAGTCACATTACATATAGGTTGTAAGATGTTTAAGATTAAAAATAAAGGCCATTGAGTTGCTTTTACTAAAGTTTAGGAAAATCATTTCTATTGAAAGGATATTTTATTTGTTTACTCTGAGCGTGGCGTACGGAAGACGACTTAAGGTTCTTTTGAACGATCTCATATACCCTGGAAAACCCGTAAATTTCGAATAAATATTTTATTTTATTATGTTTCCTGACTTGAAAGGGTAGTATTAAACTTTTTCATTAGGTTTACAAGGTGTTTTACTTTTCTTTTCTTTTTTTTTTTAACCTAACATCCGTTGAGATGAAATCGATCCCCTCTTAGAGTGACAACCGACTGAGACAGGGAAGGTTTTTAGTGCATTGAAGGAGGAAGAGAACTATCAACACTTCGTAAAGATTTACAAAAGCGTTTGTTACTGACTAAAACAATAAGTGGGATTGACAGACCCCACCTAAAAATCATTTCTAGGAATACCTGTTATACAGGATGCGGAAGCAAAATATGGAATAAGTTTTAAAAGTTTTTTTTATCTGATTGGTCAGTGTTTTTTTTAAATCATGATAAATATATAGCACTATTATTCGGGGATTTTTTTCATTAAAATTCAGCCCAATATGAGTGAGCCAAAAAAGAAACGACAAAGAATCTATGATTTGCTTAATGTCGAAACCAAGCCAAAACAATTTCCGAAATAATTGGAGTTTCTTTATGGTCTCCATCAAGTCCAGACCATAACCCCCTTGATTACGCTATATGCTGTGTTTTAGAAAACAAAACAAATGCAACTTTCCATCCAAATATTGGTTCCTTAAAGACTGTTACTGAGGAGGAATGGAATAAAATGTCAGAAGAATTAATTTTGGAGGCAAGTAAATCAATTCAAAGACGCGTTGATACAATAATTGAAAAAATGGCGGCCATATTGAGTAAATTTACTGTTTTGTGTCTATCTTTTTATTTTGTTGTTTATTTCTTCAAATTAAAATTAATCTTTTTATAATAGAGTCGTTTATTTTCATACTAAAATATTCCTAATGTTGCTTCTGGACCCGGTAATTCTATAGAAAATTGGTTAAGATCGAGCCAAAAATGGCAGACCCTTACCAATACGGACTGAAAAACATTTGATGGATCAATGTAAAAGATTTTAAGAAATTTAAAATAAAGTATAAGTTGTTGGATTCTCGTATTTTTATACGCCTTCTAAGCTTAAATAAATAACCATTGACAATGTGATCTGGGAAAAATGAATCTCTTAATTATTTTACTGCTGTTATATAATATATTTGCTGAATCTTTTATTTGGCATATCGAGTAGTATTGTAAATTCTCGCAATATAACAACGTTTACCCGCGACCAACCGACGACAGACTGCAGAATGGTAGCCGCTAGTTGCAACAAAATTCCAATGTTGAAGCTTGTCACCAGGAACAGAATTTCTCCAAAAAAATATTGGCTCGTACAAGAGCCGAACTACACACAAATTCTAATCGGCTACACAGTAGAACAACGAGTAACAAACTCTGCACATTATAACAAACACTGCTATCGAACTGGATCCCTTCCCGCAAAAGACTACAAGTTTTTAAATCTACCGGAGACGACGGTTCTTGGATGAGCGATTTCATTGCTGGCACGCGTTAGCAACGCTTCTATCTGATCCTTCCTCCTCCCACACACACACTCCACAAATTTTGTCATCGGTCGGTCACCAGCAATAATGCAATTAATTAGTTTTAAAAGATTTAAAACTGTTTTTTTATTAGTAGAAACCGTTAGTGTCAAATAAGTATTATTGACAATTTACGATCAGTTGAAAGATTGGCTTTCATTGGAAAGAACTAAAATTTTTAAAGTTCAAAGAAGGAGTTTAGCTAAGAATCAGTTGTCTGAGAAGCTACTGAGATCACGGTTATCTATTTTCCACCTAGAGTCCGATGGTTGATTCTGACATGTACATTCAGTAAAATATACGTGAAGGAAAATCGTCGCTGATAATAAAGTATGTGTGCACACGGAAAATGTCTTTGTTATTCATCCTGCCAAGAAGAACTTGAAACAACGTCGAGTCAAGACAATAGATGACATGGCGAGAAGCGACCACCAATCGAGAGAAGAAAATGCTTTTATATCATTGCAACCAAAGAACATCTTGCAGATGTTCGATTTGCTTTTTAAATTTACATGTTCGTAACTTTAGCATTTCTAGTATAATTAATAATATAATATATTGTATATAATATATAATATAATATATTATATAATATAGTTTAATTCTAAATTTTACCTAGTTGGCTGAGACTGTAGAATACACAGACTGCTTCTCCCAAGACCATCCTCCCAACGAGTGTGCTAGATATAACACTAAACAATCCGATGTTGAAGTTCCAGTAACGTTGGAGCTTTAGGGAATGCGGAGTACCGCTTCATTGCCATCGTTCCCAGTTCCACTCTGGCCCGAAGTGGTAGCACCTGATAGGGTCCTATCTATGGGTCAAATAGAACTAAATTGCGTACTTATGCTAAACTAAATTGTTTGAAATGGAACTGTTTTTATGCTAAACTGAATTGTTTGAAATAAAACTGTTTTTGACATTTAACTGTGTGTAGACAAAAACTATACTTATACTAAACTGAATTTTTTGAATTAGAATTGTTTGACTAACTGAATAGCTTTAAGTAGAAATGTTTTTGATATTTAAATTGTGTACTTATGCTAAACTGAATTGTTTGAAATAAAACTGTTTTTGACATTTAACTGTGAGTAAACAAAAACTATACTTATGCTAAACTGAATTGTTTGAAATAAAACTGTTTTTGACATTTAACTGTGAGTAAACAAAAACAATACTTATGCTAAACTGAATTGTTTGAAATAAAACTGTTTTTGACATTTAACTGTGAGTAAACAAAAACTATACTTATGCTAAACTGAATTGTTTGAAATAGAACGGTTTTGACATTTAACTGAGAGTAAACAAAAACTATACTTATGCTAAACTGAATTGTTTGAAATAAAACTGTTTTTGACATTTAACTGTGAGTAAACAAAAACTATACTTATGCTAAACTGAATTGTTTAAAATAGAACGGTTTTGACATTTTAACACCAACCAACCAACCAACGATCGTTTGTGTGTACGAGTGTTTGTGGATGTATGTGTATATTAGCATGTGTCTATGCACCTATATGTGTATCCCTATCTGTGTTTCAGCGTGTTTGCTTGTATATCTATATGTATGCATGTGTGCGTGCACTTATGTGTGCGAATATGTGTGTGTAGACGTATGTATATATGTGAGCTTATATGTGTCTGCATACGTGTATGTGAGTGCAAATGTATTCTCTTTATACATATGTGTGTATATGTGTGTATGACTGTATGCACGTGTATATGAATGTATGTATTTATCCGTGTCTCATATATATGTTGTGATGTGTGCATGCAAATTTATGTATGTATGTATGTGTATGTATACGCGTGCTTGTGCATGTGCGTGTGTATATGTATATGTATTCATGTGCGCGTTCGTACATTTGTATATACATATAAATGTGTATGTATGCATACATGCGTATATGTTGGTATACATGTGTATGCGTATGTATATCTATGTGCGCATGTGTATGTGAGTTTGCGCATGTATATGATTGCATATATATGTATGTATGTATGTATGTAAGTACATGCATACATGTGTATGAGTGTGTATGTATGTATGTAAGTACATTTGTGTCTGCGTGTGTGTATTTATGTGTGTATACATGTATGTGTGCGTATGTGAATATATGAGTTAATGCATATGCACGTGTGTGCGTGCATATGTTTGATTTGGTTTGGTTTGGTTTGGTTTTATGACATATCAACCTTTGAAGGTTATTTAATGTCAAATCCATTTTTATTCATATAAACATTTTTATTTCAAACAATTCATTTTAGCATAAGTACACAGTTTAGATGTCAAAAACAGTTATATTTCAACAATTCAGTTTAGCATAACAATAGTTTTTTTTTTGTTTTCAGACAGTTAATTGTCAAAACAGTTCTATTTCAAGCAATTCAATTTAACATATGTACACGGATTTGTTCTACTTGACCCATAGATAGGACTCTATAAGGTGCTACCACTCCGGGTCAGGGTGGACCTGGGAGTGATTGCAATGAAGGAAGGAGGTGCCCGTGGTGTAATGTTATCGTCGTAGGAAATGGACACGGCGACACAAGTTCAAACCTGGACGAGACTGATTGCATTTCACATAGCACTAATACCCTTGGGAAAGGTATGAATCCAATTGATTCTCCATCCAACTATGGGTAAATAGTAGGGCTGACTTGGTGAGGCAACTAGTCTAGGGAAAAGGAAAACTCTGAATTCAAACCTGTTAAACTCCGCTTAAAAACTGACCTTGTATCATATCCTGCCCGAGCGGAGGGGTTGGTAAATATAGCAATGAAGGAAGACTCTCTCTACATTCTCAAAAACTCCAGGATTACTGAAGCCTCACCATCAGATCGTTTAGTGTCATATCCAGGAAACCCATCGGGGGAGCCCTTCACCTCTGCAGTCGATGTATTCTATCCCACTCCAGCCGACAGGGCAATAACTAATAATGATAATTCTTGGTAAATAATTGAGCATTTCTTGATAGGGTCTTAACACGTACTATACATCCGGGTCAAACTGGACCTGGGAGTAATGTCAATAAATGTGTACACTACATTTCCCAAAGCTCTAGTATTGAAGCCTCACCGTCATATCCTGTTTATTTTCATATCCAGAACATTTGTTGGAGATGCAGTCAGTGTACTCAACATCCCCAACTGACTGGATGGAGAAGTTGTCTAAAACAGACCGCTACATTTTTACCAAGACTAACAGTTATGGTGTTTTGGGTGGCATCAACGCGTCGGTTCTTATCTGTGTTTACAAAACACTCATCTCTTGAATTCAATCTGGAGCAGAACTGCAACTTATCTTTGAAGTGGCTCCACTTTACATTTGGCTCCAAAGTCGCATGATTGAGTTTGTCTATTTTTCTATTTCTTCATATTCATTCATCTTCAATTTGGCATTCGGAATAAAGTTTATTTTCTTTTTCTCCTTATATAAATGTTTTACGGTATTACAATCTTCTTTTTTTACATGCAGCAAAATTCAAAAATGATGTTTAACTGTATGGAAACAATAAATACCAATAGTTGAGACCATTTAACTGTGTATAAACAATAGAATTGTTACAGTTAGGTTGCAATACTTGAAACCTTTTATTTGTGCAAATGGAATTATTAGTCTTAGCAATCGTTGAAACCATTTAACTGTGGGTAAACAATGAACAGCAATGCGTGAAACCATCTAACTGTGTGCAAACAAATTATTAATATTAAACGGGACGTGGCAGTTTGCATTTTACGTAGCGCTACTACTCTCGGAAAAGGCATGAATTCAACTTTTCCCCCTTGAGCTATGGATAAATAGTTGGACAGACTGTGCTCTTTAGCTTGATGTGGTGACAGGAAGGAAACCTCTGAATTCAAATCTGTCAAACTCCGCTTAAAAATTGACATTGTGTCACACCTTGCTTGTGCGAAAGGATATATATATATATATATATATATATATGGGGGGTGTATGTGTGTGAGTGTGTGTGTGTGTGTGTGTGTGTGTGTGTGCGTGCACTCATTTACATATGTTTGTATATATATATATATATATATACATGCATATATCTATATATACACACACACACACACACACAAACCTACATATAGATACTCAAATATACATATACATACATAGATAGATAAACATATGTACACACACACGTACATATATATATTCCCACACGGATATATATGTAAGAACAAAATGAATAAATGTAAAAAAATACAAATCTTTTCGTTGACCTACCTATTTAAATATATATATATATATATATATTGTTATATATATATATATATATATATATATATATATATATATATATATATATATATATATATATACGATGATCTAAGTTAAAAACTTGGACGAGGCTGTTCGCATTTCACATGGCGCTAATATCTTCGGAAAAGGTATGAATTCAACTATTCTCTCTTTAGCTATGCGTTGTGGTGTCACCCCTATTTTCTATACCTAATGGACTCTTCCAATAAAGATATAACATTTGACTGTAATCCACTCAGTGAGTTGGTAGGATAAGCTACACTGGTGACATTGTATCACTTGTTTTCTGTAATGTATATCTTTTATTCTTCTTCCTAAGTACATGTTTGTCTTAATTGTTTAATACCCTAAAGATTTGAGCGGTCTGGGCTCTTTAACCTTAGCATGGAGACCGGTCTTGGAGAAGGAAAACTATGAATGCAAATCTGATAAACTCCGTTTAAAAATTGACCTTGTGTCACATCTTGCTCGTAAAGAGGAGTTGGGAAAATACATATTAAAAACGTATATCAAAAAATTCAAAGAAGTGCAAAATACCAACTGGTAGAACATAAGAAAACCTAAAAATAAATCCTTGTTCATTCTGCTATATTTCACTGCAGTCAAGTAAAAAGAAAATGTTAAAATTGTTTGATGGGAACATTTCTTACTCCCCTAAAGAGCTCGCATGAAACTGGCAGTAATGAGGCAGCGAAAGAATGGTGAGTCAACTACAATATATATATATATATATATATATATAACAATATATATATATATATATATATATATATATATATATATATTGTTATATGTATTTATATATTGTTTTGCAAAAAACTCCATGAAACCCAGGGGTCGCAGTCTAAATTCCATGAATTGAATATATATATCAAACATATATCTATTTATTATCATTATATAATAGCTCTATCCTACATATTGAGCACTCTCCATATTATATTGTACTTGATTCGACCCAAACCCACAAAGTGATTTAGTGACAAGCAACACAGTTATAATATATATATATATATATATATATATATATATATATATATATATATATATATATATATATTAAAATAGGTAGGTCTACGAAGAGATTTGTATTTTTCAAATTTATTTATTTTGTTCTCACATATATATTATATATGGGTATGTTTCCAGCTTGTTGCTTTCGTCAGAGAACATATATAGCACAAGGCCTTGTTAATGGGGTACTCAATGAGACTTGAACTCACTCTTGTTTGCAGTTTGGAATCTTTTTTCGTTGGTTATTGGTTTTATATAGAGGTCATACTCAATTTTTCGTAGGGTGTGTTTACCTTAGTCTGTTTTACTCCACCTTGATATTTTATATGTTTTTGTCGTTATGTGTGCGTATGTATGTGCGTTGGAGTGGTTTTGGGTTTCACGAACAACTATTTTTTTCTGTGTATATATATATATATATATGTCTGTATATATACAGGGTACGGAAGCAAAATATGTAATTATTTTTAAAACAATTTTTTTGTTTGATTTGTCCAATTTTGAAAAAAACACGATAAATCTAAACTTTCATGATTAGCTCTATTATTCAGACACTTTTTCATTTAAATTCAGTCCAATATGACAGCGCAAGAAAAGAAACGACAAAGAATCTATGATTTGCTTAACGCTGAAACCAAAGCACAAAAAAAACTCCGATTATTTCGGAATGTTTTTTAAATTCCGAAATAATCGGAGATTTTGTTTTTGTTTTTTGTTTTTTTTTTTTTTGCCTCCGTCAAGCTCAGACCTTAACCCCTTTGATTACGCTATATGGGGCGTTTTAGGAAGCAAAATATTTTTTCGCTTAAGACTACTATTGAGGAGGAAGACTACTATTGGAATGAAATGTCTGAAGAATTTATTTAAAGCGTGTTGATACAATAATTGAAAAAAAAATTGCGGCCATATTGCGTAAATTTACTGTTCTTATTTTGTTGTTTGTTCGTTTGTTGTTGTTTTTTTATTAAAATTAATGTCGTTTTATAATAGAGTCGTTTATTATTATACAAGAATATTCCTAATTTTGTTTCCCCACAATGTAGATATAGATATACACATATATGTATGTATGTATGTATGAAGAGAGAGAGGGAGAGAGAGAGACGTGGAGAGAATGGTGGAGAGAGAATGCGAGAAGGACTGAAAGAATCGATACCTAAAAACTGTCCTCCAAAGAAACAAAACCAAAATCAAATATTGGTAATAAATTTTATGGAAAGTATTTTTTCATTCTTACAGGTTTCAGTTTTTAGGCCTCAAAGGAAATTTATTTTATTACTATTTACATTTCAAGACTAAGAGGCTTATGAATGCCAAAGGATCGGCTTCACGTATGAATGAAACTTGAATATTTGCCTGATTACTTCACTAATCGATTTGCAAGATATATACATCATTTGGTTTGGTTTCTTTGCTTAATGGCATATCAACCTTCATGGGTTATTAAATGCCAAAGCCATACTTACAGAAAAAACTGTATTGGTACTATTTAACCCATATCAAGGAGAATAAGATGGTTCATACTATTCCCGAGGTTATTTGTCCGACAATGAACGTCGTAGCGCGATTGGAGTTCGAACTCACTTGCTATGATGTCCGAGTCCAGCTCTTTAGCCATTACACCCCGGTAACTTTCACTTAATTTGTTGTTGTATTCGTTTGTTGTGAGGAAGTCAAGACATAATATCCTATCTTTCTTCATGAGTTACTCGGATTGATTTTTTATTTTGATCTTCGCGACGCCAGTCGATTGGGGTTGTAGAATATACTGACTGCATCTCTACAGAAGTGTAAGACTCCCCTCCCAATGAGTGTTCTGATAAGACACTAAACAATATGATGGGGAAGCTCCAGTAATGCTGGAGCTTTAGGGAATACGGAGCATCCCTTCATTGCCATTGCTCCCAGGTTTGTTCTGGTCCGTAGTGGTAGCACCTGATAAGGTCCTATCTATGGGTCAAATAAAACTGTTTGACACTCAGACTGAGTGTAAACAAATAACTTATGCTAATTTGAATTGTTAGAAATAGAACTGTTTGATCATTTAGCTGTGTGTAAAGAAATGACTGGTTTTTAATTGAATTGTTTGTGATACATAGCAATACTTGGATCCATTTAACTTTGTTGACTTACGTATGTTTGCAAATCATATATCTAATACATATGTATAGACTGGCTTTGGCATTAAATAACCTACAATGGTTCATATGCCGTAAAAACCAAACCCAACGAAACCAAATCGATCTTCGCTATTTTTGTGAGTTTTGCGTCTCCATTAAAGTTATATTCTGTTAGGCAGAAATGTAGTTATTTTGGGAGAAGTTTATTATGATTCAAAGGTTTTATATCTGTACGTATACACTCTCTGTGTGTGTGTGTGTGTGTGTGTGTGTGTGTGTGTGTGTGTGTGTGTGTGTGTGTGTGTGTGTGTGTGTGTGTGTGCATCTAGGCAGCAGATTTCCTTGTTTTGTTATAGATGATAAAGATTTAAAGTTGGGTTTTTAATGTATCGCGATCAAGTTGAGAATTGAAGATTAATGCTACTTGGTAATTGTCCGAAATCTCTGGTATTATTTGCCGAGCACATGTACTTTCGATAATCGTTAGTTATCTGTCGTGGACGTATACACATCCTTGACAAAGACCAACGAAGATCGACAGTGCATATCCTTTGGGTTCAACATTAGAGATTTCGGACAACTACTAACCAGAGCGTCTTCGTGGCGGAGTGGCTATAGTGCCGGACTGAGACATTGTAGTAAGTGACTTTAAATTCTAGTCTTGATATAACGCATACGTCCGGACTACTTTTGGGAAAAGTATTAATTCACTTATAAATAGTCCCACTATCGGCCCATTTGAGTGTTCACCAATGGCCTGGGAGACAAGCGTTCAACCCCAGAGACTTATAAACTTGAAGCCTCCTTGCTTAATACTCAGCATAATAAGTTATGGATTAAGGGTAAGTGGAGCGATCCAAGGAAAAGGGTAACGTCCACTCCTACACCTCGGTGTTGTAGCTATTGAAAATTGAGCCTTTGGGATGCCCTCAACTTCGGTCGGCCAACTTATAACTACTTATTACTCATCTACAGGGATGACTTTGGCATTAAATAACCCACCGAGGTTTGTGCGCCATTAAAATAGAAACCAAACCAAAAGTCTTCATCTTCAGTTATGACATCTTGCTTGAGAACATGAAAAGTCTAATAAAAATGCAACTCTAAATTCTTGTCTGTCATCTTCAACAAAAATATATACTTGTACGCATATATATATATATATATATATATATATATATATATATGTGTGTGTGTGTGTGTGTGTGTGTGTGTGTGTGTGTGTGTGTGTGTGTTAGGAGTTGTTTTTGCATCAGCCATCACGTGAATAGTAAGAAACTTAACAGAGCGAAACCTAATGCTAAAAGTCTTGTTTCTACGGTGAAAGAAGAAGACATTGAACCCTCCAAGTTGAGGATGGCATCACTAACATTGCAGAATTTCTGTTGAATCAAGGTCAATGGCAAAACCAACAATATTGGCAACCATATGTTTCTTGAAAGCGACAAATCGACTATCACTATCACATTATATATATATATATATATATATGAAAATATAGAAATATAAAAGAACACAATGTCTTCAGCAGATGATGTTATTAATTGTTCGAATTATTTCTTAATTCAGCTTAATTAATGTATTATTTACTTCAGTTGTCATACGGCGCTTTACGTTGGTTTGTTGATTGGTTGGTTGGTTGATTGGTTAATTAATGCCAAGTCCTTTATATATATATATATATATATATATATATATATACGTCCATGTGTGTGTGTGTGTGTGTGTGTGTGTGTGTGTGGAATACCTAAAAGAGCCAGAATCTACCTGCCTCGGGTTGTCATAAAATAGCCGATGGATTTCGCTTCATGCCTTTAAGTTTAGTTAGGCTGAGAACCTTTCGGCTCAGCACATGGGTTATTTAGGTGCAACATTGAAGCAGGCGTTAACGTGGGTGCGCGCGGGCGGATGCAGGTGTCACTCAGATGTCATAATAGTCCGATGACAGGGTGCGGGTGACGTCACGCACCAGAAGCGTGCGAAGGTTTGTGTGAGAATTTGAAGAAAATAAGAGTCGGGTACTAGACGCCAAACGGAGAAGGATCGACTTTTGGAGCTCGCAGGCGCGAGGCAAACTTGCGCCCTATGGGGGGCCGCTCGAGTTGGGGGCCAAATGAATAAGACAGCATAGAAGATGGTGTCTCTCCTCCTTACGTCGAAACCTTTAACTCAAAGTTAATAAAAAGGTTTCGTACCTGAACAAGAAGTCGTTACGTGTTTTCGAATTTCGAGATTCATATGTTCTATCGTAATCAACATTCGATATCCATTTCACCCATTTCGCACATGGCGATATTCGTGTATCTGACTACGCAACAGGGTTCACCAAACGAATCATCAGGATAACTCTCAATATCTGTTAAATGAAACCTGGGTTGGTAGTTTCTGGCTCTTTTAGAAATTCTAGTTTTGCACTACTTAATTTGCACTTTTACGTATGAGCTTAGGCAAATGTGTCGGTGTTTTTTGTTTTTTTTTTTTTTGTTTTTGTTTTTGTTTTTTTGGCTAGACATTGTGGTATTGGTTGATTATTTTCAACCAGTAAAGATGTCTTTAGTCTTTTGTCTTTTTATTAGATTTTTCCCAGATATCAGTTTGTGTAATATTTTTTTGTTTACAAATTGCATCATCTGTTTTTTTTCTCGCTGCCATAGTTATATATATGTATATATATAATTTTTTATGTTATTTAGTTTAATGGCATATCAACCATTGATTGCTATTTATTACTAAATCTTGTTCATAGTTATTTTTAGATGGATGGTTTGTCGCTAACTGTTAAAATGAGTGAGTTTATTTGTTTGCACATAGTTAAATGGTTGTTGCAAGTGTTGCTTTCACCATCTGATATATCTTCTTGATTGAGGATGGTAATTATGTTGTCAGTTTTAATATCCATACATTCAACCTTATAGGATTTATTTAGGGTTTTAATCCCTGGGATTTGAATTGTTTATTAATTCTATTTGGTGATTCTATTCTTGATATAGAAGAGTCTTTATTTAATTCGGCTAGGGGCAGTTTGAATGCGCTTCCTGGTTTTTCATGCTGTTGATATGCATTTTTCTAGATTGGTCAATGGGAACTTCTGGTTTTTGTTTGACTGGTTCTAACTTTTGCAGAGTTTTTTAACCTGTCTTTGATGGTCTTTGGTAAATGGATTGGAGATCTATGTGACCTTTAAAACAAAGGTCAAATAGATCTCCAATCCGTTTACCAAAAGAGACTTGTGTATTGTTTTGTTTTTTAGGAGTGGTTGGTTTTTTTTTCTGTTGTGTTTTAGGAGTGTTTTGTGTTTGATCAGTAGATTTTATGGATTTTTTTTATTTCATTGGATTTCTCTTTATTTGTTGTGACTTCTTTTAGTGGAGTTTGCGTTTCTGTTTAATGAATTTTGGCCGAGTATAAGTTTTTCAGTTGCTCCTGAAACTTTGACCAATTATTTGATTCCAATTGGATCAGTTTCACGACCAGAGCTCCGTATTTGTCTGCTTGACTGCTACCTCTGATCGGGTTCACCTTCCGTGCTACAGACGCGTAAATATCCACTCCCCCATGTAGCACCCTACTATCCTCATAGCTTCAAAAAAAGGTTACGTTTCGTTTGTATTTTACCTCTAGCATTTACTTCCTTCTTTTGTAAATACAACAAGATTTTGAGTAAGCGAGGTGATTTTGTTGACAATCTAGGCATTCAGTTTCACTTGCGCAATATTCCTTGATGTGATCTGGGCATTTTTCGCTATACCTTCCACATGTCAGACCTTTTCTGCAACTTTCCCTATGGTCATCATATCTTTGACATTTAATGCACCTCAGCGGTGCTGGGATGTATTGTTCCACCCTCTCGAGGCAATATCAGATTTTTATTTCTTCGGGTATTTTAGGCTGATTGAAAGTTAGAATGTATATATTCGATTGAATTTCATCTTCTCTCTTTCTGATAATAATTCGTTTGTAATCTATGACCCCTTGTTTTCGACTTTTTTCGACGTATTCTATTTCTCATTTAGATAGGCCTTGGATTTTGTTGAGAGAAAAGTCATCATTTTAAGGATATTTTCGGAGTTCCTTCAGTTGTTCACCTCTGCAAGCAAATTGCTATTTCTAGTCTTTTTGACAGTTCTGGTTGAAATCACTGGTTGAAATCCCTTTCTTTCTTTAGAAAGGAGAGAATTTTGCTAGGCAGGTATCTTCAAAAGATTCAAGTATAATGAATCTAAAGAAGTCTGCAACCCCATTCTCTGAATCAGAATAAAAAAATATTTCGTTTTATTTTTGCTTTTATTTTTTTTTTAAATGGGTAATATTTGTTTTTGCTGGTCCTGTGCTCCACCACCCACTACGGGTTCAACTTGTTTTGTGGAATTTACCAAGTGGGGGCGAGGAACTCCTTCACCTTGGCCGAGACGAGGATACACGACGTGTATATTCAAGTTGGAAGTAGGGTTTCGAGTCTCTGGCAATTTCAGGTCTTCAGTTATTGCCGTGTAATTTAACAGTGGTCAAAGTCCGATTCACTTAACGCAATTGACCCTCAGCCATAGCCTTCTAGCACCCAAAAGCTATAAAGGGTTGGGAGTTTGCGACAAGTGCAGTTAGACGAATAAAACAGGACTAAACATATAGGTGCTATGGCTTGATGCGACAAGCCGATTAATTGGATCAGGCCTCTCCGACCACTCGTCTCGCCCGGCAAGGCCCAAAATAATGTGCTGCTAGTCACTTGACTACTAGATTGCTGGATCAAGGACTGCTCAACCACAAAAATCCGACTTTAAACATTATGGGTTGCCACCCACTGTCAATAAGTGGCCTCATTGGGTCGGTGGGGGTATTACCTCCCTACAGATGAGCAGTTGGTATACTCTTACAGCCCCAGACGACAGGGTAGAAAAATTTAGGAAGACCCTTTGAATTTATACTTACTTTGATCACCATTTGACACATATTGCAGATATTCGTCTTTGAAAATCTCCGCCAAACAAAATTCAATGTTCAGTAATGTCTTTTCATAATAAAGTGATATGAGACTTCGCAATGAAACATTGAGTAATCTTAGGTAAAGACAACAAATTATTTTAAGAAAAAGTAATTCAATAAACAGAGCGTCTTTCGATGTTTTTGCCTGCTGTAAATATTCCATTAGTTGAATTAATTAGTCATTACTGTAGTTATTGAATTCACAAATTAGAAATATGATATCATCATCATCATCATCATCATCATCATCAGCAGCAGCAGCACGGATTTCCCTGACTCTCTCTCTCTCTCTCTCTCTCGCCATTCGTCTCCATCATCTATCGCTTCCAGCAGGTCTTCTAGACTACATCCTGTGTCCGTACAGAGCTGTTGTAGATAGGTTCTAGTTAGTCGTCCAACACTTGCACGTCCGTCTGGAGAGATTCGCCGGAGAACGTCGCTTATGAGTGCGTTTTTATTTCTCCAGCCGTGTCCCGTATGTCTTGTCCGTCTTATTCGGATGGTTTTAGCGATGGGAGGTCGGTGGTCGTACAGCTGTTGTTTTGTGGGATGTTGCATCGAGGATTTGTCTAATATCGTTCGTAATATTCTTGTGCAATTCCCGCAAAGATTTTTGTCTATACACTTAGTCAGCGTCCATGTGGTGCATCCATATAGAAGAATCGAAACAGGCGTTGCTTGGAAAAAATTGCGTTTTATTTTATCGGATAGGTTTGACTAACAAATGATCGATAACTTATTAGCAGTTCATGCCTTCACTAGTCGCATATTGATGTCATTTTCAATAGATGAGATGCTGCTTCCGAGGTAGGTGAACTTGTCGACTAATTTCAGAGAGCCACCATTTAGTGTGGAGATATTTGCTTTTTTATCAAAACACATGTACTTCGTTTTGACTGTATTGACATAGAGGCCAAGGCCACCTGCTGCCTGTTCCAGAATTCAAGGGCTGTTAAATCTATCATGAAAAGATTGATTCATTAATTAACTGATTTTGATGGTATCTAAGCTAATCAACGTTTATTCTATGCCTAGAGGTTAGGGAATTGCGTTCATTGTATGTTCGTATTTACATCTTTTAGGTAGTCGTTCTTAAGGATTTTTTTGCGCGCGTTACTATCGAATATGAATAATATTAAAGAAATTTATTTGAAGCGTAGATAAGACTATAACCAGAATTTTCACTTCCGGTCAGAGTGAACACTACCCAGATCTCCGGAAGTGAAACCTCGCCATCAGTTGCAGTTTAGTATCATACTCAGGAGACTCCTTTTGGGGAGATTCTTATCCCTCTTCAGAGAGATACAGTCTGCGTATTGTGATCTCCTGGGTAAGATGAACAACAAGTACACTTTGAGTTTAATAATTATAAAAACAAATGCTTGTTTATATTTGAGATTGAAAAAAAAATTTATTGGCATATTTTCCAGACACTCTCAGATATATATGATCTTAGTTAATTCATATAAAATTAAATAAACTTAATTCATATAAAATATATAATATTTTTAAAGATATGTTAAATATATAATTCTAGTTAATTCCTATAAAATTGAAAACGTTTGGCCTCTTCGTCCTGAAATGTTTGTATATACAACATTCAACACAGATTAAGCACATACAATTACGTTTACTTAAACATGTCGAGCTTATTTTCCAAGGCAATTTTTTTAAATATTTCATGAGTCATTATCTTCGTTTTTCACTTTTATCTCATGTTTTGTTTTTTGTTTTTCGATAAGATACAATGAACAGACTGCACGTTTTAATTGCAGATGTTGTGCATTGGTTGGGGTTAAGGTTAGAGGATTGGGGCTAGGGTTAGGGTGAGAGGGTTAAGATTAGGGTTAGGAGGTTAGGGTTAGGAGTTAGGGGATTAAGTTTGGGTTAGGGTAGGAAGGTTAGGGTTAGGGTTAATATTATGGTTTGAGGGTTTGGTTAGTGTGTTAGGACATGGGAGTTAGGATTAAGGTTACGGTTAGGTTTAAAGGGTTACGGTTAGGGTGAAAGCTTAAGGATTGGGGTTAGAGGGTTAGGATTAGGGTGAGGGGGTTAGGCTTAGGTTAGATTAAGAGTTATGTTGTTAGGATTGTGTGTTAGGTTTAGGTTAGGTTTATGGTTGGTGTAGGAATGTTAGGGTTAGAGTTTGGGTTTGAGGGTTAGGATGTTAGATTTAGGGTTACGGTTAGTGTTGGAGTTTGGGGTTAGGTTTAAGTTAGGTTTAGGGTTAAGGTGTTAAGGTTTAGGGGTTATAGTAAGGAATTTAGATTTAAGGTTAGGTTTCGTGCGTTTGAGTTTAGGTTTGGGTTAGAGTTACAGGGTTAGGGTGAGAGTTAGGGTGTTGGGGTTAGGGTGTTAGGGTTAGGAAGTTAGCTTTAGGTTAGAGTTAGGGTTAGGGTTTGAGGTTTAGGGTTGGGGATTAGGTTTAGTGGGTTTGTGTAAGGTTTAGTGGGTTAGAGTTAGGATTAGAAGGTCAGGGTTAGAGTGTTTGGATTTGGCGGTTCAGATTAGAGGTAAGGTTAGATTTAGAGGGTTAGTATTAGGATTAGAGGTTTAGGTTTAGAGTTTAAGAGTTTGATGTTTAGAATTAGGGGCTAACCCTAACACTCTAACTTAAAGGTTAGGTTAGAGTGTTAGAGTTTAGGGATTTATGACGAGGGTTTGGGTGAGTCTTATTGGCTTAGGGTTAGGGTTAGAGGATTAGGGTTAGGGGTAAAATTACTCATAGAACTAAGCGCGTTTGGAGAATTTGGAGAAAATGCCCGCGAAACTTTAATGTCTGATTTCGGTACTTTTAGGATATACGGTGAAAATACATGGAAATTTATTTTCTTAACAACCAGCAAAATGTGTGATTGATTGGTTTCTTTGTTTAATGGCATATCAACCTTTGTAGGTTATTTAATGCCAAAGCCATTCTCCTATAAGAACAGTAGGGGTACTATTTAACCCATAGCTGGGAGGATAAGGGGGTTCATACCTTTCCCAAGGGTATTTGCACGAAAGTGAACGTAATAGTGCGACTGGAGTGCGAACTCACTTACTAAGATTCCGCAGTCCATCGCTTTAACCATTACACCACGAGGACACCCGATTATGTGATTGAGGTCTTTTAGTCGGGGGAACCACTCAAACACATTATAAGTAGGAACAACGTTGTCACCCACCCACTGACGGCTATGGAAGCTTCAACTGAATAAGCCGGTTCCAAGTAACCATAGTGAAGATACTCCATTATATATAATACTTATTAGGTTTTGGATATGCTTAAGAGCAAGAATTCACTGGTTTCATCCCCTCTTTACACGACAATCATCAAGCAGAAAAAAAAGATTTAGGAGAAATCGAAAAAATTCCAAGTGCACCAACCACAATTTGTATTACCGTCACCTTCATGTTTCATTGTTATTTTTTTAGTTCTCTAGCAAGGTCTATGTACTCATCTCTCTTTCCGATTTCTTTTACTTTCACTCTATGGTATGCCAGGATGGCAAAGTCAGCAGTTCGGCAGGTTCTATTTTTTTTTTTTTTAGACTATCAGTTGGTCTTGTCCTCTGGTCAAGATTAGGTGATCCGTTTGTATCTCAAAATCCAAGAGATATTTGTGCATCTTATTCACTAGGACGGATTCTGGGTTGTGCATATACCACTTCTTCGTATAGTCAAATTCAAATTTTTGCACAATTCCCAGTAACTTACCTTGCCCACCCAGTCGTGTCTAGTCTTATTTTCTTTTTGTGCTAATTTACTGGATTCACTTATTATATGATGGATCGTTTCATCTCTGTCACAACATAATCTACATTGTTTTTTTTGGGGGGGTTGTGTGTTTGTTGTTGTTGTTGTTTTTTGTGGGGGATGTCTATTCTTGCTTTAACGTAGTTGGTCCTTATGACGTTGTTTTGCGCTTCTATTACAAGAGATTCAGTTTCTCTCTTAAGGTTTCCTTCATTACTATTATAGGAATAGTTATTTTATAATATGCAACAGTGTATAGATTATTACTATTATATAGGAATACTTGAAACCCTATAATTGCAAGTTGCTTGTACAAAGAATAGTTACTTGAAGCTAAATTTGCTTACAAATTATTATTATTATTATTATTATTATTATTATTATTATTATTATTTACTCCTATAGAGTTTTTCAGTCAGCGTTAACTGATAGTCTTTGACTGAAGTTTGAGTGACAACAAGTCTCCTCAAGTCTCCAGGACTCTTTGCAGTATTCTGGCTGTTCTCAACAATGTTGTAGTTTGGATGGTCTCCAGCCGTCCTCCAACCTTCAGTCCTTTTAATAGCCCTTTAGTTACTGTACCGAGTGCACCAATCACAATTGGTATAATCGTCACCTTCATGTTTCATAGGTTTTTTTATTTCCCAAGGTCGAGGTAGTTATCCTTTTTTTTCACTTTCTTTTATTCCGTGGTCAGCCGGTACAGCAAAATCTACAATTTTGCAGGTTCTCTTTTTCTTGTTAATTACTATAAGGTCTGGTCTTCTTGCCGAAATTAGGTGATCCGTTTGTATGTCAAAGTCCCCTAGGAGTTTCTGTGGACAGCTTTTGAGTTGTGTATGTACCATTTGTTGGTATGGTCAAATTTAAATTTCTTGCACATCTCCCAGTGGATCACCTTGCCCACCCAGTCGTGTGTTGTCTTATTCTCCTTCTGTGCTAATTTGCTGCATTCGCTTATTTATTATTATTATTATTATTATTATTATTATTATTATTATTATTATCCTTTGAGAGTTTTTCACATCAGCTTTAGCGGGGGTTTGAGTGACCGCAAGTCTCCTCAAGTCCCTAGGACTCTTCTCAGTATTCTGGTCAATCTCAGTAATGGTTTGGATGGTCTCCACTCGTCCTCTTATTTCCAAGTCTTCTAGTCCTTGTATAAATCCTTTGGTGGCTGTACCAAGACATTACATTTGATATAATCGTCACTTTCATGTTCCATAGACCTCAATTCCCTTAGTAAGGTCGAGGTATTCCTTCTTTTCGCTTTCTTTCAATTTTACATCTGTGGTCAGCAAAGTCCACAATTCTGCAAGTTCTCTTGTTGTTGTTGTTGTTGTTGTTGATGATGATGATGATGAATATAAAGTCTGGTCGTCTGACCAAGATTAGATGATCCGTTTGTATCTCAAAATCCCTGAGGAGTCGGTGTTTCATTCTCCAGGACAGATTCTGGGTTGTGCATATACCATTTGTTCGTACGGTCAAATTTTAATTTCTTGCACAATCCCCAGTTAATCACCTTGCCCACATCCAATCGTGTCTTGTCTTATACTCTTTCTAGGCCAATTTGCAGCATTCACTGATTACAGGATTGATCGTTTTGTCTCCATCATCACATAACCTGCATCTGCTGTTTTGTTGGGTCTTATTATTACTATTTTTTTTTCTTACACCAGCGTTAGCTGATGGTCTTTCAGAGGAGTTTGAGAGACAGCAAGTCTCCACAGGTTTCCTGGTTTCTTCTATAATCTGAATGGTCTCGATTTTAATTCCGATGTCCAACAGTTCTAATTCCCTTTCCAAACCTTTGGAAATCTTTTCAAGCGCATCAACTACAATTTGTATCATCGTCACCTGCATATTCCACAGTTGTGTTTTTTACTGGAAACCATAATTATTTTAAAAAAACGACTTCAGCATTAAATAACCCAACAAGGGAGCAACTATGCATATACCCAATCCCTCCGTTACGAGCAGGATGTAACACAGTAAATTTTACAAGTGATTATTATTAGTTACGGACAAATTACAAGGTTTGATTTAGTTTGGTTTGATTTTATGGCATATCAAATATTGTAGGTTATTTAATGTCAAATCCATTTTTATACATTAAACAGTTCCATTTCAAATAATTCAGTTTAGCATAAGTATTCAGTTTAACTGTTAAAACAGTTCTATTTTAAATTATTCAGTTTAGCATAAGTTCGCAGTTTAACTGTTAAAACAGTTCTATTTCAAACAATTCAGTTTAGCATAAGCACTCAGTTTAGTTCTATTTGACCCATAGATAGGACCCTATCAGGTTCTACTACTCCGAGTCAGATTGATCCAGGGAGCGATGACAACAAAGGGGTACACTGCATTCCCCAAAGCTCCAGCATCACTGGAGCATCGCTTTAGATTGTTTAGTGTCATGTCCAGGACACTCGTTGCAGGAGTCTTACCTCTCCGTAGAAATGCAGTTAGTACATTCTGCAACCCAGGTTTGATTTCGGTTGGTTTCTAAATTTAATGACATGACAACCTTCGTGGGTTATTTTATGCCAAAGCCATCCTGGTAGACAAGCAGTAGTTTGCTTTAGTTTGGTTTCTTAGTTTAACGGCAAATTAACCTTCGTGGGTTATTTAACGCCATCCATGTAGAAGAACAATAGTGATGGGGGATAAAGAGGTTCATACTTTTACAAAGGGTATTCCTAAGCCCGAAAATGAACGCAACAGCCCGACTGGAGTTCGAACTCAATTACCAAAATGTCGCAGTCCAATACATTTGCCACGATGCAATTAGGAAGTCCCTCTTTAGTTTAAAAATAATTCTCATTTATTAGTTGAAACTATACGGCTGACTTCTAAATTTAAGAAACCAAGATAGATCGTGTGTGTGTATATGTGTGTGTATGTGTACATGCGTGTGTATATGTATGTGTGTGCGTATATGAATGTGTGTGCGCATGCGTGTAGAGTGTGTGTGTGTGTGCATGCATGTGTGTGTGCGTGTGTATGGGCGTATATATGTGCGTGTATGTGCGCATGTATGTGTGTATGTGTACGTGTGTTCGTATGTGTATATGTGTGTATGTGTATGCATGCGTGTGTATACGTATGTGTGTATGTATGTGTGTGCGCATGCGTGCACGTATGTGTGTGCGCGCGTGCGTGTGTGTGCGTATGAATGTGCGTATATATGTGCGTGTATGTGCGCGTACGTGTATGTGTATATATGTGTGCGTGTATGTATGTGTGTACATGCATGTGTGTGTATGTATACGTGTGTGTACATATGCGTGCGTGCGTGCGTGCGTGTGTGCGTGCATGCGTGTAAATATGTGTGTGTGATGGCAGTCATCCGATGAATAGTCGACTCCATGGGTTGATGTTCAGAGTTTCTTTGAGATTGGTGTGCGAAGATGGTTCCCAGTTCCATTCGAACAAATGGTTTGAATTCAGCTTTCCTTCTTCAGGATGGGTTGCCATACCAAGATTAAATAGCTCAGTCTGTCCTGATTTTTACTCATAGAACACCTGGTTCATATCTTTTCCAATGTTGTTCGCTCTATGTGAAATGCAAACAGCATTGTCCAGTATTTTAACATGGATCACCGTGTCGATTTTCTACGACAATAACCATTATACTACGAGCGCCTCAAGCGAGGGTTGACATGCCTTAAAAGCAACAAACCAACCAACCAACCATCCAGCCGACTAATTTGTATCTTTTGTTTATTCGATTTTACTAAACTTGTTTGTAAATAGAACATCAAGTGACTGAATGTTTTGTAAACAAGTGTTAGATCTCAAAAATAAATAAATGAAAAATTATTTCTTAATTTAAAAAGAAAATAACAGTTTGGATGCGTTGGGTTGTAAATGGACGGTATTTCACGCTTATCATCTTTGTACTTCGACAGCACAACTTTCTCTGGTACGTGTCAGCAAATAAAGGTTGAAACAGAAATGTTTTTTTAATGCATCCGGCGAAACATTTCCTGTAACGTTGGAAGGTCTGCAAAGTAAACACAGGTTTCAGCTGATATCACTTTTTGACTTGGTGAATGTTCGTGTCTGCATTAAAAAAAAAAAAAAAGATTGGGCTGTTTTTAATCATGGATTTGCTTTGGGCTTAATTTATAGTCTTTGTTTTTTGTTTTTGTTTTTTTGTTTTCTTTTTTTTTTGTCTGTCTTTTTTTTTTTTTTTCTCTCAACAACGTTTCAGCCGTTTAAACTTCAGCCTTCACCGAATTTCTGTTGTGTTCTAAAGCATTATCCATTTAATCCTTCATCATCACGATCATTATATCATACTGCGCGCACGGACTTCCCTAACTCTCTCTCTCTCTCTCCATCCGCCTTTATCATCCATCACTTCCGGTAGGTCTTCCAGGCTACATCTTGTGTCCGTACAGAGCAGTTGTATAGATCGCCTGGGTTAGAGATCCCCACCTCCTGAAACCAAGCCCATATTATTTTACTCAGCTAACCGGCAAGTGAACTTTTAATGACTGAAATAAATTTCGTATTCGAACGTCTGAATTATCTCCCTTGTATTTTTTTATATTTTTGCCTAATTTTTAACTTACCTCAAAATCATGATACGATTTAATTATTTTTAATTATTTTTTTTTTTTAATTTTATTTCAAACACAGAATTTTTGATTTTTGATTGATTGATTTTGACAGCATCCAGTGGCCGTACACAGCTGTTGTAGATGAGTTCTAGCAAGTTGTCCTATACTTGCGCGTCCGTGTGAAGGGGTCCATAGGAGAACTAGCTTATGAGTACGTCCTTGCTTCTCCAGCAGTGTCCCGCATGTCTTGTTCGTCTAATTTGGGTGGTTTTCAAGAAGGGTGGTAGGTGGCCGTACAGCTGCTGTTTTGTGGGATATTGCTTCCAAATTGTTAATCATCTTTTAATTCCGGTTTGATCGTGGTTCGATTGTCGAAGAGTTGTACATCTCTGGTGCTATGCTTGTAGAATTTTGTTTGTTAGTTTGTTTGGGTTTTATAGCATATAAACCTTTGTAGGTTATTTAATGCTAAATCCATTTCTATACAAGCGAACAGTTCTATTTTAAACAATTCATTTTAGCATAAGTACGCAGGTTAATTATCAAAAACATTTCTATTTCAAGCTATTCAAACAGTTCTAATTTAAAAAAAAGTCAGTATAGTATAAGTATAGTTTTTGTCCACACACAGCTAAATGTCAAAACAGTTCTATTTTTAAAAATTCAATTTGACGTAAGTACATTTTCAATGTCAAAAACAGTTCTATTTCAAGCAATTCAGTTTAGCATAAGTACGCAGTTTAAATATCAAAACAATTCCATTCCAAGTAATTCAGTTTAGCTTAAGTACGCACTTTTGTTCGATTTGACCCATAGACCGATCAGGTGCTACCACTCCGGGCCACAGTGGACCTGGGAGCGATAGCAATGAATGGGTACTCTGCATTCACCAAAGCACCCTCACTACTTGAACCTCACCATCAGATTGTTTAATGTCATATCCAGAACACACGTTGGGTGGGGCCTTATCCCTCTGTAGAGACGCAGTCGATGTATTCTACAGCCCGAACCATCTGGGCCATATTGTAGAGTTTTAATAGTGTGAGTTTTCCTTCTCAGGAAAAAAGACTTCTTCTCCCCGCGAACTTTTTTCCTTAAGTTTTAACTTAGTTAAAATCCCGCTATCCTTTCATTACGCTTAGACCACTTTCTTTTTTTTTTTTTCTTTTTTTTTTTTTCGTGCACAGGATTAAGTTTTTTTTTTCTTTTTTTCTTTCTAGTGCGTTGTTAAAGTTTATTTTTTATCCTCTCTTTTCAAAACTGACCAGTTATACGGAGACTTGATGCATTCTAGAAGACTGGTCAGGAATGATAGGAACGGATGGTGGGAGAGTGTCAGGGAATACGGTTCTATCAGCATGACTTGATGAGGATGATGATGATGATGATGTCGATCTTTAATTCCATCTGTAAGATCAAAACTATTTTATTTGCTTAACCCAGCGTATTTTTCAGGACTATCTATATATATATATATATACATATTGTCATCCTCAGACAGACTATTTCGTTGTATTACAACTCTTCAGTGTGGATAGACACGCGAGACGCTTCAAACTGGGATCGAAACCCGCCAAACTTTACGTCTGATCGATAACATAACCTCACAGCCAACAGCAGACCCAACGCAAGTCAGGGAATTTAACGTATACGAATTCCGTTTGTTTACATTTTACGCTACTAGAGACCGAAGTGCTCAGTTCGTAAGAAGAGCTATGCATTACGCGAGTAGCAAGCGTCAATTCCTTCGCTAAAGAGATCGATATATATATATATATATATATATATATATATATATATATATATATATATATATATATATATATATATATATATTAAAATAAGGTCCACGAAGAGATTTGTATTTTTTGATAAATAAATTCAAAAAATTCAAAAAATACAAATCTCTTGGTGAACCTTCTAATTTTAAAATATATCCTTATTCTTTCGACCGACCGACAACAACCATCTATATATATATATATATATATATATATATATATATATATAATTTGTACACAGTTATAAGATTTAAAATATTTCTATTAAATAATAAAGAAAATACTTTATCCTGGGTATGACACTAAAATGCATCTGATGGTGAAGCTCCTATCTGAAGACATTTTCGGGGGGGGGGGGTAAGTTTTCATTGCCATTACTCCCGGGTCCACTCTGACCCGAAGTGCTAGTACCAGTTAGGTTCTGGTCTATGAGCTAAATAAAAATTTCATAGTACTGTGAGCAAATAAATCTCTTAAGAAAGAAATAACACAAAGGATATAAATATGACAGCGATTCCCTACTACAAGGCATAAAATAACTCTAGACGGGTTGACAAGGCCGTTAAAATCAATCAATAAATCACCCAACCTTCAGATTTGAGTATTCATTTAAGCTGTGCTTACTTGTACTGATTGATCTAACCACATTTTCTTCTTATTTCATTTATGGGCCGGTCGGCTGGAGCTGTAGAATACACCGACTGCATCTTGGCAGACGGGTGTAACCCCACCCCCAGCGAGTGTCCTGATATGACACTAAACAATCTGATGGTGAGGTTCCAGTAATGCTGGAGCCTTGGGGAATGCTGAATACCCCTCCATTTCCATCACTCCCAGGTCCACTCTGGTACTGAGTAGTAGCACCTCCCAGGTCCACTCTGGTACTGAGTTGTAGCACCTGATCAACTGATCAAATAAGAACTGTTTGACATTTAAATCGGGTACTTTGATATTTAAACAAATGACTGTTGCTAAACTGAATTGCTTGAAATAGAATTGTTTTAATATTTACCTGTGAGGAAACGAATGACGGATGTTTAATCGAATCGCTAGTAATATATAGCAATATTTGGACCCATTTAACTTTGTTAACAAGCTCAACTGAATTGTTTGAAATAGAACTGTTTGATCATTTAACTGTGTTTAAACAAATGACTGATGTTTCATTGAATTGTTTGTGTTAAATAGTAATTCTAGGAAACTGTTAATTGTGTGCTAACAAATGATTAATAATAAATAGAATTATTCATATTAGATTGAAATTAGAAAAATCATTTAACTGAAAAAAAAATATTATCTACAAAATGAGCTTAGAAATTATATATATATATATATATATATATATATATATATATATATATATATATATATAAAGGATTTAGTGTTAAATAACCAACAATAGTTGATATGCCATAAAAAAAATTCGAACCAAATCATTTTATTCATTACAATGACTGATACCTCCGACGCCACAGATTTATGCTATAGCATGCCATCTCCCATTTTTTTTCTTTGTTTTATTTTTGGTCGTGGGTGTCTGTAGCTCGCTTAATTTAAGTTACCGAGGCTACAATGAGAAGAAATTTGCCTCGTCTGATACATAAGCATCAAGTTGCTTACGGTACCACCTGTTGCCATAAGTCCAGAACAGGCGCCTCGCTTCGTGATCCAGCAGGAACCGGTGCCTTGAGCGTGTCTTGACTGTGAATTAAAGTCAGGATCATTTAGATGAGATAACCAAGCGCCGAGTCGAAGATCTAATACCAGCCGATTTGTAAATAAGAACAACGCTAATCACGTCCGTTTTTGAAAAAAAAATTTTTTTCACTGATTTATTTTCTTGATTCTTTCATTTACGAATATAAAGAATGGCGTTACATAACTTGATTTTCAATTTTTCTCACGTTAAATATTTCTCTGAATTTACTCGTTCCTATCTTTCCTTCTACCACCAACTTCTTTTTTATAACCATATCTTTCTTCAGACCTATTTTGAATTGCATCTAACTATATATCAATGTTAGCTTGGTCATATCTCAGTTTTTCTATCAATTGATCTATCAATCTATCTATATTGTAATAGTCATATCTATCTATCTATCTATCTATCTTGATTATATCTATATCAATTTCTTCATATCTATATCTCTATCAAACTTAGCTTAGTCATACCGATTTAAGTTTCTTTATATATATCTCTCCTGGGAATGGAGTAGCGCCCTCCCCTACACTTTGGTGTAGTAGCTATTGAAAAGGGAGCTTTCGGGTCTCCCTCGACTAAGGTCGCCAACTTTACTCTTACTTATATCTATCTATCTATCTATCTGTTTATCTTGGTTTGGCTATATCTATCTCAGTTTATTCATATCTATCTATCTATCTATCTATCTATCTATCATAGTTTGGTCATACCCCAGTTTCTTCATATCTATCTAGCGAGCTAGCTAGCTAGCTATCTATCTTGGCTTGATCATATTCATATCAATTTCTTTACATCTATCTTCTATACATCTATCTCTTTTAGCTAAGTCATACATATCTAAGTTTCTTTCTATCTATCTTTCTCTCTCGCTCAGATATATCTATCTCAGTTTCTTCACATCGACCTATTGATACCTCTCTTCTTCTCTCTCTCTTTCTTTCTCTCTCTCTCTCTCTCTCTATATATATATATATATATATATATATAATCCTCTCTGTTATATCATATGCTTTATTACTCACTCCCTTTGTATTTCTACCTGTTTCCTCTCTCTTTTCCTAATTCTATATCTTTTTTCCTTATGGGCCATCTTTTATGCGTCTCTCTCTCTCTCTCTCTCTCTCTCTCTCTCTCTCTCTCTCTCTCTCTCTCTCTCTTCCTTCTCTCTTTCTCTTTTTCCTTCTCTCTCTCTCTCTCTCTCTCTCTCTCTCTCTTCTTCTTCTTCTTCTTCTTCTATTTTGCCTTATTTAGATTTCAGAAAAGACTAACTGATGACTCTCATTGGATTAAGTCCTTCTCATACGAGAAGCTTCGCCAGATCAACTAAGATCTCGGCCAAATCCAAGTTCAAGACGAGAAAACGCTGACACATAGATCCAAATACACTTGTTTCTCATTTCAATGCATAACAGCAAGATCATCATACATACACATACACACGCACACACGCATACACATCCGACAAAGTGGGGTCTACAAGTACGTGAATTGACTCGTTCGCTGAATTTTGATTTGAAATTCTCACATTAATGTTCGAGGAAAAAATACAAGATAAAACTCGACTGCGTGTGAAAGATGATCCCCTGGCAATTCTTCAAAAGATTCAAACTTGATCCTGGTTACGTACGTTAGATGCACAAACCAGAATCTATCCAAGGAGATGTGAGATGCATAAAATTCTTAGGGACTTTGGGATACAAACGGCTCACCTATTTCCGATCAGAAAACGAGACATCGTGTTAATTATCAAAAAGGTCGGTTGGCTGTTTTGTTTTACGGCATATCAACCCTTTCCGGGTCATTTAACGCTAAATTAAAATTCAAACAATTCTGTTTAGTATAAGTATAGTTTTTTTTATTTACAAACAGTTAAATGTCAAAAAGGTTCAGTTAAATGTCAAAACAGTTCTATTTTTTTTTAAATTCAGTTTAGCATAAGTACAGAGTTTAGTTCTATTCAAAAACAGTTCTATATCAAACAGTTCAGTTAAGCATAAGTATGCAGTTTCAATGTCAAAACAATTCTATTTCAAGCAATTTTGTTTAGCATAAGTACACAGTTTAGTTTTATTTGACCCGTAGATAGGACCCTTTCAGCTGCTACCGCTCCGGGCCAGAGTGAACCTGAGAGCGATGGCAATGAAGGGGTACTTTGCATTTACCCTCAAATTGTTTAGTGTCATCTTCAGGACACTCTTTGGGGGAGTTTTGCCTCTCTGCAGAGAAGCAATCGGTGTATTCTACAGCCCCAGCCAAGTAGGCGAAATTATCAAGAAGAAAATAACTTGTCGTCTAGCAGAATTTGTTGTTTCCGACGAACTATCCAGTCAAAATAAAAGAAAGCGAAAAGAGATACAAATTCCTGGATCTTGCCAAAGAGCTGAAGAATCTGTGGAATATGAAGATGGTACCAATTGTGGTGAGTGCCCTCGGAGCAGTACCAAAGGCATGAAAAAAACTGTGATAACTTTCAGTTAAAGGAAGAATTGAGACCTCCCAGACCACAGTACTGTTAAGATCCGCCAGAATACTTAGGAGAGTCCTGAAGACCTGATTTGATTGCTTTTTTGGGGGGGGGTCTTATGGCATATTAAACTTTGTAGGTTATTTAATGCCAAATCCATTGCTATACATATAAACAGTACTATTTCAAACAGTTCAGTTTACCATACAAAAACAGTACTATTTCAAACAGTTCAGTTCAGCATAAGTATGCAGTTCAAATGTCAAAACGGTTCTATTTTAAGCAGTTTCGCATAAATACACAGTTTAGTTCTATTTGACCCATAGATAGGGCCCTACCAGATGCTACCACTCCGGGACAGAGTGGACCTGGGAACGATGGCAATGAAGAGATACTCAGCATTCCCCAAAGCTCCAACATTACTCGAAACTCACCATCAGATTGTTTAGTGTCATATACAGGACATTCGTTTGGGGAGTCTTTCTCTTCTGCATTGAAGCAGTCTGTGCATTCTACCGCCCCAGCCGACTAGGTCACTGGAGATCGGAAAATACTTGCAATCCGTCAGATCTCAGTGAAAAAACACCGGTTAAAATTTTTGTAAAAAGTTCTCAATATATATATATATATATATATATATATATACGTGTGTGTGTGTGTGTGTGTGTGTGCGTGTGTAGTGTACTTAGGCATCAAGTCGTTGTCTAAACTTGTTCGGTAGAAGACCGCGGACTGTTTTCTTTTTAGAATCTTTAAGTGAAGACGTTCAAGTCTTTTTGTTATTTTTCTGCCTGATGATGGTCGGATAAAGACCGCATTAAACAGATATATGGAAGGATAAAGGGAGTTATACTTTTCCAAGAGTCTGAAAGAGAATGTTATAGCGCGATTGCAGTTCGAACTCGCGTACTACGATTCTGCAGTCCAGCCCTTTAACCATAACACTACGAGGCTGTTAGCGCTAATAACTCTAATTGATACTGGTCAATTGTTGGGCAGACTCGGCTCTTTAACCTTGATATGACAACTAATCTAGGAAAAGGAAAATTGATTTCAAACCTGTCAACACTGCTTAAAAGATTGACGTAGTGTCACATCCTGGTTATGCTGAGGAGTTACTAATATATATATACAGTAGCGTCCAAAACTAAGGGACAAAATTTTAAAATCTAATATTTGTTAGAAATAACAACTGTGAAAAGCTGAAATTTTGGCAACTGGTAGTCGTTATCATTCATAATAACATACTAAAATTTGAATCATTTGCAAAGGATAGAAAAAGAATTATAACAATTATTTATTTATTTTCAAAATAGGATCGTCCAAAAGTAAAGGACAAAATTGAGAAAAACAATGTAAACAGTATGCTATATTCAATTTTTTGGATTTCCTCTAAAGAATAAGTCTTACTTAGTCATTTGTAAATGTTGCATCAGCCGGCACTATGACGATACGCCAAAAACTTGATTACTCTGAGAGACAAACTATTGTGAAGCTACACAAGGAAAAGCACACCATTAGAGAGATTTCAGAGAAAGTGAAACGTTCCAAGAGTGTTGAAGGCAGGGTTGTTAAATCCTACAATGATACTGGCAAAATAGTTAGTGTTTTAAAACCGGCAGACCCCGCAAAACTTCGGCAAGAGAAGATCGAATAATGCAGCGTATGTCATTAAAGGACCGTTTTAAGTCTTGCACAGAAATTAAAAGAGTTATGAATAGTACCTCATGTGTTAATGTGTCAAGACAGATCGTTTCTAGACGACTGCAAGAAATAGGACTGTTTAATCGAACCCCAAGGAAGAAACCACTTGTTAGTTCGAAGAATAAGAAGAGTTTGCAAACAGGTATGTAATTTGGACATATGAAAATTGGCCAAAAGTATTTTTCAGTCATGAAAGCAAGTTTAATTTACTTGGAAATGATGGAAAAATCAATGTAAAGAGACGTATTGGTGAAAGATTAAGTGCAAAGTGTACTAAGAAAACTGTCAAGTTTGGGGGCGGAATCGTCAGGGTATTTGGAATGTTTTCTAGCCAAGGTACAACGCCTCTTGTCCGGTTACAAACTCGTGTAAACGCGCAGATCTATAAAAACATTGTTCAAGATCATGTTGTGCCAATCATACAGAATTCAGGTTTCGATAGGGTTACCTTCATGCAAGGCAAAGGTAGTAATGAGTTACCTTAGCGAGCAAGATTTCGAAATTATGGATTGGCCACCCCAAAGTCCTGACTTAAATCCAATAGAAAATCTTTGGAAGACCTTAGGAGTGAAAGTTATGGAAAGAAATCCCACTAACACGGAGGATTTGTGGGTGAAGCTTCAGGAAGAATGGTCTAAAATTAGTATCGAGGATTGTCAAGAACTGATTCGTTCTTGTAATCGAAGATGTGCAGCTGTCATTGAGAGCAAGGGCTCATTTACTAAATATTGATTGTACATGTATTTTTATTGTTTTTTGGCTGTTTACATTATTTTTCTCAATTTTGTCCCTTACTTTTGGACGTTTCAAATTTTAAAATAAATAAATAATTGTTATAATTCTTTTCCTATCCTTTGCAGTCCTTAGTTTTGGGCGCTACTATATATATATATATATATAGTTCGAAAGAGTATAGGAACAGACATAATAAATGTAGACGCTTATATGAATGCGTACACATATACTTACAAGTATTTACCCAACACCTCCGCACGTGGAGGACGCGACACAAGACCATTTTTAAGCGGAGGTTTGAATTCAGAGCATTGTCCTTCCCCTAGACCAGTTTCCATATCATGGTAAAAAAGAACAGCCGGCTCAACTATTTATGCGTTACTGAAGGGAAAATAGTTTAATTCATTCCTTTCTCCGAATGCAAACCGCCTCGTCCAGGATTTGAACTCAGGCCGCCGAGTCCATTTTCAACGACGGGAACCATTATACCATGAGCGCCTCCTTTTTGTACCTATACGTATGTGTGTTGGTAACACGCAGCTTTACAGTTGAAACAACCTCTCTCTCCCTCTCTCTCTCTCTCTCTCTTTCTTTTTATCTCTCTGGATATTTGTATGAAGGGGTGGCATGACTAATATATATATATATATAGAAAGAGAGGGAGAGAGAGAGAGAGAGAGAGCGAAGGGAAAAATAGAAAGACCATATCATTAAACCTTGTCATTGGTATGATTGAATACTCATAAAATTAATTTTTTGTGTGAATTTTCTCAAACGCGATGTTGTTAGTCGTGTCCATTCGAACTAGTTTTCAGATAGTTTTGTGTGTGTGTGTGTGTGTGTGTTTATTTTATTTATTTATTTTTTATTTTTTGTCTTTGTGGTTTTTATCTCAACGTCTTGCTGATGCATTTTCAAGCCTCCTTCAGTTGTCTGCCGCTTTTCCTAACTTTAAATGAATATCAAAATACTTGAGAGGGTTGTGGGGTTTTTTGTTGGTTTATTTTTTTGTTGTTGGTTTTTTAGGGGGGGGTCTCTTATCCGGGTATTTCAAAGTATATCTTTTTGTTGGATACCTCCCAACAGAAACACGGTATATTTCTTAGCCATAGGCACCTCGGATGGTGTAATGGTTAGCAAGCTAGACTAGCAAACTCGCAAGAGTGAGTTCGAGGCTCATTGGTTGCTCAATTCATACTGCCTCGCGCCGCATCTGAGCAAAACGCTTACTAAATTACTATATTTCTCAGTCGGGGGCATCTTGTGTATTGTAATGGTTAACAAGCTGGACTGGCAATTCTTCACGAGTTTGAATCTCATTGGGTACCCCATTCATTAGGCCTTTGCCTCATCAAAGCAAAAAGCTTAGTAAATTACTATATTTCAGATGTCCAAGAATCCAGATGTGTTAACTCACTTTCCATCTTGTGTGCCATATTTAGTTGAACTCTTAAAGTAATTTCCTTTCACACTTGTTATATTCTAACCAGCTGCAGACTCTATAGACACACACATACGTACACACACACACACACACACATATATATATATATCATTATTTTGTTTTGAGTTATGGTTGACTAGCTACTTGACTACTCTTTGCGTCTGATGATTATGTACAACACATGAAACTCTAAGTAATGGGCTAAACTCAGCGAGAACATAATTTTAATCTTATAGATTTCGAACTTTCTCTGCTAATAAGGGCATTAAACACTTTTTCTGAATGTTATACCATATCATTCTTAATTTATCATTATCTTTAATTCCCTAATTAAATCACACACACACGCACACACACACACATATATATACATGCTTTATGCTTAGATGTGGCATAATGCCATATGAATGGGACACCCAATGAGACTCGAAATCAATCGTGAATGTTAGCTAGTCTAGCTTGCTAACTATTACACTACCCGAGGCGCCTGTGTGTGATTTAATTATGTTACCTTAAATTACGGTAGCCCAACCCCTTCAATCTTTTGTCTGTGCCCATTGTGTAATGGTTACCGTCGTAGGATATGTACCCGGCGACACGAGTTCAAATCCAGGCCGAAACTGTTTGCATTTCCCATCGCATTAATGACCTTGGGAATGGAATGAGTCTAATTATTTCCCCTCCAGCTATGGGTCAATAGTAAGGCAGATTGGGTTCTTTAGCCTTGGTTAGGCAATCAGTCTAGGAGAAGGAAAATTCTGAATTCAAACCTATTAAACCCCGCTTAAAAATGGACCTAGTGTCACACCCAGCCCGTGTGGAAGAGTGGGAAATACATACTTCTTTTTCCGTCTGATGATTGTGTTCAACATCTGAAACTACAAGTAACAAGAAATATCATTTTAATGTTTTCAGTTTTCGACTTGCTCTGCTAATAATAATATTGTGCAATTTCTATACATTTTTCTCATTAACATTTTGTCACTTATTATACTTCATGTATGTGATGTGTATTTAGGTAGCAAATTATCTTGTAGCTATATCTTATTAGAAATGAGAGACATGGACGATGACAAACAACACTCAATTCATACATTGAACCCACGACGACCACTCTCTCCGGTAGACTAACCAGCCATTTAGCCAACGCTTGTGCCATCCGTACACACATCAATAAATACAACATAGACGTCCAGAATACCACCACAGATATTCAACAAAGTCTACTTGATAATACAAAAATATTATTTAGCATTAATTGCAAAAAAAGCCTTCAAGTATGAGAAGCGATTCTCATAAAAAATGACACTTTCACTAAGCAAAATATTTGTTGGCTTGTGGGTGGAAATCTTTAAATGCATTTGATATAGTTGTAAAGCTCTACAACCTCGGTGGTTTTATAGCCACGTGATCCTTAGCTGTTGTTACAATTCTTCAAACCTACACCAATGGCTTACGTGTTCACACATGACGTCAGCCACACATGACGAACACGCCCACATAATTCCTTGAACATGGGATCAATCCCGCTCTCTACAGCACAGACACACTTACGTCTGAATGAATGAAGATGGTCGGAAGTACTCGTACTCGGACAATACTATCAGAGACTTTGGAGAGTTTTTAGTGTCCACCGTCATAATAGCGACATATTGGTCGTCAAAAAAGGAAAGATGAATAAAAAACGAAATGCTAACACACACACACACACACACACACACACACACACACACACACACACATATATATATATATATATATATATAGGCACAATGGTTAGAGTGATCGCCAATAATAGGGATTGAATAGGGATTCAGTTCCAGGTTGAGTCATACCAAAGACTCAAAAAATGCTAATTAATGCCTCCTTGCTTAACGCTCAGTATTATAAGGTACGGATCAAGCGTAAGTGGAGCAATTCAACGAAAAGAGTTACGCCCTCCCCTACACATTGGTGCTGTAGCTATTAAAAAGAGAGCCTTCGGATCGCCTTCGATAACGGTCGGCTAACTTATATATATATATATATATATATATATATATATATATATATATATATATATAAAATAGGAAGGTCGACGAAGAGATTTGTATTTTTTGAAAAATTTTGTTGTTCAATCCAAAATAAACCTTGGTCTTCTCTTGCTAGGTTGTATACTCCTCTTCTTAGAAGGTTATTTAATGCCCAAGCCATCTTTGTGAATAACAACAGTGATACAATTTATCTCATAGCTGGGGGATAAGAGTGTTTCATACCTTACCCAAGAATATTAGTCCGAAAGTAAATACCACTAGGACTCCCCTAAATAACTAATAATAATCCCTTGTAAAAAAATTAAAAATATTAAAAATAGTTGCTCGAAGCTGTCAAGCTTCGAGCAACTATTTTTAATATGAATTAATTTAATATAAATAATTTTTATATATATATATAATTTTCAGAGTTATATGGATTCAAGTATTTTCTTGCCCAGTCAGCGGTAAAATACACCGACTGCATCTCTACAGAAGGATGAAACCCCAATAAAGAGTATCTTGGTGTCCCAGTCGCCTAGGGCTGTAGAATATATCGTCCGTTTCTCTGCAGAGGGGTAAGAAACCCCCCCACACACACACACACACACCACCACCAATGAGTGTCCTGATATGACACTAAACAATCTGATAGTGAGGTTCCAGTAATGCTGGAGCTTTGAGGTATGCGGAGAACTCTTTCACTGCCATCGTTCCCAGGTTTACTCTAGCCTGGAGTGGAAGCACCTGATAGGGTCCTGGTCCTGTCTATGGGTCAAATAGAACTAAACTGCCTACTTATACGAAACGGAATTCTTTGAATTAGAACTGTTTGACTAAACTGAATAGCATGAAATAGAAATATTTTAACAAACTGTGTACTCTTGCTAAATTGAATTGTTTGAAATAGAGCTGTTTATTTGTATAAAAATGGATTTACCATAAAAAAAAACAACAAAGATTAATATGACATAAAACCCAAACAAACAAAATTTAGTATGTTCCTCCTCTTTCTCTGTCTCTTTTTCCTGCGGAACATTGAATGAGCCAGTGATAGCTCGGTAGCATCTCCCTTCCATTGGACCTATAGATGGGACATAAACAGGTACTACCACTCCGAGTCAGAGTGGACAAGGGAGTAATGACAATAAAGAAAAGACTTCCACAGATTTCCAGAATTGGAACCTCACTAATGACTCTATGGTTTTAGATAGTTATTTCTATTTTATAATCGTTGCTTCTTGGGATTCTTTTTTGTTATTTTTTTTTTTTTTTTGCTTTTGCTTTTTGTTTTTTTTGGGGGGGGTTGCACATGATCCCATTGATTCCGTATATTTTTTAAAGAAATCGATTTGATCTATACATAAGAATCTAACAGGTACTCTTATTCCGAGTTTGAATAAACCAGGAAGGAATGGTTTAGTTTGGTTGAGTTTTATGGCATATCAACCATTGTAGGTTATCTCTTACCAAATCCTTTTTTATTCAGATATCAAATATATGATTTCTTAACAGTTTTTGTTGACCTAGTACTGGGTTAGATAGTACCAACACTGACCTTCTAGAAGAGTAGATTTGCCATTAAATAACCCAAGGAGGTTGAATGCCATTAAACAACAACAACTAATAACAACAAAAATTTTCTAGATAACATTTTTAAACAAACCTGAGCTCATTTTTTACACACAGTTAAATGGTTTCACTAAATTTCAAACCATTCAGACTATGTACATAAGTACATAGTTTTTTTTTGTTTACACACAGTTAAATGTAAAAACAGTTCTATTTCAAAGTTAAATGGTTCCAAATAAAGTTATTTGTTTGAACTCAGTTTAAACGTCAAACAATTCAATATGACCCAAAGAGCAGACCCTATCCCCGGTGCTACTACTGTGAGCTAGAGTGGACATGGGAATGATGGCAGTGAAGAGGTACTCTGCATTCTCCAAAACTTCAGCATTACTGAAACCTCACCATCAGATTGTTTAGAGTTATTCGTTGGAGGGGGGGGTCTTACGCCCTCTACAGAAATGCAATAGGTGTATTCGATAGCCCCACTGGACACTCGTAGGGGAAGTCTTACCTCTCTGCAAAAATGCAGTCTGTATTTTGCAGCTCCAGCCGACTGGGCCAGGAAGGAATGGTAATGAAGTGGGGGGGGGAATCCATCCTCCACAGAGCTCCAGGACTGAAGCTTCACGTCGAGATGCAGCTAAGTTTCGTGCACAAGACAACCCTTTATTGAAAAGGGGCTCTTACCCAACTCTGGAAAATGTAGTCAATATATTCTAAACCCCGCCAATCGGGCTGCATTCGAGAAGTACTCTAAAAGCGATATTTCAAATCTTAAGGTTAGAAGTATAGGGCACCCAGTGAGAACTAAACTTACGAATAATGATCTGCTAGCAAAGGTCGTTAACTATTACAGCACCTGATTTGGTTGGGTTTGTTTCTTTAACAGAAAATCAACACCATATGAGTTATTTAATGCTGAAATTTTATTCATTTCTAAATAGTTTCATTGTATTTTCTCTTCAATTACACTCCTCTGTAGAGTGGGAAGATCTTCCCCAACTAGGGTGCTGGATATAACACTAAACAATCAGATGGTGAGGTTCCAGTAATGCTGGAGCTTTGGGGAATGCGGAGTACCCCTTTCATTGTCATTGCTCCCAGGTTCAATCTGACCCGGAGTAGTAGCACCTAATAGGGTCCTTTCTATGGGCCAAATAGAACAAACTGAATTGCTTGAAACATAACCGTTTTTGACATTGAAACTGTATTCTTATGCTAAACTTAGTAGTTTGAAATAGAAATGTTTTTGACAATTAAACTGCGTCCTTATGCTTAATTGAATAATTTGAAATGGAACTGTTTTGATATTTAACTGTTTGTAAACAAAAATTATACTTGTACTAAACTGAATTGTTTGAAATTTAAATGTCCCGAAAAGGGTTGATACGCCGTAAATCAAAACAACCAACCAAACAATTTTCAATTACACTTTTCTATTTACCGATAGATAGATAAATAGACAGATAGGACCCCAACAGGTACTTCAACACCAAGGCAGGGTGTACTTGGGAGTAATGGGAAGAGGTGATTCCGTACTCCCCTGAGTTCCAGGATTGTAGCCTCATCACAGAACGCAGCTTAGGGTCAAACTCAGGTCAACCCTCTGTGTATGGAGTCAAAGGCCTTGGAGAAGTCGACAAATAATATTGTTTCCTCTAAGTTTTTTGCACGTACACCATCTAGAATTCGACGGATAGTCAAAGTTTGTGATGTCGTGGATCGATTTCGCCGAAAGCCATTTTGGTTCTTCCTAAGTATTTTCTCAATTTTGGGTTTTATGCGGTTGCGTAGTAGAACATTGTACATCTTGGCCGCAATGGATGTAAGGGTTTTACCTCGGTATTCTTAGCTAATCCGAGGTCGCCCTTCTTAGGGAAGAGGAGGATGCATACCTTTGTCCATCTCTCTGTTGTGGTTTGATTATATACGGCGTTACAGTGTCGGAGCAGTATGTCGTCGAATTCCCTGGTCTTCCATACTTCTTGGGGTATTAAATCAAGCCTTGCTGCCTTTCTATTTTTAATTTTTCTTAGTACTGAGTCGAGTTCTTCTTGCGTACATTGTCCTAGTTTAATCTCTAATTATTTACTAATAATTCTCTTGATTGGTTCATGTGTAACTTTTAGAGGTTTTCCGGGTAAATTCTTGAAATATTGTTTCCATAGTTGTATTCATTCTTCTTGCCTGACAGCTTTCAGTTTAGCTTTCGCAGTGCTCTTCTTTCTGCTCATTTCGTTTACCGTTTGCTATGCTATCCTAGATTGTTTATCTTCAACTGGGTCTCTAATATTATTGATCTGATTTTGTATGCATTCTGTTTGTTCTTTTAGGTATGTGTTAGCTAATTCATTTTGTGCCTTCTTAAGTTTCAGGGAATTGATATTGGTTGGATTCCTCTTATTGCATTTAGAAGCAGTTTTCACGTCTGCACGCTTTTTTCTAACTGTTAATGTCTCCCATGGAACTCTAGGTTTAGCTCTTTGTTTATTTGGTATGCATTCTGCTGTCGCTTCTCGGTGGGCATTGACGAAATTCTCATATTCGTCATTCGGAGTACGTGTTTCTATCTTCTCCTGTAGTGCATCGAATTTGTTTCTTAGTGTTAAGGTATATTTATCTCTAATATCCTTGTTATTAATCAGGGACCAGTCATAGTGTTCGGGCCGCATTTCTTCATAGGCTTGACAATTCAGTGATCTGAAGACACACCCTCGAAAATGGGGAATGTGCCTCGCAATTCAACGCGCTTCTATTCCATTTCTTATTTATTAAGACGTAATTCGTCTTCTAGTATTATTTGTGTTGTGTAGTTTTCCCTTTCTTTTCTGAAATTTTGTACTGAGGCATGTTAACCTATTTTCTTGCGTGAAATCTGTTAGATGTTCCGCATTTCTGTTTGACGAATTGTGTAAGCTGAATTAGTGGTTTACGTTTTTACCAATTTAGACATTCTTGTCTCCACCAATGACGAGAACGTTGTCTTTCGGGATGCAACAAACAAGGGAGGATAGCTCTTTATAGAAGGCGATGAGGTCAGTTTCTTCACTAACATTGGTAGGGCTGTAGCAAGAGATAATTATTGCGCTTGGGTTGCCATTAAAAATAGCTACTAATCATCTTCGGGCGTATTTTCTCGATGCTATTAAGAGATTTTAGGGCTCATGGTCCTAAATGCATACCTACATTTCCTATCACGGCATTGACAGAGTTTTTCCATGCAGATGCAATGGCTAACGTCCATCCATTGCCAGTATCGTGATATTTAATATCCTTGCTATGAGTGTACCTGTGTTCTTGTATGCATATTATGCCTATGGTTATGATATATCGCCGATGATCTCAGCTTCGGTAATTATCCGATTCTATTTAAAGTTCTAACGTTGAATGCCGCTATTTGTATTGTGCGTTTGCAATTTTGTAATTTTTGTTTTCATTTGAGCTCTGTAGCTGATTTTTCGAACACTGAGGCCAGAGCTTTAACCTCATCAGGACAGGCCCCTTTTTTACACGTGCGAAGAGCAATGCGGTTTGGACAGGTGATTTGAGTGTGGGTCATGATAATGTTTCGATTGCTGTTTTTATTCTCATCTATAGATGCCACCCTTAGAGATGAGCAGCAGTAGTTACCCTATCGAACAATTTGATCCTGGCCGTTGAATCTTAAGGTTCATACGCCCAAGTTCTGGTTAGATATGGCGTTGAACCATCAGAGGGTTTGTCCGCTCGTCTTTACGTCCACCATGCTGCTTCCCAGGGCTTTCGATAATTTTTTTCTTCTTTCTTCTTCCTCCTTCTTCTGTCTGTATTAAGTTTTAACTTAGTCAAAGTCCACAATTTCTTTTTTAAATTTCATCAGAGTTCTTATTTATGGTTCTTTGCATCCTAATAGGCATTCTATTTTACGCTAACTTTGGTTTTCAATTTCTAATAAAGTCCAACCGTATTATCTTCTCTTGACAAGGTTCAACTGTTACTTGGAATTATAGTATTTGTCTTTTTGCATTTAAAGCACCGATAATATACAGCAGTGATTTTACAATTAAAAAATAAAGTCATTCATGCATTTTAAAATGACAATATAGTAAAAGACAATCTATCTATGTACATGTCTATATATATATATATATATATGCGTGTGCGTGTACGTGCCAACCCTACACACAATCAAGATGCGACACATGGTCAATTTTTAAGCGGGATTTAACAGTTTTGAATTCGGTGTTTTCCTTCGACTCTAGTCGCCATACCAAGGTTAAAGAACCTAGTCTGCCCCACTATTTATCCATAGCTGGAGACAGAATAGCAGGATTTATATCTTTTCCAAGAGTATTAGTGCTATGCGAAATCCAAACAACCTCGTCGAGGATTTAAACTCTGTTCATCGTGTCCATATCCTACGATGATAACCATTACACCACAAGTGCCTCTACATATCAGCCCATTGGTTAGAGTGTTCGCCAATACCCTGGGAGACTGGGGTTCAATCCCAGGCCAAGTCATACCAAACACTCAAAAAATGGAACTTGCTGCCAGCTTCCTTAACACTTATCATTATAAGGTACGGATCAAGGGTAAGTTGAGCAATCCAGAGAAATGGTTAGCGCCCTCCGCTACACCTTGGTGTAATAGCTATTGAAAAGGGGGCTTTCGGGTCACCCTTGACTACGGTCGCCAATTTACTTTATCATTATTATTATTATTAATATTATTAGGAACTTGGAGATGATTTGAGAAAAATAAAACAAGAGACAAACCAAGTAACTGCAATCGACAAAAAAGCTGCATATACAAAAGTCATGTTGGGTGCTTCATTCATACGGCCTTGCTACATCTACGCAAAGAATGGTACTTGATGCCTCCTTGCTTAACACTCAGCATTATTAGGTACTGATATAGGGTATGTGGAGCAATCCAGTAAAAAGAGTAGCGCGTTCCCTTACACAGTGTAGTAGCTATTGAAAATGGAGCCTTCGGTTCACCCTCGACAACGGTCGGCTAACTTATATATATATATATATATATTTGTGTGTGCATGTGTGTGTGTGTGGAAGACAATGAAATTGTGACTTCATACTTCCGAAGGCCTCATCTCCAAATGCAGTTGGGTGGGTGATGCTTCTTACCCTTCAGATAAAGTAAGCATATTCTAAAATTCACTGACATAGTGATTGGCTTTGGACTCAGAACCCCGGTTCAGCTGTTCACTTAGTTTAAAATGCAACTGGATAATAATAGCAACTTTTGGCAAGTTATAAGTAAAAGTTAAGTGGTTTATTGATTTGCGGCTGATACACACTAGTTTATTATGCGAATGTGGTAGAGTATCAATGTACTTGTTAGTTTAAACGAGAAAATGAGCTGCAAGGCTAGTGGATGTATAGGTCAATACTCTGACAGTACAATAAGAGTTAGAGTAACAAAACAAGAAAGTGATAGACAAGGCAAGATCAGAAAAAGTCCGTGAACCGGTTGAATTTAATGCATTTTGGCTTAAACTTTAGATTTTATAAATACTCGTCCAGTTGGCTGATCTAAGCATATCCCAACTTTATCTCCGACAGAAAACAAGTTTTAGCTTAAATTTTAGATTATTTTGGTTTGGTTTGGTTTGGTTTTATGGCACATCAACCATTGGAGGTTATTTAATGCCAATTCAATTTTTTTTACATATTAACAATTCTATTCAAACAATTCAGTTTAACATAAGTACACAGTTTGGTTCAATTTGACCCATAGATAGTACCCAATCCGGTGCTACCGCTCCGGGACAGAGTAGACCTTGGGGCGATGGCAATAAAGAAGTATAACTGGAGTCTTAATATTAGATTGTTTAGTGTCATATCCAGGACACTCATTGCGTGGGGTGCGTTCTGACCCTTCTGCAGAGATGCAGTCGATGTATTCTGCAGCCCCAGTCGACTAGGCCGTAAACTTTAGATTATTTGTGTATTGTATGCACTCGTGTATATTACGGACCCCTACCTTTGGTCTAAGAAATTCTGGAAAAACTTCTCGTGTATAATACGCACTGTCTTTATAAAAGTTGTAGTAGCTAAATTTACCTTGAATTTAACATTTGTTTAACTTTTCATCAGTTCAAATGAATAAAAAGAATTTTCAAACTCTCTTAGTATTTGTCTTTTTGCATTTAAAGCACCGATAATATACAGCAGTGATTTCACGAATTAAAAAAGTAAAATCATTCATGCATTTTAAAATGACAATATAGTAAAAGACAATCTATCCATGTACATGTCTATATATATATATATATATGTATGCGTGTGCGTGTGCGTGTCAACCCTACACACAATCAAGATGCGACACAAGGTCAATTTTTAAGCGGGATTTAACAGTTTTGAATTCGGAGTTTTCCTTCTAGACTAGTCGCCATACCAAGGTTAAAGAACCCAGTCTGCCCCACTATTTATCCATAGCTCGAGACAGAATAGCAGGATTCATATCTTTCCCAAGAGTATTAGTGCTATGCGAAACCCAAACAACCTCTACATGTCTATATATGCATATATATATATGTGTGTGTGTGTGTGTGTGTGTGTGTGTGTGTGTGTGTGCACGCGCGCGCTCGTGCGTGTGTGTGTGTGCCAACTCTATACACAATCAGGATGCGACACAAGGTCAATTTTTAAGCGGGATTTAACAGTTTTGAATTCAGAGTTTTCCTTCTAGACTAGTCGCCATACCAAGGTTAAAGAACCCAGTCTGCCCTACGTAATGAATAAAAGAATTTTGAAACACTCTTAGATTTCAAGTAGTCCTAACATCAAAACTTATTGGTGGGAGGTGTGCACAGAGATTCTGCAGGTGAGAAAAGAATATTTTTGAGTTAATTTATGTGATGTCGCCTTATCTATAAAGATATTCTAACAACTTAAGACTACAAAATCAAGTAAATATATGTATTTTTGTGCTCACCCACTATTCGTGTAATTAACGACTTTTTAAGTTCATTTTTTCACGTCAATAGCAAGAAGTCGTTCATTACACAAGATATGTTTGTGAACACATAAAATCTTACCATCGTTCGTTCCAGACAATATATCATAAAAAACATCTTCTTGTGTCTAAAAATTGGCGGTCATTCATTAAACGAAGTAGTTCATATTATATGAGTGTAGACGTGTGTTTACATTATGTCTTCAAACACGAAATTTACAGTCTTTAAAGCAAACACACAGACATGTTCACTTGGGAAAAAAATAAGCTCACCGGAAAAATGAAATTATAAATAAACACATTCCGGTGGATATTTCTGTTGGTTGGTTGGTTGGTTGGTTTTTATGGCATATCAACCTTTGTCGGGTATTTAATGCCAAATCCATTTTTATACATAAAAACAGTTCTATTTCAAACAATTCAATTTAGTATGAGTTCACAGTTTAATTGTTAAAAACATTTCTATTTCAAGCAATTCAGTTTAGTCGAATAGTTCTAATTCAAACAATTCAGTTGAGTATAAGTATAGATTTTTTTTACTCACAGTTAAATGTCAAAACAGTTCTATATTAAACAATTCAGTTTTGTGTAAGTACAGTTTCTATTTCAAATACAGTTCCATTTCGAACAATTCAATATAGCATAAGTACGCAGTTTAAATATAAGTACACAGTTTAATTGTAAAAAATATTTCTATTTCAAGCTATTCCGTTTAGTCAAACAGTTCTAATTCAAACTATTCAGTTTAGAACAGTTTTTATGTCAAAGACAGTTCTCGTAAGTTCAGTTTTAATGTCAACAACAGTTCTGTTTCAAACAATTCAGTTTAGCATAAGTACGCAGTTTAGTTTTATTTAACCCATAGATATCAGGTACTACCACTCCAGGCTAAAGTGGACTTGCGAGCAATGGCAATGAAGGGGTACTCCGCATTCCCCAAACCTCCAGTATCTCTGGAGCCTCTCCATCAGACTGTTTAGTATCATATCCAGGACACTCATTGGGTGGGGTCTTACCTGCAGTCGTTGCATTCTACAGCCCCAGCCGATAGAGTTAAATGTAAAAAACAGTTCTATTTCAGATAATTCAGTTTAGCATAAATACGAAGTTTAAATGTCAAAACAGTTTTATTTCGAGCAATTCAGTTTAGTATAGATACGCAGTTTAAATGCAAAAACAGTAAACTTGAAACCACGGTTTGACCCATAGATAGGACCTTTATCAGGTGCTACGACTCCGAATCAGGGTAGACAAACCTCCAACATTACTGGAACTTCACAATCAGATTGTTTCGTGTCATATCCAGGACACTCGTTGAATGGGGGTCTTACTCCTCAGTAGAAGTGCAATCGGTGTATTCTACAGCCCCAGCTGACTGGGCCAGGATATTTCTATGTAACTGCGTGAAACACATTTGTTTGGACGAGAGATATAAAGTACTTTCGTTCATACTCTCCTGAATATGGAGGGGCACGTTGACGGAAAAATAATTATAGATTTCTTGTGTATAATACGCGCACCTTACTTTTGGACAAAAATATCATGAGAAATAGTACGTCTTAAACAAAAAAGGCAAGATGAGAGAAAAAATGGCGTACCACTAAATTAAATCCGATGGTGAGGCCCCATTTCCGGGTCTTTGAAGAGTGTTGAGTATCCCTTCATTGTCAATACTCTCTTGTTAATTCTGATTCGGAGTCGTAGTACCTGTTAGTGTCCCATCTATTGGTCACATGTTTGGAAATTATAAGTGTGTCATGATGGCCTCCACCACCACCCTCGATATTCTGGATGGAAAATGTGTCCGGCATTTTCAGAGGCGTAATTAATAGTTGACCAGTCACTAATGATGCAAGTTGTAAGATTTCGTGGGTTTCGAAAAGTCTGCTGGGGCAGAGACTCTAAGAGAAAAATCGAGTTATTTGGAAAGTAAAACTGTGGAGGGTAATGTTCAAAATAATATACATCTTATCTAGGAATACCCCATCTGTATTTCTTTGTGGCGAGATGAGACCCCTCCCTAACCAAAAGAAGTTATCTCGGGTGACACTAAACTGTATTTGGCGTAATACTCTAGTTATAAGCTCTAAGTACCTCTCTGTTGCCATTACTCTCAGATCCACCCTGGTCCGGCGCGGTCGTACTTATAAGAGTCCCTTCTATGAGTCAAATAGAACTGTTTGAAAATTATTAGAATTTTATTGGAGTACTTGAAACCATATAAAACTAATAAATAAAAGCATTAAGGATAATACTTCCTCTAGAATGTTTGAAGGTTTGCTTCTTGTTTTATTTTCACAGATTTAATCGATTTTTTTCTTTCTTTTCAGGTGAGTCAGCACTAAATTTATTTAAAGAAGTTCCCGAAAATACGTTGGTAAGAAAAACCTTTTTGACATATTAAAAAAGTTGAAAACGTATCTCTTAATATATCTACAAAAAACAGAAAACATAAGATTCGTGTCATTCGTCAATATATATATATATATGTGTGTGCGTGTGTGTATGTGGTGAATATGTATATGTATGTGTGTGTGTGTGTGTGTGTGAATATATATATACGTGTGTGTGTTTGAATATATATATATATATATATATATAACAATTCAAAAACAGTTTGACAGACACTTCTCAGATAATTATACTAAAAGAGTTTTCGATCTGGTATGAAATAATGCTGAATTTTCAATTTAAGAAGCAAGAAAAATCGCATGGGGCAAAGGTCTGGTGAGTATGGGAAGTGCTGCACTTGTACAACCCTGAGTTTCACAGAGCTTGGTCTGATGAGTATGGAGGGTGGTGCACTTGCACAATCCTGTGTTTTGCCAAAAATTACGTGTCAACAGTACCGAGATTAGCTTTTTATAAAAATTGTCATTGGCTCATCTAAACGAAGTACAGTGTCTTGACAACATTCTAATACAAACTTTGGGTTACGAAATTCCGAAAACAAAATCTCTCGTGTATAAAACGCACTGAATCTTTAGAATTTTGAAGCAGTTAAATTTAATATTATTCAACTTTTTATCCGGTTGGTATCGATTAAAAGTTCTAAGTCTTAAAGCACAAAATTTACACTGTGTTTAGAACAAACATACGGACATGTTTATTCAAAAATCCAACATTCTTGCGACCGGGGTTCAATCCCGGGTCGAGTCATACCAAAGACTTTAAAAACACTCAGCAATATAAGGTACGTATAAAGGGTAAAGTGGAGCAATCCAGGTAAAGGAGTAGCGCCCTCCCCTACACCTCAGTGTAATAGCTATTGAAAAGGGAGCCTTCTAGTCGCCCTCGACTACGGTCGCCAACTTTACTTACTTTATTTACCCAACTCCCCTACTACACGCAGGATGTGACATAAGGTCATTTTTTTAGCGAATTAGTTTGAATTCAAAATTTTACTTCTATTATACCGGTTGTCCTACTAAGGTTAAAAAGCCCAGTCTGTCCTTTTTACCCATAGTTTGATAGAGGATAAAAATCTGTTTTTTCCAAAAGGCATAAGTGCGATGTGAAATGCGAACAGTCGCATCCTGAATTTGAACTGGGGTTTAACGACCCCAGTTCAAATTCAGGATGCGACTGTTCGCATTTCACATTTACCAGCACTGTAACCGTTACGCCGCTATTTCTCCACAGTTCATTTATTTATTTTTCGTGTATAACATGCACCTCTAAATTTTTAAGCTTAAGATTTGCTTACAAAAAGGAGGAGTGTTATACAAGAATAATTATTATACTTTGGAAAATATTTTACTTGAATTATAATCAGTAAGCATTTCGTGATTAGTCGATGTCACCTGTCGCGCACACCTATTTCTGACATGCGCAGTCATCCTTCCGGGAAGCCAATGAAAAATCTAATATTGTCGACAAATTCTATTTTCTAAGTGATGTGGCAGCAACGCCTTTGTGGAATGAAGTGTGGCTACAAATTGTCATGAATTGCCGTCTGCAATTCGACGAAGCCTTTGCTGCCTTTTATAAACAATTTCTGAAGCAATTACATCGATGCCTTCGGCACAATTGAGTCAATTATTTTTTGCTTGGCCTTCGCTTATCAACATTTCATGCCTCGACTTCTCTTCCCACGAGAGTCAATCTCACTTTCCTAACTGCTGTTACTAAACTTCTTTTTTTTTTTCTTCAGTTTAGTTCAATCAGATGACGGGAAAAGCTGAGTTCTTTTCTGTCTGTTAGTGGACTGCACAAAAAAGTTGCTTAGATAGATAGATAGATAGATAGATAGATAGATAGATAGATAGATAGATAGATTTGGCCCTCCATATTCAGTGGAATTGGGAGTTCAAGACCCTCACACACACACACACACCAAAATGGGAAAAAAAGTGCATATCTCTAACTCACCTCTATAAACTTAACAACTGACCATCTATAAAATGATGATTTAATTTTTGTATATAATCCCACTCCTTCTCCATGCTCAAACATGCCTCCTGTTGTATAACAAAAGCAATGAGACTTACTTCGTACTTAATGTTTTATTAACACAAAAACTGAGACAGCTAATCAAAATGAATGCCCATTCCTTAAATAAACAAAAATGTAGTTCCTGAATTATATTACCACCCCCACCCACCCTGCTGTAGAAGTTCAGTTTCACAACACCCACGTTGTGTTTGCATAGCCTTGTCTTCGTGTTCTTTCAGTGAACTTTTCATAGCTCAGTGGCACCCATATCCCTTCGGAACTCGTGAACGACAAATGAAAACTATGATAAAAAGGAGATTATAATTTAAAGTGTTCTGACATCTTTAGTCAAGCATTGTATTCATAAATAGGATGAATACAGTTAGGCTTCCAATTTTTGCTGATAATATGGACGCAAAATTTGACACGAGCCCTTCTTTATCCTCGAACAGTTTCTCACCATCTAACTGACATCCCCTCACATCGTGTTTGCCTTTTCTTTTTCTTCTTTTTTTAAGAGAAAACTCGTCTGTTATTATAACTTAAAATATTCGGACTATTGACCTTATCTTTATTGTTACAATCACAACGTTTTGGCTGATATGTCCCTCAGCGTTCTTCAGGTGTTTCATGTCGAACTCAGGAATCCACACAGAATCTCAAATTGAACCCTTCGTTTAATCCACAGGGGTAAACTGTTCCAATTCAGTTAACCATCACCGGATACAAGTGTTAAGTTATAATAATTAATCCTTTTCTAGTCTTACCTGTCGTTTGGATTGAAGCTGCAACCCCCAGATGATTTCATTCAGAAGCACCTTCTAAACAAATGCCTGAAGAAGGCCGAATGATATATCAGCTGAAATGTTGTGATTATAACGATAAAGAATATTCTCAGTAATGATAATTATAAATCTTCATCTTGGAAATTTAGACAGATCATAACTCCTCGGTGCTTTGTCGGCAAGGACACAGGGATTATATCAACAATGGAGAGGATAATGTTAAAAATTGCCCAGTCGGCTGGGACTGTAGAATACACCGATTGCATCTCTGCAAAAGGGTAAGACACCCCCCTATGTGTGTCCTGGATATAACACAAAACAATCTGATAAGTGAGGTTCCAGTAATGCTGGAGCGTTGGGGAATGCGGAGTACCCCTTCATTGCCATCACTCCCAGATCAAGTGTGAATTGTTTGAAATAGAACTGTTTTAACTTTGAAACTGTACTCACGCTTAACTGAATTGTTTGAAATAGAACTGATTTTGTATAAACATTGGATTTAGTATTAGATAATATACAAATGTTGATAAGCCATAAAACTCAAACAAATAAACAATGTTAAAAAGTCAGCCAATCATCACAACACCAAAAAAGAAATCAAAAGGGCCGTTTGACAATGTCTGCTTCAGATATTCCTATAGATTTGTAATGTTCGTTTATTTTTCCAGTCTTTTGACGTTTTGTTGGTCGAGTAGTTCTTACTCTTCAGTTGTTCCTCTTTTTCAGATCCAAATTCCATTTCTATGTTTTGGCTGAATATTTAAATAGGAAAACAATTTGAATCTTCAGCCAAATAAACGACCTGGATGATATGAAAATTTTTGCTAAGAATGAAAAAGAATTAAAATCCTGGATTTTTCATCCAGGATTCTAATTCTTTTTCATTCTTGGCAAAAATTTTCATATCATCCAGGTGGTTTATTTTTTTCTGGTGACTGTAAATCTATAGTCTCCTGTATATTTCCTAAGCATATGATTCATTGGTATCATTGCTATTGCAAATAATAGTGGCAACAATGAATCTTCCTGGAAGATGCCTCTTTTGATTTTTACTTCTATTAGGGTTTGTTCTTCAGTTGATAGTTCTACTCTCTAGCTTTCTGTTGTTCTCATAATAGAATTTATAACTTTCTCTGATATGTTGAACATTTTCAAACATTCTATTATCCATTTGGCTCTCATCTCACGAACCATACAAACATGACAAACGGAAGATGCTATCGACTGGAGAAGTAAGGACAACCTCGTAAGCGACCTTCATTTAATGACTCTTACACATGGACACAACAATGTTGGCTGACCAGCAGGGACTTACATACAGAGTGTCTCAAAAGAGTCGCAACCCATAAATATGACAATGATTTATTACTGAGACAAGCGCAATGGCGGTCATTTGGAACCCGTCCTGTAAAAAATGCATTATTTGAGCTAGAGACATTAAAAAACCTAGATGGGTTGGCATCCTTATAGATAGTAACTGTTATGTAAAGTACGCCTCGAAAGCTTTTATTGTACAGGGTGTCTCAAAATAGATGCAACCCATTAACATGCTAATGATTTATTACTGAGACAAGCGTAATGGCAGTCATTTGGAATACGTTCTGTAAAAAAAAATGCATCCTTTAAGCTAGAGACATCAAATTAATGTTTTCTTTAATTGTTATTATATCAGCTTCCAGGACATGCAATCTTTTTCTTAGTTTCTTGTTTAGTCATAAATCATTATCCTGTTAATGGTTTGCATCTATTTTGAGACAACTTTGAATGATTTTGTCTCTACACAATTAGTGACGCAAAATATTTTACCTCTCTCGTCCAAGGCATTGTGATCGAGGATTAATAGTTATTATAGTATGCTATTTTCAAATCTGAAACAAAAAAGTATACAACATTATTCTTAGTAGTGTTATTGGCTTTCAAATGGGTCCCATGTTTATTGAGACATCCTGTACAAGAGCTCCGCGCTGATACTGGAATGTCTGCCAAGAATGATAGATGATTCGGACGGATAGCGAGAGAGAAACAGGGAAATCCATGCCATCAACACGACTTGGTGATGATTTTCCATGTTTTGGGAATCATGTCGTCAGATTTTCTGCTGACTATCCATGCCATGGCTACATTTTTCTTCCTTGTCTTTTCTTCCTTTAAAATTAATTGATTTATAAATAACGGGTCATTTGTTCCCCAAATTCCTTTACGACATCCTTTTTCGTCGCCAGGAAATAGTCCTCGGGTTTCCACCTGGTGGTAGATATAATCTCTTATTTATCCAGAAAGCTGCTAGCTGTATTGAGCAAGTTCTGTAGGTAGTATTCTACAAAGTAGCAGCTCTACGGACACCTACCAACTATCAAGAAGACCATCCAAATTAGACGAGCAAGACAAATGGGACACCGCTGGAGAAGTAAGGGCGAGCTCATAAGCGATGTATTCCTGTGGACATCCTCACACGGACGAGCAAGGATAGGGTTACCTGCTAGAACCTAACTACAACAGCTCTGTACTGGTACAGGGTGTAGCAGGGAAGACCTGCCGAAAGCGATGGACGATAGGGACGAGAGGCGGGAAAAGGTCAGAGAAATCCGTGCCAGCGGCACGCCATGATGATGAAGATTTATCTAGTTAGGATCTTCCACAAGATTTTTATTTACGAATTAAAACTTTGATTGAACATTACTCATATGGCTAGCTTGGTTTTCTCTGTTCTTCAACGACATAAGAACGATATTAGAAAATAGCTTAAAACAGATAATAGTTCTAAACATCCCCCAAGAAAGGTAACTCATGACCAACTACCTCAAACTTAACTTCTAAGTGACTACAACTACAGGATGACTCGAGATTGATTCTCAAATCACTGATATACTTATTACTAATCCCTACTAGAAAGTAGGGCTTGATATAGATATGAACCTAAATCAGAAAATCCTTACTTCCGGTGAAGACACGACAAGTTTACGCCGGTAAAGGCAGTTCCCGTAATTAGCTTTTTTTCAGGTTGCCCAAGCATATTTAAGCATATTTAAGCTTTACAAAAAATATAAAAAACATAGATCAGAAGAATAAGTAATTGTTATCATCCAAACCCAAAAAAGAAACTTATCAAGCGTGATGATATCGAACGCGAAATGCCTATCTCAGCATTTATTAACGAGACATAAAAATAAATGAAGGAAAGAGAACGCTTCCTGAGGATTTTTAAAAAATCTTTATTTTCAATGATTAATGATTTTTTTTTAAATTCTTAATTATGGTAATAATAAGGAATGACGAATAATTTAAAATATCTTACAATTGACCAATGACTCAGAATATCTTTATTAAGATTAGAAAAATCTTTATTCCCATTGACAATTGATAACAAAATTCTTTATTCCCATTGACCAATGTTAACAAAAATCTTTATTGCCATTGACTAATGTTTACAGAAAATCTTTATTGCCGTTGACCTATGTTTACAAAAATCTTTATTGCCATTGACCAATGATAAAAAAATTTTTTATTGCCATTGATCAATGTTTACAAAAATCTTTATTGCGATTGACCAATGATAACAAAAATCTTTATTGCCATTGTCCAAAGATACCATTACCACTGAACTATATTACCACTGAACTTTATTACCACTGAACTATAATTAAAAAAAACATTGATACCACTGATCAATAATTTTTAAAAAATCTTTATTACCATTGACCAAGAATAAAAAATATTTTTATTACCATTGACCAATGTCTTTTAAAAATTTTCATAACAAATGGCCAATGATGACAAAAATCTTTTTTCACTAATGACTAATAATTACAAAAATCTTTATTCCCATTGACCAATGATTAGAAAATTTTTTATTCCCATAAACCATTGTCGATAATTTAAGAAAATCTTTGATAACACTGATCAATAATTTAAAAATATATTTTTTAAATTATTGATCAGTGTTATCAAAGATTTTATTACCATTAACTAATAATTAAAACAATCTTCATTACCATTGACCAATAATTAAAACAATCTTAACCATTGAGCTATGATTTAAACAATCTTTGTTTACCATTGACCAATAACTAAAACCATCTTTATTATCATTGACCAATAATTAAAACAATCTTCATTACCATTGACCAATAATTAGTATAATCTTCATTAGCATTGACCAATAATTAAAACAATTTTTATTACCACTGAACTATAATTAAAACAATTTTCATTACCATTGACCAATAATTTAAACAATCTTTGTTTGCCATTGACCTTGTGGGTAGTGTGTTCACTTCGGTTCAATCCCAGGTCGAGTCATACCAAAGACTTTAAAAATGGTACTTGATACCTCCTTGCTTAACACTTAACAATATAAGGTACGTATCGAGGGTAAAGTGGAGCAATCCAGGAAAAGGATTAGCGCCCTCCCCTACACCTCAGTGTTGTAGCGATTGAAAAAGGGATCCTCTTGTCGCCCTCGACTACGGTCGTCAACTTTACTTACTTACTTATTACCATTGACCAATAATTAAAACAATCTTTGTTACCATTGACCAATAATTAAAACAATCTTTATTACCACTGACCAATAATTAAAACAATCTTTGTTACCATTGACCAATAATTAAAACAATCTTTATTACCATTGACCAATAATTAAAACAATCTTTATTACCATTGACCAATAATTAAAACAATCTTTGTTACCATTGACCAATAATTAAAACAATCTTTATTACCATTGACCAATAATCAAAACAATCTTTGTTACCATTGACCAATAATTAAAACAATCTTCATTACCATTGACCAATAATTAAAACAATCTTTGTTACCATTGACCAATAATTAAAACAATCTTTATTACCATTGACCAATAATTAAAACAATCTTTGTTACCATTGACCAATAATTAAAACAATCTTTATTACCATTGACCAATAATTAAAACAATCTTTGTTACCATTGACCAATAATTAAAACAATCTTTATTACCATTGACCAATAATTAAAATAATCTTCATTACCATTGGCCTATAATTAAAACAATCTTTGTTACCATTGACCAATAATTAAAACAATCTTTATTACCATTGACCAATAATTAAAACAATCTTTATTACCATTGACCAATAATTAAAACAATGTTTGTTACCATTGACCAATAATTAAAACAATCTTTATTACCATTGACCAATAATTAAAACAATCTTTGTTACCATTGACCAATAATTAAAACAATCTTTATTACCATTGACCAATAATTAAAACAATCTTTGTTACCATTGACCCCAGCGGTTAGAGTGTTCGTCAATGGCCCGGGAGACCTGGGTTCAATCCCAGGTCGAGTCATACCAAAGACTTTAAAAATGGAACTTGATACCACCTTGCTTAACACTCAGCATTATAAGGTACGGTTCAAGGGTAAAGTGGAGCAATCCAGGGAATGGAGTAGCGCCCTCCCCTACACCTTGGTGTAGTAGCTATCGAAAAGGGAGCCTTCGGGTCACCCTCGACTATGGTCGCTAACTTTACTTTACTTATTACCATTGACCAATAATTAAAATAATCTTCATTACCATTGGCCTATAATTAAAACAATCTTTGTTTACCATCGACATATAATAACAAATACAGAATATGTGTTTCCTCCGTTTGATGGTCCGGAAGCATCTAATGTTTCACCACCCTTTCAGCCCTACTTATTGGTATGGTTTTGATATCCCACAAAGTCAGATTTGATATAAAGTCTTTATAAGGGGGGCACTAATCGAGACTTCTGTGTAGTCATTTACAGGTACTGCCTAGAAAGAATGCTCCCTTGAATCAATCAAATATAATATTTCTCTCCCAACCCACAGGAGGTAACTTAAAATATCTCATGTATATATCTAGCCCAACCCCTCTGCTAATAGCAAGTTGTTAATGGCAGGGTATTGTCTCTTACAGAAATAGAATCATTATTTTTTAAACTATTAATTGATAAAGTTGCGAGTTTAGAGATATTTACTTTCTGTTTAGTTTCGAGGGGTTTTTGAACCCCTAAAACTAGCGAATATAGAGAACTAGTTTAGAGTTTTCCTTGTTTTTTTGGTTACCGTACCAAGGCTAAAGGGCCTAGTCTACCCTACTATTCGCCCATCGCTGAAAAGAGAAGAGATGTATCCGTGATTTTCCCCAAGTTTATTTGCACGAAGTGAAGCGAAAACAACTTTTTCAAGGATTCGAACACAGTCCGGCGAGTCCGTTTCCTCCAACGATCATTATTATGCCATCATATCACATCGCAGAGAAATCTTTCCTACCGAAGTAGTGCAAGAATACTCTTGAAGAATAAAGCAATTCCAGGCCAGTTTATATCTTAATATTACGACTATGGGATCAGCGACTACACTCACACTAATCAAAATAATTTCCCAAGAGGGATAACTTTTATGTGCCAACTGTAAAGGACTCTATCTCTTCATCATTTATTCAAAATATATATGAATTCAATGATTAAGATGAGAATCGACATCGAGCTTAATAGCTTCTGAAGGCGGCTTTCAAGTGATTTTAACAGCGTAAAATTATACTCTAAAAGCATTGATTCCCGCCAGATCACCTAAGTTAAGCATCTATAAGTCAGTCTAATATGGATGGGTAACTACTTGTGCAAAAGCAGGTACTGTCAGCAAATTGAGACCTCTATACCATATCTAAGTAAAGCTTTGCAAATAACCACAATCTGACCAGAAATTAGATCAACGGCGTTAAGCGATAAGATTGGTTAATACTTTGATGGGTAACCACCTACATAACGGAAGCTACGGTTAATTACCAGAGGCATGTGTGCTATATCAAAACAAAGCTTATTAAATAAGGACAAAACAGTCTCAACAGTATGTTTTTAAAATCTAATAGAAGTCAGCGCCTTATTTTAATGCCGAAATCTGATTATTTGGTTTTGTTTTGTTTATTTGTTTAACGGGATATCAAATCTCTATGAGTTATTTAATTCCGAAATTTCATTCATTTCAAAAGGTTTGATTACAATAGAAGTAAGAAAGAGACAAACTGAAGAGAAGAGAGAAAAAGAAGAGAAGACACGAGAGAAAGATATTTTTTTGATTTGGCTTATTTGTTTAACGACATTTTGACTCTCTACGTGTTATTTAATGCCGAAATTTGATTCATTTGTAAATCTTTGGTTGCGACAATAATTATATTTTCGATATTTTATTGCATTTCTTTTTTTGTTTGTTTAGTTTGGTTTGGTTTGGTTTTATGACATATCAACCATTGTAGATAATTTAATGTCAAATTTACTTTTATACATATAAACATTTCTATTTCAAACAATTCAGTTAAGTCAGACAGTTTTAATTAAAACAATTCAGTTTAGTATTAGTATAGTTTTAGTTTACACACAGTTAAATCTCAAAACAATTCAATTTCAAACAATTCAGTTTAGCATAAGTACACAGTTTAAACATCGAAAACAGTTCTATTTCAAACAATTCGGTTTATCATAAGTACATTGTGAAGTTCTATTTGACCCATAGATATGACCAGAGAGCGACGGCAATAAAGGGGTACTCTGCATTCCCCAAAGCTCCATCATTACTGTAGCTTCCCCATCAAATTGTATTGTGTCATAATCGGGACACCCGTTGGGGAGAGGTCTTACCCCTCTGCAGAGATGCAGTCAGTGTATTCTACAGCCCCAGCTGACAGGGCCTTTTTTGTCCTTGTTTTATTTGTCTATAATAATGTTTACACACAGTTATATGGTTTCAAGCATTCTGTACTTATAAAAATCATTTGCTCACATATTCCTGCCTAATACTAATATTTTATGCACATTTCAGGTAACTATTCCTATTTGATAATGATAATTGGTTTGCAAACATTTATATGGTTTAAAGTATCGAATGCTAATAATTTACAAATAGATCTATTTGACTCATAGATGGAACCCTAACGGGTACTACCAATCTAGGTCAGAGTGGACCTGGGAGTAATGGTTTAAATAAGAATCAAATTGTAGCTGCTACAATTTTCTATTTGAGAATTAATTTTTTATTATTTATTGCGGACTTTTTGTCCTCATCTTGGTATTTTTTTGTGTGTGTGTGTGTGTGTGTTGTTTCTCCTTTCACTACGTTTCGGCCAAATTTCACCTCTGGCTTTCTTCAGGTGATTTTACATAGGAATGATGAGTCTTGTAACCGTATCCCCAGTAATTACTGCCTTCCATAGTTGTTGTCTATCGCATTTGGCCGAAACGTAGTGAAAGAAGAAACAATACAAAAAAAAACTACCAAGATGAGGACAAAAAGTCCGCAATAAATAATAAAAAAAATAATTCTCAGATTAAGAAGTCTCATCTCAAAATGAAGACAATTTTCTATTTGTTCAAAAAAATGTTTTCGCATTGGTTGGTTTGGTGGGTGAGTTTGTTTTACGGCACGTCAACCCTTCATATTCTTAATATTGCGAATTATTACACAGATATATGGTTTAAAGTATTCCGACTTAATCCAAATAATTTATACACTATCATATAACATCAAGTATTTATGACAATTATTTGACTTCAAGTAACTAATTATAAGAATCCTTTGTAAACAATTATAGCTTCAAATAACTATTCCTAATCTTGTGAATTTGTACACAGTTATATGGTATCAAATATTTTAATCGAATACGAATAACTGACCGGTTTGATCCATCGATGGATTCCTAACAGGTACTTTAGGTTAGAGTTGACCTGGGAATAATGGCAAATGAGGACGTAATCCTCACTCTCTAAAGTACGCGAGTTTTTTTTTTGCGGGGGGGGGGTCTTACCTCTCCCAGCAGAAGAGACACTCAGCGTATTTTAAGCACTTCTGACGTGACAGATTTTTGGTGGTGGAACAATCGGAGCTGTTTTTTTAGTCTGTTTACTGGCTACACTGGAGTTTAAATTCGTCTCACCGATTCCATTACCCGCGCTTGTAACCGTTAGGCCACCTGCATTTCCACGCTCGGTATGAAAAGTGCATTGAATGTAAGCAGCCGTTAGCTGAGTTTTTATCTACTCTAAACGTCGTTTAGGTTAGTGGGTCGGGCAAAAATAAATCACATATGTCTCTTGCGTAATATTCTATAAAATAATTTTCTTATGTTTATATCTGGGGAAAAAGATCAGATTGACTGTTAGAGATATCCTTGACGACTGAATTTAGATTTTCATCTCTTCACGTGTCAGAAATCTCATGACTAAATTATAATTTTTTGATAGATAGATAGAGAGAGAGAGAGAGAGAGAGAGAGAGATCTATTACGTTGAGATTGGGCTAATCCTAAATCCGATTTGCGTTTAACCTTGGCGAGTCGGTATGTCAAAATCGTGAGCTTGATATTAACCTATAAAAAATCTTTTAAAGATCATCTGCCAGCAATAGAAGATCTCTTATCGAATCTGAGTCATTCCGATACAGTGGATATAAAAAAAAATGAACGTTGCGTTTTTATCATTAGACAGACTTAAAAACTAACATCCATATTCATGAAAAAGAAAATGAAATTGGTGACCCGGGTTCAAATGCTGGACGAGACTGTGTTTCACTTCACGTTGTCTGAAATGGCATTTGTTCTCGGCCCCACCCAGCGCTGAAGAAATGATAAAGTAGACTAGGTTCTTTATCATTGCAACCAGTCTAGAAGGAAAACCCTCTGCACTCCGCTTGTGCCACATCCTGCCCGTGACTGAGAAGTTGGGTAAATACATACGCACACGAACCAATGTAGGAGAAGGAGAACTGAATTTAAAACAAATGTACTCTCTTAGTACACAGTATTTATTAGCATTGGGTAAATAGTAAATTAGCCCGTGTACAGTAACCAATGGAGGAGAAGGAAAACACTAAATTCAAACCAAGTGTGTTCTCTTTGTACTCAGTATTTATTGGCAATGTGAAATTAGTAGCGTAGTCTGGCCACTTTAGTCTTGGTACGGCAACTAATCTAAGAGAACGAGAACTTTTAATTCAAACAAACTTTACTCTGCTTAAAAATTGATTTTGTGTCATATCCCGGATAAATACATACTTACGCATATCCTACTGGCACCAGTGATAGGAGTTCAAATCTTGATAAAAAAAATTCGGTTTCTTTGATTTATGGCATATCAATTTTCATGAGTTATTTAATGCCAAATCTTTATCCATATATATTAAGTATATATAATTTGGTTTGGTTGGGTTTTATGGCATATCAACAATTGTACGTTATTTAATGCCAAATCTTCTTTATACATATATACTAAATATTTATAATTTGGTTTGGTTGGGTTTTATGGCATATCAACCATTGTAGGTTATTTAATGCCAAATCTTCTTTATACATATATACTAAATATTTATAATTTGGTTTGGTTGGGTTTTATGGCATATCAACAATTGTACGTTATTTAATGCCAAATCTTCTTTATACATATATACTAAATATTTATAATTTGGTTTGGTTGGGTTTTATGGCATATCAACAATTGTACGTTATTTAATGCCAAATCTTCTTTATACACATATACTAAATATTTATAATTTGGTTTGGTTGGGTTTTATGGCATATCAACAATTGTACGTTATTTAATGCCAAATCTTCTTTATACATATATACTAAATATTTATAATTTGGTTTGGTTGGGTTTTATGGCATCTCAACCATTGTTGGTTATTTAATGCCAAACCCTCTTCATATATGATTTGTAAACACCTTTTGTTAATAAGGTTTTTCTCTTGCACACATTTAAATAGTTCCACGTTTTACTATGTATCACTAACAATTCAATTAAACAGTATTCATTTGTTTGCATACAGTAAAAAGATGAAACAGTTCTATTTCAAAAAAATAAATTCAACATAAATCATTTGTTTGCACTCAGTTTAAATGTCAGACAGTTCTATTTGACCCTATCAGGTGCTACCACTCCGGACCAAAGTGGACATGGGAGTAATAGCAGTGAAGGGGTACTCCGTATTCCCGAAAGCTCCTGAAATACTGGAGCCTCCCTATGAGATTGTTTAGTGTCATATCAGGGCACTCGTTGGTGAGTTCTTACCCCTCTGCAGAAATGCAGTTGGTGTATTCTACAGTCCCAGCTGACTTGGCTTGTCTTTTTTGAGTCTCTGGTTTTAAAATGTTATAATTACAATTATTGCCGTAAGTTTGTTGTGTTCTTTGGCATATCAAACCTTGCAGGTTATTTAACGCCAAATCCTGTTTTTGAATGCATATTAAATATACATGATTTGTAAACGAATAGTTTTTAGGTAGCAATTTTTAAAGAAGTCAGGACTTATTTGTTCGCATACAGTTAAATCGTTTCAAGTATTTCTATCAAAAACTAATAGTTTTATGTGCACACAGTTGACTGTTTCCAAGACTTGCTATGTAATACTAATAATTTAATTCAGCATCAGTTGTTTGTACACATTGAAAGAGTTTCAAGTTTAGAAAATGATTACATATTTCTATTTGACCCAATGTTTCAGAACTGGAACCTAACCAGGACACGCATTAAAGGGGTCTTACGCCTCTGCCCTACCTTACTGAGCTAAACTACAATTAATCATAAACATGCTACATACTTATATTCAATAATATACAGGGTGTATAAAAATTGCTATCATGATGAATAAAGAGTTCTCGACATCGGTGTTAAAGCATTAATTATTTGTACTCAAATAAGTGGTGGTCTGAATTTTTGAGACGAAGCTAGATGATTCTTATCGTTCAGGGTTTTCCAACTATTGTCTTCATCTTTCTTGTTATATTCACAACGTTTTAGCCGATATGTCCTCCGACTTTCTTTAGGTATTTGTCGAACTCAGGAGCCTATACGGAACTTCGAACCACGTCTCATTTAATCCACGGGGGTCGCTTGTTCTGCTTCCATTAACCATAACTGAGTATAAGATAGATAGATAGATAGATAGATAGATAGATAGATAGATAGATAGATTGGATAGTTCCCGGCCATAGTGGCTATCGTGCTAGACTGCGACATTACAGCAATGTACTTCAAACTCCAGTCCCACTATTACGTCACTTTCGGACTAATACCATAAGGAAAGAGATGAACTCCCTTATTCTCCCGGTTATGGGTTAAATAGTATCGCTGTGGTTCTTTTACAAGGATGGTTTTGGCATTAAATAACCCACAAAGGTTGATATGCAATTAAACAAAGAAACCAAACAAGAAAGAGTGAAAGAAAGGAGTCTGTTATACTCTGACCGAATGTCCTCTCTATCGGTGAGACTTAAAATAATCTGACTGCATCTTCTGCAGAAGGTTATATTTTACATTTTAAAATTAAAAAGAAAAAAAATTAACAGTTCAGCCGCGACATTTTTTGGTCTCACTTCGTCATAATCAGACAGCGTTGATTTTAAGTGACTGCAAATGAGTATTTACCTATGTTGGTTATATTTCGCAGAAATTGTTAGCACTGACAATTGCAAATCCATAATCCAATAGTATTATGATCAAATTTAAGATGAATAATAAGGATAAATGAAATTAATCAACTTAGTCATAGAGTGTGGGTATAATTTCAAGGGTGTTTGACGTAGTTTAACAATTTTGCAAGGTCTTAAAAAAAGAACTTAACAGGTTTTAACAAACCGTGAAAATGAGTGGATTTCCAAGGTGTTTATGAGTCACGTGTTTTATTTTATTTTTTGGTGTGGGTTGTAGGGGGAATTTTTTTTGTTTTGTTTTGGTTTGGTTTTTAATTTTTTAAAAGCCGATTGACCTTCTTGTGGGATGATGTCAGTGGCTGACGTAAAATCAGTAAGCTGGCTTGGTTAAGAAGAAATGGTGAGTGTGTGAAGATAATGGCCATTTGGTAAGGAATTTGAGACAGTCGGATGGACGTCTTCTACCTGAGTTCTTGGTTTTGTATAAAGGCTTTTTTTATCAAGCAATATTGTCATTTCTTTCTCTTAAATGAGTTCGTAATCAGATACTGATATTTTAAAACACATGGGTACTCAAATGTAGTCGGTTTTTCCTGGTTGTTAGTATTCTTCAAAAAGTGATTGATTGATTTGAACGACATGTCAACTATATATATATATATATATATATAAGCAAATAACGGAAAAGAATTCAACAGTAAGGGGAAACATAGTAACAAAGTAATCCAAAATTGATGAATTTATCCGATGAAAAGTCGACGTTGATTGAATGATTGAACGGTTATATGATCTTTCTTTGTATACATTCTACTCCTGTTTTTGTATTTTATTATACTCCCGTTGTTATTCTATCAATACGTATTTCCCTATTTTAAAGTCCAGACGAAGGTTCATTAAAACGGAAACGTTTTAACGTCGACTAAAAATTCATCAATTTTGTATAGCTTGTTTTTTTCAATTTTTCTCCCTATGTATATGTGGCACGATAATAAGCATTAATGTGTGTGTGTATGTATATATATATATATATATATGTGTGTGTGTGTGTGTGTGTGTGTGTGTGTGTGTGTGTGTGTGGATGAATATGTGTGGATCTCTCTGAGTGTTCCTGGATGGGTGGCCAAAGAAGAGATCTTATCTCCGGCATCTTTGAAGCAGCGCCGGAATGTCCAGATGACCTTTGTCTATATTGGCGCGAAGACCACATAAAGAGCTGTGTCCGCGAAAACCTACGAGACCGGAAGAGAAGGATGAAGGATAGCAGTCAATCAGGCGTGAGACTCTGGGGCGGTCAGTTGGGAGTGAGACTCTGAGGCAGGGAGTTGAAAAGTTAGGACGATAACCAGATGAGAGCATTTTTGGTTGCTGTGTTAGATTTTCGCAGAGTTCTCGCGATAGCCATGAACAAAGATGGAATACTAAAGAGTGGTAACTTCACCTTCCTGAGTTTTGCAGTACTAAATCCGTGTTTTTCTGTTTCTTCTTTCCACCCTTTGTTGTTGTAGGTTTGTTATTTTTTAAGCTTTCTTTGTACAACCTGTGAAATGCCCACACGGCCAGGTGTGAGATTTTATCAATGAGGTCCACACCACAACACGAACAGCCAAACCAACAAAACCTGGCATTTGTGGGTATTATTTCACACACACACACACACACACACACACACACACACACACTTACACACACACACACACATATATATATATATATATATATATATATATATATATATATATATATATCAGCGGTGAATATAGGTCATCTATGTTAGTTGGGCTCATATATTTAACATAATTTAATTCATGTAAGATTTAGAGTATAAGAATTTTAGCATCCCGTCACCATCTTTTTCTAAATGCAATTCATCAAATCTCTGTGCCTCTGCAGGTTTGAACAACTAATACTTGACAACTGACCATTCTACAAAAATCAAAACGATATTTTCTCTTTACCTCTCGTATTTTTCAAAACAAATGACATTGAACCAGGTTAAGCACCTGTCCACGTCACCACCAGTTAACCGTTCAATGCTTAGGTCAATGGAAAAGAAGTTAGACTCACAGATGCACACACATACACACACACACATACACACTCACACTGATACACACGCATAGACACTCAAACACTGGCACACACACACACACACACATACATACGGACACACACAAGCACATACAAGCACGCACAGAACGTAAATGAGGCTTGAATCATTTGGGTCTAATGTCGTATAATTAAATTTCCCGATCATCATCACCATCAATTCAAGCTGATAGTACGGATTCCCTTTACTCTCTCTCACCATCCATCCCAATTCGCCTTCGCTCTTTGCAGGTCTTCTTCGCAGCGTCAATCGTCCGCACAGAGCTGATAGGGGTCGGGCAACACATGTTTCCATGTGCATGTCTATAAGAAAACGTTGCTTATGAGTTCGTTCTTACTTCTTCAACTATGCGCTGCATGTCTTGTTTGTTTTACTTTGATGGTTTGTGAGATAGAAAATAAGTTGGAATGCTTCTTCCAGGATTTATTCAGAACAGCATGCAGCTTCCTTGTGTAGTTCCCAAATAACATTTTCTACAAGCGTTTCGTTAAAGTATATGCGGTGCAACTGTGCAGTAGTATTAACACGGTTACAGCTTGAAAGTATTTTCGTGTTATCTTATCAGATAGATCAGATTTCTATACGATCAACAGTCAATAATAGTTTATGTGTTTCCTAGGCGCACACTGAGTTCACATAGGGGCCAATGCTTCTTGCTGTCAGCTCTGTGCTGCAGTGATTTGATTCGAGCTGGTGTATTTGCGAAAAGTGCCTGAGCATCTGCGTAGTCTGCATCCATGATACTTTCTGCAGTACTTTTTACTGTGAAACGATTTTCTTTCATTTAATCTATCAACTTTTGTAGTGCATAATGTAAGCAATTATAAACAAACACAGCCTTAAATTATCTCCTGCAGCAAGACACCAGCAACAATGTAAAGACATTAGTGTCACCGTCGGATGAGTGAACCATTGGTTTTTTGATTTTGTAGAACATCATTATATCGTTAACAGTTTCTTTGGAGAGACTTACCTGGCTTTATCTGGGCCATCTGGCATTCGTGCCGGATGGAGTATCGAAATAAATGGCAGATTCGAAGCCGAAAGGCCCCTAGTTTCGGGTAGGCCACCTTCGGGTGGACGAGCTGCAATATTGACACCTTTGTACCCCTTGTATAGCACTGAACCTTGCTGTCCAGTTTAAGCTATAATCCGGCATACGTGCCTGGACCCAGATTTGGGTCCATGTCCAGCTAGGCTCATCAGGACCACATTGCATTAAGTGGGCCGATGACCAGCATAGACCAGTAGGGCTCGAGCCTTGGCTCGTGTCCGACCTTTCCTCCCCCTAAATCCCCACTTTAAGCTGACCTTCGGGTCATTGACCTTGTGTCGAGTCCTGTCTGGTGGGAGGCAGCGACAAATAACTTCTTTGGAGAAACCATAAGCTTGTAATACTCGATCCGTTTTTCCTTTGCGTAAAAGAAATCGCTAAATTGGCTGGGGTTATAGAATAATCCGACTGCTCCTCTACAGAAAGGTTAAGATCAAACGAGTGTCCCGAGTTTGTAACTAAAAAACCTGATGGTTAGGCTCCAGTCCTGGAGCTTTAAGGAACGTGGAGTGTCCCTTCATTGCTATTACTTCCAAGTCCACCATGACACATCTATGGGTCAGATAGAATAATTTAATCATTTACTATGCCAGAAATTGGCGTAATGATTTGAGTGTTCGCTTTTGGCTCGGGAGATCGGGGTTCAATCCCAGGTCGAGTCATACCAAAAACTCAAAAAATGGTACTTGATACATCCTTGCTTAACACTGAGCATTATAAGGTAAGGGTCAGGGGTAAAATGGAACAATCCAGGAAAAGGAGTAGCGCTCTCCCCTACACCTTGGTATAGTAGCTATCGACAAAGGGAGCCTTCGGGTCACCCTTGACTATGGTCGCCAACTTTACTATGCTAGAAACTATTTAACTGTATCTAAACAAATGACTGATACTAAATCGAATTATTTCATAGCAATACTTAAAACCATTTAACTATGTAAACAAATGATTTAGATTAAATTCAATTATTAGTATTAGATAGCGATTCTTTAAACCATTTAAAGTCATTAGTAATACTTTAAAACATATATTTGCCCAATCAGCTGGGGCTGTAGAATGCACCGATTGCTTCTCTGCAGAGGGGTAAGACTCCCCCAACAAGGAGTTATTGTCATCGCTCCTGACTCCACTCTGGCCCAGAGTGGTAGCAAATGATAAGGTACTATCTATGGATCAAATAGAACTAAACTGTGTGCTTTGCTCAACTAAATCGTTCGAAATAGCATTCTTTGGACATTTAAACTGCGTACTTATGCTAAACTGAATTGTTTGAAATATAACTGTTTTGACATTTAACTCTGTGTAAACAAATGACTGATGTTTAATTAAATTGTTAGTAATACATAGCAAGACTTGGAACCATTTAATTTTGGTGAATAAATTGAATAGTTTGAAATAGAACTGTTTTTGATATTTACACTGTTTACTTATGCTAAACAGAATTGCTTAATTGTTTATATGAATAAAAACGTATTTGGCATTATATACCCTACAATAGTTGATATGCCATAAAACTGAACTAAACTAAACCAAAAACATATAAGTGTACGAATAAATGAAATTTTACTCCTTTAAAAATAAAGTTAGCTACAAACTATTCACTTACAAACCTCATATATATATGTGTGTGTGTGTGTGTGTGTGTGTGAGAGAGAGAGAGAGAGAGAGAGAGAGAGAGAGAGACGGGATTTGGTATTGAATAATCCACACTGTTTGATATGATACAAGACACAACTAAGCCAAAGCTTTGGAGAAATCTACAAATAAAAGTGATAAACAGAAAAAAGATATTTACAACCAAAATTCAGCCGTTAAGTTTCAAGGGTTCGTTACAGTAGGTATAAATTCATTGAGTCTCAAAAGTGTTACATAATACAAGTGAAATAAATAATACATTGCATTTACTACTGGCGAATACGCCTAATCAAACAGAGACACTACTGCATAGTTTGGAACGAGCCGCAGAAGGCATTGGCCTCCATGTCAATGCGCACAAAACTGAATATATGTGTTACAACCAAACGGGCAACATTACCACACTAGACGGAGCCTCTCTGAGGCTAGTGGACAAATTCACCTACCTAGGAAGTAGCGTCTCATCAACAGAAAACGACATCGACACACGGCTGACGAAAGCATGGACGACTATAGATAGGCTCTCAATAATATGGAAATCAGACCTGACAGATGAAATGAAGCGCAGTTTCTTCCAGGCAGCGGTTGTATCGATACTGCTATATGGATGCACTACATGGACGCTAACCAAACGGCTGGAGAAGAAACCTGACGGCAACTACACAAGAATGTTGAGAGCAATATTGAACAAGTCCTGGCGACAACACCCCACGAGACGCCAACTGTACGGCCACCTGCCTCCCATCACGAAAACTATACAGGTCAGACGAGCAAGACACGCCGGACACTGCTGGAGAAGCACATATGAGCTCGTAAGTGACGTACTACTATGGACCTCCACATATGGCCAAGCAAAAGCAGGACGACCTGCACGAACTTACATACAGCAGCTATGTGACGACACAGGATGTAACCCAGAAGACCTGCCGGAGGCGATGAACGATAGGGAAAAGTGGCGAGAGATGGTCAAGGATATACGTGCTGGCGGCACGACATGATGATGATGATGACTAACTAAACAGCTACTTAAGTAATCGCAGTTAGGATTAAAGATAACAGTAATTAAAGATTAAATTAAATGAATCACATTAACTCCGAAATGTCAACTGATTTTTTTAAGTGTTTGGATTAACAATTATTGACCTCTGAACGTTGCTTAAGAAAACTTTACTGATTCAAAAAAGCTTATACCATTGAATTATAATTATTTTTATTAGCGTTATTATATTATGTTAATGTCATTACCTAAGAACAATGATAATAAGTAATAAATTCAGGAGCATTATGGTTTGAGTGTTCGCCAATGGCCCGGGAGACCGGAGTTCAATACCAGGTCGAGTCATCGCAAACACTCAAAAAATAATGTTTGATGCTTCCTCACTTATTACTCAGCATTATAAGATACGGATCAAGGGTCAGTGGAGCAATACAGGGTCAGTAGTAGCACCTTCCCCAACACCCCGGTGTAGTGGCTATTGAAAAAGGAACCTTCGGGTCGCAAACGTCTTCGGTCAGCCAACTTATATATAAATATGTATATAATGTAACAAAAAATATCAAAAGACAGTATTCAACTGCCAATATCAATTTATTTTGACTCCACAGTTTTTGACAGAAATAGCAGCTGTTGCTGATTCTGGGCGCTCCAATTCTTGTGACTTAGTCTTTCTTCGAATTCAATCCAATAGTTCGTCGGTGTCAGATAATTTTATGTGACATGCGGTCAATTTTTAAGCTGAATAAAGTTTGTTTGGGTTCAGAGTTTTCTTTCTTCTCAGCTGGTTACCTAACTAAGGCTAGACAGCCAAATCTGCCTTAAATTTATTCATGCTTGATCGTAGAAGAGATAGATTGATGCCGATCCAAAAGCCATAGAAGTTAAATACAAATAGCCTTGTTCAGGTTTTGAACTCGAGTCTCCGATTGCATTTCCTGCAACGATAGAAGTTGCACTAAAAACATCTTTAAGTAAGTGAACATTTGTGTGTGTGTGTGTGTGTGTGTGCGTGGGTATATGTGTGTGCCAATGTGTGTGTGCGTGCATGTGTTCACGAGTTTGTGTGTGCGTGGATGCCTGTGTGTCCGTGTTCATGTGTGTGCGTATGTGTGTATGAGTGTGTGTATGTGCGTGGGTACGTGGATGTGGGTGGGTGCGTGTGTGAGTGGGTGGGTGCATGGTTGTGCGTGCGTGTGCGTACGTTCGTGGGTGGGTGCACGCTCACGTGTGTGTGTGTGTGTGAATGTGTGCGTATGTGTGTTTGTATGTGCGAATAATGTGTGTGTGTGTGTGTGTGTGTGTGTGTGTGTGTGTGTGTGTGTGTGAACGTATGACTGTAGCCTAGGGAAAACAGTACATCACTGCGGGATATTTATTAAAGCAATAAACGTAAAATGTTCAAATAAAACAATATTCAATCCAATTCGTCTTGAATTTTTTGAGACCCGTATTCGCGCTGAATATCAATTTTATAATCTTCCTTTTTTTTTTCTTTCTTTCGTTTGGTTTTATGGCATATCAACCATTGTAGGTTATTTAATGCCAAATCCTCTTTATACATATATATTAAATATATATGATTTGGTTTGGTTTTATGTCATATTAACCATTGTAGGTTATTTAATGCCGGATCCTCTTGATATGTATTTATATCAAATATATATGATTTGGTTTGGTTGGGTTTTATTGCATATCAACCATTGCAGGTTATTTATTGTCAAATCCTTTTAATACATATATATTAAATATATGATTTCTAAACAAATTTTGTAAATAACATATAAATGAGACCGAGCTCATTTTCTTCACACAGTCAAATGGTTCAACTTATTTCTACGCGAAAACGAATGATTCTATTTTTTTGCACACAGTTTAATGTTTTCAAGTATTGCTTTGTATTACTAACAATTCAATTAAACATCTGTCATTTGTTTACACACAGTTAAATGTAAAAACAGTTGTATTTCAAACAATTCAGTTTTGCAAAAGTACACAATTTAAATATCAAGCAGTTCTTTTTTACCTATAGATAGGACCTTATCAGGTGCTACCACTCCGTGCCAGAGTAGACCTGGGAGTGATGGCAATGAAAGGGTACTTCGCAATCCCCAAAGCTCCAACATTACCGTAGCCTCACCCTCAGGTTGTATAGTGTCATATCCAGGATACTCGTTGGGGAAGTCTTACCCATCTGCAAAGATTCAGTTGGTCCACTCTGCAGCTCCAGCCGACTGGGCCATCCAGGACACTCGTTAGGGAAGTCTTACGCCTCTGCAGAGATGCAGTTGGTGAATTCTGCAGCCCCAGCCGATTGGGCTCTCTCGGACACACGTTGAGAGAGTCTTAGCCTTCTGCAGAGATTCAGTCGGCATATTCTGTAGTCCCAGCCGACTGGGCAATTTTTTTTTTAATCTTTCAAATTCTCAAAATAACGGAAATCACTAACTACGGGACAAAGTAAGGACAAACTCACAAGCAATGTTCCTCCATTGACTCTTACACATAAACACACCACTGTTGGCCAACCAGCAACTATTGACATTCATCAATTGTGTGAACACTGGATACCATCAAGAAAATTTGTGTGTACGCGCTTGCATGGGTGTGTATGCATGTGTCTGTGTTTATAATATAGAAAAACTCTCATAAAATTTAGATTTTTAAGAAACTTTGTTGGTGAGCGCGTGCGCATACGTGTATATGTGTGTCGTTGTATGTCTCTGTGTGTATTTGTGATATGAAAAATTCTTGATCTAATAGAGACTTTTCTTTTCTCTTTTTATGTACGTGTCTATGTCTGTGTGCATGTATGTGCTTGCGTTTGCATACGTTTGTTTATATATGTATGTGCATTGAAAAAATTCCCAGGTAACCTAATTCAGGTTTTTCTTTTATTGTGTGTGTGTGTGTGTGTGTGTGTGTGTGTGTGTGTGTGTGTGCATCTGTGTGTGTGTCTACGTGCTTGTATGTGCTCGCGTTTGTATACATGTGTTTGCGTATACAGAAAAATGTCTCAGGTAAACTAATTCAGATTTTTCTTTTTTGTCTCTTTCATAGTGCGTATACGTGCGTGTATGAGTGTGTGCGCACGTGCGTGTGTGTGTTTATGTGTGTGTGTGTGTGTGTGTGTGTGTAATTCTCTATGAGAAAAACACAAACTGTTTGTTGTCATTCACTTATAAATTGCGCCAATCTTACCAAACGTATCTTTCGATAAAAAAGACTTTCCCACATTCGTTGAAAAGCACACAATAAAACTGTGTGTCGCTTAACCACTAGGACACGGATCGTTCAATGCACTACGATACTGAACGATTTACTAACAATTTACAATTTGACGCTATTAAACTTAAAAAAGTATAAATCCATCTCTTCTCCCTCATCTATCAGTAAATAGAAGGGTAGATTGGTTTGGTTTGGTTTGGTTTTATTGCATAGCCTATCAACCATTGTAGGTTATTTAATGGCAAATCCATTTTTAAACATATAAACAGTTCTATTTCAAACAATTCAGTTTAGCATAAGTACATTTTTTTGTTGACACACAATTAGATGTCAAAACAGTTCAATTTCAAGTAATTCAGTTTAGCATAAGTACACAGTTTAGTTCTATTTGACTCATAGATAGGACCCCATTCTGCAGCCCCCAGCTGACTGGGCCAGAAGGGTAGATTTGGCACTTTTGCTTTGGGGCGAATAGATTGGGTAAATACGTACCAAAATTGTCGGTGGGGCTTAGAATAAGCCGATTGTATCCCTTGCTAAGAGATAAGGTCTCTAACCAAAAGTGGTATTCTGGGTATGATACCAAGCTGTATTGAATGGTGAGAGTCCAGTTCTGGAGCCCAGAAAAGTGTGCAGTCCCTGTGTAATATATTGCCTGGATTGGCGGTGAACACGACGGATCAAGTTGACAGATAAATCCGGTTGTAGATAAAATCAAAAAAAGAACTGCCGGAAAACAGAAATGCGTTGGCGTGATACACGAGACATAAAAAATGCGTGAGTATAAACCGTGACCAATGGAAACCAAATAATGCGTGGGCGTGATACCCGAGGCTTAAAAAATGCGTGGGTATAAGCCGTGACCAATGGAAAGCAAATAATGCGTGGGCGTGATAGCCGAGGCTTAAAAAATGCGTGAGTATAAACCGTGACCAATGGAAAGCAAATAATGCGTGGGCGTGATAGCCGAGGCTTAAAAAATACGTGAATATAAACCGTGACCAATGGAAAGCAAATAATGCGTGGGCGTGGTAGCCGAGGCTTAAAAAATACGTGAGTATAAACCGTGACCAATGGAAAGCAAATAATGCGTGGGCGTGATAGCCGAGGCTTAAAAAATGCGTGGGTATAAGCCGTGACCAATGGAAAGCAAATAATGCGTGAGCGTGATAGCCGAGGCTTAAAAAATGCGTGAGTATAAACTGTGACCAATGGAAAGCAAATAATGCGTGGGCGTGATAGCCGAGGCTTAAAAAATACGTGGGTATTAGCCGTGACCAATGGAAAGCAAATAATGCGTGGGCGTGATAGCCGAGGCTTAAAAAATGCGTGAGTATAAACCGTGACCAATGGAAAGCAAATAATGCGTGGGCGTGATAGCCGAGGCTTAAAAAATACGTGAGTATAAACCGTGACCAATGGAAACCAAATAATGTGTGGGCGTGATAGCCGAGGCTTAAAAAATACGTGGGTATTAGCCGTGACCAATGGAAAGCAAGCAATGCGTGGGCGTGATACCTGAAGCCTGAAAAATAAGTGAGTACAAACCGTGACCAATGGAAAGCCAATAATGCTGTAGGCGTGATAGCCGAGGCTTAAAAATACGTGGGTATAAGCCATGGCCATTGGAAAGCAAGCAATGCGTGGGTGTAAACTATGGCCAATGAAAAACAAGCATTTTGTGGGTGAAGATGCATGGCCATATAGGTCGTGAGGGAGTTTTAAGATTATATAAGGTCTAGAATTGTGGCTGAAGTTCAGTTTCGGTTGGCTGGTCCGACTCCCGGCAGGTCCTTTGCATGTACGAACTCTCTGCGACTGCTCTAAATAAGTGTCACCGTCAAAGAATAAAACATACGATTATATTTTTATATATATACGTGTTCCTTGTTAAGATCCGACTGTAGTGTACAATTTCTTCGTTGTAATTACCTCCTGGGCCAGTCTAACCCTCATCTGTTGGTTAAATAGGTAAATAGATAATTTACTAAGATTTATGCTTAGATGTGGTAGATGGCCGTATGAATGGGGCTTCCAATGAGACTCGAACTCACTTGTGAAAATTTGCTAGTCTAGCTAGCCAACAATTACACCACCCGAGGTGCCACTCTAATTTAAATAGATTTGTTTGAAATAATGTTTAAAATCAGCTAGAGTCCTGGAGGGCTGGGGAAACTTGCTGCCACTCAGATTCCGGTAAAAGATACCAAATAACTCTGGGGTGAAAAGTTGCATTGAATGAAAATATATATATATATATATATAGAGAGAGAGAGAGAGAGAGCACACAGTTATATGATTTCATGTCTTCCTATCTCATATGAATAATTTTCAAACAGTTCTACTTGGAATAGAGATATTATCAATCTATTATAGATGTGACCCAAACAGATACTACCTCTTTTAGTCAGAGTGGACCTGGAAGGGGTACTCGACACTTCCAAGATCTCCCAAACTATCAGATGCAATTTAGTATACAATAGGGGAAGAGAGTCTTAGCCATTTGCTGGGGATACAATCTGACTAAGCACCTAGCTGTATGGCTAACTAGTAATATAACCTAGCTTCATTAGCCTTAGTGCACCATTCAGTCTAGGAGAAGGAAACCTCTGAATTCAACCCAGCTATACAAAAAAATGATCTTGTGCCGTACCTAGTTCGTGACGTAGGGGTTTTAAAAAATGCCTTCTATATTTGATTCATTACGTGAGCTGAGTAAATTTAAGACGTTTGTAAGATTTAGTGCACAAGTTAACACCGAGAAATTTTGCATCAAGCTAATATTATATACTTTTTTGACTGTAAACGAAACAATCTCTCTTTTTCCTTTTTTTTTTCCTTTTTTTAACCACTTGGGCAGTTATTTTTCGAGGAAAGCAAACAATTAAAATTCCTGCTAAAAATAGATGGCCACTGTTCCTAGAAAATGATAAAAAAAAATAAAATTGAAAGCGAGCATTTGATATTTGCTACGATCAAAATAACTGTAGGAAAAATGAAGAAGTTCAGTCGTCTGTTTAATTCATAATGAAAGTTTTGGCTTTGTTCGGTTAAATATACAAGAAAAAATAAAAATAAATAAAAGAAAAGAAAATATTTGGTTCAATTTTATTGAGAAATTGAATAAAAGTAAGACTGTGTTCCGAACAAAATCAGTTTCGTTTCAGTTGAATGAGTAGTTTCATATATATATATATATATATATATATATATATATATTATTCATTACTTGTTTGACTTAGTTTGCACTTTTTCTTTTTTGTGGGTGTGGAGAGGGTTTCTTTTGAACGTCTAAAAAAATCTTTTTTTTATTGACAAAGGAGTGAAGTTTTCTTTATCATATGGCGGTCACCTGGAAACATTTTGAAGATTAGTACTGACATGTTTCAATATGTATAAATTGATTATTATTATTATTATCAAAATTATTATTAATCATCATCATCACCATCATCATCATCATGTCGTGCCGCCAGCACGGATATCCCTGACCCTCTCCCGCCACTCCTCCCTTTCATTCATCGCCTCCGGTAGGTCTTCAGGGTTACATCCTGAGTCCTCACATAGCTGCTGTATATAAGTTCGAGCTGGTCGTCCTGCTTTTGCTTGGCCATATGTGGGGGTCCATAGGAGTACATCGCTTATGAGCTCGTCCTTACTTCTCCAGCAGTGTTCTGCGTGTCTGGTTCGTCTAACTTGTATAGTTTTCGTGATGGGAGGCAAGTGGCCGTATAGTTGGTGTCTTGTGGGGTGTTGTCGCCAGGACTTGTTCAATATTGCTCTCAACATTCTTGTGTAATTGCCGTCTAGTTTCTTCTCCAGCCGTTTAGTCAGCGTCCATGTAGTGCATCCATATAGCAGTATTGATACAACCGCTGCCTGGAAGAAACTGCGTTTCATTTTATCGGTCAGGTCTGATTTCCATTTGATCGAGAGCCTATCGATAGCTGTCCATCCTTTCGTTAGTCGTGTGTCGATGTCTTTTTCGGTTGATGAGACGCTACTTCCTAGGTAGGTGAACTTGTCTACTAGACTCCGCTCTTCCTACTCGTTCACGTCCCGTCGTCTCTCGTTGCTCCTTTATTATTAATATTATTGTTAATATTATTATTCCAATCCTTTTTCGTTTGATGTATCAACTTCTTCTTCTTCTTCTTCTTCTTCTTCTTCTTCTTCTTTCTTTCTTTCTTTCTTTCTTTTGATTTGCCTTCTTCTTCTTCTTCTTCTTCTTCTTCTGCTGCTGCTGCTGCTGCTGAATGAGGGATGATGATTATTCATCAGGGTGAGCTACCAGTAGACACCCAGATGCTTTGAGGTGTGTCAAACTCTTAATTTCGGATGTGCAGTCGCTTTGACCGTAAGAAGAAAACGTGGGATGACGCGACGAGTCTCAATACTCTTGTTGAAAGAACTGCAAAGCAGCAAGCTCGTGTTCTTCACCCACTCAAAAGTTGATATACCCAACCATTTCACTCACCAGACCGTGATGTAATCTTGGCAGAAAACTTATGTGTTTTTGGAAACAGAAATTCGGTAATTCACCATCAACCCTAACCCTAAACTTAACCCTAATTGATTCACCAATTTTAATATTACTTCAGCCATTTTCCTGGAAAGCTATGGAAATATTCTTCATCTTCTTTATTTTCCTTTACTTTTGTTTATTACTCTTCGTAACACATCACAATACATTTTGCAATATTTGAAAACACACATGTAGGTATAAAATTCGATAAATCTTTCCGCGAATGAGTTTTTTTATCAACCTTCTTCTTCTTCTTCTTCTTCTTCTTCTTCTTCTTCTTCTTCTTCTTCTTCTTCTTCTTCTTCTTCTTTCATTTGATGTGCCAACTTCCTCTTTGGGTCCCTCTCTTTGCGTGTTGTGTATGTATATGCATGTGTGTGAGTGTATGTCTATGTGTACGTGTGTATACGTATGTGTGTGTATGTGCGTGCTTGCGTGTGCATGTGTGTATATGTATATGCATACGTGAGCGTGCGTGTGCATGTATATATATATATATGTGTGTGTGTGTGTGTGTGTGTGTGTGTGTGTGTGTGTTTTAACAGATGAGAATAACATGTGAAAAAGGGCAATTAACAAAAGTCACACAAACGAAAAATTTCAGTGTGTTATTATCAATAAAAATGTGATTATAAAATAAAAAATAAAATTTCTTGTAATCTAATTAAGTGGTGGCAGGTTTCACATTTTCTAAAAGGTTGACACACCTGAAACTACAAACTCCTGATATACGTTATCTTTGTTTAATGGCATATCACACCTTCGTGGGTTATTTAAAGCCAAAAGCATCTTTATAGAAGAGTTGTGGCATCCTTTAAAACATAAATGACGGAGGGGGGGCGTCAAAGGGTATTTGTCCAGATGTAAACAAAATGGCACGACTGAAGTGCGGACTCGCGTGCAACGAAGTCACAGTCCAGTACGTTAGCTACTACGCCACGGGGACTCAATTACAAACTTTAAAAAATGTTCAATGATTACGCATTTCATTATCTAAACTTATCTTTCTTAATTATTACTTTTTTTTTTTCTCTTCATACAATTTCTGTTGCTTCTTTGTGTCAAGTACAAGGTGAGATAGACATTTACCAAGCTGAGAATAGGACAAAGTATGGGGCCCCCAGTGAGAATCGACATTACTAACAATCGTCGAGTAGTCTATTTTACCATTATTTGCATCACACGAGGTGGCAAGTGGTAACTGTCTAAAGTTTTTCGAATTCTTTTAATAAAGTATTTTCATTATGAGAAATTTTGATTAGCCGTTTTTTGTTTTTTGTTGTTTTTTTTGTTGCTTTTTTTTTTTTTGTTTTTTCCATCTTAATTTTCCGGTTTGTTTACTGCTGGTAGTGGTAGGAGGAAGAGGAAAAGAAGGAGGAGGAAGAGAAAGAGAAAGAGTTGCATTATTAATATCATCAGTAGTAGTAGGGAGTGATAGTAGTAGTAATTGCATTATTATTAGTAGCAATTTTTAAAAGTAGATCCATTATTAGTATCATAATAATAATAATTATTAGTAGTAGTAGTATCATAATAATAATAATAATAATAATAATAATGATTATTATTATTATTATTATTATTATTATTATTATTTGTAGTAGTAGTAGTGGTAGTGGTGGTGGTGGTGGTGGTGGTAATTGCTATATTATTAATAATTGTAGGAGCTATATAGTTATTAATATTAGTTGTAGTAGCTGAATCATTACGATGAGTTGTTGTAATTAGATTTTTAAGAGTAGTAGTAGATGAATGTTATTTTTATTAATAGTAGCAATAATTGTATTATTAATAATCGGAAGAAAAAGTAATAGTAGTAATAGTAGTAGTAGTGGCATTATTATAATTAGTCGTCATCGCTGAATTATTATGTATTACCAGTTGCAGTATTATTATTAGAAGAATACACCGACTGCATCTCTACAGAGGGATAAGACCTCCCCCTCCAACGAGTGTCCTGATATGACACGAAACAATCTAATGGTGAGGCTCCAGAAATGCTGGAGCTTTGGGGAATGCGAAGTCCCTCTTTATTGCTATCACCCCCAGGTTCACTCAGGACCGGAGTGGTAGCACCTAATAGGGTCCTATCTATGGGTTAAATAGAACTAGACTGTTATTACGCTAAACTGAATTGTTTCAAATAGAACTGTTTATATATTTAACAGTGTAAATAAAAAACTATACTTATTTTATACTGAATTGTTATGAAATAGAACTGTTTGATCATTTAACTGCATTAACAAATGATTAATGTTTAATGGAATTGTTAGTGATACATATAAATACTTAGAATCATTTAACTTTTTTGACATGCTAAACTGAATTGTTTGAAATAGAACTGTTTTTACATTTAATTTTGTATAAACAAACCTTTTTAAACCACTGACTATGTGAAAACAAGACTGTACTTATGCTAAACTGAATTGTTTGAAATTAAGTGAAACCATTTAAATGTGTGCAAAAAAAAAACAAGCTCAGATTTGTTTTCAAATATATATAAAAATTGTACCTGTTTGAAATCCATCTGATTTTGACATTTAAACTGTATATATGCTTAACTGAATTGTTTGAAATGGAACTGTTTATATGTATGAAAATGGATTTGGCATTAAATAACCTACAATGGTTGATATGCCATAAAACTCAACCAAACCAAATCATATATATTTAATATATATGTATGAAGAGGATTTGGCATAAAATAACCTACAATGGTCGATATGCTATAAAACCCAACCAAACCAAATCATATATATTTAATATATATGTATCAAGAGGTTTTGGCATTAAATAACCTGCAATGATTGATATACCATAAAACAAAATCAAACCAATAAAAGTATTAACTGTTGTCTTAAGTTGTTTACAATTGTATCTTCATTATAATTTTTTTAAGTACGAATACCAAATCTGGTAGCTCTATATCAAACCATTTTGTGATCTATGGAGGACAGACAACCAACCTCTTCATAATTTTTTATGTAGATCTGTTCACTTAACAGAGAGAAACGGAAGTGATTAAAACTGAAAAGGAAGTGTTTAATGGAACGCGGACACAACTCTCTTCACAATACACGCTTTACGTAATGTCCATAAGACTTTGTAACTATGGGATTAGTAAACCTTTCGTACACGCGACGCCTGAACGTCCCTTAACTTAAACTATTTAAAGTGATGTGATAAAGCCTCGCCCCCATCCCTGAGAGATAGTGTGCGCCTGCATCCCAGAACACATGACCCGAGTAATTTCGCTAAAAAATGAATTCACTCCTCAGCTTAAATCCGCTTTGTACGGGGATCTCAGACATGCGGCCCTTTCACCGCACCCGGTCCGGAAATTACTTTTCTATGGCACGTAACATTTTTCGCTTGTTTGTTTGCTTACAAACATGATAAGAAGTAGATCTGGCCGCTCACATTGCTGTAGCAGAAAAAAATATTTTTAAAAAAATATAACATGATAAGAAGTAGATCTGGCCGCTCACATTGCTGTAGCAGAAAAAAATATTTTTAAAAAAATATAACATGATAAGAAGTAGATCTGGCCGCTCACATTGCTATAGCAGAAAAAAATATATAAATTATATTGATATTATATGACAGAGACACACACTTGGAAATATAGTCTATATGCTATATATAATAGTATGAAATCTATTTTACAAATATAAATAAACATATATTATTTCAGCATATATCAGGAGGAAACAATGGGTGTCACATTTCTTCAGTGCCTAGAGACGAGATACCACTGATCGGGAGAAAAGAGGGGGTAACTGCAATTTCACAATGCCTATAAACAAGCCTCCACTAATCGGGAGAAAATAGGTGGTACAGCAGCAGTTCCACAGTCCCTATAAACATGCCACCACTGATCGGGAGAAAATAGGAGGTGCTGAAGCAGTTCCACAGTGCCTATAGACAAGCCACCACCGATCGGGAGAAAATAGGGGGTGGAGCAGTTCTACTGTGCCTGTAGACGAGCTACTACAGATCGGGAGAAAATAAGGGGGAATGCATTCCCCCTCTGCCTGTAGACGAACTAACGTTGCAGTTAACACACATAAATAGAAAATGTATGATTTGCATAGTTTCTTCCTTTAAGTGTGTATCAACCTTCGTGGGTTATTTAATGCCAAATCCATCCTTGCAAAAGAACAGTAAAGGTAATATTTTACTAATAAACTCACGGATAGTTTCATAACTTTACTTTGCCCAGTCGGTTGTGGCTGTAGAATACACCGACTGCATCTCTGCAGAGGGGTAAGACTCACCCAATGGATATGACACTAAAAAATCTGATGGTGAAGCTCCACTAATGCTAGAGCTTTGGGGAATGTGGAATTCGCCTTCATTGTCAACGCTCCCAGGTCAACTCTGAGTCGAATAGAACCAAACTGAATTGTTTGAAATAGAACTGTTTTGACATTTAAACTACGTACTTATGCTACACTGAATTGTTTTAAATGGAACTATTTTTGTATGCTAAACTGAATTGTTTCAAATAGAACTGTTTTTGACATTGAAACTGTGCTTACGCTAAACTGAATTGTTTGAAATAAAACTGTTTTGACAAAAACTATACTCATACTAAAGTGAATCGTTAGAATTAAAACTGTTTAACTAAACTGAATAGCTTGAAATAGAAATGTTTTTGACAATTAAACTATGTACTTGTGCTGACTGTATTGTTTGAAATAGAACTGTTCATTTGTATAAAAATTTATCTGGCATTAAATAACCAACAAAGATTGATATGTCATAAAACCCAAACAAACAAACAAACAAACAAATTCATAACCAAGAATACCTGAACGGATGACTAAAAGGTAGACTACACTGATCTACCTGTCTGAACTTTTGAGATGAGGTTTGATGTGTATTATTTTGGTTGTGATTTTTGGGACTGTTGTCCTTATCTTTATTATGGTTAATTGAAACACGACAGTTCAGTCGATGTATCCTCCGACCTTCCTCAGATGTCCTATGCCCAGATAAACAAGCGGGAAGGCCCGAGGATACAACAGCCGGAACGTTGTGTTTCAAATTACCACAATAAAGATGAGGACAATAGTCCGAAAAATCACTACCAAAATGATATACACTGATCTAGAAAAGAAACTATCACAAACAGCTATAGACCTATGATGTGGAAAATCCTAACCGTACAGATCGATTGCTGAGAACTGTTTCCTGGAGAATAGAAAGGAGGCCACGAGGTAACCAAAGGAACAGTTTACTTGCTATGATCAGCACAAGCTAGATGAGAGCAAAGCGAAGCGGAAAAGAGTAGCCATGGCGTAGATTGACTGCAGAAATACCTATTATATGGCCCCGCAAACCGGATTGTACATTATCTGAAAATGTACAAAATATTCAACAAAGTTATAAAATTCATCACAGAAGCCATGAAAAACTGGAAAGTGGAATTAATAGCAAGTAAAAAAAACTTTAGCAGTGGTGAAAATCCAGAGAGGCATCTTCCAGGGTGGTGCGCTGTCACCATTACTATTTGTAATAACAATGATGCCACTCAGTTACATACTCGGGAAGTACACTGGAGGCGATAGAAATTTTAAGAAAACAAGAAAAGATCAATCACCTTATGTACATAGATAACATCAAGCTGTTTGCAAAAAATGAAAAAGAATTGGAGACTGATTCAAACAATAGGAATATACAGCCAGGATTTAGGAATGGAATCTGGCATAGAAAATGTACCATGCATATAATGAAAAGTTGAAAAAGACAAATAACAGAAAGAAGGGAAATGCCAAATCAAGAAAGAATCAGAAAGCTTGAAGAAAAAGAAAATTACAAATGCTTGAGAATATTGGAAGCGGACACCATTAAACAAGCTGAGATTTTTTTTAAATAAGAAAAGAGTACCTCAGATAAACGAAAAAAATTCTCAAAATCAAACTCAACTGCAGAAATCTGATCAAAGGAATAAATACGTAGGCAGTACCCCTTTGTAAGATATTTGGAACCATTCTTGAAAGGGAACTGAAAGGAACTCAGACAAATCGACGAGAGGATAAGAAGAGGACGATACACAAAGCCTTGCGTCCAAGAGATGACAAAAACAAACTATATGTCAAGAAAAGAAGAAAGAATATGATACGCCAGCATTGAAAATAACATGAATGCATCAATACGATGACTCGAAGACTAGATTCAAAAGAGCAAAGAAAGACTAATTACAGCGGTCAGTAAGAACTGACAATATTTGGACAAACAGAACAATAGTTACGAAACATAAATGAAAAGAAAAACAACAGTCTGGATATTTCAAGTGAAAAACTGTTGAAATTTCATACGAGAACAAGTGGACAAGGCTACGAAAGGGAAACTTTAAAAGGGAAACTGAATCTTTTCTCATAGCAGCACAAAATAACGCCATAAGGGCCAATCATATTAAAGCGAAAAACAATGATACGCAACTGAATTGCAAATGTAGGTTGTGTGGTGACAGGGACGAGACGATCAATCACATAATTAGCGAATGTAGTAAGAGTACAAGATTAGACATGACTAGGTGGGAAAAGTGATTCTCTAGGAATTGTGCAAGGTTTGGTATGGGTTCTTTGTTTAATGGCATATCAACCTTTGTAGGTTATTTAATGCCAAAGCCATCCTTCTTGAAGAATAGTAATACTATTTAAGGTATCTTTGTTTAATGTCATATCAACCTTTGTGGGCTATTTAATGCCAAAGGCATCTTTCTAGAAGAACAATAGTGGTACTATTTAACCCATAACTGGGAAGATAAGACGGTTCACACTTTTCCCAACGGTATTTGTCCGAAAGTGAACGTAATAGCGCGACTGGAGTTCGAACTCGTTTACTACAATTCCGCAGTCCATCGCTTTGATAATGATACCACGAGGAAACCCTCCAATTATGCAAGAAAGTGAAATTTGACTATACTTCCATATGGTATATGCATAAACTAGAATCCGTCCTAGAAAATGAGACCCAAAACATTAACTGGGATTTTCGAATACAAATGCATGACCTAATCCCAACCAGAAGACCAGACTTAGTGTTAATTAACAAAAAAAAAAAAGATCTTACCATCCAGTGTATTTGGCCGTCCCAGCAGACGACAGAATAAAAATAAAAGAAAGCGAAAATAGAGAAAAGTACTTCGACCTTGCCCGAGAACAAAGAGAGCTGGAGAACATGAGGGCTTTAGAGATACCAATTGCAATCGGCGCACTTAGAACAGTCCCAAAATTGTGGAAAGAGGACTGAAAGGTAACGAATCAAGACCATCTTAACTACAGAATTAAGAAAGAAAAATACAAATGATGGGTTTAGGTTTATTCGTTTAACGGCATATCAACTTTTGTTGGTTATCTAATGCCAAAGGCACCCTCCTAGAAGAACAGTGGTGGTACTATTTAACCCATAGCTGGGAGAATAAGACGGTTCATACTTTTCCCAACGGTATTTGTCCGAAAGTGAACGTAATAGCGGAACTGGAGTTCGGACTCATTTAGTCCATCGCTTTGACCATTACACCACAAGAACAACCTCTCAATACAAATGAGAAAATTTGCAAAAAATGTGTTCGATGTCAATATAGAAGAGTCGATATAAAACCTAAAAAATGTATTCATAAATACTAGAAATCTTTTACTTGATTTTTCATGTGATTGATCGATTAATTGATTGATTGATTTTAATGACATATCAATTTTTCTGGGGTTATTTTAAACTTACAGGCTGAAGGATCGAATATAGTGTTCGCTAATGATAACGTTTTTGTAGTTTCTTAAGTTTTGGGCACATGGTTATATGATACTAAAAATTCCTTTCCAATATATTTTGCAAACAAATTCTATTTGATCCATAGATGAGACCCAAACAGATACTACTGTTTTGGAACTGAAGCCTTATCACCAGATGCTGCCTACATGTCATATTCAGGACACCCCTTTTTGAACAGCGGGGGTGTCTTCGCATTGAGCAAGAGATACAGTCAGCATATTCCGAGCCCCGAGCCCGAGCAATGACATTTCATGGGATTCATGACATAATATCAGACTTATATATATATATATATATATATATAATTGAATAAGCAAATTGTCTGAAAACGATTTTTCACGAATCAAAAAAGGACTCAGTAGCGGCCACAAGAATTTAATAAAACCTAAAATGAATGAACGTTTACTCAACTCTCTGTGGTAGTCTCCTTATTGATAGTTTAATACTTTCTTTAAAAACAGTTACAATCCTCAAAGCACACACACACACACACACACACATATATATATATATATATATATATATATATATATATATATATATATATATGTAACGTGTTTGTTACCCGGTCAAGAATGACGATTGAGTCTTATTCAGGAGCAAGCGACAGCAAGATCCTTTTTGCATTGTAAAACTTTTTATTGACCTACAAACTACAATATACAAGTAAACAACACTCTAAAAAAAGAAATAAAATGTTGCCCACTCTGAATAATAATGAACTGAATTTTTTTTAACTGAAATTCATTACAGACTATTCATTTAAAAAACAACAACATCCTATTGACTCACCCCTACATAAATACATTGGCAATGTTGTTCAAGTCCTTTTAATGTCTTCGTTATTCTTTTTTATTTTATTTAATTTTATTTTTTACTTGGTTTAAAACCGTCTGCAGTTATTTCTATCGTTCCCATGGCTATATTTAAAATTTTCCTTTGAAGCAACAGACAGAAATACCCGGGAACGTACTGACGAGAATAGCAAGTTGTGGTAAATTTAGATTTTCAAAATATTTTATTAGGTGACATCCATTAAACCGACGAACAGATCTCACGCATTGAAGAGTTCCGAATGGGAGTATTGTTCTTTTTGTTATATTGTTTCCTTCTTCTTCTTCTTCTTCTTCTTCTTCTTCTTCTTATTATTATTATTATTATTATTATTATTATTATTATTTATTTATTTATTTATTTATCTATTTATTTATTTCAAATGACTCGCCTCGGTATGCAATAATGAACTGGTTCACATTCTGTTAGTCAGTACGAACGCTGTTGTGTGCAATGGTATGAATATTTATAAAAATACGTCTCTTCAGCGTAAACTTAAAAGCTTGAACGGTGTTAGTCAGAAATTTCGTTCCTGACTGGGCGCTGCAATTATGTGACTTCATCGAATGTTATTCAGGACAGATCGGAATGAATAAGCATTTTGGAGAGTGGGATCACACTGGGACTCTGTGAACTGATAGGAATAACAATAAAAATGTGGTCTTTGAACTGCTGTGCTTAATAGTTGCCTGGGTTGGCCACACTTTTTCGGCTGGCAAACGACTTTTAGATTGTCTAGATTAAAATGATCGACCCCAAATTAAATATATATATATATGGGGAGGTTAGTTGATTGGCTGGTTGGTTATTTTGTTTTACAGCATATCAACCCTTTTGTTTTACAGCATATCAACCCTTTTCGGGTCACTTAATGCCGAATTAAATGATTTTGGTTTGGGTTGTATTTATGGCATATCAATTATTGTAGGTCATATAAAGCCAAATCCATTTTTTATACATATAAATAGTTTTATTTCAAACAATTCAGTTTAGCATAAGAAGTTTCTTGTTTACATACAATTAAATGTAAAGACGGTTCTATTTTAAACAATTCAGTTTAACCAAAGTACACAGTTTAAATGTAAAAAAAAAGTTCTATTTCAAAAAATTCAGTTTAGCATAAGTAAACTTTAGTTTTGTTTGAACATAGATAGGACCCTATCAGGTACTAACACTCTGAGTCAGAGTGAGCCTGGAAGCGATGGCAATAAAGGTGTACTCTGCAATCTCCAAAGCTCCAGCATTCCTGACGTCTCACCATCAGATTGTTCAGTGTTATATCCAGGTCACTCATTTGGTGTGGGATCTCTGCAGAGATACAGTCGGTATATTCTACAGTCCCAGCCGACTCGACCAGTGTGTTTATGTATGTATATGTGTTGTATAATCACAACCACTATACATACACATATGCATGCAGCCACATATTCAACACAATAAAGACGAGCGGACACATACAAAATATACCTCTCAATTTATTGAAAAGGTTGTGTGTGAGAGGGAGTTGGAGACCGAACAAAGATTGCAACATTTTGACACCCCAACTATTCTGGTTATCACAGCCATTCTTTCCCGTTCTCCTGGGCTGCTCAACTGGGGGGCCCAGCCTCTGCTGGGACATGGTTCTCATTCCAGCATCTTCTCTTCAACTGATCTGAACTTCCTGTCGCCGGGGTTATATAATGATTTGACGTCCACCTAATTCCTGCGAGCGTCACAATTCGCACTCAGTTCAACCCCTTGACAGTCAAGGTCGCCCCCTGATATCTTCGACCGGATGCACCTGTTATTTACACAGGTGCATTTTTTCTTTTGACAGCTTGGCTGGGGTCAATATGTAACATATGGTTTGGTTTCTTTGTTTAATGGCATATCAACCTTTGTAGGTTATTTAATCTAGAAGAACATGAGTGGTACTATTTAACCCATAGCTGGGATGATAAGGGGGTTCATACCTTTCCTAAGAGTGTTTGTCCGTAAGTGAACGTAATAGCGCGACCAGAGTTCAAACTCGCTTACTACGCTTCCGCAGTCCATTGCTTTAACCATTACACCACGAAGACACCTCGTGTGTGCGTATGTGTATGTGCTGAGTATACTTTGTATATACAATGTATATTCGTGTGCCTTGAATCACTGCATGAACTCTCATGGTACAATGCAATATGGAATCGGTTACCCGAGTTCAAATACTAGACGAAGCTGTTTGCATATCACTTTGCACTAATTCCTTTGGAAAAAAGCATGAACACTTTTGTCCTGCTCTCAGTTAAGACTAGATAGTACGACGGATGGGGTTCATACGCCTTAGTTCAGCAGCCAATCTAGAAGGAAAACTCCGAAACCAAGCAATACATGATACGTGCTTCTAAAAAAAAATGTAATGACTTCTATTATAAAGAGATGGGATTTCCCCCCCCACACACACACACAATTATTTCAAGTTTTATCAATATTTGTATCGTTTTGTTTCTAGCCCAGTCGTCTGGGTCTATAGAATACACGGACTGCGTCTCTGTCGAGGGATAAGACCGCCTACTCACAACGAGTGTCCTGAATTGGTATCATCAATTTAAAAAAAAAACACACGAAAATACAATTAACATAAAGGTTATCATTCTTTGGAAATTTCATCGGCCACCCAATTGATTAAACTTAACATTTCAACAACTGTCTTTAATTGGAATCATTTTTTTATGAGGCTTCTTAATCTGAGAATTAATTTTTATTTATTGCGGAATTTTTGTCCTCATCTTGGTAGTTTTTTTTTGTGTTGTTTCTTCTTTCACTACGTTTCGGCCAAATTTCACCTCTGGCCTTCTTCAGGTGATTTTACCGCGACCTCGGATAGGAATGATGAGTCTTGTAACCGTATGCCCAGTAATTACTGCCTTCCATAGTTGTCTATCGCACCACGTTTTTGACCAAGCTTGGCCGGCTTGGGTAGGATTTGAAACCGCTATCTTCTGACAATGCTCATCTGGAACCGTAAAGACTCAATGCATTTTTTTAGAAGCACGTATCATGTATTTTAACAACTCTATTTAAAGTTTGTTTCGTTTCTAGCCCAGTCGGCTGGTGCTGTAGAATACACCGACTGCATCTCTGCAGAGGGGTAAGACCCCCACCCCACCGAGTGCCCTGGATATGACATTAAACTATCTAATGGCCTGGCTCAAGCCTTGAAGATTTGAGGAATATGGAGTACCCCTTCATTGCTATCGTTCCCTGGTCCACTCTGGCCCAGACTGGTAGCACCTGATAGGGTCTTGTCAATGGGCCAAATAAAACAAAGTGTGCAAACAAATGACTGGTGTTAAATTGTGACTGTTTTGCAGCAATGTTTGAAACCATTTAACAGTGTGCAAAAAGAGATCAGGTTCATTTAAGAATGTTGTCTTCAAAATGTATTTAAAAATCATACGTTTATTTAATATATATGTATAAAGAGGATTTGGCACTAAATAACCTACAATGATCGATATGCCATAAAACCCAATCAAACAAAATAATATATATTTGATATATATGTATAAAGAGGATTTGGCATTAAATAACATACAATGATCGATATGCCATAAAACCCAATCAAACCAAATAATATGTATTTGATATATATGTATAAAGAGGATTTGGCACTAAATAACCTACAATGATCGATATGCCATAAAACCCAATCAAACAAAATAATATATATTTGATATATATGTATAAAGAGGATTTGGCATTAAATAACCTACAATGATCGATATGCCATAAAACCCAACCAAACCAAATCATATATATTTGATATATATGTATAAAGAGGATTTGGCATTAAATAACCTACAATGATCGATATGCCATAAAACCCAATCAAACCAAATAATATATATTTGATATATATGTATAAAGAGGATTTGGCATTAAATAACCTACAATGGTCGATATGCCATAAAACCCAATCAAACCAAATAATATATATTTGATATATATGTATAAAGAGGATTTGGCATTAAATAACCAACAATGGTCGATATGCCATAAAACCCAATCAAACCAAATAATATATATTTGATATATATGTATAAAGAGGATTTGGCACTAAATAATCTACAATGGTTAATATGCCATAAAACCAAATCTTCCCATTTCCGGTGAACCTGGTGACCGTCTGCATGTCTGACAATAACTGGAGTTTGAACTAGCTTACTACAATGTCCATGAAGTAACGGAGACTCTCCATCTGCATTAATGACAATCGAGTAATTAGTGAAAAGACTCGTTTCATCAACACCCAGCTATGCAACACCTTGATAAATCGCCAAATTTGCATTGAATTTTTATCTTAAAAACAATTCCAATGTATTTGCATAGTAAAATCCTTTATTTTCTTATGCATTTTTATAGTAAAATGGAAAGATCTTTTTCAATGCAATTTCCTTATAAAATCATTCCAATACATTTTCATATGAAAGTAATTTCCAATGCTTTTTCATTGAAAGATCTTTTGCAATACATTTGCATAATAATGCAATTTCCAATACATTTTCATTGTAAAATAATTTCGATTGCATTTTTATTGAAAATCGTTTCCAATCCTTTTTCCCCCAAAAAATTATTTTCATGGCAAAATTATATCCAAAACATTTTCAGAATGAAATCATTTCCAATGCATTTTCATTGTAAAATTATTTCCAATGCATTTTTATAGTAAAATTATTTCCAATGTATTTCATAGTAAAATTATTTCCAAAGCATTTTCTTAATGAAATCATTTGTAATCCATTTTCAGAGTAAAATTATTTCCAATGCATTTTTATATTAAGATTGTTTACGATGCATCTTCGTAGTGAAATCATTTCCAATGCATTTTCATAGAAGAATAATTTCCAATGCATTTTTATAATAAAATCATTTTTAATGCATTTTCATAGTAAAATCATTTCCAATACATTTTCCAAGTAGAATCGATTCCAATGCATTTTCATTGTAAAATCATTTCCAATATATTTTCATAGTAGAGTCATTTCCAATGCATTTTTATAATAAAATCATTTCCAATTCATTTTCACCATAAAATCATTTCCAATGCATTTTCATAGTAAAATCATTTCTCATTTATTTTATAGAAAAATCATTCCCAATACATTTTTATAGTAAAATCAATCCAAATGCATTTTTTGTTGTGAAGTCATTTCTAACGCATTTTCATAATAACATTCTTTTCAATGCATTTTTATTGTAAAATCATTTCCGATGGATTTTCATAGAAAAATCGTTTCTAATGCATTTTAATAGTAAAATCATTTACTGTGTATTTACCTAACCTTTTGTCATGAAATAATCCCATACATTTTGCCATGCCATTAAAATAGATAATTCAGTCAATCAGTAAATAAATGACTGACTTTACCATTAAATAACCTGACAAGGGTTGACATGCCGTAAAACTAAACCATAACAAACTATACAATCATGTTAGTTGTTATTCAAATGCTTCTGCATGCAACTCTTTGCACTAACATATGCACACATTCGTGTATATCACTTGTTGCTCCCGCACGCGCACGCGCACGCGATGTAGAAGCAACCATGCAAATAAACTTTTAATCATGTGCTTTTCTGAATGTAAACAAGTACAGGTTTGAACATCCCTCGATGGGTACACATACGCATTTACAAGTACTCATTCAATCATATAAATGTAAACATTCTCTCTCTCACACACACACACACACACATTGAATGCTAAACGACCTCTCTCTCTCTCTCTCTCTCTCTCTCTCTCTCTCTCTCTCTCTCTCTCTCGTGTTTTGTAGCCTCTCCTTAGTGTGTTACTTATCTTGAAAGTGCATCCATCCTTTTCGTTTCCTATTGGCGGATTTCCCTTTTTTTTTTTTTTTTTCTTTTTATTTTTTTATTCAAAGCGTTTCTCGCAGTATGCCTCATTTCAAGATACGCTTTTCGTTTTCACCTTGTTTTTCACTAAGAAGCAAAGTCAGCCATTCTTAATATACTTTCCGCCTGGCTATTTTTAGTTCACTTCCATCCATATTTATCTTGGGCTTTAAACAGAATAATCTATGAATAGAAAGTCAGCGAAGTGAAAGAAAAGAAAAGAAAGAATTTTTTTAAGGAGCTGTTTAAAAGGCGCATGGCAAATAGATATGTATTTTGTATTTAGATACGATTGGTTGACTAATTTTAACGACATGACAATCAATCAAGGGTTATCTTATGCCCATAAGTTAGTGAATCACGTTCATTGTAGTTTAGTATTTACATATTCTTTGTGTAAATGTTTTTCATGCTGTTTTGCACACAATTACATATCAATTATTCCAATCGAATTCAATTAATTTGTACACAGTCGTATGGTTACAATTATTCCTATCTAATACAAATGATTATATGGTTTCTAGTAATTATTTTTACTCACTGATAGTAATTTGTTTGTACACAGTTATATGCCTTCAAGTAACTAATAATAATAATAATCCTTAGTAAACAATTAGAGCTTCAAGTAACTATTCTTAATACAAATAATTGGCACACAGTTATATGCTTTCAAGTAACTGATAATAATAATCCTTAGTAAACAATTAGAGCTGCAAGTAACCATTCTTAATACAAATAATTGGCACACAGTTATATGCTTTCAAGTAACTAATAATAATAATCCTTAGTAAACAATTATAGCTTCCAGTAACTATTCTTAATACAAATAATTGGCATACAGTTATATGCTTTCAAGTAAATTATAATAATAATCCTTAGTAAACAATTAGAGCTTCAAGTAATTATTCTTAATACAAATAATTGGCACACAGTTATCTGCTTTCAAGTACCTAATAATAATAATCCTTAGTAAACAATTAGAGCTTCAAGTAACTATTCTTAATACAAATAATTGGCACACAGTTATATGCTTTCAAGTAACTAATAATAATAATAATCCTTAGTAAACAATTAGAGCTTCAAGTAATTATTCTTAATACAAATAATTGGCACACATTTATATACTTACAAGTAACTAATGATAATAATAATAATCCTTAGTAAACAATTATAGCTGCAAGTAACTATTCTTAATACAAATAATTGGCACACAGTTATATACTTTCAAGTAACTAATGATAATAATAATAATCCTTAGTAAACTATTATAGCTTCAAGTAACTATTCTTAATACAAATAATTGGCACACAGTTATATGCCTTCAAGTAACTAATAATAATAATCCTTAGTAAACAATTAGAGCTTCAAGTAACTATTCTTTATGCAAATAATTGGCACACAGTTATCTGCTTTCAAGTAACAAATAATAATAATCCTTAGTAAACAATTAGAGCTTCAAGTAACTATTCTTAATACAAATAATTGGCACACAGTTATCTGCTTTCAAGTAACTAATAATTATAATCCTTAGTAAGCAATTAGAGCTTCAAGTAACTATTCTTTATGCAAATAATTGGCACACAGTTATCTGCTTTCAAGTAACTAATAATAATAATCCTTTGTAAACAATTATTGCTTCCAGTAACTATTCTTAATACAAATAATTGACACATAGTTATATGCTTTCAAGTAACTAATAATGATAATCCTTAGTAAACAATTATAACTTCAAGTACAAAGGTAGACTGAAAGGTTAATCGGCTGAAGAGTTTACATGATAACGTCATATCTGCTGTTGATGATTTTTACCTATGGAATCCAAGCATTTTAACACCAATGGAAGAAATATATGGACCGAAAGGTAGAATATGATTAAAAACAAATCTTATTTGATAGGTGTATCTTGGTCAAATTATGAATTTTCAGCCGGCCCTCGTATGATGATGAAAAGAAAATTTTTAAAAGCGTAAAAAATGCGCGAGAGTTATCCTCTAAAAGCAATTTAATTGATTAATTTTAACGGCACGTCAAACTGTCTGGATTTATTCAATGCCAATAGGTGGGGGAATCGCATACATTGGACTTTTTTTAGTATTTTTGTGTAGTTGTTTCTTAAGATTTTTCCTTTTTTCTTTCTTTCTTTTTTTTTTTTTTTTTTTCTTTGCCCGACGTTCCAGTTGAATACGAATGAGAGACTCGAACTCCTACTGCTTTTTTTACTTCTGATTACTCTCTTGAATATATGGGGTGTTGACTTCCGGAAAAGGAAGCCGTTTTCCCGAACTTAGACCTCCAAGAGTTAAAATACCTTCAAAAATGATAGCCTTATTTTACTGATCTCCAACCGTACAAGCACCGACGATTTCAGTTTATTACTGACATTAATAATCTAATCCTTTCGCCTCCATCGAGAATTTTTTGCACACGGTTATATGATATCAAGTTTTCTGATCTAATACAAACAATTTGCAAACAGACCTATTTGACCCATAGATGGGACACTAACAGTAACTAACATTCTGGTTCAAGAGTGGACCTGTGAGTAATGAAAATGAAGAGAAATTCCACACTCCCCAAATCTCCAAAACTGAAGTCTCACCATCAGATGGAGTTTAGTGTCATACTGAAGACACCTCTTTTAGGGATCTTACACTTCTAGAGAGGATACGGTCAGTGTAATGTTCAAAAAGTTCTAAGCCTCACCAAAAAAGAAGAGTCATAGCTGAACATTTTTCTTGTGACAACACACTACCACTTCATATAAAACTAGAAAAACTAATTCAGGTTTTCCTAGTTTCAAAAAGTTCGAAACCTCACCAAAAAAGAAGAGTCATAGCCGAACATTTTTCTAATGGCAGCACACTACCACTTCTTATAAAAACAAGAAAAACTAATTCAGACTTATATTTTAATTACAGTGAAGATGAAATCCTTACGGAAATGTGAGGTGGAAGAACATTTTTGAACAACCCACGTAAAACTCGTCAACAGGACTTTTTGTTTACTGAAATGAACTAGATACCCTGACTTCACTCCAGGGAAATTTTCTGACATTGTTTTTATTCTTCTCTGCTCATTTCCTGATTTTTCGTTTTATGATTGGAAAAATTCTGTTATCTTAGACATGCACCTGTTCACAGGGTGGGGTCTTTGAAATAATTTCTGAGAAGAGCTTGGCCCCTGTCTCACCTCTGACGATGGGCCGGTAGATAAATATAGATATAGATCCAATTTAAGATACGAAAGAAAGTAACATAAAAAGTAAAGATACTATCAACGATACAAATTTTTAACCCCTTGAATACCAGTGAGTGGAAACTACAGGCTTAGTTTAACGGTAAAAAATAGAATCAGAAGACCCGAGTTCAATTCTTCCTAGTTCAAATCATCCGGGTTAGAGTAGATATGAAAGTAATGGCAATGAAAGGGCGTTCCACACTCCCCTGAGCTCCTGGTGCAATTTAATGCCATACCATTAGATGCAATGTTACTATCAGATGTGTCTTGAATATGACACTAAACTGCATCTTCATTGCCATCGTACTTTTGCTAAACTGAATTGTTTGAAATAGAACTGTTTTTGACTTTGAATTGTGTGTAAAAAATACTATACTTATACTAAACTGAATTGTTTGAATTTGAACTGTTTGACTCAATGGAATAGCTTGAAATAGAAATATTTAGACAATTAAACTGTGTACTTATGCTAAACTGAATTGTTTGAAATAGAACTGTTTATTTGTATAAAAATGCATTTAGCATTAAATAATCTACAAATATTGATATGCCATAAAATCCAAACAAACAAACAAAAACCAAACCATTGCGCTTGTCTCAGTAATAAATCATTATCATAATAATGGATTGCATTTTTTTGACTCCTTGTATTTACTATTTAGAAATATTAAAAAAGCCAACGAGTTAAAGTTCAATAAGTTAAAAAAATTGTCTCACACAGATCTGTTTAACACAAAAATATCTCAGATTATGAGCAAAATAACTTTGAAAAAACAACACAAAAAACATCAATATAAACGTACAGTTAACATGATTCCCTAACTTTTTGTCATAAAATAACCCTTGACTGGTTGACAAGCCGTTAAACAATCAGTCATAGGTATCGGCATAAATCGAACTTATATTCATTTTCTTACGTATGCGAAATTAGACAGCATTACGATAGAAATTCTTCTTTGTGTGTGTGAAGTTTTTTTTTTTTTTTTTCTGTGTGATTAAATGCAGTAGTAAAAATTTATATGAATTGTCCAACATGACAAGACGTGTTTTTATTAGCAATGATCCCCTCGAAGAGAGAAATTTATCAGAGCGAAACTTATGTCACACATAAAATGAAAAACAAACAAGCGATATAAGAACTTTTATTAAACATATTCAACATCTTCAGATTTAATTATGAAAAATAAAAATTTAATTTGCAGTATCGGCCAATCTTAAAGTATCTCCTGCAGTGGTGTAAGACTTCACCCAAAAAAGGATATCTTGGGTATGACACTAATCTGCATTTGAATGTGAGGCTCCAAACCTTGAGAAGTGTTGGGTACACCTTAATTTTTATTCCTCCTAGGTCCACTCGAACTCAGGGGGATATTATCTGTTTGGGTTCCATCTAATTAAATGTTTTCAAGTATTCCTATCTAAAACAAATCACCTGGTCTATTGATTTCAGACGTTTGCCATTTAATGACAAGTTGGAACCATCTTTATTAAAACATATGAACATAGTTTTATCTGGGTTCACATAGAGACCGATGCCTCTTGCTGTATGCTCCAAGCTATGTAACAGATTCGGCTTGAGCAGGTGTATTTGCAAGCAGCACTAATGATTTGTTTGCACACAGTTAAATGGTCACAAGTATTGCTGTCTAATACTAATAATTCTCATTTATATAATTTATTAGAATCCTGATTTTACATGCATACATACATACATACTTATATTAATTACATGATTTTTTGGAGGTGCCCGTGGTGTAGTCGTTATCGTCGTAGGAAATGAACACGGCGACACGAGTTCAAATCCTGGACGAGACTGATTGCATTTCACATAGCACTAATACCCTTGGGAAAGGTATGAATCCAATTATTCTCCCTCCAGCTATGGATAAATAGTAGGGCAGACTAGGTTCTTCAGCCTTGGTGAGGCAACTAGTCTAGGAGAAGGAAAACTCTGAATTCAAACCTGTTAAACTCCACTTAAAAATTGACCTTGTGTCATATCCTGCCCGAGCGGATTGGTTGGTAAATAGTAGTACATAAATTTTTGTAAACGTATAGATTGTTGATAACATTTTTAAAAGAGCAAGAACACATTTGTTTGCACACTGTTTTAAGTATTGTTATGTGACAATAACAATTTATGGTTGGTTCGTTTTGATAATACATCAACCCTTGTTTGTTTGATACCAAATCCTGTTTATATATATATATATATATATATATATATATATATATATATATGATGCATATTGACCTTTGATAGAGCCGTTAATCAGGGATTTCTCTACACAGGATTCACCTGTGTAAACAAATCGATTACCGGAAAACAGGCAAAATGCGGGTGTAAGCAGATCCCGTGGGTTGACAACCGGAAGAACGATTGGCGTTTTGTAATTATATATACACAGGTACCCATGGCAGATATCGTCAGCCGCGCAGGGCACCACACGTGGCGATAGGGAAGTCTGCTCCCGCTTAAGTACTTCTCGTCAAGGAAGCAAAGAGATAAGACCCTGAATATGAAGTCACAACGTAAGTTAAAATACGGTCAATATAGCAGTCCACTTTCGAGTCTGAATCTGCGTCCACCGTCTCCCTGTCTTTTTCACACTTATATATATATATATTGTAAACGCAAGTTTGTATTTAACATTTTTTAAACGTGGCAGAGATCATTATTTTGCAAACAGTTAAATGTTTTCAAGTATTGCTATGTCACACTAATAATTTAATTTCTCATCAGTCATTTGTGTGGCCATAGTTAAATGGTTAAACAGTTCTGTTTGATCCATAGATGAGACCCTAACAGTTACAACCACTCCGTGTCACAGTGGACCTAGTAGTAATGTCAATGAAGGGGTACGCCACATCGTCCAAGGAGAGAGAGTCATCCGATGGTTTAGAGTCATCTAGAAGATATTTGGCCGGGGGAGTCTCACTCAAAGAAGTGATAGAGTTGGTGTATTCCACAGCTCCTGCCGACTTATTTACCAATTAAATACGTACTGCATTTGGCCGGTCATGTGACCTCTTAATGGTAAATTATCTGGAGCCCACTTTAGATAGCCAGAGAGTTTCAAGCAGCTGCCGAAAACAGACGTGTGTCATTATGCTCACAAAAAAATGTCAATTATACAGAGAATATTTACAAAATCTACGTTCACAATAAAATATATTTACGATAGAATATTTCCTTCTTCTGGCTTCTTAATGCTGTCATCTTTTTCATTATTCATTAATTTTTTGGGATACATGTCAGGTTGGTGAGCAGATATATCAAAGACAAACTCTACAGAATAGCTGCCAACGTGGATGATTTAGTTTAGTTTTATGGCATGTCAAACATTGTTGATTATTTAATGCCAAATCCGGCTTTTACATATATATCAGATATATGAATTGTAAATACATTTTGTAAATGCACACAGTTAAATGATCGAACAGTTCTATTTATAACAATTCAGTTTAGCATAAGTCAAAGTTAAATGGTTCCAAGTATTACTCTGTATAACGAAAAATTCAATTAAACATCAGTGATATTTACACAGTTAAATTTACACAGAGTTAAATGATCAAACAGTTCTATTTTTAATAAGTCGTTTGTTTGCACTAAATTCAAATTTCAAACAGTTCTATTTGACCCATAGATAGGACCCTATCAGGTGCTACCACTGCGAGCCAGAGTTGACCTGGGAGCGATGGCAATGAAAGGGTGCTTCACTTTCTCCAAACTTCAGCATTATCAGATTGCTTAGTGTTATATTCGGGACACTCATTGTGGGGATTCTACGCCCACTCCCAGCTGACTGAGCTAACCAACGTCAATGGCTTGGTCTACTGATTTCAGACGCTTGCCATTTAATGACGAGTTGGAACCATTTTTATTAAAACATATGAACATAGTTTTATCTGAGTTCACGTAGAGACCAATGCCTCTTGCCTCATGCTTCAGGCTATGTAACTGATTCGGCTTGAGCAGGTGTATTTGCGAGCAGCACTAGATCATTGGGGGTTAGATCTTACTCCTCTGCAGGGATGCAGTCGACTGGGTTTTACATTTTCTATGTAGGGTGTTTGCTTTTTTCCCACACGGTCCTATCGAATATGAATTATTTTTAAACAGATGTATTTCACCCAAACAGATACTACTACTACTACTACTACACTGGGTCACAGTGGTCTTGGGAATAATGGTAAAGAAAGAATACTCTTCTCTCCCTCAACACCAGATGCAGTTTAGTTTCGTAACCATGATATCACTTTTGTGGAGGGAGGGTCTTAATCCTCTACAGGGGATACAGTAAGCGTATACGAAGCCCGGCCGAAGGACGTTCAGTTCGATGAGTTGATGGATTGTTTTGCAGTGAAGATTGTTAACTGCGTTTTCTTTTCTGAAATAATACTGACTTCATCATTACTTTTGCTCTAAAGTACTTATATATATATATATATATATATATATATATATATATATATATATATATATATATATATATATATATATATTACAGGACTGAAGAAAGAAGAGTTGAAGTAGTCGAAAGCAACGCTTCAAGTACCACGTGTGTATAGTAACTTCATAAATACTTAAAAGGTTATGACTGCCGACCATATCTGCTTTCGTTCACTTAATTAAGGGAACACGTGCACATACGAAAGCAAACGGCAAATTATACGTGAATTAAACATGTCTGTAAGTTACGTAATGCATCTCTCTCTCTCTCTTTCTCTCTCTTTCTCTCTCTCAGTGTGTGTGTGTGTGTGTGTGTGTTTGTCATAGCCTTTCTTCTCTATATGCATGTGAGTGAGTCTGTCTGCACCCCCCTCTCTCTCTCTCTCTCTCGCTCACTCGCTCTCCTCTGTGTGTGCATATCTCTGTCTTTCTTTGTATGTATGTATGTATGTGAGAGTGTCTATCTGCCTTTCTCTCTCTCTCTTTCTCTCTCTCTTTCTCTCTCTCTCTCTCTCCCTCTTCCATGTGTGTGTCCCTCTCTCTTCAATGTGTCTCTCTGTCTCTTCTCTCTGTGCCTGAACGTCTCTGTCTGTCTGTCTCTGCCTGTTTACATACATGCATTGATTTAATTAACCTCTTGACGCAATTAAATCAACTGTTAATTAAAAAAAGATAATATGTTTCCCGAAATCATTTTTCAAATCAGAGTTGCTCATTCAAATTTTTAAAATTTTATGAGTTCTTTCTGAACACGTGACAAGGAGAATTAGGTAAAAAATGGAATCCCAAGCAAGGAACGGCAATGAAATCATGGGGTATTTATTTTTTGTCCTGTACCTAAATTTTTTTTTTTTAATTTGGAATTCCCCTAACACTACAACCCTTCCCACTGACTTGGAAAATTCGTAAATTGCATTAGAACTAGTCATATACGCAATTCTCAAAAAAATTGTAAAGATGACGTAAGTCTCTCTGAGATAACACTACATATGCAAAAACACTCTCTCTCTTTCTCTTTCTCTCTCTCTCTTTCTCTCTCTCTCTCTCTCACACACACACACACACATACACGCACACACACATACACACACATACGCACACACGCGCGCACACACACACACATATATATATATATATATATGAACTGGTAATTTTGGATTGCATCCAAAAACCTGCAATCTCTTGGTTACCAGACGAGACAATTCCAGATTTTCAGAACTCTTCTAGTGAAAAAGCTTCAAATAACAAGAATTGAATCAATGTTGTTTTAATATTTAAGCGTTTGAAAAAAGGATTTTCCTTTGCTAGGCCTGTGCTTATTATCTACATTATCGATTTGGAAGTTTTTTTCTTTCATTTTCTTTTATCATTTTTTACTATATATTGTAGGCGGACGAATATTTTGTTGTAGAGTTATCATTGTCACAAGGAATTTCTGTGATAAAATCATTTGCAACATGTCTTTACAATAAAATCATTTGCAACATGTCTTTGCAATAAAATCATTTGCAACATGTCTTTGCAATAAAATCATTTGCAACATGTCTTCGCAATAAAATCATTTGTAGCATGTCTTTGCAATAAAATCATTTGCAACATGTCTTTGCAATAAAATCATTTGCAACATGTCTTCGCAATAAAATCATTTGTAGCATGTCTTTGCAATAAAATCATTTTTCCAATTCATTTTTATAGTAAGATAATTTTGAATATATTTTTCAACCTAAATCATTTCCAGGATGTTTAGAATTTTTTAAGGAATTTAGAGTGCGACCCCTGGGTTCCATGGAGTTTTTTTTACAAAGCAACAATCATCAGGCATTTAACAAAATCGGCAATATATATATATATATATAAGGAACATAAAACGTCTGCCCAGTCGGCCAGTGCTGTAGAATACACCGACTACATCTCTGCAAGAGGGGTAAGACCCCGCCTCCACAGAAAGTGTCCAGATATGACCCTAAACAATCTGATGGCGAGGCTTCAGTAATGCTGGAGCTTTGGGAACTGCGGAGTACCCCTTCACTGCCATCGCTCCAAGGTCCACTGGCATGGAGAGGTAGTATCTGATAGGTTCCTATCTATGGGTCAAATTGAACTGTTTGATATTTAAACTGAGTGCAAACAAATGACTTATGCTAAACTGAATTGTTTTTAATAGAACTGCTGGGTCATTTAACAGTGAGTTAACAAACGACTAATGTCAGTGATACATAGCAATACTTGGAATCATTTAACTTTGACTCATGCTAAATTGAATAGTTAAAAATAGAACTGTTTGATCATTTAACTGTGTGTATCTACGAAATGTGTTTACAAATCATACATGTAATATATATGTAAAAACATGATTTAGAATTAAATAACCTACAATGGTTGATATGCCATAAAACCCAACCAAACCAAATCATATTTATTTGATATATATGTATAAAGAGGATTTGGCATTAAATAACCTACAATGGTTGATATGCCATAAAACCCAACCAAACCAAATCATATTTATCTATTATATATGTATAAAGAGGATTTGACATTAAATAACCTACAATAGTTGATATGCCATAAAACCAAATCAAATCATATATATTTAATATATATGTATAAAGAGGATTTGGCATTAAATAACCTACAATAGTCGATATGCCATAAAACCAAATCAAATCATATATATTTGATATATATGTATAAAGAGGATTTGGCATTGAATAACCTACAATGGTTGATATGCCATAAAACTCAACCAAACTAAATCATATATCTAATATATATGTATAAAGAGAATTTGGCATGAAATAACCTACAATGGTTGATATGCCATAAAACCCAACCAAACCAAATCATATATAATTAATCTTTCTGTCTAAAGAGGAAAAAACATGTAAACAAATCAAAGTTTATATATCAATTTGACGTTTCACTCTGTATGAGCTTTATCAGATAATGATTTCGAAAAAAAAATCTAGGAAAAAATGTTGAGAAACGTTAGAACTGTCAATGACGTTGTTATGACAACGTAACCTGGAACGCTAATCAATACGAAACTTTAAAAAGCGTAAAAGGAAAAGATATTTGAAGATATCAAAGAGTATTATTTAAAAACAAATAATGTTAGTTATTAAGTAGTAGACCGAATTATCGTGGTTTAATGGTTACTGTCGTAGAAAATGAACACAGTGACCCGAGTTCAAATCCTGGACGAGATTGTTTGCATTTCACATAACGCTACCCTTGATCTACCCATGGTAAAGATATGAATCCAATCACTCTTCCTCCAGTTTAGGGTAAATAGTAGGGTAGACTGGCTCTTCATCCATGGTATGTCAACCGGTCTAGAAGAGAAACTCTGAATGCAAACCTGTTAAACACCGCTTAACTCCTGTAGTCAGGACTGAACCTGCAACCTCCTGATGATTTCACTAAGAAGACCTTTAACTAAATACCTATATTCTTTACGCCATGTGACTATAAGTAAATAAGAAGGAATACTTAAAATAACTAAACACTTGTACCCGGTTATGGTTTACGGAATTAGAATAATCTATCCCCGTTCGGTTTGAAGTTCCATGTAGGATCCCTAGTTCAACATGAAACACCTAAAGATGGCCGAAGGACGCATCGGCCGAAACGTTGTGAATATCAAGATGAAGACAATAGTCCGAATAAACTAAATGATAAAAATTAATAATATTCGTTTATTTGCTCTGTTATTTGATATCCAATATTCCTATCTAATTCAAATCATATGCACACAGTTGTATGGTATCAAGTGATTATTTTCATATTTCGTGTCTCATAAAAAAAAGTTTGGTTTCTTAAATAAGACATACTCAGTGACTTTGGAAAATATATTCTGAATCTTTAGACTAAGAACCTTAGATTTTGAATTGACTGATTTTAACGGCATGTCCACCTATCAAGGGTTATTTTATCCTGAGAGGTTAGGGAATCACGTACATTGTACGTTCATATTTACATTTTTGTTGTGTTTTTTTTTTTTTGTCTTTTGCACATGGTCCTATTGACCGTGAATAACTTTTTAAACTCCGGGTCAGAGTGGACCAGGGAATAATAACAATGATTGAGTTAATCCTAGATTTTCAGAACATGGTGTCATACCCAGGGCACCCTTTTTTGTGATGGGTATTCTGAGCCTCGCTTCTTATAAAACAAATTAGTAGATGAATAAATAACATTTTTCCTTGTACTCTTCCCTCAACATTTTCTTATTTTGTTAAAATAGAGCAAGTAGGCGGTGAAGAAAAAAAATTATTTTTACTAAGCAACTCATTTCTGACAATAATGAATTAGTGGGAGTTTCTATATATAATCGCCATTTTCTAAACTTAGACCGAACTTATATTCACGCATGTGCAACATGCCTTTTTGAAGTAAAAACAGCAGAGACCAGCCCTGGGCCTGAGTCACAGTCACACTAACGATGGATCTTTATGACTAACAGATTCTTATTTCGAAATAGAAGATTAGACATCTGGAATTCTTGTTTTTTTTTCTACAAGTTAAGCAAAAGTAAAATATGAAGTCGTTGATTAAATGGCAATATTAATATTGAAATCATTAATCGTTTTCTTTGGTCGGGGATTCTCTATGCAAAATCTCAGTCGACTCTTTCTGCTGTATAGTCAATACTAGGCATCTTCCTTCGACGGAGTTCCTCCTTGACCTATTTTCTTACCCAATCACTGGGGAATTCCTTCGTTGTTTGTCGCTGGAGTATTCTTCCGTTGATACTCACTGGGGCATTCTTTCGTTGATACTCACTGGGGTATTCTTCCGTTGATACTCACTGGGGCATTCTTTCGTTGTCTGCTAGTCTGAATATCTCAGCTGCTTTAGGTGAGCTAACTCAAAGTTAGCATCTAATTTCTTACTTCTAAAATTCGTAATCACATGACTTTAAAATTCGCCAAAGAATTCAAAGGTCTCCAATGACCTCAGAATTTACCATATGTCAATCAAAATTAGTCGACCTCATCTAGACACTACAATCCCGTCTTGTGCTCAATGGTTTAATTCTTTTTAAATAATCTACACTTCATACCAAATAAAAGATTCGACCAGAAAATTATTTAACATAAGTTACCAATTCATTTCATTTATTTGATAGCAATATAGTCACTATCTTCCTATCTTAATTTGATATTGTTTGGCATAGCGTCGTATATCACGGTTTGTAACATAGTTCCTTGTAACACATAGTATATCACGGTTTGTAACATAGTTCCTTGTAACACATAGTTCCTTGTACTGCAGCCTATCGCCAGTCATCTCGAACAATGTGCTACAGCAATAATAAAAAATAATCTCTTGTTCCTCATTGCAGGTGATGAATAAAAATTTAACATTTTCTTTCCAATTATCTGTTATTCTTTTATAAATTATATTCGCAACCATATCGATTTAACTTAGATATGCCAGAATTTACCGACCGCATTTTTACCGAGGGTAAGACACCTCATCTCAAAAGAGGTGAGTGTCCTGGATATGTTACTAAACTGCTTCCGATGATGAGATGTCTGTTCCGGAGCCCTGGGGAGTATGGCGTCATCCATACTATTGCTCCCCGGTTTAATTTTGAGGGGTTTAGAATCTTAACTCACTGGAGTGAATACAGTCGAAGTATTTAAAGCCTCACCGACAGCGTTAGATTAGCAATTGATGGATGAGTATATATTTACCCAACCCCTCTGTCACGAGCAAGATGTGACACAGGGTCATTTTTTTAAATACTGAAAATCTGGTTTGAATTCAGAGTTTTCCTTCGGCTCGATTGTTTGCCTAACCAAGGCTAAAAACCCAGTTTGACCCACTATTTACCGAACGAAGAACAGATTCGTATTTTTCACAATGAGCATTAGTGAGAAGTAAAATGCAAATAATCTCGTTTTGGATTTGAACACAAACCGCCGATTCCATTTCCAACGACGATAACCGTTACGCTAAGTCTTTGTTTATTTGTTTATCTGTCCAGCTAGAAATTCGACCAATTTTATTATGAAAGTTTTCGATTTGAATCCAACTGTCAGTGTCTGCAATCTACATCTTCTTATATACTTGACTCTAATGCCGAAATCAGTCATTTCTGCAAGAAATTGGTTTCAGTGACCTATCCATATTTAATCTGCCTTTTAGATGGAGTATAAAACGCATTGACTCTATCCTCTGCAGTGAGGTAACTCCCTCAGCTCCATAAAAGGGGGTCCTAGATATGTAACTAAACTGCATCTGATGAAGAGGCTCCAGTTCTGGAGAGTATGAAGTACCAGTTCATTGTTATTACTCCCAGGTCCACTCTGACCCAGAGTGGTAGTATCTGCTAATGTCCCATCTATGGATCAAACAGATGTTTTAAAAATTATTTGTATTTGATAGAAATATTTGAAACCATATAACTGTGAATGACTTGTATTATGAATAGTAACTTGAAGCTATAATTATTTACTAGTAACATGAAACCAAATAACTGTGTATTTGTATTAAATAGGAATATTATGTGTTAAAAACGCTCTTAAACAACAACTCAAAAATATAAATATAAACGTACAATGAATGCAAATCCTTAATTTTTAAGCATAAAATAACCCAGACGGGTTAACTTGCCATTAAAATCAATCTATCAATCGGTTGATTTTGATAAGTTTATGATATGCCAAACCATTTCTGGGTTTTGGTCATGTTGAATTCGGTTGGTGGCTTGACGCAGAAGAGATATCTCCGGAGAGTTGAACCACTTGTGAATACTGTCCTGATGTCATATGGACTACATATCTTTTGGATCCTTTCGGCTATTCCTTTGACATAGGGCAGACATACCGTGGTGAGTTTTCGAGTGTTGTCCTCTATCCTCCTATCTAGTTTTCATGGAACCGATGTAATGTGCTCTGGGTAGTTGTTAAAAATTCACTCTGAATTGTCTAGCAGGACACATGGCGTAACGGCTATAGGTGTTGGTTCCCTAAGCTTCTAAGGACACAATCATCTGGAGGTTGCTGGATCAATCCTGACTGCAGGCGAGTAACAATACAGGAATACTTAACACTTGTATCCGGTTATGGCTAACGGAATCAGAACAGGCGACACCCATGGATTCAATAAAGGACGTAGTTCGAAGTTCTGCGTAGGTTCCCGAGTTCGAAAAACACCTGAAGAAGGCTGAAACGTTGTGGAAATAACAATAAAGATGAAGACAATAGTCCGAAAACCCTTAATGATAAAATAATGACACTGATTTTCTCTATACTCCCAAAGGTTCCTTAACGGGAGCCTCACCATCAGATGCAGTTTAGTGTCATACCCAGAACACCTCCTTACTCCTCTGTAGAAGATTTAGTCAAAGTTTTCTTAGCCCCACCGTCAGGGTAGAAACCAAATCGAACCTAACATAATCTCTTTGTCAGTAAACCGTTATTCTAATCTGAGCTATCGTTTTGATTTTGAGGAAGTGACTCTGCACAATTTTGTATTCATAAACTCGTCTTGTTTGTCTAGGATCGATTATTTTATTATTAGACAAATTAATGATTAATTATTTTAATCGATAATTTTGTTGCTTTTTTTCGAATCCTCTTTGTATCAATTTCTCTTGAAGGTCGACTTTGCTTTTCATTTAGAAGAAAATTTTAAAAAAAGTAAATCTTTTTCTCCGGATAAAATTGACCTTCGCATCAATCTGCTCATTTGTTTGCAGTCGAGGGTCTGTTAACGGCCAAGTTTCAAAATGCCGTTTTTTATGTGTGAGCTTGTTCTACTCAAAGAGCTCTAAAATTCTAACCTCGTACTAAAAAGGTTTTGTGCGTATTATGCTTATTCCAGTTTCCTTATTATTAGACTATCTAGCGATGAGGCTTCTGTTCCGGAGTTCTAGTTGCCCAGTCGACTAGGGCTGGAGAATACATCGATTGCTTCTCTGCAGATGGGTAAGACCCTCCCAACGAGTGTCCAAGAAATAACACGAAACAATCTGATGGCGAGGTTCCAGTAATTCTGGAGCTTTGGGGAATGCGGAGTACCCTTTTTAATGCCATTGCTCCCAGGTCCACTTTGGCCCAGAGTGGTAACACCTGATAGGGTCCTATCTATGGGTTAAATAGAAATAAACTGTGTACTTATGCTAAATTGGATTGTTTGAAATAAAACTGTTTATATGTATAAAATACATTTGGCATTGAATAACCTACAACTGTTGATATACCATAAAACCAAATGGAGGAGCTCGTGGTGTAATGGTTATCGTCGTAGGAAATGGACACGGCGACACGAATTCAAATCCTGGACGAGACTGATTGCATTTCACATAGCACTATTATCCTTGGGAAAGGTATGAATCCAATTATTCTCCCTCCAGCTATGGGTAAATAGTAGGGAAGACTGGACTCTTTAACCTTGGTATGGCAACTAGTCTAGGAGAAGGAAAACTCTGAATTCAAACCTGTTAAACTCCGCTTAAAATTTGACCTTGTGTCATATCCTGCCCGAGTGGAGGGGTTGGTAAATATGATAAAACCAAACCAAACCAGAGTTCTAGGAAGTCTGAAATCCCCCTTTCGTTACCATTAGTCCTCGATCAACTCTGGCCCGGAGTGGTAGTACTTGTTGGGTCCAATGTATAGATCAAATAAATTTGTTTAAAACTAATTTGCATTAACTGGGAATATTAAAACCATAAATTATTGTCTTTCAAATCTTTCAAAAGTGACACTAAACCACATCTGATAGTGAGGCCTAAGTCCTGTATCCCTTCATTGCGATTACTCCCAGGTTCACTCAGCCCCGGAGTGATAGTACCTGTTAAGATCCTAATTCTTGGTCCAGTTAATGTTTAGAAATTATTCGTATTTCATAAGACTGTGTACAAAATAAAACTCTTAAGAAACAAGTTCGTAAAAATATAAATATGTATAATGAACGCGATTCCCTAACCTTTCGTTATAAATAAACCCAAAATGTGTTGATATACAATTAAATTCGATCAATCAGTCGCCCAGTCGACTTGAGCTGTAAAATACACCGACTGCATCTCTGCAGAGGGGTAAGACCCCCTCTCCGCAACGAATGTCCTGGATATGAGATTAAACAATCTTATGGTGAGGCTTCAGTAATACTGGAGCTTTGGAAACTGCGGAGTACTACTTCACTGCTATTGCTCCCAGGTCCACTCTGGCTCGGAGTGATAGCACCTGATAGGGTCCTATCTATGGGTCAAATAGAACTGTGCAAACAAATGATTTATGCTAAATTGAATTGTTTTAAATTGAACTGTTGGATCATCTGTGTAAATAAATGACATGTTAGGGATACTTAGCAATACTTGGAATCATTTAACTTTGTTGACTTATGTTAAACTGAATTGTTAGAAATCAAACTGTTAGATCATTTAACTATGTATATCTACGAAATGTGTTTACAAATTATATATATCTAATATACATATAAAAACAGGATTTGGCATTAAATAACCAATAATGTTTGGTATGCCATAAAAACAAACCTAACTCAAGAAATAATTTTTAAGTTAAAAAAGGAAAAAAAAATCAGGTTTTAACTTCTGATTGCCAGGACATTGTTATATATATTTACCAACCCCTCCACTCGGGCAGGAAATGACACAAGGTCAATCTTTAAGCGGAATTTAACCGGTTTGAATTCAGAGTTTTCCTTCTCCTAGACTAGTTGCCTCACTAAGGCTGAAGAACCCAGTCTGTCATACAATTTACCCATTGCTGGAGGGAGAATAATTGGATTCATACCTTTCCCAAGGGTATTAGTGCTATGTGAAATGCAATCAGTCTCGTCTAGGATTTGAACTCATGTCGCCGTGTCCATTTCCTACGACGATAACCATTACACCACGGGCACAAGGACATTGTTATAACCATTGAACTATCTATCTATCTATCTATCTATCTCATTCTGTTCAGAATGTGTACAAAATAAAACTCTTAAGAAACAAGGATCCAATTGTGGAATTCTGGGGAGGGCAGAGTCACCCCTTTTGCCATTACTCCCATGTCTACTCCGACCCGTTGTGGTAGTACCTGTTTATGATTACTAGATTTATAAACCGTTGTGAGTTATTAAATGCGTAATCATGTACATATATATATATATATACACCTGTGTATATGTGTGTGCGCGTGTGTGTATGTGTGCGCATTTAAAAGTGAACAGTTTGTCGGTAACTTTTTTAAATTCCTAAACGAGTTCATTTATTGGCTGGCACAGTCGGCTGGGGCTGTATCTCTGCAGAGGAGTACCCGTTCTTTGCCATCACTCCCAGGTCCACTCAAGCTCGAAGTGGTAGCACTTGAGAGGGTCCTACCTATGGGTCAAATAGAACTAAACTGAGAACTTATGCTAAACTGAATTGCTTGACATAGGACTATTTTGACATTTAAATTGCGTACTAATGTTAAACTGAATCGTTTGAAATAGAACTGTTTTTGTTTGTTGAACTGAATTGTTTGAAATAGAACTGTTTTGACACTTACCTGTGTTTAAAGAAAAACTATACTTTTACTAAACTGAATTGTTTGAATTAGTCTAATTGTCAAAGACATTTCTATTTCAAGCTATTCAGTTTAGTCAAGCAGTTCTGTGTACTTATGCTAAACTGAATTGCTTGAAATAGAATTGTTTATTTGTATAAAAATGGATTTGGCATTAAATAACCAACAAAGGTTTATATGCCATAAAATCCAAACAAACCAAACAAACATTTGTTTGCACACAGTTTAATGATTTCATGTATTGCTTTTTAACCTAAGTAATTCTGTTTATCAAGTATTCCGATCTAACACAAACAACTTGCACACAGACGTATAGTTTCAAATAATCATTAATAATCATCCTTAGTATACGATTGAACATTTCTATTTGACCCACGGATGGGGCCCTAACAGATACTACCACTCCTGATTCAAGTGGACCTAAGAATAATGGTAACGAAGGCGTACTCCACATTCCCCCAAATCCTCATCATCTGATGAAGTTTACTGTCCTACCTTGGATACACAAAGTCTTTTTTTGTCAATACGATTGACCCTCAGCCACCGCTTTTTGGGCCGGGTATATATATATATATATGTGTGTGTGTGTGTGTGTGCGTGTGTGTGTGTGTGTGTGTGTGTGTTGTATAGAAGATGTTGTTGTCTTTCTCTGCTGATGTATAAAACCCTGCAGGTGTATAAAAATAAAATCTGCTTCTTTACTTTTCTTTTTACTTCCCAAAATGTACGTATTGGTATAGTGAGAAAAAGTCGAAGATGACTGTGCTTGCACACACATAGGGGCAAAGGTATGAAACTGCAGTGCAACCTCTTCTGCCTTTTCTTCTCCGTTCTCTACTTACACGAACGAGACTGGTACAGGACCATCTCAAAGCATCAAATTATCTTAGTTTTTCCTCATTTCTCTACTTAGCGAGTCTCTTGCAAGGCCATCTCAAGCTTTTCTCCTCTGAACAGTATGGCGCAAAGTCAAAGCCCAGAGCGACATGACGTCTAGTCACTGTCTTCTGCGGTCTTTACTTGTCTTTGCTGGTTTTATAATATTCTGGAAGCCCACGCAAATTCTCGTGGTCACACCTCCAGTCTGCCGCCTCCGCGCAGCACGTTGACGCACCTCCTTCGAGCATACCACCCATGCAATTTATGTGGCACTTCTACTGAGGAACAACCTGCATCCTGTTCACTTTTAGAAACAATTGAATTACACTTCCTGTTATGAAACCCACGCAACTTATATGGCATTTCCAATGGGACAACTGTGTCTTGTTTACTTTGGGATAAAGTTACATTTCCTGTTATACCACCCTCGTAATTTCATGTCAAAGGGATCTTCAAGTCAATATCAACACATACACACACACACACACACACACACACACACATATATATATATATATATATATATATATATATATATATATATATATTACATTTGAATCGAGGAATTGTATTATATTAATTGAATTACAATGACTAGAAAATCCGGCAAGCACTTCCGTGCAACACACTGGACAGCTTTTTCGACCTTATTATGTGACATCAGAAATGCGTACCGTTACTGGAGATCGAACCAGCAACGACAGAAAGCAGAGCCGAAACTCTACCACATCATACACAAGTGATGCAAAATTAACCAGTCATGGTAAGTGCGCGACCACTTAACCTGATGTGTCTTGAAGGTACGTTTGATCCCTACAGAGGACACGGTCACCACCAGGGCCACGTCTTCCCAAGTCAGGTTAATTGGTCGAACATTTACCATGACTGGTTAATTTGGCAGCGCTTATGTGTGATGTGAACCGGTGGTCCAGTGGTAGAGTTTCGGCTCTCCTCTCTGTGGTTGCTGGTTCGATCAGCAGTATCTGATGAGACTTGATAAGGTCGAAACAGCTCAAAGTGTTCCTTATGAAGCATGTAAGGGCTTGCTAGATTTTTTTAGTCATGATAATTCAATTAATATAAAAGAAAGAAAAACTCCTTATTGCCAGGAATTTATTCTAACCATTGAACCAACGTGAAAAAATAAATAAATAAAGCAAGTTGGCTTTTGGTCTGTTGATCGTAAAGAGAAGTATCAAATAAAGAACAACAATGTAACTGCTGTCATAACTGCATCTTTCTGTTTATTTTGGAAATAAAGAAGAAGAAACGTTTTGAATTTCTTATGTTGTAATCAACGAACTCAAATATTATTGTAACAGGTAAAGAGTTTACAATACATCTTTCTTTCTTTCCTTTTTCTTTCTTCTTTTTCTTTCTTTCTTTCTTTCTTTCTTTCTTTTTTATTCTTTTCTTTTTTTTTCTAGTATACATTTCTTTCGTTTTACTTCCTATTCAGTTTTTTATTACTTTCTTTCCCATCTTCAATTCCATTACCACGGGTTCTACAGTATGCCTACCTCATCTTCAAGAGGGAGTAAGGCCCCCTCCAAAAAAAGAGGTGTTCTAAATATGACACTAAATTGCATGTGGTGATGAGGCCCTTGTTCTGGAGCTCTGAAAAACATTAAGTACCCCTTCGTTGACTTCTTTAAAATCTTTAAAAATATCCAAGTAACAATTTTTTAAATCAAAAGCAAAGAAAAGAAAGCTTGGGTTTTAAAGTACCAGAACAAAGTTCTATCTATCTATCTATCTATCTATCTATCCCATTCCGAACAAATCTATCTATCTATTTATCTATCTATCTCCTTCCATACAAATCTATCTATCTATCTATCTATCTATCTATCTCCGTTCAAATCTATCAATCTATCTATCTATCTATCTCATTCTGTTCAAATCTATCTATTTATCTATCTCAGTCAATCAGGACTTCGAATATGCAAAGGGTAAGAGCCGCATCCTCCCAAAAAGATGTGTTTAAATCATAACACTAAACTGCATCTGATGATTCTCGAACCCGCAGTGTGAAGTACTCCTTCAATGCCATTACCCCCAGGCCCACTCTGCCCCGGTGTGGCAGTATTTGTTAGGTTCTCATTTCAAGGTCCAATAAATTTATCAAAAAATTATTCATATTCGAAAAAATATATTAAGAAACAAGACAAAAAAAGGAAATATAAACGTGCATTGTATGCGATTCCCTAACACCAAGGCATAAAATAACTCTCGACAGGTTGACACACCGTTAAAATCAATCACTTATAAAATCTAAAAAGATAATAAGGAGAGTCTTGTAATATTGGCGAGCATCACTGTCTTTTAAATTCCAATGAAGGCGAATCAGATGGGAAAACTTAATGAATATAAGCAAACAAACAACAGCAACAACAAAGATCGCCTTCCTTGTTTATAATTTTGAGTTTGTGAGAATGTCTAATAGTTTGGGTGAGCAGGTGCGGGGTGGTGCCAGTAACTGTGCTGCAGGTGTTTTGGCGCGTGTCGCTCATCCACATTGCAATCGCCAGCGGTATCAACACACACGAAAACCCTCGCTCCTCTGTGAGTGAGTGGGTGGGAGCACCAAATGTTTATTTTGTCAGTAGCGACTCGTGTTTCAACGGCCGTAAGACACAGTAAACACCTCTACGTTTTATATAGAACACTTTCTATTTTAAGGTCTCGTGTTGTCACCGACTTCTCTTGCCCGCACCCAGGGCAGAAACGTGCTCCAAAATCTTGGCCCTCAGCTTAGATTACCCAAGCATAAGGCCATCAATTTAGAGCACCAGTGATACATAAAATACCAACATGAATACATCTAATCGTGAAGATGTTTGTACAGGGTGCTCCATACTTCTGATCTTGTACCAAGCAAATCTAAGCTTAGTAAATGAGAAAGTTGAAGCATAGTAAATGACATCTCTCTTTTCAGCACTCTCGATAGATAGATAGATAGATAGATAGATAGATAGATAGATAGATAGATAGATAGCGCAACGGTTATCGTCGTAGGTAACAATGGATCTAATGAAATGAACAGCTAAATCTAAATCGATAATATCCATTCAATAAAAGAAGCTCTACTTCCTTAAACTTATTATTAAAAGCACGAATTGAATCTTTCAATCTTTTGTACAGTTGAGACATTTCATCTCATCAACAGAAGACCGGAGAAGCGACTGTTACTTATAGAATGTAAGTCGTTCTCGTGCCAATAAAACGTTGAATAATCACAAAAGTTAACGCCATGATTTGCGATAAGAAATCTGTCATTCCAAGTGAATGGATATCATTCTCAATGCTCTAAATAACGATTTCTTTAACTAATATGATAGGAAAGTGGCGATTTATCTATTTATTCCTTCGTTTGGTTTGGCTTCTTTGTTTAATGGCATATAAACGTTCATGGTTTATTTAATGCCAAAACCATTCTTGTAGAAGAAAAGTAGTGGTTATATTTAAACCACAAGTATTTATTTTATTTCATCCACTGTCATAAAGTTGGGCACAAAGTTAAGGCTCATTTTTGCATAATACGTACGTTGTAAATTGATCCCCGACATACAAGCTCTTTCACTCATTTTAACTTTTATCTTTATTTTTTTTATTCCTCAATGATCATTTCCATATAAAACATATAAAACTACATAGGAAATAAATTTTTCATGGTTCTATAAACACAGACTTTTTAATATATATATATATATATATATATATATATATATATCATAGTAATTTACAAAGCTTTTGGCTTAAATGCGACACAAAGCTGAAAAATAGGACACCCAATAAGGCTCACTCATGCAGGTTTGTTAATCAAGCTTGCTAACCATTACACTACCTGAGGTGCATATATATATATGTGTGTGTGTGTGTGTGTGTGTGTGTTGAAATGATAGCTAGTGGTGAATCTGACAGCATGATAGAAATATGTGGAAAGTTGGATCAATCAAACACTTAACTCCGATTTAGATGCGTGATATTTCGTTCTTTTTATTCTAAAAAACTTTATCGAACTGAAGCCGTTTTCTGGGTTTTTCTTTTTATAAACAAATGAGGAAAATGATAAGATGATGAAGAGGAAAAAGGTGTTGCAGGAAGTAAGGGAGGGTTTAAAGTCAAATGTGTCAACTTCCATTAAATATTTTTTATTAAATCAAACACCTTTATCCTCTTTATCACTTTATCAATTTCCTTATTTGCTTATAGAAAACGGTTCTAGTTCGATAAAGTTTTTTGGAATAAAAAGATCGAAATATCACACATGTAAATCGGAGTTAAGTGTTTGATTTATCCAACTTTACACATATTTCTATTATATATATGTATATTTAACCGGACATTGGCCTAGCGGTTAGAGTGTTCGCCAATGGCCCGGGAGACCTGGGTTCAATCCCAGGTCGAGTCATACCAAAGACTCAAAAAATGGTACTTGATTCCTCCTTGCTTAACACTCAGCATTATAAGGTACGTATCAAGGGTAAAATGGAGCAATCCAGGGAAAGGAGTGGCGCCCTCCCCTACACCTTGGTGTAGTAAGCTATCGAAAAGGGAGCCTTCGGGTCACCCTCGACTATGGTCGCCAACTTTATATATATATACAACGAAACAGTCTGTCTGTGGATGACAATATATATATATATATATGTATATATAAAATTAACTTAAATCGCGAGTCGGAAATCTTCTACTAAAGTTTCACCTTATCGGATCATCAGGAAGATTAACTCCGACCAACGCTAAATGAGAAAGCGCCGTCTTATATTCACCAAAAACCCACCTAGCTTAGAATTTACATAACAAAAAATGAATAAAAAAAAACCTTACTTACGGGTTTGTTTATTTTTTTTTTCGGTTTTTTTCAAGTACCGTGAATGCTGGAAGATATAAGATTAGTAATATATATATATATAGTTATGGTTTATGGTGGAACAAATTTTGCGCTATTATTGAATAGTGCTCAATATCATTGATAGAGTTAGTAATATATATATATATTGTTATCCTCAGACAGGCTTTTTCGTTGTATCAAAACTCTTCAATGTGGATAGATACGTAGAACGCTTGAAGCTGGGATCGAAACCCGCCCAACTTTACGTTAGACTTAGTATCTTACCGCTCAGCCAGCAAGCGAATCACGTCATTATGTAGTAGCTTTCGTTTGTTTACATTTTGACCTTACCGGATACCAGAGTGCTCAATTCATTCGAAGGGCTTTGCATTATGCAAGTGGCAGTCAGAGTGCTCAACCCTCGTGGGGGAATCATGGTGGTGTCTGTGGCTCTGTGTTTCATGTTTTACGCATTTATCAGACAAAGCCTGGTGATTGCTTAAAGCATGAAACCCAAGGTCACGGACGCCACCATGATATATATATATATATATATATATGTGTGTGTGTGTGTGTGTGTGTGTGTATGTATATATATATATATCACCAAATAAAAGGAATAAATACATCACAACTGAGAGGTTAGGAAATTGCATCTAATATTTTTGTTGTTTCACAGGTATTTTTGTTTTTTTTGTTTTTTGACGTATGTTCCTTCCGACTGGGAATAATGCTGAAACAAATCTATTTAACACATATATGCGACCCGAAAAGGTACAAAGAAACCAAACCAAACCGAAACAATATGAAAGCATTACCTACCAGTCAACAACTGGATATTTTGTCCCTAGATTTACAAAAGAAGGTACTGGGGATTTTTGCACAAGTCTAATAGTATGATTTGCTTATAATTCAATTCCCTCCCACTCCACACAAAAAATAGTTGGATCTTGAACTTCTAAATATATAACAATTTTATCAAGATTTAATGAGATTCTCGTGTTTTGTTCTCCTTCCAAAAACTTACATAAATTTCATTGAGTGTCATCCTCGTATGCAAATACTTTCTGTTTATGTCGTAAAGTTATTTGAGGAATTCAAACATCAACCTTCGACTTGACGTGTCAGTCATTTCTTTGATTCTATTGTAACTTAAATAGCTTATTAAAGCCGATCTGATTCATGTTTTAATTTAAAATCATTAATGACTATTCATTTCCAAATTGGTTTCACGGGTCTCATAGAAACCTACCCCTTCAGAAAGGAACTTTAGAAGCACATATACTTCTATATATCCCATGTATACCCTCACACACACAGAGGTATACATGTATATATATATATATATATATATACTATAGAATTTCTAATTGACTTGTAGAACCAGTTCACAGACACATGTTTGTCCACGTTATCTGGTGTCCATCGTTCAGGGCGGGATTTATTCACTTAAAAAGAAAACGATAAAATAGACTTTGTGTGGGCCACGTTCAACCAAAACAGGACAAAGGATGAGTTTTCTCATTTAATATTGAAAAATTCCAACTTTCTTCTCTAAATTTAGATGTAATTGTATCTAATTTCAGCAAATTAAAGGCGGAACTCAGCATGTTGGATATATTTAGCTGAGTTTTCGTGTATTTTTGGAAAGAAAAAAAAGGTGTGGATTCCTCAGTTTTTTAACTGTTTATAGCATAGAATAACTCAGTGAGTTCAGAAAAACAAAACTATATTTAATACTACAACTAATAATAATATGGTGACGGTGATACCAGCTGTAATTGGTGCACTTGGAACGGTCTCCGAAGGTTTGGAAAGGAGACTGGAGGAATCGGTGAACAGCGAAATAATCAAGACAATCCTGACCACAGCATTGTTAAAAATAGTAATTTACAAAGCTTTATGCTTAGATGTGGCACAAGGCTGTATGAATGGGGCACCCAATGAGACTCGAACTCACTCGTGAAGGTTTGCTTGTCTAGTTTGCTAACCATTACACCACCCGAGCCACCCAGAAACAAATTTAGTAATTTACTAAGATTTTTGCTTAGATGTGGCACAAGGCGGTAAAAATGGGGTACCCAATGAGAATCGAACTCACTCGTGGAGGTTTTCTTGTCTAGTTTGCTAACCAGTGCACCATTATTATTATTTACTCCTTGAAAGTTTTTCACATCAGGGTCAGCTGATGGTCTTTCACTGGAGTTTGAGTAAAAGCAAGTGTCCTCAAGCCTCCAGGACTCTTATCAGTATTCTGACCGATCTCAATAATACAGTACTTTGGATGTTCTCTACTCGTCCTCTTATTTCCAAGTCCTCCAGTCCAATTAATAATCCTTTGGTGACTGTACCAAAAGTACCAATCAGGATTGATATTTTTGTCAAAAAATTGTCATGTTCCATAGTTTTTTCAATCCCCTAGCAAGGTCCAGGTACTTATCCTTCTTTTAATTGTCTTTCAATTTTACTCTGTGGTCAACCGGGGCGCCAAAGTCCACAATTTTGCAAGATCTCTTTTTTCTTTTTTTTTCTGTTGATTACGGTCGTCTGGCTGAGATTACGTGATCCGTTTGTATGTCAAAATCCCAAAGGAGTTTGTGCGTGCCATACTCCTGGACAGATGCTGGATTGTGCATATACCATTTGTTCGTTAATATTATTATTATTATTCGGTTTATTTGTTCCTTGAAGAGCGGAGATCACGAGCATCGAGGCCATGCTACTGCTACTTTGAGCTGGACACGTCTCCAGGATAGGAAATCATCGCCTGCCCAGGAATATACTGTGCGGCAAGCTTTCCGCTTGCCATCGCGACAGAAGGGCACCAATAGTATCGATTCAAGGATCACCGATTGTCTAGCCTAACTGAGAACCGTGACACCTGGCGTCTGAAAAGTGTACAAAACTCCTGTGTCTGTAGAATGATAAACCCGAATAAATCATTTCATATGTTCAGTTTTTATCTTCGAAGTCCCTAATTTCGGCATTTGAGGGGTATTTTTGGTACCAATCTCATCAAATGATTCAATATTCTCCCAATCGTTCCCCATGGAACGCTTAGTAATTTCCTTGTCGAGAATATCAGAACAAATTTCGACGTGAATGAACAAACTAGAGAAAAGAAATATGAATTCATTTAAAATCTATTGATTTTTATCATTGGTTTTTTCAGTCGATAAAAAAGATGCTTGCAAATAATCGATGATTGATTAAGTTACAAGAGTTTGATTAATTTTATACTTTCGTTACTTATTTCTATCTCAGATTGTAAATTGAAGTGATTTTTATAGTCAATCAACCGGGGTATTTTCACCCTCATTGACATTTAAACTGTGAACATACGCGAAACTGCATTGCTTGAAATAGAATTGTTTATATGTATAAAAATGGTTTGGTATTAAATAAACTACGATGGTTGATATGCCACAAAACCAAACCAAACCAAATCAAACCAAAATTGTCATGTGGGGGTAATTAAGGTAGCTTATCTTGAGCCCGAAGAGCCTAGCAGAGTCCATTCCTCTCCAAGTCTGGTTTGAATTTAGAATTTTTCTTCTTTTAGACTGGTTGCCATACCACGGTTAAAGAACTCAGTCTGCCCAACTACTACTTCAATGATAGCTGGATTCATATCTTTCCAATGTAAAATACAAAAAGCTTCGTTTAGTATCTGAACTCAAATTAGAAAACTAAACTTTAGAATCTTAGATAAAAATGCAATTTAAACTTTATTCTCGTTACATGGTTTGACTGTGGGGGCGCAACTCAAGAGTCTTTGGCTGGAATAGCCTGACAGAGCTAATTCCTCCCTTTGTCTACTATTACTTTGAATACAATGTTTTATTTATCCTTGACCGAGGTTAAAAAGCCAGTCTGCCCTACTACTTACTTACCCAGAGAGGTAATGAGAATATTTGGATTCACACCTTTCCTAAGAATATCAGCAGTATATGAAATTCAAAGTCTCGTTCCGAATTTGAACTCGAGTCGGTGATTCCATTTTTGACGACGGTAACCACCACGTCACGCGATCCTCTAACTATATTCTGATATGCGTTCATATTGATAATATTGGCATTTACACAGACCGAATTTTCTATTTTCTGCTCGGTATGCTTGTTACATCAACAAAAGACAACCAAAAAGAAACTAAAAAGGAACAGAACGCTCATCGATCTCAGCCTATTAATATAACTCGATCAATATAGAATTTATTAGATGAGGTTTCCAGATTATTATTATTATTATTATTGAATTAAGGATTTCTCCTCTGTGTTCAATTTATAGTTTTGAAAAAGTAAAAATAAAGAAAGAAAGTACCCCAGTCGGCTAGGGCTGTGGAATACGCCGACTGCGTCTCTACAGAGGGGCAAGACTCTCCCAACGAGTGTCCTGATATGACACTAAACAATCTGATAGTGAGGCTCCAGTAATGCTGGAGCTTTGGAGAATGCGGAGTACGGCTTTATTGCAATCTCTTCTAGGTCCACTCTAGTCCGGAGTGGTAGCACCTGACAGGGTTCTATCTATGGGTCCAAAAGAACTAAACTGTTTACTTATGTTAAACTGAATTGTTTGAAATAGTGCTGTTTTGACATATAAACTGCGTACTTATGCTAAACTGAATTGTTTGAAATAGGACGGTTTATATGTATAAAAATGGATTTGGCATTGAATAATCGACAATGGTTAATATACCATAAAACCAAATCAAAATAAACCAAAAAAAAGACTGGGCTTGAAACTTTTAATAAGTCAAAATGAATGTTAGTAAATAGAACTGTATAAATGCCACATAACTCTAATTCAACCGAACTTGCAGCATATTTGTAGATATTTAAAACCATGTAAAACACACACACACACACACACACGCGTGCGCATATATATATATATATATATATATATTGTCATCCATAGACAGGTTGTTTCGTTGTATCGCAACTCTTCAGTGTGGCTAGATACGTAGGACGCTTAAAGCTTGGATATCATAGAATAACTGATGTTTGTACAACAGCATTGCTTCCAACAAAGCCTTCATCAGATGATGACTCTAGTTTCAGGCATGGTTTCGGGGCCGAAGTATCATTACCACTAGCCCAGTGCACCCCAACAGTATTTCATGACACCACCAGACTTTGTCAGATTGTCGTCACTCTATGGGATTGCCATATCCACGCTGATGCAGTTAGAGCCTTATCTTGGATCTTTTCCATGTATTTTCTCATGTCTGATGGAGGAAGTCCAAGATTTGTCAAGAAAACAGAGGTTGAGTTGGCAATGAAACCTCTGCATCCGACTTCGATAGGAAATACATTCGTTATCCAGCCATTTCTGACACATTGTTCACGCAGATCCTCATATTTTTCCAACTTATGCTGATGCGCCCAGTCGAAATTTTCTTCAAAAGATACCGTTAACTCAATAACGAAAATTTTTTTTGCTTTAACGGACGAAATGACAATATCTGAACGCTTTGTCGTAAACGCTATTTCGGTTCGAAATATGAAGTTATGTTTTAAATCGGTTGCGACGTGCCAGTCCGTGCAGCCCTCAAGCAATGATGGTCTACGCATATTTTTACGTGCAAGTTTCGAAATATTTCCTTCTTTAACGAACTGAATTGCTCTGTTGTTGATAATATTTAGAGCTTTATTGGCAGTCTCACAACAGATTTTCGAAGCCTCAGCAAAAATCTCCAGGACTTCGTTATGTCTCCAAGTGTAGCTTCTTAGAGCGTACTCATATCCAGTGAGAACATGTTTGAGGGTGGCAGTTTTCCCACATGCCCTGCATGAAGGTTGACTGGTATTGGTAAGACGTCGTAGACTGCTTTTATGAGGAAACTTAATTTCTTTGGTTCCATGTGCTTGATGTCGCTCCATATGACAGCTCTGTCTTTTGCACTCTCCCACTTGGTCCATGCGCTCTGTTTCCTTTGTCCTACTGCTGTAGCAAAACGCCTAAGTTCCTCAAGATGATGAATTTCTTCCGACACCATTTTTCTTCTGTTTAACGTAGATTCGTTGGACCACCAACGCTGTGGATGTAGGCCTAAACCTGCTTTTCCATCTGCCACTGTGCCATGTATATATATATATATATATATATATAATGTTCTATTTGTGTAACATATCCATTAGCCTGAAGAATGTTGTATATATATGTATATATATATATTGTCATCCACGGACAGACTAAATCGTTGTATTACAACTCTTCAATGTGGCTAGACACGTGAAATGCTTCAAGCGGGATCGAAATCCGGCTGACTTTACGTCAGTCGGATAACTTACACCAGAACTATCGTCGTTTTCACCATAAATGGAGGAATTTCTTGTTTATATGTATTTTACATATACGCTATCGAGTACCGGAGTGCTCAATTTATGTGGCAGCCGGCAATCCCCACTTGAGTGCTCAACCAAGTGGGGAGAGTATACATATATATATTTCTGTCTAGATTACGTGCTTAGGACAGCGATTGATAAAATCAGAGAAAACGGCTTCGAGCTGACAAAGAAAAGAAGCAGAAGGCATCCCGCAAAAACAATTACCGACGCTGACTACGCTGATGACATAGCGATACTGCCAAATACACCCAACCAAGCCGAAACACAACTGCATAGTTTGGAACGAGCTGCCGCAGGCATTGGCCTCCATGTCAATGCACACAAAACGGAATATATGTGCTATAATCAAACAGGCGACATCATCACACTAGACGGAACCCCTCTAAAACTAGTAGACAAATTCACCTACCAAGGAAGCAGCGTCTCATCAACCGAAAAGGACATAGACACGCGGCTAACGAAGGCATGAACAGCTATCGATAGACTATCGATCATATGGAAATAAGACCTGACCGATAAAATGAAACGCAGTTTCTTCCAAGCAGCAGTCGTATCGATACTGCTGTATGGATGCACTACTTGGACGCTAACAAAACGGCTGGAGAAGAAGCTAGACGGCAATTACACAAGAATGTTGCGAGCAATATTAAACAAGTCCTGGTGGCAACACCCCACAAGGCACCAACTATACGGCCACCTGCCTCCCATCACGAAAACTATCCAAGTTAGACGAACCAGACATGCAGGACACTGCTGGAGAAGCAAGGACGAGCTCATAAGTGATGTACTCCTATGGACCACCACATATGGCCGGGCAAAAGCAGGATGACCTGCTCGAACATACATTCAGCAGCTATGTGAGGATACGGGATGTAGCCCTGAAGAGGCGATGAACGATAGGGAAAAGTGGCGAGAGAGGGTCAGGGATATCCGTGCTAGCGGCACGACATAATGATGATGATGATATATTATAATTATACTTACCCACATGACTCAATCTGGCACCAAATTACGAAGTAAATATCTATCTAGATATTTTATTTAACAGACAGTACACACACACATTATATATATATATATATATATATATATATATATATATATACTCCGTACTCGTGATTTTTTCCCCTGAAAAAGGCATAATAATTGCAAGAATTTTAACTACCAATAACGTTCTAAGCTAAATCATTGGGAATATCTATTTACATGTTTAAAATTTAGTTAATTAAAAAATGACACATATGCCAAACAATATAAAAGAAATATAATTTTAAAATTACAAAAAGAATCTTAAATTTCAAAATCGGATATTTGGTCTCATTGTTGTAGATACGAACTTTTATTGGTTAAAATATTTACCTTATTTGTATTTTTCACTTTTTTTTTTTTTTTTTTTTTTTTTTTTTTGGTTTTTGAGAAAAATTTTCGTTTGCGTTTTAGGTGGGTGGATCGACACAATAATCCTTACGTTGCTGGTTTCGTTAGAAGGTCAATACTGATAACATTATCGCAAAAGAGAATAATTATAAAAGGTATCAATAAAACAAACGCGTATAAAACCAAAAGTTGATTGGTTGATTGGTTTTTCAGCATGTCGACTATTGTTGTTTTTTGTTGGGTTTTTTTTTGTTTGTTTTTTTTTTTTCATTGCTGAAGTTTCCAATTAAAATGCTACAAGAAGTATTTCTTCAATGATTTTAAACAGGTAACCACTTCATACTTAGTCGCAATATCAATGTTTAAAAAGCCAGTGTATTAATCAAGTTCACAATCATCTTTAAACAAAAAACACTTGATACTTAGTTGTAATATGAATGTTTTAAGATCCAATGAATTTGTGAAGTTCACAATTATTTTAAACAGGCGTATACTTCATACTTTGTCACAATATCAATGATTTAAAAGCCAATCTATTAATAAAGTTCAAATCATTTTAAAAATTTCGGCAAACTGGTTTATTTTAACGATAGATGTTTTAAAAATCACTTTTATACTTATTCACGGACGCTATACTGTTATGATCAAACTTGCGAACCGGCAACGTTAGCCTTATTGTAAATCTAACCACAACTCTCTCAAAAAGGTTCGGTCATTTTTTTTTTTTAGAATAAAATAAATTTATTTTCATTTTGTTTTATTTTGTTTTATTTATTTATTTGTTTATCTACCTATTTATATTTATCTATTTACTTTGTTATTTTAAGGTTATATTTGTTTTTACATACAAGGGTAATAAATAAGTTTTTTTTTTTTTGTTTTTTTTTTTGGAAATGTAAAAAGATTTTTCCGAATTTTTCCATAAATATAAACTCTGCAATGTTTAGAATTGGTTGATAACAAAAATTATTCTAATCTCGCAAAAATATTTGTTTTTAGGTTATTCAAAATGGCGGCAAATTAAACAGGCTTGAACAGAGGTGTGTCATCAAATTCTTGGTGGTTGAATAGCGCAAACCATTTGAAATTTACTGAAGAATATGTTCGAAGAAGAATGTTTTAGTTTTTAAAAAGTTTCCAAATGGGCTAAACATGGGTTTGTCACGACTAGTCTAAGTCAAAAATACCGTCCATGGAGTGGAAGCAAGCTGATTCTCCGGTAAAGAAAAGGTTCCGGGCACAGCTGTCAGTAAATGAGATAACGCTGACAGTCTTTTAGGACATAAAAAGATCCATCTCTATTTATTTCTTTGAAAAAGGTGCAATTGTAAATATTGCTTCCAATTGCCAAATCCTTCGGTAATATTTCACTTAATTGAATGACCCTCGTTTGTTGCTATTGATAAACAAAATTTTTAAGTAGTCATAGAAATCTACAACAATAAGTTATAGAAATGTTGTTTATAATTCAGATGTATGTGTGGGGGGGGAATCATCAAAATTTCCAATATAACATGCAGAGCTAAACTTGATTTTTTCACTCCTTCCTAAATAGAAGCAGCAATATCATTACGAACAGCTATTACAACGGGAATCCAAAGGGTTCATGGGTCGTACATATAGATGCACACGCAGAAAAATTATCTCTCAGTGAATAAGGAATAAGGAACACACAAGGAGGAGATAGAAAAACAGAGAGACTGAAAGACTCTGTGTGTGTGTGTGTGTGTGTGTGTGTGTGTGTGTGTGTGTGTGTGTGTGTGTGTGTGTGTGTGTGTGTGTGTAAATTGCCACACGCCACTACATTGCTGAAATTGCAAAGGAAGGACCGGGAAATTGGTGGGTGAGAATGAAGGGCGGCGAGGAGAAAAAAAAGGATGAAAAGAAGGAGTATAATAGAAATGAGATGCAAGGAAATAAGGAAAGAAAAGTCGAGTCAGGGACAGGGAAAGAAGAGAATTTGGGTCAAAGAAAGAAAGAAAGAAAGAAAGAAAGAAAGAAAGAAAGAAAGAAGAATTAGAGACAAAGAAAGAAAGAAAGAAAGAAAGAAAGAAAGAAAGAAAGAAAGAATTAGAGACAAAGAAAGAAAGAAAGAAAGAAAGAAAGAAAGAATTAGAGACAAAGAAAGAAAGAAAGAATTAGAGACAAAGAAAGAAAGAAAGAAAGAAAGAAAGAAAGAAAGAAAGAAGTATCTAAAAATGAATAAAACGTTTAATGAAAAACGAAAAACAAAAAGAATGAGAGAGAGAAAGAGGGTAAGAGAGATAAAGAGATAGAGAAGGGGAGAGATGGAATGAAACAGAAGAATAAAAGAAAAAAAAAAACGAAAGATAAAGAAAGAAAAGGAATGAGAGAATCTTCAACGTCAATGGCGGATCTGTATAATTTCAAAGTGAATGAATGTAGAATCCCCCAAGAAAGTTTGTTTCGGTCGGGCAAGAGAAGCCGAATTAAAATGATTGATTGATGACAAACCGTTGAGCTATGTGAGCGCACCAGAAGTGTGTGAGTGCGCATGCGTGGATAACAGAACACAGAGTGTTGGCGCGCGGTTTTTTGCACGTGTGTTCGTGTTTCTACACGTTGCACTCTTCCATCTGCATCAATCGTCGGCTAGGGGTGGTCGGGAAGATTTAACGAATGAATGACAGTGAGCGTTCGGTGACAAATGTTTGCGCGCTTAGCAGAGAAGCCGCTCAAAGGCACGAACCTGAAGCTGCAGGGTAGTTTGCAGCGATAAAAAAATGTCCTTTGAGCAACTGAATTGAATAGATCTCACTTCTGTGCCTTCCAGTACCTCACCTCACAGACACAGACTTCTGCTTATGTATTCATGGAACCCTTTACGTACCTGTATAGCTGGCCATTAACAACGTCTGATTTAGTCGTTTAGTTTTACGGCACTTCAACTCTTGTCAAGTTATTTAATGCTGTAGTCAGTCTTTTGAATTTTTCCGCCATATTAGAGTCGAGTGATTTATACCGTCAAATTTGTCAAGGTAACCGATTGATATCGATATATTAAATAAATTGGTTGGTTCATGGGTTGATTTTACGGCACGTTAACTCTGATGAGAGCTATTTGATGCCTAACTCTTTTTCAAACAATTAAATGATTTCAAGTAACTAACAATTATCCTTAGTAAACAATAATACCTTCAAGTAACTATTCTTAATACAAATAATTTGCATGCAGTTATATGCTTTCAAGTAACTGATAATAATAATCCTTAGTAAACAATTATAGCTTCAAGTAACTATTCTTAATACAAATAATTGGTACACAGTTATTTGGTTACACATATTCTTATCTAATACAAATAATCATCAGATCCATTCGGTCTATAGACAGTACCCTTATAGGTATTACCATCCCGGGTCAGAGTGGACATGGGGGTAATTGCAATAAAAGGATGACTCTACACTCCCCAGATGTCCAGAACTGGATCCTCACTTCTGAGTGGAGCTCAGTTTCATACCTATTTTATTGATTTTGGAGGTCTTTGCATTTGTGTGTGTGTGATTATATATATATATATATATATATATATGTGTGTGTGTGTGTGTGTGTGTGTGTGTGTGTGTGTGTGTTTAACGCGTTTAAATATCTATTGAGATTAGTAATTGCTCAAGTGATGTTCTCACACACACACACACACACACACACACATATATATATATATATATATAGGTATCATACAATAACTGGTGTTTATACAACAGCATTGCTTCTAACAAAGCCTTCATCAGATTATGACTCTGGGTTCAGGTATGGTTTCGGGGCCGAAGCATCATTACCACTAGCCCATTGTGCCCCAGCAGTATCTCACGACACCACCAGACTTATATATAAAGTTTAAAAAGTGATCAAATGAACAGGAATAAATTATCTTTGTAAATGGAGGTGCCTGTGGTGTAATGGTTATCATCGCAGGAAATGGACACGGCGACACGAGTTCAAATCCTGGACGAGACTGATTGCATTTCACATAGCACTAATACCCTTGGGAAAGGTATGAATCCAATAATTCTCCCTCCAGCTATGGGTATAATAGTAAGGCAGACTAGGTTGTTCAGCCTTGGTAAGCAACTAGTCTAGGAGAAGGAAAACTCTGAATTCAAACCTGTTAAACTTCGCTTAAAAATTGACCTTGTGTTATATCCTGCCCGAGCGGAGGAGTTAGGTAAATCTTTGTAATCACTTCCTTTTTAATTTTTAATTGTTCTCTAATATTCCTAATGTTTTTTCCACTTTTGGTCATCGTCCGAAGAAAAGTTTATATATGCTGTCAAGAAAAGTTTTTCAAAAGGGTTGATACGCTGTAGAACAAAACAACCAACCAACCTAGATGTTGGATTGATTCTATGTTCAAGGAATTTCAATAACATGGGAGCACCTACGTCCTCGAAAATAACCCAAGATGATTGAAAATACCTATATTCTGACAACGCTAACAGATCTAAACACTAAATCCTTGTCTATCCTTTTCAATAAAACGTACCTACAAGAGTATCTGCTGCATATATATATATATATATATAAGTGTGTGTGTGTGCATATGTATTAAGTATTATTTTATACAATGTATATAATAAATCATCCCGGCAGCGGTCGTATCGATACTGCTGTATGGATGCACTACTTGGACGCTAACAAACTGGCTGGAGAAGAAGCTAGACGGCAATTACACAAGAATGCTGCGAGCAATCTTGAACAAGTCCTGGCGGCAACACTCCACAAGACACTAACTATACGGCCACCTGCCTCCTATCATGAAAACTATCCAAGTTAGACGAACCAGACATGCAGGACACTGCTGGAGAAGCAAGGACGAGCTCATAAGTGATGTACTCCTATGGACCCCCACATATGGCTGGGCAAAAGCAGGACGACCAGTTCGAACATACATTCAGCTGCTATGTGAGGATACGGGATGTAGCCCTGAAGACGTACCAGAGGCGATGAACGATAGGGAAAAGTGGCGAGAGAGGGTCAGGGATATCCGTGCTAGCGGCACGACATGATGATAATGATGATATATATATTGATGGGCATTTTTGTGGAGAGAGAAGTTATATCTAAGCTGTTTATAGCTTTGTGTTTTTTCATGTTTGTACACAAACACACATATATATTGTTGACTTAGTTTGGTTGAATACAAAGGGACTTGTCTTCTATCTCCCTCCCCCCTCTCTCTCTCTCTCTCTCAAGTTTTCTTGCAAGATTCTTTGTGTCAGAGTACAGTTGATAGAGGAGGTGCCCAAAGTTTTGTCTATATATATATATATATATATATAAGTAAAGTTGGCGACTGTAGTCGAGGGCGACCCGAAGGCTCCGTTTTCAATAGCGACTAAACCGAGGTGTAGGGGAGGGCGCTACTCCTTCCCCTGGATTGCTTCACTTTACTTTGATACGTACCTTATAATGCTGAATGTTAAGCAAGGAGGTATCAAGTACCATTTTTTAAATCTTTGGATTGAACCCTGGTCTCCCAGGCCATTGGCAAACACTCTACCCACTAAACCAATATATATATCGGAATCCACGTTTTTAGGCCTAGGTGACCTTTACTTTATCGTCGAGATTCTTACAGCCTGAAAAAAAATTCATGAACCGTCAGATTATTCTACTATGATCAATTGAGCCTTCAACTTTCACTCAAAAAATGTTCACGATTGCTTCCACGGCGCAGTTTGAATTCATAAAACATAAGTTTCCGAATTAGACTACGTCGCACATTTTTCTGTGCGGGTTTCAAATTGTACATGAAGGGAAACAATATACAAGGTGTTAACGTACCAACTACCACAATACAACCAAGTACAACAGGTACCTTTTCCACAGTTTGAATGGCTTTGGCCACGTGCTAGACGCGACACAAACTAGCACGTACTAGCAAAATATTACAAAGATTTTGATTGACTCTTTTATTATAGCACGTACTAGCAAAACTAGCACGTACAAGCAAAATTTTAATATTGCATGTACTAGCAAAACTATTTTATTATAGCACGTACTAGCAAAACTATTTTATTATAGCACGTACTAGCAAAACTATTTTATTATAGCATATAATAGTAAAACTATTTTATTATAGCACGTACAAAGATTTTGATTGCCTCTTTTATAATAGAAAAAGCCATGTATACGTACAAGCCAAATACTGCAAAACTTTTGACTCGCCCTCGTAATTATGATCTTTTAAGTATCAAATCAAAAACGGTTTATGTTGAAAAAAGTGAATTTTTGTTTGAATAAGAACAATAATGTTTTTAAAAACCGTTTTGTTTTTTTGTTTCTTATTTTTTTTTTTTTTTTTTTTTTCTAGCGGGAGGAAGTTTGAAACGAGAAAGTCGTGCGCAAGATTGTTAAGAATTTGAACTCGGGTCGCCGATTCAAATTCTTAAGTATATGTATATATACTTAAGAATTAGAATCGGCGACCCGAGTTCAAATCCAGGAAAAGATAGTCTGCGTTTCGCTAGGACTCTAGGACACACTAGATTTCTTTATACTTATCTGGATAAGGAGCTTCTTCCTAGGCTACCACCTGGTGATGTATTAATGACAAGCATGGATTCACATTGCACTAGACCTCCAGGTCGGGTGAATCTATGACCAACAAGGACAACTGGTTACTTGCCGGGAGACTGGACAAACAACGAAGGACTCGTAGATATATAAAAATATAATTTATATTTTTATTCTTCGAAGACGACGATTGTGTGAAGAAAGAAATACAGTCAGATCGAGTTCGCACATATCTTTTTTCTGTGGCAGGGACCCTTTTTCTGAAGTAGTGCGACGGCCGGAGAACACATACGAGAAGCTGACAGGTCTGCTTGAGAGACCAGTGGGGTCTCTCCTCTCGCTTGAGCGACCAGTAAATCTCTGGCTTCAGCCCAAAATTACAGACCTTATATTCTCTTTCAAGTCCCAAGCAGAAATATGAAAATCCTTTTTGTCTCACGTATTTTCTGTTTATGGCTGGTTATCGGAACTTACATACTTCCGTTTTTTCTGGTAATTTGTTGATCTAATCTACGAACGGAAATATCTGTCACTCTATCCATAGGCAATAAGTTATATTCTTCGCAATCCTCCTTTATCTTCTCTTTCCTGTGACACACTTTGTTGATGTTATAAAGCGACCGCATTGACCCTGCTAAGTTCATCCACGGCACTCTGTTGCTAGCTAAGCTAGTATATTACATTAGAAAGGCTAGCATAGTGCACATTTCACCAAGTGATCCTACGACCAGCATTGTCCAGCCTGGCACGAGTTTCGGCTCTCCTAAATACCCACAATAAAAAAGACCTCGTTTCAAATCCCGTCTTGTGGTAGGCACAGATAAATACAGCTAAATTCTTTAGCTTTAGGCAACCAGTCTTGGAGAAGGAAAAATTTTGATTTCAAATTTTACTCCTCTTAAAAGGTTGACTATGTATCACAACCTACTGTAGCAAAGGTGTTGGATAAATACATGCTTACAACACATACACACATACACACACATGCATATGTATTCATACAGACCACAATCCCTATACACACACATAGATATTTGCATACACAGGCACATACACTCGCACATACCACACCACGCGACACCATACACATGCATACGCACACATACACAGCACCACACGCACACGCACGCTCGGACACCCTCCCCCATACACACACAGATAATCAGGTCAAGACATGAAGACCACGCCATGCACATATATATACATATGCATAAAAATGCACATATCTACGCAAATGTTTAACCACTTCACACGTACTCGCGTATACGGACAAATATACACAGACACAGCATCATTTCACACGTACACATGTTTCAATCATACATCCTAGATGCATCAAGTAGGTCTTCAGTGATGCACTGTCTTCATCGCCGATTTCGGGTTATTTCTGCATCATATCGGCTCCGACAGTAACCCCGGCATGACTCTGGACGAGCCAAGCCGCCTCCTTGATCGCGACGTGCTACGCTCGTGCCTCTACCATAGCAAAAAACCAATAAGGCCGGACTTCGGCCGTTCTTATAGACATCTGTCCTTCAATAAACAGCCAATGAAAACAGGGCATTCCACACTCCTCTACTATATATAATACCATCTTTACCTCATCCGGTTTCGACTGACTACTTCCGGATTCGGTACCGAGGTAAGATGTTATTTTTGATACTCGTCCAAGTCCATGATTTACACTTCACAAGACTTACACAAATCTCCCGCCAAATCTACCCTATAATAATACTTCCAAACTTACATGAAATAAGCCCCTACTCAAAACACATGTACATGCAGATTTCACGCGCAAAACAACCACACACACATACACTCAAGTACGCAGTAAGCGGCGGGTCGACCCCTCTTCTCCACCCCCCACCCCCACCCAACATCTCAGAAAAAAACGATTTTTTTAGCTTCCTTCATGACTCAAGAAGGAATAGGGTTAAATATTTAAACTGAGTTGAGCTTAACTCACTTACTTTTCTGTGGATTCGACCCCCATTCCTAGCAGAAGTTAGACTGATGGACTCGTGTCAGTAGACATGTCCTGATGCCTTCGGCCATATACCAAATAGAACCAAACAGTTTTAGTTCACCAGTTCCAAGGAGAGGGTACTGTTTTTGAGTAAGGGTACGTCTAAATCCCAAGACAGACCGAATCCTGTTTTTAATTCCTAATAGTTTTTTTCTTTTTTTTCTTTCGTTTTCTCTTTCTGTCTTTCTTTTTCTTTTTTTCGTTTTCTCTTTCTTTCTTTTTTGTTTCGTTTTCTCTTTCTTTCCCTTTTCTTTCCTTTTTCTTTCGTTTTCTCTTTCTTTCTTTCTTTTTTTCTTTCTTTTTTCTTTCGTTTTCTCTTTCTTTCCTTCTTTATTTCGTTCTCTCTTTCTTTCTTTCGTTCTCTTTTTCATCCTTTTTCTTTCTTTCTTTCTTTCTTTCTTTCTTTCGTTTTCTCTTTTTCTTTCTTTCTTTCGTTCTTTTTTCTTCTTTCTTTTTGTTAATTTGTTGATTCATTCGTACGTCCTCAATTTTTTATTCTTTAGATTTAAGAAAAACTGTTGGCCTCCTTAGAAATAGAAGTTTATCATCTAATAATAATGAAGTCACATAAGTGGGTACGTTTTGATGCCTGCTGTTATATACCTGTGCAACTAGATAGTTTTAGAAAATCGAGCCTTCGTTTCAAAGGAAATGGTACCTTTTATTTACAAGTATCCCTTTGTGTGGGAGAACGAACAAATACACAGTGAGTACCTTCCTTTCCACGGCTTGAACTGCCTCGGTTACATAATATAAAGCTAGTCGTAGTCGAGGGTGACCCGAAAGCTTCCTTTTCAATAGTTACTAAACCGAGCTGTAGGTCTCCCGGACCATTGGCGAACACTCTACCCACTAGACCAATGACGTACCACAAACTAGAACGTACTACCAAAATATTGTCTCATCCTTGGATCATTTCAAATACCTGAAGAATTCTCAAATTCTTTCTTATTCGTGACAATCTATCTCACCCTATTAGTAGTCAGTCCGGTTGGCGAGGGCTGTCGAATACACTGACTTCATCTCTGTAGAGGGGTAAGATTCCCGCACCAAACGAGTGTCCTGGAAATTACACTAAACCATATGATATTAAGGCTCAAGTCTTGGAACTTTGGGGAATGTTGAGTACTCCTTCATTGCCATTACTCCCAGGTCTACTCGGACCCAGAGTGGTAGTTTCTGTCAAAGTCACATTTATTGGTCAAATGGAACTGTTTGATCATTTAACTGTATGCAAACAAATGACTGATTGTAAATTGAATTGTTAGTGTTACAAAGCAATACTTGGAACTATTTAACTGTATGCAAATAAAACTATTCGTTTAGATTACAATAGTTGAAACTATTTAATTGTGTGCTAACAAATTGTAAGGTGTAGACTGTAGTCGAGGGCGACCAGAAAGCTTCCTTTTCAATAGCTACTACACCGAGGTGTAGGGGAGGGCGCCACTCTTTTCCCTTAATTGCTCCACTTTACCCTTGATACATACCTTATAATGCCGAGTGTTAAGCAAGGAGGTATCAAGTACCATTTTTAAATCTTTGGTATGACGCGACCTGGGATTGAACCCAGTTCTCCCGGACCATTGGCGAATACTCTACCCAATGGGCCAATGAGCTGGTATCGGGATACTTGAAACCATTTAACTGTGTGGAAACCTATGAGCGCTGGCTTGTTTATAATTTTGCCTACAAACTGTTCGTTTATAAATCATCTAATTAATGAATATGATTTGGTATTAAGTAACCTATAAGGGTTGGTATGCCATAAAAACCAACCAATTATCATCATTACACTTCTGAGAGCTTTTCACACCAGCGTTAGCCGATGGTTTCTAACAGGATTTCAAGGAACAGCAAGTCTCCTCAAGTCTCCAGGACTCTTCTCGGTATTCCGACCGATCTTTATAAAACTATAGTTTGGATGGTCTCCACCCGTCCTCTTATTTCCAACTCCTCCAGTCTTTGTACCAATTCTTTGGTGACTGTACCAAGTGTCCCAGTTACAACTGGTATCACCGTCACTTTCATGTTCCACAGTTTTTTTCGATTCTCGAGCGAAGTCGAGGTACTTATACTTCTTTTCATTTTCTTTCAATTTACTCTGTGGTCTGCTGGGATCGGCAAAATCCACTATTCAGCGGGTTCTCTTTTCTTTCTTCTTCTTTCTTTTTATCTATTTATTTATTTTTACTTTTTTATTTTTATTGTTGTTGACGATCACTAGATCTGGTCGTCTGGCCGAGATTATGTGATCCGTTTATATCTGAAAATCTCAAAGAAGTTTGGGCGTCTCATTTTCCAGGGCAGATTCTGTGTTGTACATATACCATTTGTTCGTATGGTCAAATTTAATTTCTTGCCCAATTCCCAGGACATCGCCTTGCCCACTTGTCTAATCTTATACTCTTTCTGTGCTAATTTACTGCTTTCGCTTATAATGTGTAATTCTCTCCTTGCAAGTTTTTCGCACCAGTTTTTGGTCTTAGTGGTCTTTCATTGGAGTCTGTGAAACACCAAATCTCTTCACGTCTGCAGGACTCTTCTCAGTATTCGAACCGATCTTAAAATGCTGTCGTCTTGATGGTCTCGATTCTTCTCCTAATTTCCACTTCTTCCAGTCTATTTTCCAACCTTTTAAAACCGTTTCAAGTGCGCCAACTATAATTGGTATCACCGTTACCCTCATGTTTCCGAGCTTTTTTAGTTCTCTGGCAAGGTCCAGGTATTTGTCTATCTTTTTGTTTTCTTTGATTTTCGCTCTGTGGTCCACTTGAACAGTCATATCCACAAGATGACAAGTTCTTTTCTCTAGGTATCTTTTAACGGCGGGGACTTGTCGACTAACACAATGGCGGTGGTTTGTTTGTTGAATTTTTAAAAGCAACAACATCACCAAAAATTTGGCTGGTCAAATTCTATTACGAAAATAGAGAACGGTGAATGAACGCAAAAAATATTTTAAAAAAAATAAAAAAGAATAAAAAAACATTAGAAAGCTGAAGGCAGAAAGTTGGGGATGAAGAAGGAATTGAAAAAGAAAGAAAGAAAGAAAGAAAGAAAGAAAGAAAATGAATTAAAGAAAAGTAAAAATGAAAGAAAGAAAGAGAATTGGTGAAGAAGAAGAAAGAAAAAAGAAAGAAAGAGTAAAAATTGAAAGAAATAAAATCATAGATAAATGAATGTAAAATAAATATAAAAAGAGCAAAAAAGAAGAAAAGAACGAATCAATAAAGGAATAGAAAGAAAGAAAGAAAGAAAGAAAGAAAGAAAATAAATACAAAGTAAAAATCCAAGAAGAAAGAAAGAAAGAAAGAAAGAAAGAAAGAAAGAAAGAAAATGAATACAAAGAAAGAAAGAAAGGAAAGAAAGAAAGAAAGAAAGAAGAAGAAAGAAAATGAATACTAAGTAAAAATCCAAGAAAGAAAGAAAGAAAGAAAATGAATACAAGAAAGAAAGAAAGAAAGAAAGAAAGAAAGAAAGAAAGAAAGAAAAGAGAAAGCCCATCAATTTTTTTTCTAAAAAAACAACTTTTTTTAAATAAAAAAAAGGATAATTTTTGCCAAAGAATTTTTTTTTTAATTCTTATAAGAAAAAAAAAAGAAATCTAATAAATTCGTATTTCCTGATTTATTCTTTTATTTCGGTGTTAAAGAATATTAAATAAAGAGAAGAAAAAAACAAAGATTTAAAGAGATTTTCATAAATTAGAAAATACTTATTAAAGTTTACGAATTGGAAAGGAAAAAACAGTTTTTAAAATCTTTTATATATATATATATATATATATATATATATTATATATATATATATATATATATATATATATATATATATATATATATATATATATATATATATATATATATATATATATATATATATATATATATATATATATATATATATATATATATAATACCGGACATATATATATATATATATATATTATACCGGACATTGGCCTAGGGGTTAGAGTGTTCGCCAATGGCCCGGGAGACCTGGGTTCATCCCAGGTCGAGTCATACCAAAGACTCAAAAAATGGTACTTGATGCCTCCTTGCTTAACACTCAGCATTATGAGGTACGGATCAAGGGTAAAGTAGAGCAATCCAGGGAAGGAGTAGCGCCCTCCCATACACATTGATGTAGTAGCTATCGAAAAGGGAGCCTTCGGGTTACCCTCGACTATGGTCGCCAACTTTACTTACTTTTACTTTATATATATATATATATAGTTAACAAATCCGGATGACTTTATAAAAATATGAAAATGTGTTATTAGATATGAGATACGACAAAATTTTCCTCGAAATTTATCTTTCATTGCTCTGCTTACAAATTGTTTAGTAAGCTAATTGAGAAAATAAGAAAATGCTTTTCTTAAACGTTTTAAATATTATAGTATTATACTAAATTATATTGCTGTTATATTATGAAATATTATAACAGTAACTTCTGCTTATAATGCAGACATTTTTATTTTTATTCTTCTTCTTTAATCATCAGATTTTGCATGTTACTGTTCCCCTTTTATCATTTATAAGGTTCAATCCCAGGTCGAGTCCTACCAAAGATTCTAAAAATGGTACTTGATACCACATTGCTTAACACTCAGTACTATAAGATACGTATCAAGGGTAGAGTTGAGTAATCCAGAGAAAGGAGTAGCGCCCTCTCCTAAACCTCGGAGTAGTAACTATTGAAAAGTGAGCCTTCGGGTCGCCCTCAACTTCGGTCGGCCAATTTATTATATATCACACAAGTCTGTATTGAATGCTGATTTTCAGGGCAGGAAAGCCGGCCGTTCCCGCTCGGAAGATATAGACACACGCTTCCAATCCCATTGTGTTCTACTCAGCTTAGAGAATAAATATGGAAAGAGAAGAAAGATGAAAAACAATCAGTTTAAAAGATGAATGAAAGAAGAGGTTTTTAAAACAAAGCAAGTGCGTTTCTGTTGGTATTCGGGTGGCAGTGGGAAAAAAGAAGCGTAAAAGAAAAAAGTAGAGAGAGAGAGAGAGAGAGTAAGGAGTGAGCAGGTCGGGCCAGCAGTCAGCCCAACCATGCACAACCCACACTTGTGCGCCTATTGCTATATTGGAAAGTCTTTCTCGTCGTCAGCCAGAGAGTTTCAGTCGGGCTGCGGCAGCGACTGAGACAACGTCAACGTTCCTCTTTCAGCCGGTGTGCTCTCCACTCACGCGCACACACACATACACATACACACCAAAAAAGAAGATACGACTTCAGACTAGTTAACCCTTTACATGTTAATACCTTGTTTGTTTTTAAACAGCAAAGTCAACGTTGTTTTTTGTAGTTTGCTTGACTGGCTGCTTAGAAATAAGTTCAAAGAAATTTTTTTCTTTTTAGCTTTTTCTACACTAACACACGTTAAAGGGTAACAGTACTGAATTTGTTGTTGTCAAAACCGGTTATATTTTGTAAGTCGTTTGCCTCAGGCGTCTGTAGATACTAGCTATCTATCTACGTTTTCTTTGAGTGTCTCACCTGAGTTGAAACCGCTTATAGTATTTAAACGATCAGTGTGTTTGATTTAATTCTAAAAAAGGAATAATTATTATTATTATCTGTGAATTAAGTTCTGTTCTTTTCTTATGGTTTTTTTAAGAAAGGAAAAAACTTCTTTTTTTTCGTTTAGAATATTTCTATAATTTCTCACCAAAGCGTTCGATATTTCTATCTCGAAGACTAGAGGAATTTTTCTCTATAATTCCGAATTGAGAACTGATTCGCATCTCCCCGACCTAACACCCGGTGTTGTGTAGTTTGTTGTGAGTCACAACTGAGCCAAATACTCCCCCCCCACACACACACATACACACGCACGCGTGAACTGACACACCGTGTTGTGCCCATGCTTTTTACTTTAAAATTAATTTGCTGTTTATGAACGATAGGACTAAAGAGCGCGGTAACGAAGAAAAAAAAAAGAAATAAAGTGCGAATAGGAAATAAAAAAAGAAGAGAAAAAAAAAAAAAGGTCTGATAATTAAGAGGAGAAAGGAGGGGAAATAAGAATAAATATCTACATCACGCTGATAGAAAGAAGAAAGAAGAGAAAAACACAGTAATCTTCGTAATACCGGATTTTCTGTTTGATACATGTGGATTTTTATTTATTCCCATTAAATATTGGATTACACTTACGCAAGAATTTGGCCATCCACATCCCTTCTTGAAATGCTGAGACAAAAACGACGCGACAACATATAAAATCCATGTGAAATACTACTGGTGTTGCTAAAAAAAAAACGTTTACGATTGTCTCTTCAAAGCTTACACAGTGCCAAACCTTTCTTCTGAAAAGATCGGAATAGCACCGAATACGAATTCAGTGCTATTCCGTAAGCTACTACGACAAGAGGGAATCCTAAATCCTAAATAAACACAAGAAGAAAAAAAAATAGAATTTACTCGGATGTTAATCATTCTCGATTATTCGTAAGTAATTTTTCACTTTTTAAAGTATTTACGTTTTTTTCTTCTTTTTTTTTTAAATTTTTTTTTAGATTGTTTGTAATAGACTTGATATATACCGTATGTGTTATCGGCCGAATGAAATAGAGAACTAATCATTTTCAATAACTTCAATCAAAATTTGTGTGCGTGTGTGTGCGCGCGCATGTGTGCACTCGTGCACGGAATAAAAGGAAATGCATTTCAAATATGCAAAAGCGCAACAAAAAAAAATCTTTTTTTTTTTTCAAAAATCTTTATTCGGTAACTTTCCTTTATGGCATAATTTAACTTATGGAGGTATATAATGAAAATTATGTACTTTGTATGTCTGATTTTATCTGTGTATATATATATATATTATATATATATATATATATATATATATGTGTGTGTGTGTGTGTGTGTCTGTGTGTCTGTGTGTGTATATATATCATATATATATATATATATATATGTTTTGTATATATCAATGTGTATATGTATATATGTCTGTGTATAATGTATTGAATATATATGTTATATAAATATTTGTGTATATGTTACACACACACGTATATATGTATGTGTGTGTGAGAGTGTATGTAAACATATATATGTTTGAGTGTGTATATACATTACATATATGTTTCAGTTTATGTATATGTATGAGTTTGTGCATTGCATATATATATATATATTCGAGTGTGTGTGTATATATATATATATATATATATATATATATATATATATATATATATATATATATATATATATATATATATTCAAGTGTGTGTATATATATATATTCGAGTGTATATATATATATATATATATATATATATGCTTCTGTGTGTGTGTATATATGTAT
>OY757945.1:27280388-27297142 GCA_963585895.1 Sepioteuthis lessoniana | reverse complement strand
CCTCGACTAAGGTCGCCCACTTTACTTATATAAGATCATGGGAGTTACCGTTATATAATCAAATATAAATGCTCAATGTAAGACCACAGCTGCTCACAAGTTAGCCTTTTTATAATATTTTACACTTAAAAAATGATGTTGTTTGAAATTATAGTTTCACACGGGGTATAATCTACAGGAAAATTGTATATTTATATATATATAGGGAGAGAGAGAGAGAGAGTGAGTGTGTTGTGTGTGGTGTGTGTTTCAAAAATTTGAGACGTACAAAGTGTTTCAGAAAATTTGATATCATTTCGTAATCTAATAATTTGACCAATTCTTTTTCAAATGATCTCAAATTTTAAGAACATGTGTACAAACAACTCAAAATTAAATGGTACTTGATACTTTTTTGCTTAACACTCAGCATTATAAGGTACGTATCAAGGGTAAAGTGGTGCAATCCAGGGAAGGAGTTGCGCCCTCCTCTACCCTTCGGGGTAGTTGTTATTAAAAAGTAGCCTTTGAGTTACCCTCGACTACGGTCGTCAACTTTAATTAAATTTAATTTTAAAATAGTATTGCTGTGTTATTATTATGGAGAAAAAAAAGTTTGTTTTTTTTTTCAAATAATAATACACATCATGTACATATCGTTTTGCCCCACAATACAACTACAAACTTTATCGAGAAAACCTCAGCAATTTCGATTTAAGTATCATATATATATATATATATATATATATATATATATATATATTATATGTACATGCTTAAACGTCTTTTTTAATGAATGGCATTTCTATACCTGAAAAGAAAAAAAATAGGAAGCATGAAACAGAATTTCGTGTTGTTTCTACACCATGCAGTTCGAATTAGACATCGTTTGAACTTGAATTGGTCAAATAATTAGATTATGAAAGGATATTAATTTTTCTGAAGCTCTCTCTCTCTCTCTCTCTCTCTCTCTCTCTCTCTCTCTCTCTCTCTCTCTCTCTCTCTCTCTCTTGTGTGTGTGTGCGTGCATGTAAAGAGCATTTGTTTGTTAGTGTGCACGTACATATACACATACATAATGTTTTCCCTTTCATTATCACATTATGATTCGATATATATATATATATATATTGGCAATGATGCAAAGCTCGTCACACATAAAAACACGCTTATACAAACGCGTTTGAGTCTATACATGATTTTTTTTGTTTTTTATTTTTATTTTTATTTTTTTATTTTAATCTATTTATTTTAACCTAACTTCATATTTTGAATGCGCAATTTTTCGACATAACTAGGACAAAATACTCATGTCAGATGGCATTTCGTTAAATGAGATTGCTCTGCAGCCAGAAATATGGGGTACTAGTACATACAATCGCAAAGATATTTCTCTTTTTAAAAAGTTAGATAATATCGCTAAATTTATAAATATGCAGTGAATCATAATGTTTTGCAACCCAATATGCCAGTGTTGTAAATTCGAATTTAACTAGGCGCTTTTTATAGGAGACCTTGTGTCACACTAATAGATTCATGAAGTTGGGGAAAGATAGCGAGAAAATCGTTTTGTTTTTGTACGGGAACAAATGAAAATGGACCGTCAGAATTTAGTGAAGTGTATTTCTTTAAAGTCAGTGTGTCCGATGAGTGCTCTTTATTTGCAGCCTTTTATTAGACAATAAATAAAATGGGTCTGATATTAAAGATTTGTGTAATTTTGTTATATTGAATCGAAAATAAAAACTTAAAATTTGCTGACAGCAATAAATATGTGTGAATTTTATTAACATAAAGTCAAATTTCATTTTATTTTCTCCGTTTCTTTTTCTTTCGCTTTTTTTAAACAACTCTCTCTCTCTCTCTCTCTCTCTCTCTCTCTCTCTCTCTCTCTCTCTCTCTCTCTCATCTCTCTCGTTCGTGTATTCTTCTCTGTCCTTTCTCTATCTGTATGTGTGTGTCTCTCTATCTCTCACCTTTTCACGTGTATTCCTCAGTGTCTGGCTCTCTCACTCTCTCTCTCATATATATATATATATATATATATATATATATATTTCTTTCTCTCTCTCTAAGTATTCTTCTTCTTCTTCTCTCTCTCTCTCTCTCTCTCTCTCTCTCTCGTTCGTGTACTCTTCTCTGTCTTTCTCTATCTGTATGTGTGTGTCTCTCTATCTCTCACCTTTTCACGTGTATTCCTCAGTGTCTGGCTCTTCTCACTCTCTCTCTCATATATATAATATATATATATATATATATATATATTCTTTCTCTCTCTCTAAGTATTCTTCTTCTTCTTCCTTCTCTCTCTCTCTCTCTCTCTCTCTCTCTCTCTCTCTCTCTCTCTCTCTCTCGTTCGTGTATTCTTCTCTGTCTTTCTCTATCTGTATGTGTGTGTCTCTCTATCTCTCACCTTTTCACGTGTATTCCTCAGTGTCTGGCTCTCTCACTCTCTCTCTCATATATATATATATATATATATATATATATATATTCTTTCTCTCTCTCTAAGTATTCTTCTTCTTCTTCTTCTCTCTCTCTCTCTCTCTCTCTCTCTCTCTCTCTCTCTCTCTCTCTCTCTCGTTCGTGTACTCTTCTCTGTCTTTCTCTATCTGTATGTGTGTGTCTCTCTATCTCTCACCTTTTCACGTGTATTCCTCAGTGTCTGGCTCTCTCACTCTCTCTCTCATATATATATATATATATATATATATATATATATTTCTTTCTCTCTCTCTAAGTATTCTTCTTCTTCTTCTCTCTCTCTCTCTCTCTCTCTCTCTCTGTCTCTCTCTCTCTCTCTCTCTCTCTTTTCTTCTTCTTCTTCGTAAGTGAATCGTCTGGCTCTGTGTGTGTCTCTCTCTGACTCTCTTAATATTCTTCTCTGTCTGTCTGTCTGTCTCTCTCTCTCACTGATTCCCCCTCTTCTCTCTCTTTCTCTCTCTCTCTCTCTCTCTCTCTCTCTCTCTCTCTCTCTCTCTCTCTTAGATATAGATATCGCGTTAATGATTGTAAATATCCCGATGAACCGGCATGCGCGCACTTGTGCGGATTTTAAATTTAAGGGGCGTGTTTTTCTGTCCCTGCGATTTAATATGGAGCAAGAGTTGAGGGGAGGGTGTGAAACATTCAGGTTTCTCCTGCTAACACATGTACGCACAGCTACGTTCCGTAAGTTGTTTTGATGACAAGTCTTAGAATTGGCCGTGTCTGTACAAGTTATCTTTTTTCATCTCCGAAAAAAAAGTTTTACTTTGTATCGTCCAGGTTATAAGCGCGATTTGGGTAACTCAGAATCTTTTTTAAGACCTTACTTTTCTAATGTATAATCATTTGGTAATTATATTTGGTCTACTCATGAAAACTGCTGGATTTGAAACGTAAACAACAAAAATTTGATAATTGCAGAGCAATTTCCTAATCCCGTATAGTACTGATTAAATCAAGACACGCGAAAATCAACGAATTATTCGCTTTATATTTGTTTGTTTGGGTTTTATGGCATATCAACCTTTTTAGGTTATTTAATGTCAAATCCATTTTTATACAAATAGTTCAATTTCAAACAATTCAGTTTAGCATAAGTACTCAGTTTAATTGTCAAAAACATTTCTATTTCAAGCTATTCAGTTTATTCAAACAGTTTTAATTCAAACAGTTCAGTTTATTATAAGTATAGTTTTTAATTACATAGTTAAATTATCAAAACTGTCCTATTTCAAAAAATTCAGTTTACCAGAAGGACAGTTTCAATATCAAAAACAGTTCTATTTCAAGCAATTCAGTTTAGCATAAGTACACAGTTTAGTTCTATATGACCCACAGATAGGACCCTATCAGGTGCTACCACTCTGGGCTAGAGTAGACCTGGGAGCGATAGGAATAAAGGGGTACTCCGCATTCGCCAAAGCCCCAGCATTCCTGGAGCCTCACCATTAGATTGTTTCGAGTCATAGCCAGGACACTCGTTAGGAAGGACTCTTACCAATCTGCAGAGTTGTAGTTGGTATATCGTACAGCCCCAGCCGAATGGGCAACGAATTATTTGCAGTTAACTCACAGAAATTACCTGAATTTTTTAAAAATTGCGATGCATGCCCGATGAGCAAAAACTCCTACATAAATATCTGTGACTAAAACCCAGCATAAACTGCATATCATAGAGATATTTCTGTTAGAACAGTACGCTTAAGATGCTCATGCGAATAAATCAATTTCCAATCTAATTTGTAAAGTTGGCGACGTTAGCCGAGGGTGACCCAAAGACTCCCTTTTCGAAAGCTACCACAGCAAAGTGTATGGAAGGGCGCTATTCCTTTCCCTGGATTCCTCCCACACACACACGTCTTGATCCTTACTTTATAATACTGAGTGTTAAGCAAGGAGACATCAAGTACCATTTTTTAAGTCTTTGGTATGACTCTACCTGGGGTCATGTTGATTGATTGAATAATGGATTGATTTTAACGGTATTTTAACCTCTCTAGAGTTATTTTATACCTAGAAGTTTGGGAATCGCGTTCACTGAACGTTCCTATTCATATTGTTGTGAATTTTTTTGCACAGTTATAAATCAAGTATTCCAATCTAATACAAATATTTTCAAATGGTTTCGAGTACCAATAATTATATGGTTTCCAGTATCTATTCTACACAGGATGTAGTCTAGAAGACTTGCCGGGAGCGATGGAAGATAAGGTTGAATGGCGAGAGAGAGACAGGAAAATCTTGGCACGACTTGATGATGATTTCTATTTAATTAAAGTCATTTGTTTGCACACAGTTATATTGCTTAAAGCAACTAATAATAATAATAATAATAAATTATAGTTTCAAGTAACTATTCTTAATACAAATAATCTTTAAAAAGATCATATAACTGTATGCGAATTATTTGTATTAAGACTAGTTACTTGAAGCTCTAATTGTTTACTAAGGATTATTATTATTATTAGTTACTTGAAAGCATATAACTGTGTGCCAATTATTTCTATTAATAATGGTTACTTGAAGCTATAATTGTTTACTAAGGATTATTATTATTATTATTAGTTACTTGAAAGCATATAACTGTGTGCCAATTATTTGTATTAAGAATAGTTACTTGAAGCTATAATTGTTTACTAAGGGTTATTATTATTAGTTACTTGAAAGCATATAACTGTGTGCCAATTATTTGTATTAAGAATAGTTACTTGAAGCTATAATTGTTTACTAAGGATTATTATTATTATTAGTTGCCTTAAACAATATAACTGTGTGCAAACAAAGAATTATTACTAAATATCTTGATTGATTTTAACGGTATGTCAACCCGTCTAGAGTTATATTATTTCTAGAGGTTAGGGAATCGCGTTCATAATCCCTTCAAATTTATATTTTTTGCAAACTTGTTTCTAAAGATTTGGAGATGGGGTTGTATACGCTACTATTGAATGCAAATGTTTTTTTTAAACAAACTATTTGACCCATTGATGGGACCCTCACTGGTACTAACCCTTAGGGTCAGACTGGACCTGAGAGTAATGGCGATGAACTTGTGACTTCTCACTCGCCAGATTTCCATAACTGGAACCTCAGCATTAGATGCAGTTAAGTGTCATATCCCAGACATTCCCTTTTTGCAGTGGTAGGGATTCTTATCCTACCCACCCCAGCCTGTTCTAAACCCCGTCGACAGCGCAGGAAATGGATTAGAGTACATTATGTATTGTGTTCATTCTCGAGCGCACACATGCAAACTCGCACTAGATAACCTCTATTGGTAAATTGTAAACAAACGAATCCCGATGACACAAACCTGAATTATTTCATAAATGCACATTCAAAACTATCGTACATTCAGGAATATATAAGAAGATGTTGAGAATAATTCCAACATAGATTAAAAGCCATTGTCTCTCCAATGAATATACAATACGATATTTTAAATGATTTGTCTTATTTAGCATCAATTCTTTTTTTACACAAAATAGAATATAATGGTTTGTTGCCTTTTATAGCATATCAAACTTTGTAGGATATTTTATGCCAAATTTTTGTTTATACACACACACACACACTTAAAGACATTAAATCGTAACGAACTTTAACCTACCACATTGACCCATGACGTGTTAGTAATTTACAAAGCTCTTTGCTTCGATGTGGCACAAGGTCGAATGAAAGGGGCGCCCAATGAGACTCGAACTCACTCGTGTAGGTTTGCTAGGCTAACTTGCTAACCGTTACACCACCAAAGGTGCCCTGACCCATGACGTGTTAGTATAAGTTTTGAATTCAGTGTTATTTGTTTTGTTTTGTTTTGTTTCTTTTTCTTTTTCTTCGACCGGAGAGTAGAAAAGATGGTTCCATGCTTTTTTTTTCCGTGAAATAAGCGCGAAATGAAAAAAATACCAACGGCTTCGCCTCAGACTTTGAACTCTGTTCGCCAGTTTCAATTTCCTCGATTAAAACCGTTACGCCACACTCGCCTCTATAAACCGGTACATCACCGGACCCGTCTTTTTTACTAGTTGGGGTAGCCCATTAAGCAAATTCATCGCTCCGTATACCCAATATGACATGTATTGATTCGGTTGTAGTTAATCTGCTGATTTTAAAATTGACCTTCAACAAGCAACTGTTTAAATTGTTTTATTGTTTCTGTTTCCATTAAACCCGTTGGTGCTAAGTAACAGCGTACCTCCCCACACTATACGCACTAACAGTACCCATCAATGTGATATAAAATCCTTGAGTCATTTGGGAATAACTACCGACCGACATTTGTTTTATGCCAATCTTCGACCTCATATAAATACAGGGTACTGTAGAATGATCTGCCGAATTTAAAACTGCCACCGCGTAGACGCTTGTTGCAGCAGCAGTAGTTGCAGCCATGCCATTTTAGTTGCCGCCATAATGTAAAATGGTTCTAAGATTAATTTTTCCGGGGCGCTTTATCTTACAACGTGATTACATCCCTTGGTCTACTTTTTTGCCAGATCAGTCACTTTGTGATTATCTTCTCACGGGATACCTGAAGGCTGAAATCTTTAAATGTAGACTACAGACAACTGGCCGACTGAAAGATTTTATTCACCATGAAATCGCGCCAATACTAGAGGCAAGCGCTGCGAAAATTCTGTGTGAGGATACAGGTGTATATAGCTCATGAAGGCAAAGCATCTGGACGATATAATTTTTTAAACAATGAAAATAACAAAACAAAATAACAAACATCGTTCCTTCTTGGAAAATTAAATAGTGACCAGGATCTATGACGCCTTTTTTTAAATTTAAGTTCCAAAATCATTCTGCTGGACCTTTATTAACTGTATTATCAGTCGCTGGTGGCATAGCGGTATTGTACCAGCGAGTCGAAGAAACAAATTGGATTTGTTTAAGGAAATAAAGGCACAAATACGCTGTCTTTGGGAATGTCAGGAATACCAAAGCTCTGCTTCTTTGTTAAATAGCATATCAACCTTCATGGATTATTTATTGCCGAAGCCATCCTTGTAGAAAAACAGTTGTGGTACTATATTGCTAAGTGGGGAGAATAAAAGGTTTCATGCCTTTCCCGAGGGCATTAATCAGAAGGTGAGCGTAATAACACGACTGGAGTTCGAAAATGAGATCAACCCATATTTTTTATATTAATCTTATGAAGTTTATATTATTCAGGGAAAATCCTCGGAAATTTTTTTAAAGAAATATTCTAAATTTAAATGAATGACAAGATTTGATTGATTGATTTTAACGGCATGTTAACCCATGTAGGGTTATTTTATGCCAAGATGCTATGAAATTGGGTTCATTCCACGTCCATAGATGAGATCCTAACAAGTACTCTCCGCGTCAAAGTGGACCTGGGAGTAATGGCGATGAAGAGGTGACTCCAGATGTCCAGTTAAGGGATTTAATGCCTTTTTAAAGTGTAAATTAACATTTAACAATCTACTAACTTCAGGATATTGCAATAAATGTTTACCAAATCCCTCCCCACGAACAGGATGTGACTCGAGGTCATTTTTTGAAACAGTTTAACAGATTTTCCTTCTCCTAGACCGGCTGCCATACCAAGATTAAAGAGTTCAATCAACCCTACTATTTACTTATAGCTGGAAGTAGAATCGTCTGATGCATATGCTTACCTAGGGTAATTTCGCTTTGTAAAATACAAACAGCTTAGTCCAGGGTTTGGGTATGTAACTACACAGACAAAAATTCATATGGCCTTAAGCCACATATAAGTAAAAAGCTTAGTAAATTACAACTACACTGGCACAAATAATAACACATTTATGTAAATAGACACGCGGATTGCGACTTTTACGGTTCATTTATCAAGACATCTATTAATCGAGAAAACGCTTAAAATAAAATGTTTACACAGACACGCATAGGATAAGTTGAGAATGGCTTATTGATATCTAGAAAGTACAACACATTACAGCCATTTCTTTAGTAATCAAAAACATTCATCCACTTCAATCGTGTTGGAGAGTTCTATTGATAACTCCAAATATAATTGGCTGGTGGTGTTTTATACCAAACCAATCCTTGTGGGTTATTTAATGCTAATGGTTGGTTGGTTGTGTGGGTTGGTTTTATGGCATATCAACTTTTGTAGGTTATTTAATGCCACATCCATTTTTATACAAATAAACAGTTCTATTTCAAACAATTTAGTTAAGTATAAGTACAGAGTTCAATAGTCTAAAACATTTCTATTTCAAGCTATTCAGTTTAGTCAAACAGTTATTATTAAAACAACTCAGTTTAGTATAAGTACAGTTTTGGTTTACATATAGTTAAATGTCAAAACAGTTTTATTTCAAACAATTCAGTTTAGCATACAAAACCGGTTCCCTTTCAAACAATTCAATTTAGCATAAGTACACAGTTTAAATGCCAAAACAGTTCTATTTCAACCATTTTATTTTAGCATTGGTACGCAGTTTAAATGTCAAAACAGTTCAAAATCAAACAATTCAATTTAGTGTAGTACAGTTTCAATCTCAAAAACACTTCTATTTCAAACATTTCAATTTAGCATAATTACATAATTTAGTTCTTCTTAACGCATAGATAAGACCCTATTAGGTGCGACCACTTCAAGCTACAGTGGACCTGGGAGCGTTGGCAATAAACGGGTGCTCTGCATTCCCCAAAGCTCCAGCATCACTGAAGCCTCACCATCCGATTGTTTAGTGTCATATCTAGGACACTCGTTGGGAAGGAGTCTTACCTCTCTGCAGTGGTATAGTAGGTATGTTCTACAGCCCCAGCCAACTGTACAAAATTTAATAAATAATTCGTAAACGAATAGTTTGTAAGTAATATTCTAAACGATCCATAGCTCATTTGTTTGCACACAATTTAATCGTTTCAAGTATAGAAAAAAATAAACGTTTCTATTTGACTCGTACATGGGACCTTAACAGGTACTACCACTCCGGGTCAGAGTGGACCTGAGAGTAATGGTAATGAAAGTTAGTCCACATTCCCTAAACTCCAAAACTGGAGCTTCACCAGCAGAGACAGTTTAGTGTCATAGCCTGGACACTTGTTAGAGGTGGGGGTCTTACTTCTTGTCAGAGATGCAGTTGGTGTATTCTACCGCCTCAGCCGACTGGGCACTCATCCAGATATGGACACTCATCAGCCATAAGTTATGGAAGTACTCAACTTTCATTCGTTACAAGAACACTCAATTAATTATGCGAACTTTCAACTATTAGGTATGGGAACAACCAGCTATCATTAGTTATAAGGGCACTCGACAGTCATAAGTTATGGGATACTCATCTATAACTTATAGGGACATTCAGCTGTTATTAGCTATGGGGACGCTTTCCGATTAGTAATAGGGACTCTCAGCAATCATTAGTTATGATATGCATACTTTGAAGAAATCAAAATTCTTTAGCAGAATTCATCACGTAAAGTTAGCTGTGTTTTATGGCATTTCAAGACTGGTGGGTTATTTAACGCTAAATCCCGTTTAAATATGTGGAAGAGAATAGTTTGTTGGTAACTACTTTTAAACGTGTTAGATTTCATTTGTTTGCCCACAATTATATGGTTGCAAGTATTCTTATCTAACACCAATAATTCTATTAAATATTAATCATTTGTTTGCGCACAGTTAAATGATTCCAGATATTGCTATTTAACATAAGTAATTCTATTTATCAAATATTCCAATCTAATACGAACAACTTACACATTGCCTGTAGAGTACACCAACTGCACTTCTTCAGAGGGGTAAGACCCCCACACACAAACGAGTGTCCTGATATGACACTAAACAATCTGATGGTAAGGTTCTAGTAATGCTGGAGCTTTGGAGAAAGCGGAGAACCTCTTCATTGCCATCGTTTATCGGTCCACTCTGGCCCAGAATGGTAGCACCTGATAGGGTCCTATCTATGGGTCAAATCGAACTAAACTGTGTTCATTGAGATGGGACTGTTTTAACATTCAAACAGCGTGCTTATGCTAAACTGAATTGTTTGAAATAGAACTGTTTTGTCAATTCAACTGTGTCCTAATGCTAAACTGAATTGTTTGAAATAGAACTGTTTATTTGTATTAAAATGGATTCGGCATTAAATATCCTACAAAGGTTGATATGCTACAAAACCCAAACAAAGCAATTTACACACAGCTGTACGGTTTGAAATAACTAACTTTAGCGAATGATTGCTCAGTTCTATTTGACTCATAGAAGGGACCCTAAAATGAAGATCCTATTACGGATCAGAGTGAACCTGTGAGTAATGGAAGTTGCTTGAAATAAAACTGTTCTTGTATGCTAGACTGAATTGTTTGAAATAGAACTGTTTATATGTATAAAAATGGATTTGGCTTTAAATAACCTACATTGGTTAATATGTCATAAAACTAAACCAAACTCTCTCTCTCTCTCTCTCTCTCTCTCTCTCTCTCTCTCTCTCTCTCTCTCTCTCTCAAAGCAATTGATCCTCAGCTGTCAATTTCTAAGATAAAAAGAGTCGGGCGTTTATTTGCCTCAAGAGCAAGTTGAAGAATACGGTCGGTATAATCATATAGGTCCTCGGGCTTGACATGACCAGACAATCAATTGGTTCGGACCACTCCGGCCACCCATCTAGCCCTGTGAGTGCCAAAGCGGAGTGTTGCCAGCCACGTAACAATTTAGACTGTCGGGTCACTGACTGCCCAGCCACCAGGATCCCAGCTTCAAGCATTACTGGTCACCACTTACAGCACACTGAAGGCTTTGTTTGGAGGGGGGGTCTTACGTTCCTGTTGAGGTGCAGTCAGCGTATTCTACAACCCCAGCCATCAAGGGAGGGCAATGCAAGACAAAAATGATTCTTGTTTCTTAACTGATCAGAATCTATCATCCATTCAATCTAATAATTTTTTTTTAAATTATTCTTATTTATTGCAAAATAAATGAAAAGATTCAAAGTAATTAAAGTCTAAAAACAGATTCTACCAGTCTATATTTAATTTTGAAACAATCGATCAACTTATTGCTTGATGAACTGATCGATTGATTCATTTATTTCATTCTTTAAAAGATTGGCACGCGGAAAAATCTGTGTAAGAATATCACGGTTTGTGTTATCCCTCAGAACAATGTTGTTTTTAGTGAGATGACGTGAAACAACAACAATAATAATTATATAAAACTTATAATCAGTTTGATTCACTTGTCTATATATATATAGATATATTGGTCTAACTAAGACTGTTAGTGTTTTTATGAGACAGATAGTAGTTTTTGTGGGGGGTGAGGGGAGTATTGGGGGGTTCTTTTGTTTTGTTTGTTTTGTTTTGTTTGTTTTTGCTTTTGTTTTTGGTTGTTTTTTTTTTTGTGTGTGTGTGTGATGGGAGAATGAACTAAGAAAAAATGGATGAAGAATGAAATTTTTTAATGAAAAAAGAAGAAAGTAAGCTGAATGAGAAAGAAAGAAATGGGACCGAAGGAACCAAGTGTTAAACAAAAGAAGAGAACAGAAAAACAGTAAATTAACAACTTCCTCACACATACACACACACACACACACATACGAAGTGAAAAGTATGTGGACAGTAGATGATAACATTTGTATTGTCTCTTGTCCGCCTACTTTTGGCTCACCCTCTGTGTGTGTGTGTGTGTGTGTGTGTGTGTGTGTGTGTGTGTGTGTGTGTGTGTGTGTGAGAGAGAGAGAGAGAGAGAGAGAGAGAGAGAAAGTAAGTAATAGAAAGGAATCCAACAGTACGGAGAAAATTGAAAATCGAAGTAATCCAACAGTGATGAATTTATTGCGATGGAAAGTTGACGTTAAAACGTTTCGGTTTTAATGAACCTTCCTCAAGACTTTAAGATAGCGAATCTAGTGTTGATAAAATAACGATTTGTTTCACCGTCTTAAATGAAGGTTCATTAAAACCGAAACGTTTTAACGTCGACTTTCCTTCCTCATAAATTCATCACTTTTGGATTATTATGTTTTCCAATTCTCTCTCTCTCTCTCTCTCTCTCTCTCTCTATATATATATATATATATATATATATATATATATATATATATAAATCGCTTTAAAAACGTTTGTTATAGATCAAGAAAACACACAAATAATGGCCTATTAGTCAATAAATACCTGCATGAATATATAAAACTTCTTGTGAAGAAGCTGTGGAGGCAAGATTAGTTTCATATATATATATGTGTGTGTGTGTGTGTGTGTGTGTGTGTGTGTGTGTAGTTGGGCTCTAGTCGTTCATTTAAGCATGTTTCATTAAATAATCATATTTACCAACCCCTCCGCTCGGGCAGGATATGACACAAGGTCAATTTTTAAGCGGATTTTAACAGGTCTGAATTCAGAGTTTTCCTTCTCCTAGAGTATTTGCCTCATCAAGGCTGAAGAACCTAGTCTGCCCTAGTATTTACCCATAGCTGGAGGGAGAATAATTGGATTCATACCTTTCCCAAGGGTATTAGTGCAATGTGAAATGCATTCAGTCCAGGATTTGAACTCGTGTCATCGTGTCCAGTTCCTGCGACGATAACCATTACACCACGGGTTTCATTAAGTAATAAAGACAAATTTTGTCTGTATGATTTATTTAAGATCATTTCAAGTTTTCTGATAAGTGTCTTAGTTTCAGGTTGGAATTGGTAGATGAATTTCCCAAAATTATCCCGAGCGCTTTCGGACCCTTCATAGGCCATCATCAGCGGTTGCTTGCTTGTGTAATGTGTGTTTGTATTTTGGGGGAAACTCACCTACCAATTCCAACCTGAAACGAAGACACTTATCAGAAAACTTGAAAGGATCTTAAATAGATTATACAAACAGAATTTGTCTTTATATATATATATATACACACTAATAATAAAAGATACATTTAACACGAAGTTTTTCTATGGATTATATATATCTATCTTTAATTAATGCATGAGTATAAACACATGAAGATTTTTATGGTAAATATTCTCAGATAAAACGTAATTACTTTCTAAATATCCTTATATTTAAATGAATTTTAGTTATGGCCCAGTCGCCTGGGGCTGCAGAATACACCGACTGCATCTCTGCATAGGGGTAAGACCCCCACCCCAACGAGTGTCCTTTATATGACACTAAACGATGTGATGGTGAAGTTCCAGTAATGCTGGAGCTTTGGGGAATGTGGAGTACCCCTTTATTGCCATCGCTTTCAGGTCCACTCAGATCTGAAGTGGTAGCACCTGGTAGTTTAGTTCTATTTGACCCATAGATAGAACCCTGTGTGCTTATGCTCAACTGAATTGTTTGAAATAGAACTCTTTGATCTTTTAACTGTGTGTAAACAAATGATTGTTTAAATGAATTGTTTGGGATACATAGCAATACTTGGAACCATTTAACTTTGTTGACTAAATTGAATAGTTTGAAATAAAACTGACATTTAAACTGCGTACTTATGCTAAACTGAATTGTTGGAAATAGAACTGTTTATATGTATAAGAATGGATTAGGCATTAAATAACCTACAACAGTTGATATGCCATGAAACCAAACCGAACTTAGATTATATATATATTCTTTGTGAAAATATAATTGCTTTACTCTTATCCTTTCAGATGGAGGCAAAAGTTACCGGCCAAAAACTGGTCTTTAGCTGTCTATTTAATGTTTAACATTTTGTTTTAGATTTTTTAATGCCGCTGGTGACTTTTGCACACTTTTAATAGCTGGCTTATTTCATTCCTGAACACACCCATCATCAGTCAGGATTAAATAATTGAGACAAGATTCGAGAATTTTAAAAATGCGTCACATGTTTTGTTTTTTTTTAAGAGAAACCAGAACATGGCAAATTTGATTCACTCAAATTGTCTTCCCTGCTTTTGTTATTATCCTTTTTTTTTCCTTTATATTTCACTATTTTTATTGTTCAATTATCAAATATTTCGAGAGAGACAGGATGAGACAAAATTACTATCAGTAATTAATGTGGTCATTTAGAGCTTTTTATTTTTAAGGTGGCTACAACACACATACACACATATATATATATATATATATATATATATATATATATATATATATATATATATATATATATATATATATATACTTGGAGTAGAACTCGGATTATGCGGTGCCATTTTTTTCTTTTTTTCAAGATTGATTAATTCATTGGTATATCAATCCGTTTCGCTATTTTATCATTATTTACTCCTTTTCGAGTTTTTCACACCAGCGTTAGTCGATGGTTTCTCATTGGAGTTTGAGCAACAGCAAGTCTCCAGAACTCTCCTCAGTATTCTGGTTGATCTTAATAATACTGTAGTTAGGATGGTATCCACTCGTCCTCTTTTTTCTAACTCCTCCAGTCCCTGTATTAATCCTTTAGTAACTGTACCAAGAGCACCAATTACAATTGGTATCACCGTCACTTTCATGTTCCACAGATATATTAATTCCCTGGAAAGATTGACGTACTTATCTTTCTTTTCATTTTCTTTGAATTTACTCTTTGGTCAGCCAGGACAACAAATTCAACAGTTCGGCAAGTTTTCCTTTTCCTGTTGATTATTACTAGGTCGAGTCGTCTGGCCGAGATTGAGTGGTCCGTTTTATTATCATCATTATTATCTAACTCCTTTAGAGTTTTTCACATCAGTGTTAGCTGATGGTTTTTCACTGGAGTTTGAGTGACAGCAAGTCTCCTCAAGTCTCCGGGACTCGTCTCAGGATTCTGGCCGTTCTCAGCAATGCTGTCGTTTGGATAGTCTCTACCTGTCCGCCAACCTCCAAGTCCTCCAGGCCTTTTAATAATCCTTTAGTTATTGTGCCTAACGCACCAATCACAATTGGCACAATCGTTACTTTCATGTTCCACAGGTTTTCAATTCTCTAGCAAGGTGGAGGTACTTATCCTTCTTTCCACTTTCCTTCAGATTTTGCAGATTCTCTTTTTTTTTCTTTCTTTTTTTTTTTTTTTGTTGATTATTATGAGGTCTGGTCTTCTGGCCGGGTATTATTATTATTATTATTATTATTATTATACTCTTGCGATTTTTTACACCAGCGCTAACTGATGGTTTTTCACTGGAGCTTAAATGACAGCAAGTCTCCTTAGGTCTCTTGGACTCTTCTAAATATCCTAGCTAATTTTAGTAATTCTGTGATCTGGACGGTTTCGCTAATCGAGTCTCTTTTCCAGGTTCTGGGGGAATTTTCCAGGGGCCTTCATAGTTTTTTCAGCCCTTTGGCAAGGTCAAAGATTTTTGTCTAACTTTTCGTCTACTTTCACTTTGTAGCCCACAGGAACAGCAAAATCCACTGGCTGACAAGTTCTTCTTGCCTTGGTAATTAGAACAAGATCTGGTCTTCTAGCCGAGATTGGATGATCTGTTTATATCTCTGTCCCAGATAATCTTATGCGTTTTATTTTCAAGGACAGCTTCTGGTTTGTGCATATACAATTTGTTAGTATATTGAAACCTCGGTTTCTTGTATAATTCCCAACCCAAATAGGTCTTTACTTGTATTTCATTTGGGCTAATTTTCTGAATTTACTCACTGGCCCTGTCGGCTGAGGTTGCAAAATACACCGACTGCATCTCTGCAAAGGACGAAGACTCCCCTAACGAGTGTCACTAAACAATCTGATGGTGAGGCTCCAATAATGTTGGAGCTTTAGAGAATGAGGAGTACTCCTTTATTGCCATCGCTCCCAGTTCTACTGTGGCCCGGAGAAGTAGCACCTGGTAGGGTCCTATCTATGGTTCAAATAGGACTAAACTGTGTACTTACGCTAAACTGAATTTCTTGAAATAGAACTGTTGGTATTTAAACTGCGTACTTATGCTAAACTGAATTTTTTTAGAATAGAATTGCTTTGACATGTAAACTGCGTGTAAACAAAAAACTATACTCATGCTGAACTGATTTTTTTTTTAATAGAACTGTTTATATGTATAAAGATGGATTTGGTATTGAATAACCTACAATAGTTAATATGCCATAAAGCCAAACCAAACCAAATCATATATATTTAATATATATGTATAAAGAAGATTTGGCTCTAAATAACCTACAATGGTTGATATGCCATAAAACCAAACCAAATATTTACTTATGTGATTAATTGCTTCATCTCTATAACCACATGCCCCACACTTACGATTCTCCTACGTACTATCAATTTTTGCTTATTATAATAATACTCTTCGTGAGTTTTTCACACCAACGTCAGCTGGTGGTCTTTCACAGGGATACAAGTGACGGCAAGTCTCCTCAGATCTCCAGAA
>OY757945.1:27265388-27275388 GCA_963585895.1 Sepioteuthis lessoniana | reverse complement strand
AACAGAAAAAAATGGCGCTCACTTAAAACGCATCAATTTATTTGCTTCATAACAGAAAAAAAACCCGATACAGCCCTCTTTCGACACCCAATCCACTTCTAAATAAAATCATAACCTTTTCACGAAACTAAATTCATCTTCTCGTCTATTTCCTTACGTTTAGTTTAACTATCGTAATTATCCCTGTATAACACGCACTTTTTCCACACCTTTTAAACCAAAAAATCAGTGGTGCGTATAATAAACAAGAACTAAATATTTACTTTTTACTCTGTTACATGAATCACCATATTCAGAATGGTATAACCGAATGTAAGTTATATCTATGATCCAAACTTACAAATGAAATAACGGGAGAGTCTTCGAAGCATAGAGAACTGCGACATCATAGTCTGCGAGTTCGATCTCCAATCATGTTATTACGTTCACTTTCAGAATAATACCCTGAGGAAAGGCATGAACCCCCTTATCCTCTCAGCCATGGGTTAAATAGTAGTATTGTTGTTTTTCTATAAGGTTATCTTTGGCATTAGATAATCCACAAAAGTTGATATTGTCATTAAAAACAAAAGAAAGGAAAATGGCCACTGGAATGTGTGTTTGTTTATAATTTGCTTCTCTTAGAATGAGTTTATTTTAGCCACAAGTTTGTTGCATTTTTGTGCAATCATATACAAGTGTTTGATCTAAATATTGCGAAAAAGTCTTGTTTCAAAGTTGAGCAAATCATAAATTCAGCTGATACAAATTCTAAATAGTCAATGCGTATACTTTTCTTTTTTAGAATTCTGTTGCCCAAATTTAGGGGTGCGTGTTATACCCGAATAATGTTCGTTTGGGCTTTATGGCATATCAACCTTTGTAGGGTACTTAATACCAAATCAATTTTTATACAAATAAAACAGTTCTATTTCAAACAATTCAGTATAGCTTAATTAGAGTTTTAATATCAAAAACAGTTCCATTGCAAACAATTCAGTTTAACATACCAAAATAGTTCCATTTCAAACAATTTAGATTAGCATAAGTACGCAGTTTAAATCTCAAAACCGGTCTATTTCAAGCAATTCAGTTTAGCATAAATACACAGTTTAGTTCTATTTGACCTATAGATAGGACCCTATCAGGTGCTATCACTCCGGGACAAAGTGAACCTGGGAGCGATGGTAATGAAAGGTTACTTTGCATTTCCCGAAGCTCCAGCATGACTGGAACATCACCATCAGATTGTTTTGTGTCATACCCAGGAAAATCGTTTGGGGGAGATCTTACCCCTCTGCAGAAAAACAGTCGGTGTCTTTTACACCCCCAGCCGACTGGGCAACCTGAATAATGATATGTATATATATAATCGTGGCTCGTTTGTCAATGGCCGCCAGAATCGAATAGTCAAAATGTCTACGGAGCCAAATTTCATGTTTTCACTAAAATAGATGATTAATCAAAAACTTTCTTTATCGCGGAGTCAATGTGTTTCCATTCCATCGATTGTCTCCGACTCAGGCTCAGAGTTGTAAACCCATGTCTTGCCCGTTTGTAAAAATATTTTTTAATAAAACATACTTCTCTGTACACATCACACATTATTCTATAAATTTCATATGGTTTGCATTTTTCAGCCACTAAATATTTGATGACATATATCTGTTCAATCCTGAACCACTCTGATTTGTCACCATTTTGAAAAGGTTCCAAATGAAAGGTTTTGTGAGATAAAATGATTTTTACTCTAAACCAATTCCAAACAAAGCAGAGTCACATTTACAAGGAAAAAATTCTGAAAAAAAATTATTTTACTTTTTCCCTTTATTTATTTAATGACTTCCGTATATATATATATATATATATATATATATATATATATATATATATAAGTAAAGTTGGCGACCAAAAGGCTCCTTTTTCAATAGCTACTACACCGACGTGTCGGGGAGGGCGCTACTCCCTTCCCTGGATTGCTCCACTTTACCCTTGATACGTACCTTATATTGCTGAGTGTAAAGCGAGGAGGTATCAAGTACCATTTTTAAAGTCTTCGGTATGACGCGACATGGGATTGCACCCAGGTACCCCGAACCATTGACGAACACTCTACCCACTAGGCTAATGAGCTGGTATATTGTTGGTTCAAAGAGAGAAAAATATATTAAATGAATAGATCCACAAAGGGATTTATGTTTTTTTCTAATCTTCAATTTTGCTCTTAAATATGTTTCTAGCTTCTCGCTTTCTTCAGACAGTCCTTAATGATTTTGGCTGTGTAGTTTTGGTTTATATAATGACGACGAGACGATCTCTCTCGATGGGGCTGCGGGTCATTCTGCAGGTGTTGGTTCTCTCTTTCTCTTTTTCCTTTTCGAAAAGTATGTTCTGTGTGTTTTTATTGGTATATATATATATATATATATATATATATATCATAGCATGTCTCTTTACTCATCAAATCCCCTGTCGCTTGGGGGTCTAGAATGTGTAGAATACATTCCCTACAGTGGAGTGAGCCCCCGCCTCTTCGTCCAAATTAAAGATATAACTTGTCCACTCTGACTCGGATTGACAGTACCAGCGAGATTCGATTGGAAGTTATTTGGATTTGATTGGAATAATTTAAACTATAACGTTGAATGCCAAAATATTATCTTTATCATATTTACCAACCCCTCCGCTCGGGCAGGATATGACACAAGGTCAATTTTTTAAGTGGAGTTTAACAGGTTTGAATTCAGAGTTTTCCTTCTCCTAGACTAGTTACCTCACCAAGGTTGAAGAACCTAGTCTGTCCTACTATTTACCCATAGCTGGAGGGAGAATAATTGGATTCATACCTTTCCCAAGGGTATTAGTGCTATGTGAAATGCAATCAGTCTCGTCCAGGTTTTGAACTCGCATCGCCGTGTCCATTTCCTACGACGATAACCATTACATCAAATAAGAATTGTTACATGAAACCATATTTTAAAACAGACTGAAATATATTGATGGGTATTGAATGAGCGAGATATATGAATTGATATCGACATAAAGAGACATAGATAGATAGATAAATAGATAGATAGATAGATGAGAATAGAATTAGATAGGTTCTTTAATTTGTTTTATTTGTTTAATGACACATCAACCTTCATGGGTTATTCAATGTCAAAGCCGTCCTGGTATAACAACAGTAATACAATTTCTTCTTGGCCTTTTGGCTAAGATCAAAGTAGAGTATCTGTCCTTATCAGCTTAATATTTGATACGTCCCGATATGGGGACTACGGACTAAACTAAATAGCTTGAAATAGATATGCTTTTGACATTTAAACCGTACTTACATTTAACTATGCTGAACTGAATAGTTTGAAGTGGAACTGTTTTTGACATTGAAAATGTACTTACACTAAGCTGATTTGTTTGATGTGGAACTGTTTTGACATTTAACTGTACGCAAACAAAACCTGTACTAAACTGAATTGTCTAAATCTGAAAGGTTTACTAAAAAATAAACTGTGCACTTACATTTAAACTGCGTGCTTGTGCTGGGCTGGGTTGTTTGAAATAGAACTGTCTTTTGACATTGAAACTGTATTTACACTAAACTGAATTGCTGTTTTACATTTAACTGTGTGTAAACAAAATCTGTACTTATACTAAACTGATTTAGCTGAATTAGAACTGTTTGAATCAACTGAATAGCTTTAAATAGAAACTGTGTACTCATTGAAATAGAACTGATTATTTGTATAAAAATGGATTTGGCGTTAAATAACCTACAAAGGTTGATATGCCATAAAACCCAAAAAACCAACGAACCAGTGATACAATTTTACAATTTTAAGGGATGAGAGGTTCATGAGATTGATTGATATAAAAAGATAGATAGATTAATCCCCTTTTTCTTCATTGTTTAACGAACCCATATACAAGGCTTACTAATATATGCCAGCACAAAGTGATAAAATGTATTTATAATGGTATTATCTGTATTTTCAAGTCAGACACAAAGTCACTTGTGCGAAACATTGTATAAAGATTGAACTTGCTCGTAATAGTCTTCTAGATGTTCTTGTTAACCATCGCTTCAAATTAGTTATTAAGGCTTCCTTTCAGAATTATGGGGTTGGTAATAGGTACTTACGTATAATGTCACTAGAAGGTTTTAGTAATGGTGTGTATCTGTTGAATTATAATGCTAGTTTTAATGACAATACGTTTATCTTGAATAAACGTACTTATAGACATGAACATTGGTTCTTATCTCTTGAATAAAGGCATTTATAAATTTGAATTTGAGTAAAAGTGCGTATACTTTTTAATAAAGACAGTTATTACATTCAATGACCTTGGAATCTAAAAGTGCGACTCTTTTTTTTCTGTATGTGTGTCACTGCAAGTATTTCCTCACTGTTGCATATAAATTGTGAGTGTACGCCTCTTCTGTGGTTAAATCTATGTTGGATCTAAAATGTTATTTATAGTTCGCGGTGGGAATGTGGGCAATAGGGAAAATGTTTCAATCAGTAAATAATAATAATAATGATAACAAGAGATGAATGGTTGATATTGTGACAAGGAATGCTGAAAGCGGCTGATAAAAAATGCAAATGGAATCATCGATGAATGACATAATACTGGCTGATTAATTGGGGAAAATAGGCAGAGATAATAAGAGTTAGATTGGTATGAACAGAATGAGATAGATAGAAATGAACAAATTGAGATAGATAGATAGATAGATAGATAGATAGGAACAGATTGAGAGAGAGAGAGAGAGAGAGAGAGAGAGAGATAGGAACAAACTAAAATAGATGAGGAGGCGTGTTTAGCGTAACGGCCTAAGGTATTGGCACAAATGCCCTTGATATAAACGTGCATCCATTGCTTCTCCCTCCCACCACAAATATTTGCAAATAGTCGCGCAAGCTATTTCCTCTAGCCTTAGTAAAACACCCAGTCTAGGAGAAGGAAAAATTCTCAATTCAAACCAGTTCAAATGCCCTTTCTTCTCTGGATGGTCTCAATAATTTGTCTGATTTCCAATTCTTCCAATCTCTTTTCTATTATTATAATTTACTTCTTGTAAGTTTTTCGTACAAGCTAACGCTGATTAGCTTTCATTGGAGTCTGGGTGACTGCAAGTTTCCTCAGGCCTCCAGGACTCTTCTCGGGTTTCTGGCCGATCTCAATATTGCTGTTGGTTGGATGATCTTCCTGCAATTTCCAAATGTGCCATTACCTTTCCTGTCCTCTGTGAACCGTCTCAAGAATTCCAACGATTGATATCGCCATCAAGCACATAATTCGGTTATTATTTTACTTAGATAGTTTTTTCACACCAGAATTATCTGATGGTTTTCCACAGGAGTTTGAGCAACAGCAAATCTCTTCAAGTCTCCTGGAGTGTCCTCAGTATTCTGCCCGATCTCAATAATGCTGTTTTTTAGATGATATCCACTCGTCCTCTAATATCCAAACCCTCCAGTCCCTGTATCAACCCTTTAGTGACTGTACCGAGCGCATCACTTACAATTGATATCACCGTCACTTTCATGTTCCATAATTTTTTTAGTTCTCTAGCAAGGTCTACGTATTTATGTCTCTTTTCGCTTTCCTTCAGTTTTACCCTGTGATCAACAGGAACGACAAGGTCCAGGTTCTCTTTTTTCTTTTTTTTTTTTTTTTTTTTTTTTCCTCTCACTTGGTCTGGTCGTCTGATTCGATGATCTCTTTGTATCTCAAAATCCCATAGAATTTTCTGCGTCTCATTTTGTATGACGGATGCTGGGTTGTGTATATACAATTTGTTCGTAGGGTCAAATTTAAATTTCTTGCACAATTCCCAATGGTAACCTTCCCCACCCAGTCATGTCTAGTCTTCTACTCTCTTTGAGCTAATTTACTGCATTCGCTTATAATATGATTGATCGTTTCGTAGCTATCATCGCATAATCTACATCTGCTATTTGCTTGCTTCTTGTCTATTATTATTATTATTAGATCTGCTATGAACAGAAATGTTTTTCCTTCCGTTTAGAATTACTATTTTCATTGAATGCTCGTTATATATCAGCTGATCTGGCCACGTGATCTCTGGCTTTTTAACTCACCAATCGTTGATGTTGCTGAAGAATCACCAATGTCTTGGATTCTATTGCTGTTCGTTAAGCCTCGTCTTGTGTTTATGAGACGAAAAGTAGGGTGAGGAGGGAATGTGTCTGTGTGTGGGGACTCTTTTGTTCTCATTCAATTCCCCTCGAGTGCAAAATCACGACAAAAATGTCAGTCAATTAAGCTTTTAAAAACAAAAAACAAAAAACTCTTTTCTAAATATAACGAAGTGAAAGAAAAGAAAAAAATTAAGATAAAATCAAAACTTATTTTTAGATTCTTATTTCATTGATTTCAAGACATCAATGAACAAAATGAATGGCTACAATAGTAGCAATATATATCAACAGCAGTTTTCTTAGCTTAAGCAAAATCAATGGCACGGTTGTGGGGCACACTGTGATAGACTGATTGATTGATTTTTAACGGCATGTCAACCTGTCTGGGATTATTTTCAAGGAATCGCATTCACGGTACGTTCATATTGTTAGTGCAGTTGTTTCTTAAGTCTTATCTTTTTTCCTGTTTTTTTATTGTTTTTTTTTTTGTCGCACGCTTATATCAAGTATTCCTATCTAATATAAATAATTTTTACTCATTTGTATGGTTTTAAGTAATCCTATCAAATACTAATAATTCCTACACAATTCATATTAAGTAATTATTTCTTTGCGCGTAGAATCTCAAGCAATTCAACATTTATATGGTTCCAAATGTCTAATGAATCCTTCCTAAACAATTTGGATTGATTGATTATAATGGCATTTCAATTACTTCTATGCCGAGATGTTAAACCATAGAATTCATTGTACGTTTATATATACACTTTTTATGTTATTGATTTGTGAGAGGGTTTTTACCACACGGTCCAATCAAGTACGAATAATTTTTAAACAGATCTATTTGACCCACAGATAGGATCTTAACAGGTGTTACCACTCCGACTCCGAGTGGAACTGGGAGTCTCAACATCAAATACAATTTAGTGTCATACCTGACAGGGTAAAGATGGTGAAAGAGAATGTTGCCCAAGAAATAACAAGCGTAATGAGAAAAGGCATTACAAAAGATGAACATATGAGATAATGTCATTTGCTAGTAAGATATGGCAACTGAGTTTGTCTGGGAGGGAAGTAAAAAAAATTGACCTTGTGTCCCATTCTGTTCGTTGCTGTAGGGAGGAGAATAAATAAATTCTTAAAATCTAAAAACTGTGTCTGTTGCATAATAGATCAGTTCTGTTTTTGACATGAAGTGTAACGTTCAAGTTGAGTCTTTAGTGGAAAGATAAAATCAGTTAAACCATACTTCCCTGGCCTTTTGGCTGGGCTGATTGGCATTCGTGTCGGATGGGGTATCAATCAATGGCAGATTCGAGGCCGAAAGGCCTCCAACTTCGGTTGGGCCACCCTCAGGTGGGCGAGCTGCAACCTTTGTCCCCTATGTATAGCACTAGACCTTGCTGTCTAGTTTAAGCTATAACCCGGCATACGTGCATGGGTCCAAATTTGGATTCGTGAAACTGCTTGCATCATTAGAGCCACATTGCACTTAGTGGGTCGATGAGGGGAGGGGGTAAGAAGCTTTCTCTTGGCTGTGGGTAGCGATTCGTAATGCTTGAGGATGGGATCCAAGTAGCTGAGCAGTCCGTGATCCGGCAACCACAGTGGTCACCTGACCTGCGACACTACACTTTAGCCCTTACTAAGCTAGACGATGGGAAAGGCTCGATCCGATCAACCATCCGGCCATATCGAGCCATATCAACAACAAGATTTTACTCTTGTGGCAGAAAAGTACCCAATCCTATTTCATCTTAAAGGTGCTAGCAGGCGTTGACTGAAGGCTAATTGCTTTGAGAGAGCAATATTTAAAACAATTTAACTTAGATTCAGTTTATTATAAGTATAGTTTTTGTTTACACAGTTAAATATCAAAACAATTCTATTTCAGACAATTCAGTTTAGCATAAGTACAGTTTCAATGTCAAAAACAGTTCCCTTTTAAACAATTCAGTTTAGCATAAGTACACAGTTTAAATGTCGAAAGCAGTTCTATTTCAAGCAATTCAGTTTTGCATGAGTACAGTTTTGTTCTATTTGACCCATAGATAGGACCCAATCAGATGCTATTACTCCGGGCCAGAATGGACCAGGGAGCGATGGCAATGAAGGAGTACTCCGCATTCCCCAAAGCTCCAGCATTGCTGGAACCTCACTATCAGATTGTTTAGTGTCATATCCAGGGTACTTGTTGGGTGGTGGGGGTCTTAACCCTTTGATGCAGTCGATGTCTTTTACAGTCCCAGCCTACTGGGCAATTTGATAGAATTATTTGTATTAGATAACAATACTTGAAACCATTTAACTGTGCAAATAGAAGCATTAGTATTAGGTAGCAATGACGTTAAACCATTTGACTGTGTGCAACAAATGGTTATTATTTTAAAAAAAAAAAAAAGAATTATTAGAGTTGGATGATAATATTTGAAACCATTTAACTGTTTGCAAACAAATAAGATCTGGCTCGTTTAAAAATAATGTTGACTTCAAACTTTTCACTTAAAAATCATGTAGGTGTGTGTGTGTGTGTGTGTGTGTGTGTGTGTGTGTGTGTGTGTGTGTGTGAGAGAGAGAGAGAGAGGGAGTAAGATTTAGGATACTTAAGTTCCTAAATCTTTCATAAAACTACAAACATGCATTTAACAGGATTCGGCATTAAATAACCCACTAAGGTCGATATGCCATAAAACGCAACCAAACCAAACTTTTATCCCAATTGCTTTTCCGGGACCCCGCAGGGTATTTTTTCGCTTGATTTGACTACTTGCTTCAGTCGTAAAGCAATTTATAATAAGCTATTCAAAATCATTGCATTTTCTTGATAATCCATCCTTCTTTTATCAAAACAACCGAATTGTTATGTCTAGGGTTGATCGCCAGGCTGTGAGTCAGACGCAAATAAACTATGGAAGGCCAGAAAACCAAAATTAAAACTTATTACCAAAATTATCATCATGTAAACTGTACTAACAAATTATTAATATTGGATAAGAATACTTGAAACCATATCCGCCATGTCGGCGGAGGGTGGGTAGAATACTCAGACTGTACGCCTGCAAAGGAGTAAGATCTTCTTCAAAAAAGGTAAGGGTAAAGCACTAAACTGACCCGAAATGGAGGTAATTTTTAGGGTTGTATCAATTAGTCAAATAGAACTGCTTAAAAATTAAATTAAATAGGAGTGTGTACAAAAAATCTTGACGTGCAAATAAGAACGTACAATAAATGCAATTCCCTAACCTCAAGGCATAAAATAGCTCTAGACAGGTTGACATGTCATTAATCAACCAGTCAGTCAGTCAGTCAGTCATGTACTGACAAATAGCTTGATTTCACCTGTGATGTTTTACTTTTTTTTACTGATGGGTTTTTTGTTTGTTTTGGAATGGGGGGGTGCAGCGATGGGTACAAAAAAAATTTAATGAGCAAACAATTTTTTTAAACTCATTTTTTTGTCAGTCCATTTGCCATTGTACTATTGAAAAAAAACCGCATGACCTATAGCAACCCAACTTTCTTTCCTTATGAATGAGACCTCGGATCATTTCCAAGCATATTGATTTTTAGCAATTCCAAAACTGATAGGTTTTAACGGGGGTTTCAATCTACTATGTATGAGTTATTTGATGTTGCTATCTTAAAGGATGCATTTTTTATAGGACGGGATCCAAATGACCCCTATTGCGTTTGTCTTGGTAATAAATCATTATCATATTAATGAGTTGCATCTATTTGTAGACACCCTGTATATGCAAATTTTGAACTCCCTTTTAGAATTAAACTATAAGAAAATATTTTCATTCTTTTTCTGCTTTGGCAATGATAATTACGTGTACACAATCATGTCAGTG
>OY757945.1:27255388-27260388 GCA_963585895.1 Sepioteuthis lessoniana | reverse complement strand
AAAAAAACTATACTTCTACTAAACTCATTTGTTTGAAACTTTTATCAAAATGACTTAATTCGGCGTCAAATGATCCGAAAAGGGTTGATACGCCGTAAAACAAAACAACCAACGAACACACTCTGCACAGATAAATAGACTTGCTGAGGGGGGGGGGTTCTGTTCAGTGGTTCACAGCAAGAGGCGAAACTCCGTATATGTCATAAAATCTCAAAATCCTATAAAATCATTGAATAAAACGGATTTCATTTTCAAATACTTTCTTCGTGTCATTGTCAGTTTCATGAGCTGTACTCAATTATCAAAGGGCAGTCCATGTGGCGTAGTGGTTAACGTGCTGGGCTGCGATCTTGAAGTAAGTTCGAACTTCCATCGCGCTATTTGGGTTTTATGGAATATCGACCTTTGTAGGTTATTTAACGCCAAATCCATTTTTATGCAAATAGTTCTATTTCAAACTATTTCGTTTAGCGTGGGTAGACAGCTTAATTGTCAAAAACATTTCTATTTCAAGCTATTTAGTTTATTCAAACAGTTCTAATTCAGCTAATTCAGTTATTTAGTATTTGTACAAATTCTGTTTACACACAGTTGAATATCAAAACTGTTCGATATTAAACAATTCAGTTTAATGTAAACAGAGTTTCAATGTCAAAAGTAGTTCCATTTCAAACAACTCAGTTTAGCATAAGTATGCAGTTAGTTCTATTTAACCCATAGATAGGGCCCTATCAGGTGCTACCATTCCGGGCCAGAGTGGTCCTGGGAGCAGTAGCAATGTAGGGGTGCTCCGCATTCCACAAAGGTCCAGCATCACTGGAACCTCTCCGTCAGTGTCATATACAGGACATTCGTAGGTGGGGGTCTTACCCCTCTCCAGAGAAGCAGTCGGTGTATTCTACAGCCCCAGCCGACTGGGCAAACTAGCTATTGGTTAAATATTACTACTAATGTACTTTTATAAGGATGACTTTGGCATTAAATAAGTTACAAAGGTTGCTATAAGCAAAGAAACCGAAACAAGAAACGCAATATCCTTCTTTTTCCAAATGGAATTCGCTTTATATTTACATTCTACATGCGTTTAAGTTGAAGGCGATATATATATATATATATATATATACATATACTCACACAGAGACACAGATAAATAGACTTTTTATTTTTTGTTTTTTTACTGTGGCTTACATCAAAGGCGACACCACGTATAAGTCATAAAATCTTAAAATTCTGTAAAATCGTTATTTATTTAACGGCATGTCAACTCCTTATGTGTTATTTAATGCCTAAATTTGATTGATTTGTAAAGGTTCGATTGTAATAAAGAAAAAGAACAACAACAAGAGAGAGAGAGAGAGAGAGAGAGAGAGAGAGAGAGAGAGAGTGAACGTTTTGAGTTGGTTTAGTTTAATTGTTTAAAGGCATATGAACTCCTTATGGGTTATTTGATGCCAATATTTGATTAATTTGGAAATGCTTGATTAAAATCATAATTATATTTTCACTATTCCATTGCATCTTTTTATTTGCCCTTTTATTTGCACAGAGTTGTTTCGGTTCAAGTATTTTTATCAAATCCAAATAACTTAGACACAATTGTTTTCAAGTAACTATTGCTATTGAATTCTCTATTTGGTATCAAGTATTCTTATCTAATACTTATAATTTTTAAACAGATCTATTTGACCCTTAGATGGGACCCTTATAAGTACTACCTCAACCGGTCAGAGTGGAAATAAGAGTAATGTCCATTAAGAGGCACTCTACATTCCTCATATCTCTAGAACTGAAACCTCACCAGTTTCATATCCACAATGCCCTCTTTTTTATATTATATGCTTTCACTAAAAAAAAATTTAATAATTTATGCATAATTTGATCTAATACGGAAATGTTTATAAATACTATCGTTTATACTTGAAATTATATATTTATTTATGTGAATATATACGTGTTTATGTATGTATGTGTGTGCGTGTGCGTGCACATATGTGTGTGTACATGTGTATGTTTGTGTGCACACACACACACACACACACACACATATATATATATATATATATATATATATATATATATAAAATCAAATGTTTTTTTGTTTTTAATCAAAAATAGTGTATATACAGATATATATCATATGAATTCACACAGAAATATATATGTGTGTGTTTCTACTTCCTGTTTCTGTTGAATTCATATAATATATAACTGCATATATTTTATTTTTTTTTGATTAAAAACAAAAAAAAAGCAACTTTCGATTTTAATATCGAGTCTGAATGTGACTCGTTTAAATATTTCATCTATGTTCATTTAAAACTTCATTCCACAAATATCTGTTTAATATCGACTGATGAAAATACACAACAGCACAATGATTTTTTTTTTTAATAAAGAACAAATAGAATAGAATGAAACGTTGCCTGTCATTTTTAAACAGAATTGTATACGAAACAAAAAAGAAAACAGCTGACGGCGGCCTCTGACTAAGATTTAGAAATCTCTACCTCGTTGTTTATTGTTTTGTTTCGATCTTTCAAAGTATTTACGAAAAATTCTTTCCGGATTGTGTCATCTGGGTCATTCCGTGTTTTTGATATTTCCCTCCTTTTTACACCAACACAACATTTCTTCTGATTCTACTTCACATCTTCTGAATTCCTTATTTCGCATTGAAATTCTTAGAACCAGTAATAGTTTTAGTTGATCTAGTATTGAAACTATTTCGTTATCACACTGGTGTGGTGATGTTCTACCTATTATTGTTGCTATCTCCTAGTGTTCTTCTTCATTTGCATAACACTTCAAATAGAATAGAAACAGGATTCTCAGAGCGTTCTGAATCAGCTGTGGCTAAATATTAAATAAAACAGAAAGTCACTTCATACCCATAAAGTTTTTCAATATATATATATATGTGTGTTTGTGTGTAGGGCTATATATATATATATATATATATATATATAAGATATCTGTGTGTATATGTGGGTGCACGCGTATATATATATATATATATAGGTGTGTGCGTATACATAATAGATATATATGGGTGAGTATACATGCATATTTAGTAGATATATGCGTGTATGTATACATATATATATATATGGATGTTCATATATATACACATGTATATAGATATATGATGGATATGTGGGAATGTGTATATATAGGAAATATTTGTGTGAATGTGCGTACATATATATATATGAAGTATATCTCTCTCTCTCTCTCTCTCTCTCTCTATATATATATATATATATATATATATATATATATATATATATATACGAGGTGCATACGATAAGTTTCCAGACTTTTTTCGTATGGGCATTTAAAATTGTCGTAGACTTTTGAAAATTCACTATGTTATTGCGATACATGAGATGACTGACCAATTTTTATGATTTCAAGTTCAAATGAACAGCTACAGCAAGAATTGGAATACACCCTACTAAAGCCTGATTGCCATAGCTGATGAATTTCAAAAAGGCAATCTGACACTTTAGAAGAACGATATGCAATAAAATTCTGTTTTAAACTTGGAAAAAATGCCGCAGAAACGTATAGAATGCTTCAGACTGCTTTTGGAGCATCTTGCATGAATCGAGCATCAGTTTCTTAGTGGCATAAGAGATTCAAGGAAGGCAGGGAGTCTGTGAGGGATGATAAGAGGTGTGGGAGGAGTAAGGAAGTCAATACACCAGAGTTGATTGGCCAAAGGTTACTATGTTGAGGCTTTAAGGGAGTTCAGGAAGAGATTCCTTGGGAAGAGGCCAGCACTCTTCAAATTGGGTCAGTGGCATTTCCAGCAGGACAATGCACCAGTCCACAATTCCATTCTTGTCACAGACTATTTGACCCAGATGGGCATCAAGACAGTTCCCCAGCCTCCCTATAGTGGATACCTTGCTCCCTGTGACTTTTGGTTATTCCCTAAGCTCAGAGGCAGTCGTTATGAGACAATTGAGGAGATGAAAGAGGCTGTGACGAAAGTCATTGACACGCTCACACAAGAGGACTTCCATGGGGCCTTCCAGAAGTTTTTGGAACGTTACAACAAGTACATTGCAGCCGGAGGAGATTACCTCGAAGGGGACTAGAGTTTCATGTGTGTACTATCACTAAAAGTGCCCATACGAAAAAAGTCTGGAAACTTATCGTATGTTCCTCGTATATATATATGTATATATATATATATATATTGGATGTGTGTATATAAAAGATGGATGTGTGAATATAGATATATGATCGGATGTGTGAATAAATATATATATATATATATATATATATATATATATATATAAGAATATCCATTATTAATATATATATATATATATATATATATATATATATATATATATAATGGATGTGTATGTATATATATTTAATGCATATGTGTAAGTATATGTATAATGCATATATATGCATATATAAATTGAATCTGTGTGTGTGCTTATATATATGAAATGAATATGCGTGTATACGTAAAATTAATATTTATGTGTATATATATGATAGAGAGAGAGAGAGAGAGAGAGAGAGAGAGAGAGAGAATGAGTATGCGAGTATATATAGGATGGATACGTGTGAGTGTAGATATAATATATATAAATATACATATATGAATGAATGCGTGTGTATATATATTGGATGTGTGTTCGTGTACGTATATAAACATATAGAGGATGTGTGTATATATGCATGTATACCATATATGTATTGTGTGTGCGTGTGTGTGTGTTGGAGATGGATGTTTAAACAGATTTTTTTCAGTTTAATCTTCACATCCCGAAACCGCAGCGAAATTTTTTACGAAACTAAAATCGTTCAGTTTAGTTCAATCACTACTGAGTGACCATATGCAAGGAAACATGGTTGAAAAAAACTTTCTGGTTTTTATAAAATTGAATTTTATCAACATTTATATCATTGTAATAGGAAAATATTGAACAAAAATATGATGAAAATATTTAATTGACGAGTTTTAGAAAATAAAT
>OY757945.1:27227888-27250388 GCA_963585895.1 Sepioteuthis lessoniana | reverse complement strand
ACTCGACTACGGTCACCAACTTTATACAACAACTCTACACGTGCTGTTCGAATTTAAGATCATTTGAAGGAGAATTAGTCTAATTATTCAAAAATTAAATTATATAAAAAAATGTTTTAAACACCTTGTACAGAGTGTCTCAAAATAGATGTAAGTAAAGTAAAGTTGGCGGCTGTAGTCGAGGGCGACCACAAGGCTCCCTTTTCAATAGCTACTACCATTTTTAAAGTCTTTGGTATGACGCGACCTGGAATTGAACCCAGGTCTCCAAGACCAGTGGCGAACACTCTATTGCATCAAGTCATCTTTCATCTGAGTCTTGAAAAGCAATCATATCACTTCAGAAAGGTCAAACCAGATGACAAGGGCAGAAATTGATTGACTTTATCCTGCAGTGCATATGAAAGACCAAGTTCTTGGAAACGTCTTCGGAGGGACTTTTTCTGACTCCTTCCGAGAGAATCTCTCACCTCATCCACATTGTCAGGACATCTTGCAGTCAACTTCCCATCAGATCAGGGATTTTCTGCCTTCTTGTTGAGGTTGTTTACTGACCATATGGCTTGAAATTTGTATACACAACGATAAATTTGGCTTTTCTGGGAATAATTGTAAAAATTAAACTTCTTGCGAAATTTTGCCTGCACAGTTTTGAATAATTTTGTCTCCAAATAAGTACTGACCCAAAATATTTTTCCTCTCTTGTCCAAGGCATTGTGATCAAAAATTAATAGTTGTTAGAGTATACAATTTTCAAATCTGAAACAAAAAAGAACAGTAGTAGAGTTATCAGCAGTCACGTGGGTCCTATGTATATTGAGACACCCTATATAATCATGTATATTGAGACACCCTATATGACCATGTATACTAAGACACCCTATACATTAGCAGTCACATGGGTCCCATGTACATTTAGACAACCTGTATCTCTACTTGAACTCAACAGTTTTCGCTTTGTTTCTGGTCATTATCGAGATTGAATTTAATGGTATATCAACATGTCTTCAGTTATTTTATGCCTAAAGGTTAGGGTGTGAGTATATTATAGATTTTTCGTATGGTCGTTTCTTGAGAGATTTTTGCACATAATCAAGCATTCTGATCAAATGGAATTAATCATATGATTTCATTTAATCATTTCTATCTAATAATAGTCATTTGTTTGCATACAGTTATTTAGTTTCTAGTAAATTTGTAAACATTATAGCTTCAATCAACAATTCTTAATATAAATTATTTATAGTTATATCAAGTATTCTTATCTCATTTTTAAGCTGATCTATTTGACTCCTATCACACTGAGTTAAAGTGGACCTGGTAGTAATGACAATAAAGGGGTACTCTATACTTTCTTGTGCTTTAGAACTGGAGTCTAACCACCAGATCCAGTTTAATGTCATACCCAAGACATTACTTTTTTTAGAAGCTTCTTACCTTTCTACAGGCGATACACACACACATATATATATATATATATATATATATATACTCGTATATCTATGTGTGTATATGCATACAAACATACACACACACATTATCTACATACATATATATATGTGTGTGTGTGTGTGTGTGTGTGTGTGTGTGTGTGTGTGTGTGTGTGTGTGTGGTTTTGGTTGTTTTTTTGTTCAGTTGCTTATCAACCTTCATGGGTTATTTAATACTAATGCTAGTCTTGTAGAAGAACAGTAGTGATGCTATTTGGCCTATATCTGATCGATAATTCATGCCTTTCCTTAAAGGTGCTTGTCCGATAGTGAACGTCATTACGTAACTAGAGTTCAAACTCGCTAACTTTAATGTCCCAATCCAGAACTTCAGCCACTACGCCATCCAGACTCGCCTCCTATATATATATATATATATATATATATATATATATATATATATATTGCGTGTGTGTGTGTGTGTGTGTGTGTGTGTGTGTGTGTGTGTGTGTGTGTGTGTGTGTGTGTGTGCCAAACATTTTTAAAACCAGCACTGTTTTAATTATAGAATTATAAATCTTTTTAAAGTTCATTATATTAATTGTAAAAATAAAAACAGGAATAAAAAAAAATGTTTGGCTCGCCATATCTGGTTGATCCCTTTAGGAATTGTTTCAAGAAAAGAAAAAAGAAAATTGACAGAAGGGAAAAAAAGAAGAAAAAAAAAAGAAAGCTTAGAATGATGACAAACAGACAGAAAATAAAAGAAGTCTTGACAGCACTTATCAATGTAGTTTGACAAGTCTCGTATAAAAGTGTATAATGAAATGATTCTATTAACTTAGTAAACAAAAGTACAACGGCATAGAATAAATAACATGATACAAAACACCATTTTATTCTGGTAAATAGCGACAACAATAAAGTCCTGGTTTATTATCAAGTCAGCCTGAAAAACACCTCAGTTAAGCAACGTTGGGTCTGTGCAGTGTCCAGATGAGTGACTACATAGAAACAGTCTCTGTAGAAAGTAACAATTTTGCTAGACAAAGAAAAACTTAGTAATTACCAACACCTATACCTTTTCGCTTACGATCAAGTCAGACTGAAAACAACAAAGTTAAGCAATGGTGATCCTGTTCAGTGTTTAGATGAGTGACTACTTAGAAACAGCGTCTATAGTAACATACCTGTGTGTTAGATTTATTAAAGCTTAGTAAATAAAAACAGCCATAAAGTCTTGGATAACTATCAAGTAAGACTTGAAATACCGAAGTGAAGCAACGATGTTAAGCAATGATGATCCTGTTCAGTTGAAACACCGAAGTGAAGCAACGATGATAATATTCAGTACTTAGATGGGTGACCAAACTAAAGCCTGTGTTCCAAACTAGTAAGACCGTAGTCGAGGACGAACCAGAAGGCTCCTTTTTCAATAGCTACTACACCGAGGTGTAAGGTAGGACGCTACTTTATTCCCTGGATTGCTCCACTTTACCCTTGATCCTACTTTATAATGCTGACTGTTAAGCAAAGCGGCATCAAATACCATTTTTGAGTCTTTGGTAAGACTCGACCTGGATTGAACCCTGGTCTCCTGGACCATTGGCGAACACTCTACAAATTAGGCCAATGGCCTGGTCAATGAAGTCTTCATGTTGATTTTTAGACGGGCAGAATCAAAATTTGACAATTCCTTGTGACTACGTCCACGCCGACAATATATGGCATGCACTTCCAATGAAATAGCAAAGGTCTCTCTTGATTTGTTGGTTATCCCGAGGTAAATGGCTCCACCAGCACAAAATAAGTTTTGGCTTGACCTATTCTGGTTTAAATGTTGTTTTAGCGTAAACTTCTGTTTCATTGCACGTAGATAATATATGGGTCATTCAATTAGTTAAGGAAGAACTGTTTACAGTTGTAACTTTTCAAGGAAATCAAAAGTGATTGGTCTTTTCGTGTCCCAGAATACTGTCTATACTAACCACACACAGACTCTCCGATAAAAAAGTTCTTTTTTTACTGAAGAGTCAGTGCGTGTCCAAGGAATAGCTTTTCAACTCAAGCTCGTTATAGTAAACCCACGTTTAGCCTATTTGTAAACATTTCTTTGAAATAGAACATGCTTCTACGTACACATCACACAGTCTTCTAAAAATTTCACATGGTTTGCACTTCTCAGCTGCCAAATATTTGATGACAGACCTCTTTTCAAGCCTGGAGGCCTTTGTTTATTTGCTGCCATTTTGAATAACCTCAAAACAAATATTTTTGCTTGATTAAGATTATTTTTGCTATAAACCAATTCTTAATAATCCAAATTTTACATTTATGAAAAAATATTCTAAAAAAATCCAGAAGGCTTTTTTTTAAGTCTCCTTATTTATTTAATTTAATCACGTATCTAATCGTATTTAATCGATTATGTCATAAATTTTTTCTTTAAACTAATTTATTTTCTTTGTCTTTCAGATGCAACTCTAAGTCCAAGAAGTGCTGACAGCTATGGCCAACATCAAACGTGTACATCTTCATTCAACTAAATTATACCCGGCAGTGAGCATTGGACGCCCACCACAACAATGGAAGATGGCTTCGCCGTAAAATCTTATCGTTATACAATCTATACACAGTGACATCTGCTGCTGAAGAGAAACAGCCTATCGGGACTATCATTCTTGGATAGATTACCTCCCTTGGCTGATTGCTTCTACGTCAATATTGGTCCTTATTGTATGATAATTTTTTACTTCATTTTCAAGAAAAGTGGAATAACCTTAAATTAAATTGATGAAATAAAATAAAATAAATAAAAACAATTTTTACACAGGAAAAGAACCGTTTATTTATTAGCACACATACGCGAAAAGTATGTATCTTGATAAAAATTTCACCGTTGATTTAACTGATCAGATAGCATCCGAACTTGAGATCAACTTAACGTCCACAACAGATCTGAATGAAAACGAAGTGTTCTTCGAACGTAATTCCGCGTTGAAAACTCTGAGAATCGGCCTAACGGCTTTCACCGTTCTCTGTATATTTCTCGGCAGTATTGCTGGCAATCTCTTTGTCTGTCTCGTCTTCTTCAAGAGACCTTCTCTGCTAACCATTTCAAACCGGTTCATTTTAAATTTGACCTTCTGTAACATCCTAAACACGCTATTCGTGATGCCGTTCGTCTTTGTGACGACAGTGACTGGAGACTGGATCTTCAAGGAGATCTGGTGCCAATCGACTGGTTTTCTGATGAACCTCATCTTTGCCGCTAGCACATTGACTTTGGTGGTCATCTCAATTGACCGCTACTGTGCAGTCATTACACCATTACACTATAACATGAGGATCACTATGCAGAGAGCAACGTTAATGATTATAGGTGTGTGGTTTCTCGCCACAGTGTCTGCATTACCTCCCTTAATGGGTTGGAATCATTTTGAATACCAACCAGAGAAATACTCTTGTACTGTACTTTGGCGCAGCCCTCACTACACAGATCGAACTTATACTTTATTTTTATCATTAATATGTTTCGTAATGCCACTGTTAGTAATGTTGTGGGCTTACGCAGTTATTTTCCGCGCTGCCAAAGACAACAGTGAAAGAACTCGACGGAACAGTGTCGTTCCAAATAACGGCGAAGAACAATCCCAAACCCCACTACGTTATGGTAGGCGTCGAAGTAGCACTGCTCCTATTATTCTCAGTCGGAAGTTAAGCACTTCAAGCCGGACTAGCTCTTTACTTTGGCACCGAGACGAATGGAAAGCCGCCATTACCAGCATGCTAGTCGTTTCCACTTTTATCATTTGCTGGCTTCCATACTTCGTCATCATCGTCATGGAGTCAACCATTCTTCTTCAGTCCGAAGACATTCATCCGTTTATGCAAGGGACGGCCATATTTCTGGCCTTGTCCAGCTGTTTATTCAACCCCCTTGTTTACGTATTTCGCAGCAAGGTAGCGCGACAGGAGCTCATGTCCATCCTGCAGTCGAAGCGAAATCACGGACTTGTGCGAGGGTCATCGAATGCCAACGAAAATAACGGCTCGTTTCAGAAACGAGGCTCTGACATTAGTCAAAAAGAGCCTCCATTGACTCGAGAAATTGAGAAAGGCCTCCCACGACTAGCGAGTTTGACAGAAACGACCCTCACTTCTGTGACCACAGTGAACAGTTCCCCAGCGAACTTATGAAATTCATTATACCCCTGCTATGCACATAAGGTCACACACTTACAAACCAATGTATAAATACATACCTATTTTCTAATTTATATTCATAAATACACACACACTCACACACATACTTACACTGATACAACACACAAAAAGAGGCATACATAAAAAAAACACTTGTATACACGCACACACACATATATACCTTCATGTACACTCATATAAACACACGTACGTGCACATACACATATATAATACCCAAACACACATCTACACGCACATCAACACTTATAATCACACATATACGCACACATTCACTTATTTACACACATACAAAAACATACATCTACACACAAATACAAACACCCATCAACACATACATAGAGAAGTGTTCTCATACATGTACACATACACACCTTCACACGTACATACAAAAACAGACATCTACATACATATATACACATACATACACAAACACGCATATATGTATTCACTCACGTACGCATACACACATCTACATATATACATACACGAACACAATTACGTCTATATACGCACACTTCTACACGCGCATACACGTCTACTCACACACTTATTCATATATGTATACACACATACATACGCAAACACATATGAAGGAGTCCTCGTGGCGTAGTAGCAAACGAGATGGACTGCGATATCGTAATAAGCGAGTTCGAACTCCAGTCGTGCTATTACTTTTGCTCTTGGACTAATACCCTTAAGAAAGTCATGAACCTCTTTATACCCTCAGCAATAAGTTAAATAGTACCACTGCTGTTTTTCTACAATGATAGATTTCACATTAAGTAACCCATGAAGGTTGATATGCCATTAAACAAAGAAACCAAACACTCACATATCTACATGCACACAAGTACATACATATGTACACAAACATACTGATATACACAAATATATTCACACATGTACGCACAAATACCTGCATATACACACGTGTGCAGAGATCAAGGGGAAAAGATAAAACTTAAAGACAAAATGACGAATGCAAAAGAGAAACTTCAAACTCACAAAAAAGTTTGGCAATCGATGAATGAATCATCATTAAATTATTGATTTTCATTTCTCATTTGTTGAGATCGAAGAACATTTCCATTTTTTTTTTTTTTTTTTTGTTTCATTCATAATTTTCATTCATAAACTTCATTTGTATTTTTCGCTCATTTTGGGGTTGTTTTTTTTTTTTTTTTTGTAAATGACTTATTTCTTCTTAGTTTTGCCATTTTTTTAAATGTCAAATTTTGTTTTTAATTTAATTTTTTATGGGTGGGTGAATTGTCACAATTTTTGTAATTCTTCATTAAAACAAAATATTTTTTCATTTTTAAATTTCATGTTTTCCTCAATCGGCTGACAATATTTATGTCCTCCACGTCTTCGTATCTTACTGATAAAAAACCTGCTCGATAAAAAAAAAAAAACTCTTTCAAATATTTTATACAGAAACTATTTTTTCTCTCTTTTTTATTTTTATTTTAAATAGAGTCTCTTTTTTTTTAATATTACGTAGGAATATTGACATGGATCCAATACATTTAAAAAGCAAATACACCTGTTATTCTTTGATATATACAGGGTGATTAAAAGTAATTCCAATATAATTGGGAGTTACTTTTTTCACCTTACATGCATATATATATATATATATATATATATATATATATATATATATATATATATATATATACATGTTTTATTAAAGATCAAAAACAAGTATTACGTTGTGGTTCTCTCAGAAAAGTTGGAGTCTTAAAGAAGGTTGTCACTTGATCCCGGTGATAAAGGAAAAGAACAAACATGCTGTTACAAAAAACACATTTATTTCTGGATTTTACAAGGTCTTGTTTTTTTGTTTGTTTCTTTGAGTGTTTATTTATTTTTTATTTATTTGATTTTTTTTTTTTTTTTTTTTTTTTTTTTGGTGGTAGGGGACCAGTCTCATAAACAAGAAAAATGTGATGGAGGAAAGATTCACTCTTTTTTGTGAATCGGAGTCCACTTCTCAATTAAGGGAGGTCTCGCTTAAGCTCCTAAATATAAGTCTGTTTCCCTTCGATTCTAAAACTCAAACCCTTACTTTGTTGAATCTAACTTTTTTCTTCTTAAATTCGTAATGACTAGCCACGGCCAACCACAAAGACTCGCACGACTTTTGCATCCTTGTTTCTTATAGCTGAGGATAAGAAATTTGACTTGCCAACTGTCGATCATTCCTAGGCAGATTTTCACCTCATCCAGTTGGTTGGTGAAATATACCATTACATAAAATAAGAAATGCTTTATCTTTACATATAAATTGATGTTTTCGAACGACTGTCCTCATCGTGGTTCTTACAGTCACTTTTCAGCTGTTGTATTCTTCAGGCTTCTTTGGGTGTGTCGTGGTCCGAGTATATAATAATAATTCAGAAATTCAGGAAAAATTATTTTGGTTTTGTAGTTTTTTATCACTAGTTTTTTGTTTGTTTGTTTTTTTTGGGGGGGGTATCCTCGTGATCAAAATAACGCATGTCTATATTCAAAGTATGTGAATATTGTTAAAAATATTTGGGATCAAGAATTTTAACCGTGTTTCTGGCCATTATCAAGATCAAGGAACAAAACTATAAATAACATACATTTACAAAAAAAATCATTCAGATTTTTTTAACCAGTGACACAAACATTTTAAATCCAAACTAAATATCTTCTTCAGTTTAAACAAATAAGATTTTTAGGATAAGTTACATTTAGTTCAGTGAGGAAGTTTGCTTGAGTCACCTTGTGAGTGACATCATCATTACGCACAAATGCTTCAATGTGTCGAGTATAAAAGTTTGAAAGTATCTAAAAATAAAGTCAATAACATGATATGTTTTTCCTCGATCTCGTAAATGGTCAGAAAACACTTGACAATATTAATATCCATTGAACAGCGTTTTCATTGGCTCAATATATGCCTTCCTTTCTACGTAAACAAAAAAAACTTTTTTTATTCTTGTCCCTGGTCTTTAATAAAATAAGCATTAATCAATAATTTTTACCTAAATACACATCAAATCTAATAGTTTTGTAATAAAGTTACCAGGTATGTACTTAAAAACTGGAAACTAAATACGTAGGGGAAAACATTTTTTCGCTGTAAGTTTTTGCACAAAGATCTTTTATATTGGTGAACCTAATAATCTAAAAACCAGCTCAATTTTAACTATAGAAATATAAATCATTTAAAATCTTCTTGAGAGAAAATAATTACGACAGTCTTTTTCAAATCTTTGATAATCTATGAAACATAACTATAAAAATTGTTCATGTTGTTATTTACTAAACTGAACTTTGTTTTGGTACAAACATTGGGCACCCTGTGAGAATTAACCTATACTCAGTTTTAATAATGATCTGGAGATGACCAACTTGTGTTAATCATTATCCCGCTCTGAGGTGCCTGGAGGGATGTCTGCGAGCACACTTCTCAGGTCTTGTAATCCGGTAACTGGAATTTGGTAGTTCCGAGTATTTAAACTCTTCTTCTCAATTTAACCCTTTAAACTTGTAAACCTAAAATTTCGGATTGTGTCCTGTTTTACTATATACACCACAAGTCTGATGTTATTAAAAAGGCTTAATATAACGTTAAAATCATAGCCTTTTTTAATGAAAATGACGAGATAGCTCTAAATACTAGGGTGGGTCAAAAGTTTTACAATATAACTTATTTCTTTTATTTTTCTCATTACAACTAACAATTTAAAGAATAGGTCATCGTGTTGGTTCGTCTGAAGCCACCTTTCTGTAAATTCTTTGAATTCATACTGGTACCAGTTCTGGTCCTTCGAGGCGAAGAACTCCTTCACTGAAGTTTCCACCTGCTCTTGGTTGTTAAAATGCCGCTAGCACAGGATGTGAGCCATGGAATAATCCAAGGGAATGAGGTCTGGACAATACGCTGAGTGTGGTATTATTTGGATTCCTTAGTTCCTGGAATTTATCCTTGATCGTTCCAATGGTCTTGAGGCTTAGTTGCAGAAAAGCTCGCTTTCTGTCCATCATTCCAGGATATTTTTGCATGCATCCACTCCAGCTGTTCAGAATAAAGATTGGCATCGACGGTCCAACTAAACTCATTGCGAATTATCCCATCAAAATTCCACCAGACACAAAACTTCACTTCGTGCTTGAAATTGTGCTTTGCAAAACTTTTCACTCACCCTTGTAAAAATGGCTACGCCATGCAGCGAAATTTAGATATTTTCTGCTCGACATTTTGCATATTTAGAAGCTCGAGAATCAGCTTGACAAGAATATACAAGTTCCCCGGGTTAATCGGTGTATACATCATATATATACGTATTATAATTAAGTTAAATGAGCTATCGGTTCAATAACTTCCATTAACCACAGTATAAACTGAATGTGTATTAGCTGGAACCTACGGCTTAAATGTGCTGTAAACATTCGTGTACTTGTAAAATATTAATACAAAAATATCCATTTCAGTCCGATAACGTGGCTTTTTTTTAATTAATTTATTTATCTATTTATCTACTTATTTATCAATTCTTTTTTTTTTTTTAGATATTTGGATTTGGGTCGCATTCTAAAGTTCCTAGTTTACCCAAGTCATTTGAACTTAGATGAAAATGCAATGTTATTTACTTAGCTTTGTTTACAAGGTTTCATGCGTTGAGCTCCCAATGAGGCTCGAACTCATTACAGAATTGAACAGTTCTGAAATGCTAGTAAGAAAATATTTTACAGGATTAGTTGTAGCAATTTAAAATATTAATATGAATTGCGAGTCATTCATCTCCCAATGTTTAAATTCTGGATGTTAAAACTTAAAATTCATTTACAAGATATTTGGATTTGGGTCGCAAGATATTTTTTATATTTATTCTTTTATTAGTTAATCTAACTGTATTAAAGAAACTTTTTTTATCTTGTTTAAAAATACTCCGACGTTCAGTTGTAAATCTGGTTTACGGTAATGGTCTACGAGACTCTTATTAAACCTCGCCCGACTGAGGGGCATTCCTGTTCACCCCCTCAAAAAAAGTTACCCCTTACATCCACTCTCTCTCTCTCTCTCTCTCTCTCTTTTTTTTTTTTTTTAACTCTCCCAATTCAAGATATCAACTTTGTTATTTTCTCTTATGTAAAACGTTGAATATATGAAAAACGTGGTAATTTTACTATTTGTTTATATCGATTGGAAGTTTGTAAATGAAAAAGATGATCGTCTGCTTTGTTCAATTATATGCTTTTCAGCTTTTCTTCTTCTTTGAATAACATCTTCGGCTTTTCGTCGTTTCTCCATATTATTATTATTATTATTATTATTATTATTAACTGCTGACTCTCTCCACCTCCCTCAGTCTCAGTGAATACAATGGTGGTATTTCCCTCCTAATTTCTCAATTTATTTTTTCTCCTTTTCCTACTCCTCCTTCCGTTTCCCATGATTTTACGTCGTCGATGTCGTCAAACGCAACACGTGACCAATGCTACGGTCACAGCTAGAAATTAAAGCCAATGACTTGTGATTCTAGTCCTGACTGCAACATTAAACCGAAGAAAAATAACACAGAAGGCCATGGCTTTATATATTAAAAAAATGGTGGTGAGGAGGCAAAGAAAGATTATAATATATTATATATAAACTCTCAGATAAACGCACATGAAAAAAAAATGCTAATTACTTGCCAAAGATTTACCATAGAAAAAGAGCGCTAGCATATTTGGGGAATGTATGTCACATGGTGTGTCACGTGGTTCATCGTGGGATATGTATTTTGAAGTTTAGTGTTCAGGAAAAAAATGTCCATAATATTTATATAAGTTTGACTGTAAAGAGAAAAAGAAAAATTGCAAATGAGATTTCAAATAAGTTTTTTTTTTTTTTTGTAATCAAAATGGCCTTCAATATCTTATAAACGTTTCTTGCGCGTTCGGTTGAACAAGTTCAAAAGCATCAATAGATATAAAAGACATTCGTATTTTGAGACGAAAATTATATTTCATTATTTCTTTCTTCGGTACTTGGAACAAAAACTGAGAAGTTACTGATTTGTCTAAAAATAAAAAATAAAAATAAGAAAGCGTCAACAGTAACTAATATATATAATTGTAGGCATATTTTATTAAAGTTGACGGACAAGAATTTTTATACCGTCAAACATACACAAATGGACGACACGATCAAACTGGACTCAATGATCTCTCTCATTCAAAAAGATTCATTGATCACGAAAACATCTTGTAATCTATGGTATGGTCGTACCTAGATCCTCGGCAATGACCAACGAAGGTCAAAGGTAATTGTACTCGAGTCACAGCATAAGAGATTCCAGACAATTACTAAGCAGCCTTCATCAGCAATTGCGACATCTTACTTGTGAACATAAAAAGACTTATAAAAAAAAATTCAACTCTAAATCCTTAAATGTCTTCTTTGATAAAATATGCCTACAAGAAAATTTGCTGCCTAAATACACATTATATATATATATATATATATATATATATATATATATATATAGGTTCTATATTAAAATGAAGGGTACCACAAATGAGTTTGGCCAACAAGTAGGTAAATCCTGCCTTACACAAGAGGCCATTTTACCAAGTCAGACTCCGTTGAAGGAAATTTTTGATAAATTGTGATACTTTTTACTCTGCAGAGCTAAAAAAAATTCTAAGACATAACAAAACAATTACAATTGTGAATAAAATCAAAAAGCGTCAACATGGTGGGGTGGGGGAAAATTTTAAATCATCTTTTAAAAATCAAATAGGTGTTGATTTTTTAAAAAATCATGCCATCCAATGAGACTAAAAAAATGATCGGCAATATTCAATTAATTTATTTGGGGTTGTATAGAAATTCAATTTGGTGATAAGGGGTGCTTCAAGTAGAAAGTTTAAGAAGCCCTTCTTTAAACTAAAACCCCAAAGTCACTGTACAAGATATAGTGGAGAGTAGGAGCCACTGTAGTTAGCAAACTACAGAAACAAACAGAGACGCACATATAAAGTGGTAGTAAAAATATCAACCCCACTTTCATCATGGTATCCAGTGAGGTTAAGTTATGTTTTGACATTTGAGATGATTTATTTTGGGGCAAATAGAAATGGAATTTGGTTACAAGGAATGTATCAAGTAAAAATTTGGAAAGCTCTAATCTAATCAGAACGATGTTTTCAAATTATGCTGTAATATTTTTTAAACAAAAGACAAAAAACGCGCAGTCATTGAAAAGTTAGCTAAAGATCGCTTGTTTTATACTCAATGCTTCTTCCTTTTAACTATAATTACCTGATTTGTTGTGCAAGTCACAAATAGGTCCGACTTAATATGGAGATAAATGGTTGGGGTGGAGACATCGATGTATCCCTTGCTGGCTAACTTCTTTTTTTTAAGGAGTAGTGAAAAGGTAACCCGTCATTTTTTTTTTTTTTTTTTTTTTGTCACAGTTCACTCGAACTGTTAATCTACGACAACGCAGATCGAATTAAAACAAAAAAACAATAAGTGCTCGTTGTCTTTAAATTGATGGATCATACAGTCTAATTGAGTATGATGGCCACAAGTGATGTGTCGTTCACAAACAACCTATTCAAAACATACGGCTCATTTAAATGAACGAATGATCCGGTTCTGACCGAAAATATTTGTATCTTTCTAATAGTAGAACAAAATTCACTGGATCATGTAGATTAGTAACGTTCATAGACAACCTCTTTAAAATATGTGGGCCATTAAAATGAGCGAACGATCTGCCACTAACCGAAGATTTTGATTTTTTTCCTCGTCGTATGATATACTAGTTAAATTAATGGCTACTAATATTTCTTAGAATAAAAGATAAAATAAAGTTAAGGGAATTGTTGTTCATTTAGAAAATGAAAACCTTTAAAACAATCAATATACTAATACATCAGAGTTGGACCCAGTAAACGGCAAATATTGTGCTGATTTATCAAAGTGAAAGGTGGAGCGTTGAGATTTAACAATTAGAATTGGTTTTATTTTTCTTGTGGGATGAAAAAGAATGTTTTATTCTTCTATGCGCTATACCATGTCCTTTGTTAACAATGAATCAATAAAATTCAAATTTGAAATTTAAGGCTTTTTAACACGAGCTAGCAAAAGAAAAGGGATTTTTTCTTTCTACTTTTTCATTCTTGATTTTTGAAAAACAAGAGGAAATTATTTTTTTCTTCAATTGTTGTTTGCCAAAATAATTGACTTTTTATAATCTGAAGACTATTACACCCCTTTCCGTCTGAGAGACGAAGCCGTTATCTTAACTCTTACGCACACATGTTTCAAATAACGTATACGGCAGTTGATAAACGAGGAGTCCACTATTCAGGTAAAAAAAAAAACTATTACGGGAAATAAGGAAAAACGAACGAGATTATAATTTGACTTGAAGCTTTATTGAAATGGTCAGTTTGGATCAAATTTTTTGTCTTGTTTTTAATATACAGGGTTTGTCTGAAAAGAGATGCAACCAATTAATAAGATAATGATTTATTACTGAAACAAGCGCAATGGCTGTAATTTGGAACACATCCCGTAAAAAATTCATCCTTTCAGCTTGAGACATAAAATCGATGTTTTTTAATTGTTTTTATATCTGCTTCCAGGACATGTAATCTTTTTTTTTTTTAGTTTCTTGTCTCAGTAATAAATCATTATCAACTTGCATCTATTTTGCTTGCACAATTTTGAATGATTTTGTCTCCAAATAGTGACGCAAAATATTTTTCCTTTCTGGTCCAAGGCATTGTGATCAAGTATTAATAGTTTTAATAGTATACTACTTTCAAATCTGAAACAAAAAGAACATAACATTATTAGTAGTGGAGTTATTAGCAGTCACATAGGTCCCATGTATATTGAGACACCCTGTATAATACAGCTATGATCAGTTAAAACGGAGTTTTTTATTTTATTTTTTAAATATATATTTGTGGCTGATCCAAGGGGAGACAATTATGTTTGACTTCACCATACAAGAGTTAGTGCATTTACATGCTTACAAATTCTATATTAAAAAAACTGAAAAAATATATTCTAAAATTGCTGTTTTGAGTTGAAGTGAAAAACAAGAATTTTTTTAAAATAAAGAAAGTGAAGAGACAAAAGATTAAAAGAATTCTTTTTTTAAATAAAAGAAGAAGATATACATATACGTCAGTGATTTTGTTCAACCACAGATTCAATTCTTTTAATTGAACAAACTGTTTTCCGTCATCTTTGTTCTTTCATCTCACATTATTACTATGTTTCTTTTTAAAAATCATAACAAAAACACGAATATTCTTCCCTTTAAAACAACTCAAAAAATAATTGTAATAAATTTGTAATAAAAAATGAACGAGGTAAAAGCTTGTCTTAAAGCTCTATTGAAATATAACGCAACTATAGTCAATTTCTTTTTAACATTCAGCTTGCTAATCTACAGGAAGTGAACTATAGATGATTTCACAAAAGTAAAAGTTCTATAGCTTTTTAAACAATTCTTACTCACCCCACGAAAAGCACAAAAATAAGTCCTATTTATTCGAGAACATCTAAAACAGCCAAGCTTATGTTCACCCTGAGTAACCTTTACACTGGGCAGCAACAACATTTTTGTCCGCTACTCAAATAAACGCAGCTGTACTTGACTAAAAGATGTTTAATAATTCAGAGTCTATACTCAGAACTATCCTAGTACGTCTGCTTTTTATTGGATATTGTTTGTTTGTTTGTTTGTTTGGGTTTTATGGCATATCAACCTTTGTAGGTTATCTAATGCCAAATCCATTTTTATACAAATGAACAGTTCTATTTCAAACAATTCAGTTTAGCATAAGTACACAGTTTAATTGTCCAAAACATTTCTATTTCAAGCTATTCAGTTTAACCAAACAGTTCTAATTCAAACTATTCAGTTTAGTATAGGTATAGTTTTTGTCTACACACAGTTGAATGTCAAAAACAGTTTTATTTCAAACAATTCAGTTTAGCCTTTTACTTTTATTTGACTTATAGACAGGACCCTATCGGGTACTACCACTCCGCGCCAGAGTGGACCTGTGAGCGATGACAGTGAAGGAGTGCTCTGTTTTCCCTAAGCTCCAACTTTACAGGAACCTCACCATGAATTTGTTTAGCGTCATATCCAGAGATGTAGTCGATGTATTCTTCTGCCGACTGGGCAATTTTTTATTGGGTACATACACAGTTCTATATTATTAGTATGTAGCGTATTTACGTTCAAGTAAAATGTTATATTAATAGTATATTAGTACTATATTAGCACAGTGGGTAGAGTGTTCGATAATGGTCCAGGGCTAATCATACCAAAGACTAAAAAATTGTACTTGATTCCTCCTTGCTTAACACTCAGCATTATAAGGTGCGGATCAAGGGTAAGGGGAGCAATCCTGAGAAAGGAGTAGTACCCTTCCCTACACTTTTGAAAGGGGAGCATTCAGGTCGCCCTCAACTATGGTCGGCTATCTTACATACTATATATAGCATTTATTTACCAAACTTCTCTACCACGAATAGGATGTGGAACAAGGTCAAAAAGACGGATGATTTTAATTCAGTTTTCTTTCTTTTATTATCATTTGCCGTACCAAGACTAAAAGACCCACTCTGTCCAACAATTTACCCAAACAGGAAAGTGAAGGTAAAGATTTAAGTATTTTTCAAGAGAATTAGCACGAAGTGAAACGTGAACAACTTCGTCTTGGATTTGAACCTGGGTAGCTGGGTTCATTTTCCGCGACAGTAACCGTTACGCCACGAACGATTCCATGTATGGTATTATTATTTATTTATTTATTTCATATTGAAGTTATTATAGTAGTCTGTTGTTTCTGGTATACAAGCCATCGCTTGATCTGCGATGACCGAGTTTGAGGTCTGATGCTTAAAGACTCGAAACCTTCGATGAACCCAGTTACAGAACATCACTGAGGCCACATCCCAATGTATCTAGAAGATTCACTGAGATGTTTAAAGCAAACATTAGGGGGAAAAATTACGTTAAAGAAAAAATAATGGATGACATTAGTCTATAACCGAATAAGTATAGGGTGTCTCAAAATAGATGCAACTCATAAAGATGATAATTCATTTTGCATCAAGTCGTCTCATCTGAGGCTTGAAAAGCAATCATATCACTTCAGAAAGGTCAAACCAGATGATCAGGACAGAAATTGATTGACTTTATCCTACAGTGCATGTGAAAGACCAAGTTCTTAGGAACGTCTTCAGGGGGACTTTTTCTGACTCCGACAGAATCTCTCATCGCTTCCATGTTGTCAGGAGATCATGCCGTCAACTTCCTGCCAGATCTGGGATTTTCTGCCTTCTTGTTGATGTTGTTTACTAACGCTGTGGTTTAAAATTTGTGTACCCAACGATAAATTTGGCTTTTCCGGGGATAATTAAGTTAAACCTCTAGCGAAATTTATCTTGCACAATTTTGGGTGATTTTGTCTCCAAATAAGTAGTGAGGCAAAATATTTTTCCTCTCTTGTCCAAAGCATTGTGATCAAGGATTAATAGTTGTTATTATGTACTATTATCAAATCTGATACAAAATGAATACAGCATTATTATTAGTACAGTTATTAGCAGTCATATGAGTCCCATGTCTAATGAGACACTCTATATAACCATTTATATTGAGACACCCTGTATAATATATATATATATATATATATATATATATATATATATATATATATATATAGCTCTATGAAAATCGAGAGCGTCCTGTACAACCGTTATTTTTTCCTCGCCTCTGGCCATGTTTTTCCTGTCGGTTTCACTTCAAGCTCAAAAACTGAAAAGTAGAAACAATCCAATTTTAAATTGTATTATTTCTACTTTTCTACTAATATACTTAAAAAAAAACATTCTTAATAAGAACGTTAGGGAAATTTACATCGGCTTATTTCAAAAACCTATCGTGGTGGAGAGTTTAGTGAGATTATTGAAAATTAACTCACGTGATTTTGTTTAAAATGTGAGAAAGGGTAGATTTGACAACTTGGCGTGGAAGGCGTACTTTATATGACTACTAAAATGAACTAACGTTAGAAGAAATAGATTTGTCAATACATATTGGCACGCTGAAGGTGTACCTGAGATGACAGATATACACACTAATAAAAAGAATTCATAGAAAATGTTTGAGTGGGATGTCAAATAAAGAGAAATTTTATCTCATTTCTTTAAATGTGATGATACTTTTGCTTTTGGCATGGCATCTTTGTTTTGATGATATTTATAGAACAATTCAAAACAATTTACCCATAAAATAGAATAAAATGTAAAAAATTATTTAAAGGGAAAACAGAATTAATGAAAATTTGAAATGGGAAATTTTGTCTCCCTCTATTTACTATCATTTGTGCATTCATTTTAAAGAAAATCAATAAATAGTTGCCAATCTGCTATTTTGATTATCAGTATTAAACTTTTGGCCCCCTGTTCCTCTTCCCCAAGACTAAATGGTCCATTTGAGCCCTTGAGTTAATAACTCCTAAGTCAAAATTCTTGCTCAGAGCCCAGCATTTGAAAAGTCGTTAAAATCTTTTAGCTTAAATTGGTATTTATACATTTTAGCTTGTAGAAATAACTCAAACTGCAGAACACTATCAGTAATTACTTTTATTTTTTCATTCGATCAAATAGAAAGGATTGTCATCGAAAAACATGGACTCAAAATTTCTTAGTGATTTTTTTAAAGAATAATTTACCTTACAAAATGTTTTGGGTTTTAGGAATTGTCGTTATGTTGGACAGTGGTGGTATATAATAAGTACATGAAAGAATGGGATAGATATATAGTCATTATGCTTCGAGAAACGAGAATGTAATAAAATAGGACATTGAACTGGAGACTTGAAAAAGAATAAGTTGCATGGTAACACATCATAGGGTTTTTAGGAATAATTATTTTACGTCATAAAAAGGATTTTTAGGATTAATTGTCCTTACACCATGAATGGGATTTTTCGGAATAATTGTCATACGCTAAGAATCGGGGTTTTCGGAATAACTGTCCTTACACCATAAATAGGTTGTTTTTTTTTAATAACTGTCATCACACTGGAATAGGATTTTTAGGAATAACTTTCCTTACACCATGAATAGGGTTTTTAGAAATAACTCTCATTACACGATTTATAGAGTTTTTACAAATAACTGTGCTTATATTAATAATATAGTTTTTCGAAATAACTTTCCCTACACTTGAAAAGGATTTTTAGGAATAACTTTCCTTACACTTGAATTGGGTTTTTGGGAATAACTTTCTTAACACTTGAATAGGTTTATTTTAGAAAGAACTGTGCTTATCTAACTGACAAATTCTAGTTTAGTCTTCATTCCTGCCCTCCCAATCAAACGAGTCTGACAACAATTGTTTTACACGGTGGACATAGCTGCATCTTACATTGAACCAGTGTGCTGCTACGGGACATTATTTGGGGCCAACTGCCTTAAGGCATTGCATAAAAGACATAAATATACTTAAATCTCGACTTTTAATCGACTTTTTTAACATGTAGTCAATTCCCATTTTAACGAATTTACCTCGCTTAATCTTTTATGGTTCAACTTCTTACGCACAGTGTTAGTTTTTTGTGAATTGTTCGGATCGTTTTTTAAAAAATTGCTGGAGTGTCTTTTATAAAAAAGAAACAATTATTGGCATTTTCCAATAGTAAAACTGGTTCAACCAAAGTTTTTAGTTTGAAACTCTAAAAACGAAAGAAAAAAAAATGAATATTCTGAACAGTTCACAATCTTTAATGATATTTTACTTACTTACATTTTGTTTTATCTAAATTTAAAATTACAACTTTTAAAAAATAATCCTCTTTATCTTCCATAAAAAATACTTTTACATATTTCAATGTTTTTTCTATTTTCTTGTTTTATGGGGGATTTTTTTTTTCATATCGACTCAAAAATATTGTAATATCCATATTTATAAAAAAAAAATTCAATCTATATACAGTTTTTGACAGCATATAAGATTCATGGTATTATAAAACGCATTTCAATTTTGGCAGGCATTTTTTTTTTATAAATCAACGGGTTTAAACTACAAATGTCAGATGAAGGGTTTTCGCCAGACATTCGTAGCCCTTCCCATTATCAAGTGATTTTTAAAGTCATATATGTATCCAGATCCTTATTAAATCCCAATATTCTCCACTTAAAAACCTTCATAGGTTTGATTTAGATACAAACATGGTTAAGCGTTGTCATTTAATTTTCTTCCAGGCTGATGTTACTTTGTATGAAGTATTATTGTGATACATTGTTATCTTAGAAAAGAATTGGCGTTATTGGTGTAGAAATGATAGTCACCTTATTTACATTTGAGGAAATGTTTGTGGTTTAATTTAAGAGTACCAGCAGCGCTAGAACTTCACTTGCCAGTAATCTAAAGTTGACCCTTGACCTTATAAGATGTAGGATGATTTTTCTGGGACATTTTTAAGAAAAAAAGTGCGTTTTATAAGCCGTCAATTACTATATATATATATATATATATATATATATATATATATATATAAGTTTGCCAAACTTTCAAATAGAAGTCTTATTTGCAAAGTCATTCTTTCTCTGTTTCCAATTTGATTTTTTCTTACAGTTTTTCAAATTTTGGATATTTCTTACAATCTAAAAGCTTTTTTTTCTCCCCGGCATTTTAGAACCCCAACTATTTGATATGTATTCCTTAACTGCCAGTTTTGATCTAAAATTGTTAGCGTTAACAGGTTGTGTTAATAGAATCCAAAACAAAAACTAAGCGTCTGATACGACGGGAAATAATATGAAAGCACATAACATCTAATTTTACTAGTTTGTTGTAACCTAAAGATCCTCACTATTTCTGAATAATTAATGTATTTTGTATTTATCTTAAATTTAAGAATTTTGAAATTAAATAAAAATGAACCACGTACAATATGATCCTTTAAAGAAATAGAATTATTTATCAAAATGTTTCTTTTACGAATTGTCGACAGTTTTCTTTTCTTTTTTTTTAAATCCCAAACTACTGCTTTCTTGGTCGTTACAAAACAGATAAACTTATTTTGTCGGTTTTTCTTTTCTTTTTTTTATTGGCCTATTTTAAAATGTATTGTGTAATTTAAACCATTGATTCCTAACGTGGGGCCCGTGGTCTTCCTGCCAATATTCGTGGCCAGTGTAGTAATGTTAAAAAATATCTGTGACTCCATATGAACATGTATTGTATTATAACGTATATGAACAAATGTTATTAACATTCTCTTTCTTTCTTTTTTAAGCTATTAAGAAACAACCACACAAAAATTGTAAATATAAATGTACAATGTACGGAATTCCCTAACCTCTAAGTATGAAATACTGAAAATACAAACAGAACCTCTTTTTTTTTTTTTTGAACGTCGAAAAGTTTTACGCACACCTAATATAAACGTACAAAATCCAAGAGCTAATGAGTCATCACTAAAATACAGAACGGGATAGAAGTAACAGGGCCGTCAATAACAACATATTATAACATAGCTGAAGTCTGTCACAAGGTCATAAGTGTGTAAGTGCCTACCTTGAAAATCGACATTCGAAATCCTTGTTTATTCCCGTAACTTTGAATGAACGCAAACCACTGACACCAGTGGGAAATTCTCAGCCATCTCCAAATCAAAATACACATTTATCTATTTATCTTTCTAAACAAAACTTAGTATGGAACAAGGCCACACTTTTGGGGGGCTCAGGAAACTGAAATGTTGCATAAAACAATTTTTTGTTGTTTAGCTTATTAGGCTGGAGTTTGTCAAATCTGAGGTTCACTAAAGGGCTTCGTTATCCCTTCACACCCATAGGAATGACTACCTCTGTCCCAGAAGGGGTGTCCTCGTGGTGTAATGGTTAAAGCGATGAACTGCGGAATCGTAGTACGCGAGTTCGTACTCCAGTCGCACTATTACGTTCACTTTCGGGCAAATACTCTTGGGAAAGGTATGAACCCCCTTATTCTCCCTCCAGCTATGGGTAAATAGTAGGACGGACTAGGTTCTTCAGCCTTGGTGAGGCAACTAGTCTAGGAGAAGGAAAAACTCTGAATTCAAACCTGTTAAACTCCGCTTAAAAATTGACCTTGTGTCATATCCTGCCCGAGCGGAGGGGTTGGTAAATAGTACCTCTGTCCCAGAGCAATTGCTGTGTTTGCATATAATTTTTATACCCTAATCTTCAGGGGTTTCAAAGGACAAACGATGTATCTCCTTGCAAAGAGAGTATTTAAATTTTACAGTCGATTGGTGGAAAATATACCATCATCATTATTATTCAACAAAACGGAATATATGTGCTATAATCAAACGGGGGACATCTCCATTCTTGACGGAACCTCTCTTAAACTAGTAGACAAATTCACTTACCTAGGAAGGAGCGTCGCATCAACCGAAAAGGACATCGACACGAGGTTAACGAAAGCATGGACAGCTATCAATAGGCTATCGATTATATGGAAATCAGACCTAACCGATAAAATGAAGCGCAGTTTCTTCCAGGCAGCGGTCACATCGATACTGCTATATGGATGCACTACATGGACTCTAACAAAACGACCGGAGAAGAAGCTAGACGGCAATTACACAAGAATGCTGCGAGCAATCTTGAACAAGTTCTGGCGGCAACACCCCACAAGTCACCAACTGTACGGCCACCTGCCTCCTATCACGAAAACTATTCAAGTTAGACGAACCAGACATGCAGGACACTGCTGGAGAAGCAGGGACGAACTCATAAGTGATGTACTCTTATGGACCCCCACACATGGCCGTG
>OY757945.1:27220388-27222888 GCA_963585895.1 Sepioteuthis lessoniana | reverse complement strand
CTGATCAACATAAATTTGACTGGGTTTCGATCACAGTTTGAGGCATCTCACTTGTCTAACCACACTGGTGAGTCGTGATACAGCAAAAGTCTGTCAGTGGATGACAATAAATATTTTGGGGCGTTCGTTGTGTAATGGTCACCGTCAAAGAAAATAGACACGGGGACACAAGTTCAATCCCTGTTCGAGGTTGTTTACATTTCTTATCACGCTAATACCCTTTGGGAAGGTATGAATTCAATTGTTCTCCCTTCAGCTATGGAGAAATAATAGGGCAGTTCGTATAACAACCGGTTTACGTTGAAGAAAAAATCTAAATTCAAACCTGTTAAACTCCTATAAAAATTGACCTTGTGTCTCATCCTACTCGTATGGAGAGGATGATATATATATATATATATATATATATATATATATATATATATATATATATGTGTGTGTGTGTGTGTGTTTGTGTGTGTGTGTGTGTGTGTACTTTGGCAGCAGTCTTTCATTTAAGCCTGATTGATTAAATAATTAAGACACATTTTGTCCATATAATTTTATTAAGATCCTTTCAAGTTTCCTGATAAGTATCTTGCTTTCAGGCAGGAATTGGTGGATGAATTGGTGGATAGATAGATAGATAGGAATTGGTGGATGAATTGGTAGATAGATAGATAGATAGATAGATAGATAGGAAGAAGAAATGCAAACATTAAATATTAGCAATAAAAATCGAAAAACTCAAATGCCTGTGTGTAGACAGTGAAAACTAATAAATGAATAAGAATGTGATTATTTAGAATACTACTATATATATATATATATATATATAGAGAGAGAGAGAGAGAGAGATTCTATAGATATACTTAAACGGAATTATCCAAATTGAGTGCTCAGTATAAAGTTTATAATATATGTAGACATATATAAATAAACTTATGCAGCGCGAAATATCATTGAGAAACAAGAAATTCAATAAGTATATTCCATTATAAATTTATTTCGCCCGTTATTGATGGACTCATCAGATGTATAACGGGCGAAAAAAATTTATAATGGAATATACTCATTGAATTTCTTGTTTCTCAATTATATACATATATATATATATATGGTGGGTAGAAAATAGTTAAAAACAATGACAAAGTCACATTGGGGTTTACTATGGAAATATATTAGAAACTATAAAAATATAGAGATTTTTCTATAAAAATATATTGCAAAATATTTTACAATGAAAATTCATTGGAGAGGATTTTGGTACAAAAATGCATTGAGACTGATTTTACTATAGAAATGCATTGAAAAGAATTCACTATACAAATATAATGCAAATTTGGTATCTTGACATCATATTCTCTAGCTATCTATATAGGACAAAGAAATACTTCCAAGATATCAGTATTGATGCATTGCAAATTATTTTAGTATAAAAATGTATCGTAAAGTTTTTACTATAAATGTGAATTGTAAAGATTTTTCTATGAAGAAACAATGCAAATTCGATAGCTCTGCATCAAACAGTTTGCCTATATATATATATATATATATAGGCAAACTGTTTGATGCAGAGCTATATATAGGATAAACTCTTTTTAATTATTAATACTAATGTATTGCTCAAGATGAAAATGCATTATGAGAGATTTTAATTATAAAAATGTATAGCAAAATATTTTACAATAGAAATTCACTGGAAATTATTTTACTATAGAAATGTATTGGAAACCGAGCCATTGACCTAATGAGTAGAGAGTTTCCCAATGGTCCGAGAGATTGAGGTTCAATCCAAGGTCAAGTCATACCAAAGACTCAAAAAGTGGTACTTGATGCTGCCTTGCTTAACACTCAGCATTACAAGGTAAGGATCAAGGGTTAAGTGGAGCAATCCAGGAAAGTGAGTCGCGCCCTCTCCTACACCTAAGAAAAAGGGATCCTTTCTGTTGCCCTCGATTAAGGTCGCTAACTTACAACAAACTGTTTTACCGTCAATAAAAGACTGAAAAGTTTTTTTCAATTATTAATTTTACTCGTCTCGGCCAAATGCAGATATTTTTACTTATATTATTTATGCTATGCAATAAAGAAAAGGTTACGTTAACATTTTATCTTTAAGAGAAAGATCGCGTTATTTCATTTCACAAACATATGTTGTCTATTGAATATAAACAAAGTTCGGGTGACAACCTTCCTCCTCCTACCCACACACAAGCTAAATTGATCAAAAACCTACACTTGAAAATATCATTTCAAATTATTCTACGACTACTTCTATATTTGACACCAGCATAGAGAGCTAAATTGGGTGTTTCGTGGAAATTTAGATTGAATATCGCAAATTCATCAAGAAATATGATAAACCACACAATGGACGCGCGATTATAGACCAGACTTTCACCAGAAATCCATTTATGATATCAAAAAAACACTATATTAGAAAGAATTCAATATTTATTAGGCTTTTTACAGACACGTAAAAGCGAAAAAAATTACAGCACAAGGTCAATTGGCAATA
>OY757945.1:27165388-27215388 GCA_963585895.1 Sepioteuthis lessoniana | reverse complement strand
AATGATGCTCTATAAAAACACAAATGTCACTGTTCGCTCGCTAGATGGAGACACAGACTTCTTCGACATTGTTGCTGAAGTTTTGCAAGGAGATACATTATCACCATATTTGTTTATAATCTGCTTAAACTATGTAGTTCGAACGTCGATAGATCTAATAAAAGAAAATGGCTTTATGTTAAAAAGCAAGAAGCAGACGATATCACGCAGAATCTATTACAGACACAGACTATGCAGATAACATAGCTCTTCTTACAAACACACCTACCCAAGCCGAAGCTCTGTTGAATAGCCTGGAGCCGGCAGCAGGAGGCATTAACCTCCACGTGAATGCTGTAAGGAGATATATAGGACTTACGCTCCTATAAGGCAAAAAAATAGAGTACATGTGTTTAGATCGAGAAGGCGCCATTTCCACATTAAAATTACTTGACGAGTTCATGTACCTCGGCAGCAGCGTCTCATCTACTGAGACTGATGTCACAAGCGAAGACATTGACTGCTATCAATATGCGATCTATAACATGCAAGTTTGATCTATCCGATAAAATAAAGCGAGATTTCTTCCAAGAACCAGAACTTAGAACTGGTTAATCTTGTGCAAACAAATGAAATCCTGCCAATAGAAAATTTTACCTACCTTAGTATTCGTTTTGAAATCTTTGGTTGAATATATATGTATATATAGACAGAATTTGGCGTTAAATGACCTACAAGGGTTGATATGCCATAAAAGCCAAACAACCGAACAACAACTTCCAAGTAGCGGTTGTGTCCATATTATTGTACGGATGCACCAGATGGGCACGGACAAAACGTATTGAGAAAAAGTTAGACGAGAACTGCATAAGAATGCTACGAACTATACTGAACAAATCCTGGAAGTAACACCCCACAAAACAACAGCTGTGCAGCCACTGACCTCCCATCTCTAAAACCGTCCAAGTATGACGAACAAGACATGCGGAACGCTGCTGAAGAAGCAAGGATGAACTCATAATCGACGTTATCCCCTGGACCCCTTGACATGGACGTGCCAGTGTTGGCCGACCAGCAAGAACTTATCTTCAGCAGCTCTGTACGGACACCGGATGTTGTCTGGAAGACCATCCAGAAACGATGGATGAAAAGGACAGATGGAGAGAGAGAGTCAAGGAAATCCGTGCTGGCAGAGCAACATGATGATTATGATGATATATATATCTATATATATAGAGAGAGATGATGATGATATATACAAGATGCATACGATATGTTTCCAGACTTTTTTCGTATGGGTATTTAAAATTGTCGTAGACTCTTGAAATTCAGTACGTTATTGTTATACATCTTATGAGATGACTGACCAATTTTTATGATTTCACGTTCAAATGAACAGCTACAGCAGCAATTGGAATACACCCGACTAAAACCTGGTTGTCACAGCTGGTAAATTTCAAAAATGCAATCTAGACTTTAGAAGAACGATATGCAATAAGATTCTGTTTTAAACTTGGAAAAAATGCCACAGAAACGTATTGAATGCTTCAGACTGCTTTTGGAGCATCTTGCATGAATCGAGCATCAGTTTTTGAGTGGCATAAGAGATTCAAGGAAGGCAGGGAGTCTGTGAGGGATGATGAGAGGTGTGAGAGGAGTAAGGACGTCAATACACCACAGTTGATTGGCCAAAGGGTTAGGGTTAGAGTTACTATGTTAAGGTTTTAAGGGAGTTCAGGAAGAGATTCCTTGGGAAGAGGCCAGCACTCTTCAAATCGGGTCAGTGGCATTTCCAGCAGGACAATGCACTAGTCCACAACTCCATCCTTGTCACAGACTATTTGACCAAGATGGGCATCAAGACTCCCTATAGCCTCCCTATAGTCGAGACCTTGCTCCCTGTAACTTTTGGTTATTCCCTAAGCTCAGAGGATGTCATGAAACAATTGAGGATATGAAAGAGGCTGTGACGAAGGTCATTGACACGCTCACACAAGTGGACTTCCATGGGGCTTTGCAGAAGTTGTTGGAACGGTAGAATAAGTGCATTGCAGCTGGAGGAGATTACTTTGAAGGGGAGTAGAGGTTTATGTGTGTACTATCAATAAAAGTGCCCATACGAAAAAAGTCTGGAAACTTATCGTATGCACCTCGTATATACAGATAGATGATTATGATATATATATATATATATATATATATATATATGTATATGGAGAGAGAGAGAATAAAAAAGAAACGGAGGGGTCCATGGTGCAATGGTAATTATGGTTCGAAATGGACACGCCGACTTGCGTTCAAATCCTGGTCCTGGGTATTTGCATTTTACAGAGGGCTAATACTGTTGCGAAAGGCATGAATCCAACTATTCTCCTTTCAACTATGTTTAAATAGTAGGGCTGAGTGGGTTCTTTAACCTTGGTGTGCCAACTTGTGTAAGAGAAGAAAAACTCAAAGCTGCTCAACTCTGCTGAAAAATTGACCTTGTGTCGCATCCTGCTCTTGGCGAAAGGACTGGGTAAATATATACTTGTTATCTACTAAGATTTGTTTAGTCTGCTTCACAGCCGTCAAGTTGCTTACAGTACCAACTGATTAATGGGATTGGTGTCTCACCCACCTGACACAGATATCAGAGTCGGAAAGATTTATTAACTTTTCAATGTATATTATATTTTCTAACCAACAGCTTTTATTGAAGCTTTTTAATAAATAATTGTTTGGTATTGGTGTTGGTTTGGTTTGCTTTGGTTTTATGACATATCAACCATTGTAGGTTATTTAATGCCAAATCCATTTTTATACATACGAAGAGTTTTATGCACCACATGGAAGCTGACTAAATGCATGGAGAAATGGCTTGATGGCAATTGCACAAGAATGCTACGAGCCATATTGAACAAATCCTGGAAGCAACATCCCAAAAAAACAGCAGCTATACGGTTACCTACTTCCCATCTCTAAAACCATTCAAATCAGACGAACAAGAAACGCAGGACACTGCTGGAGATATAAGAGCGAGCTCATAAGCGACGTTCTCCTATAGACTCCCTTACACGGACGAACAGGTGTTAGACGTCCAGCTAGAACTTATCTACAACAGCTCTGTACAGACAAAAGATGTAGTCTAGAGGACTTGACGAATACGATGGACGAGACGAATGAAGAGAGAGGGAGTCATAGAAATCCGTGCTCGCAGAACGTCATGATGGTGATGATGATTAAGAACAAGTCAATTTAGAATAAGTACTCAGTTTATATGTCAAAACAGTTCTATTTCAAGCAATTCAGTTTAGCATAAGTATACAGTTTACTTCTATTTGACCCATCGATAGGATAGGTGTTACCACTCAGGGCCAGAGTGGATCTGAAAGCGATGGCAATAAACGAGTACTCCGCATTCCCCAAAGCTCCAGCCGTTCAAATCTTGAAAAGATGCTGTTTCCATTTCCCATAGCGCTAACACCATTGGAAAAGGTAGAAATCCAATTATCATTCCTCCAGCTATGGGTAAATAGAAAGATCGAGTGGGCTTTTTAACCTTGCTATTGCAACCAGTCTAGAAGAAGAAAAACTCTGAATTCAAACCAGTTAAACTCCCGTTAGAAATTGACCTTATATCGCATCCTGGAGAGGCTATATATATATATATATATATATAGAACGAAACAGACTGTCTGTGGATGACAATATATACGCTCCCCCATTGGGGTTTTGCACTCTGGCGAAGGAATTGCGTAATGCAAAGCTCTTCGCAAGCACTCTGGTAGCCGATAGGGTATAAAAAATGTAAACAAAGGCTGCTGCTGCTGTTGCTAAAATAAATACCTTAAAATTCCCTAAGCCAACGTGGACCGCTTGGTGACCGAGAGGTCTGGAACTTAGTCTAATGTAAAGTTAGACGGGTGTCTAGCCACTCTGAAGAGTTCAGATAGAACGAAACAGTCTGTCTGTGGATGACAATATATATATATATATATATATATATATATAATATAAACATTTTTTATCGGTAACTTTCATAATAAAATCATTGTTGTGTAAGTATAAAAAAAACTATCGTGACTTCATAAATCTGCCTTTTCTTATTCACTTAACTGTGACTTAAAGATTGAAAATTGTCGCTGTTTTTACATTTATCATAACATTGAGGGAACAAAAAAAAGGAAATGTTTATATTTTTTTAAATGTCCAGTTCTATCTTACACAGTATAATCATCATATTAATGAAAAAAGAGCAACTTCGATGAATATACTTGCAGGTAATTTATCATCATCATCAAGTCAGACTGCCAGCACGGATTTCCCTCTGTGTGTGTGTGTGTGTCTCTCTCTCTCTCTCTCTCTCTCTCTCTCTCTCTCTCTATCAATCGCTCCCGGCAGATCATCTAAACTACAGTGTCAGCACTTTTTGTTCTTACTTTAACGGTTTATGAGATGGGAAGTAAGTAGCCGTACAGCTGTTATTTTGGGGGTTGTTGTTTCCAAATAGCTCGTAGCATTCTTATGTAGTTTCCGTCGTGTTTTTTCTCCATGCGTTTTATTTCGCTGTAGATTCCTTTTTGTTTTTATTCTTAAAAAAAAGTGTAACTCAGTGGGGAGGGCAGAGACCTTCAGAGAGCGTTTATTACGCACACAGTGAAGAAATTGATGAGAATTTTAGAAAACTGGAGAAAATACATTGTGAAGGTGTAATAGCGTGGTGGATTTTCGACGGACAGCGTTGAAAGAATCGTGTTGTTTATCTCATCGCAAAATTTTTATGAAAATTTTTGTAATGGAAAAAGAATGTTCAATGTGTTTGATCAAAGGAAATTGTTAACATGGCGGAATTATGAAGATAAAGTGTGAACACTTCAAGATCTTTGCTATGGAAAATAATCTAGGATTCGTTTGGTCAAAAGGGAATGACCGAATTATTCCTGAGTCAAAGAAAATTATAAAAACAAAGCATAACACTTCAAGGTAATCCATCCTGATTAAAGCGAACTTTTCTTGGTAAATTTAACTCTGGAATTCAGTTTTGAATTCACTGAGGGCCGGTAGCCCTTTGAAGTCAACACCTCTTACCGATTCTGACCGAATTACCAATATACCTAAATTAAACCAAAAGAAAAATGGAGTTAGACGAGATGGGAGTCTGATCAAAGTCGGAACAGAATGAGTCGGAGAGGAGTTAGTCAAACCCGTTAGACGAGTGGAGATCGGTGTCAGACCAGACCAGAGGCAGATGGTACAACTCCTCCAGTTCTGAGCTTTATTAACCTTGTAACAGACAGTCCTGAGTAAAGAGAGTGGAAGCCGTCCAAATACGACGCGATGAATAAAAACAAACGTAACCACCATAAAGATTGCCTTGTGCCAAACTGCCTGAGTGGAAGATTAAAGATAAGATAGTCTTAGACGAATACCTGACGGTCTCTGATAGAATTTGCGCTTATGTAAGAATGTTGAATGTAAAAACTGTTGAATTACATTTTCTTTTTATATACTAAATGTTGTTATGGTTGAAAAGCTGTGTTCTTTTTTGTGTTGTATAGCGGTTGAAGTAATGAAAGACAACACTTCTTTATAAAAAATATATACGTCTTTTTATTCTTTCGTGAGAGGTTGAAGCTTCTGTGGTTTGTGAGACAGACAGACAGACAGACGGAGACAAGACAGATTTTTATATTGACCTATAACTTCTCCTTTCGACCCTAGCACGCTGTGTTATCTTCGAGAACTCACTTAGCACTTGTGCTTCTCGGTCGGGGTTGTTCAACCGGTCCCTGGTATGAGCCATAGGCCCCAGCAGGGCGCTCTCAGTAACTGCAAATTTGTTCTGACTCGGTCCTCACTGACGCCAACTAATTCAACTGCCACGGGCATCTGCATATATTATTTCATAACGCCTACGAACTTCCAATTAGATCACGTGATCTTCTTTCGCTTATTTTCACAGGTGCGTCTCTGATTGACGGCTCGGTCTCGGGTCAGTATGTAACATTTGTTTCTAAGCGCAGATTTTTTTTTCTTACGTAATTGTGCGGTGACAATCGTGCTAACTGGTGACTCCGATTAGCGTTTAATTCGTTGTACGAATCTTAACAACACAACGTGGGCGAATAGCAAATTATCATGCGTTATCCCAAGATATATCCATAGAAGTATATTCAGCGGATTTGGTAAGGGCAACGGCCAAGTCACCCAAGTTATATCGAGAGTTGGAAATTCAAGTACTCTTAATATCGTGATACAAAAAGAAATACAGAAAATAAAAAGGAATTTTAAAAAATGGATGTTATACAAAAAAATATATTGTGTATACAGAAATCTTGAAGAGGTAAGAGAACTTTTATTACAAATTAATTTCCTCTGTTATGGTCCCTTGGGCATCTCCAGTGGGAAGGGGGGTTCTCGTGGTGAAATGGTTAAAGCGCTGGACTGCGGAATCGTAGTAAGTGAGTTCGAACTCCCGTCACACTATTACATTCACTTACAGACAAATACCCTTGGGGAAGGTATGAACCCTTTGTCCTTCCAGAATATAAGTTAAATAGTACTACTACTGACCTTATATAAGGGTGGCTTCGGCATTGAATAACCTAGGAAGGCTGATAAGCCATTAAACGAACAAACCAAACCAAAACTTGGGTATCTTCTTTTAAATGGTTATCCAAGATCAACCTTGGAGGATATTTTTTTTTTAATTTGATCTGGCAATTTGTTCCAAAATATATTAATCTAAAAGGTAAAGATCATCCCACCTTCATAAAAACAAGTCTAGCCCACTATAAACAGCTTTTTCTTATTTCCTATCCTTCCTTTCTCCTCTCTTCCTCCTCTTTCCCACCTCTCCTTTCCTTTTTCCTTTCTGTCTTCTTTGTAATATTATCCCGAATAACTGGAGTCGTTTCTCACTCCTTACACAAAAATCCGCACCCTCCTAAATACCGCTTCTGACAGTTTCCTGTATTGCATGGATACGTTTCGAAAACGCGGAGTAAGTAAACTCACACAGCTTACAACTCTGCGTTCATAAAACATATCTATGCAAATTTAAACATCATTTACTGATTTCGCAATCAGAACTTCTTCCTGGAATTTGTTTAGTTTGGTTTTATGGTATATCAACCATTGTAGGTTATTTAATACCAAATCCTCTATACATATATAATAAATATATAGGATTTGGTTTCGTTGGTTTTTATGGCATATCAATCATTGTAGGTTATTTAATGCCAAATCCTTTTTCTACATATGTATTAAGTATATATGATTTGGTTTGGTTGGGTACAGTATTTCAACAATTGTGGGTTATTTAAAGCCAAATCCTCTTTATACATAAATGTATAAGATATATATGATTGTGTTTGGTTTGGTTTTGTGGCATATCAACTATTGTTGGTTATTTAAAGCCAAGTTCTCTTTATACATATATATCAAATATGTATGATTTGGTTTGGTTGAGTTTTATGGCATTTCAACTATTGTTGGTTATTTAATGGTAAATCCTCTTTATACATATATATTAAATATATATGATTTGGTTTGGTTGGGTTTTATGGCATATCAATCATTGTAGGTCATTTAATGCCAAATCCTCTTTATACATATATATTAAATATATATGATTTGGTTTGGTTTGGTTGGGTTTTATGGCATATCAATCATTGTAGGTTATTTAACGCCAAATCATTTTCTACATATACATTAAGTATATATGATTTGGTTTGGTTGGGTACGGTATATCAACAATTGTGGGTTATTGGTTTGGTTGAGTTTGATGGCATGTCAACTATTGTAGGTTATTAAACGCCAAATCCTCTTTATACAAAAAAATATAAAATATATGTGATTGCGTTTGGTTTGGTTTTGTGGCCTATCAACTATTTTTGGTCATTTAATGACAAATCCTCTTTATACATATATATCAAATATGTGATTTAGTTTGGTTGAGTTTTATGGCATTTCAACTATTGTTGGTTATTTAATACTAAATCATCTTTATACAAATATATTAAATATATATGATTTGGTTTGGTTGGATTTTATGGCATTTCAACTACTGTTGGTTATTTAATGCTAAATCCTCTTTATACATATATATTAAATATATATAATTTGTAAACAGATTCTTCATAACATCTTTAAATGAACCAGAGCTCATTTTTTTCTTTTTTCCGCACAGTTAAAGATTTTCAAGTAAAAACACACTTTATAAATATTCTATGCACAATTAACCATTTGTTTACTCACAGTGAAATGATTTGAATTGTTGCCATTTTACACTAATAATTCTATTCAATATTAAATATTCAATATCAATTATTTGTATGCTGACAAGTAAAGTGGTTACAATTATTGCTATTTAACACTGATTATTCTAATCAATAATATTCATTAGTTTTCACAGTCAAATGGTTGTTAGTATTGTCACGTAATACCAATAATTCAATTTAGGCCGACAGTTGAAGAGTTTCAAGTATTGCTGTTTCGCACTAATAATTATATTCAACATTTCTCATTCGTTTGCACACAGTTAAATGGTTCCAAGTATTGTTATGTATCACTAACACTTCTATGAGACAGTCATTGATTTACATACAGTTACGTGATCAAACAGTTCTATTTCAAGCAATTTTATTTAGCATAAGTCTTGTTAGCACACAATTTGAAAAATCAAACAGTTCCACTTGAGCCATTGATCAGACCCTATCAGGTGCTACCATTCTGGATCATATGGCTTTCATATCCAGGACATTCGTTAGGGAGGCGGGTTTTACTCCTCTGCAGTGATGCAGTCGGGACGTCCACGTAATTTGTAAAAAAAAGTCCTTATCTTTATTAAGGTTTGCTATAAATTTTTTGTCCTTTTTTAAACGAGTTATAGCTCATTTGTTTGAACACAGTTAAATGTTTTCAAATACTGCTATATAACATGTGTAATTATATTTATCAAATCTTCATACGAATGACGACTTAAGGAATCACAACCAGAGACGTAAACGCAAAACATCGACTAGGGAAGACAAACAACTTGCCCTACACTGCTATTTTAGGAACAACCATTCATAAAGAGGATATCGGAAAAGAATGATAGAGATCTGGCAAGAATGTGCTAGTTTTAGACAACAAGCCAAAGACTTGCCGACCAAGTTAGAACAATAATAAAGAAAGGTTGCTTTTCTGACCTTGAAATATTAGAAATACAACAGAAAACAAATAAACAAGATAATAATACAGTACCAGACACATCAAGAGTTATCAAACAAAAACAACCTAACAGAAATGAACTGCCAACTTCGGAAAATAGAAACGCCACACAACCAAACAATGCACCACCAGCAGCTGTCCTGGAGTGAGAAAAACATAAACTCCTATGGGTCTTTGACATACAAACGGATCACCTAATCTCGGCCAGAAGACCAGACCTTATATTAATCAACAAAAAAAGAGAACTTACAAAATTGTAGACTTTGCTGAACCGGTTGACCATAGAATAAAACTGAAAGAAAGTGAAAAGAAGGATAAGTACCTCGACCTTGCTAGGGAATTAAAAAACGATGCGACATGAAGATGATGATTATACCAATCGTGATTATTGTATTCGATACAGTAACAAAAGGACTATTAAATGGACTGAAGGACTTGGAAATTGGAGGACAAGTGGAGACTATTCAAACTACTGCATTGTTAAGAACGGCGATAATACTGAGAAGAATCCTGGAGACTTAAGGAGACTTGCTGTCACTCAAACTCCAGTGAAATACCATCAGCTAACGCTGATGTGAAAAACTCTCAAGGAGTAAATAATAATGATAATAATAATAATAATAATAGACAAGACTAGTTGGGCAAGGTAATCCACTGGGAAATGTGCAAGAAATTTAAATTTGACCATGCCAACAACCCAGCACCTGTCCTAGAAAATGACACACACAAACTCCTATGGGACTTTGACATACAAACGGATCACCAAATCTCGGCCAGAAGACCAGACTTTATAATAATCAACAACAAAAAAAAAAGAAAACCTGTAAAATTGTCGACTTTGCCGGGACGGCTGACCACAGAATAAAACTGAAAGAAAGCGAAAAGAGAGATACTATTTACCAACCCCTCCGCTCGGGCAGGATATGACACAAGGTCAATTTTTAAGCGGAGTTTAACAGGTATGAATTCACAGTTTTCCTTCTCCTAGACTAGTTGCCTAACCAAGGCTGAAGAACCTAGTCTGTCCTACTATTTACCCATAGCTGGAGGGAGAATAATTGGATTCATACCTTCCCCAAGGGTATTAGTGCTATGTGAAATGCAATCAGTCAGGTCCAGTATTTGAACTCGTGTCGCCGTGTCCATTTCCTACAACGATAAGAGAGATAAGTAACTCGACCTTGCTAGAGAATTGAAAAAACTATGGAACATGAAGGTAACAATTATACCAAATGTGATTGGTGCTTTTGGCACGGTAACTAAAGGATTATTAAAGGGACTGGAGGATTTGGAAATTGCGGCCAAGTGTAGACCATCCAAACAACAGCATTATTGAAAACAGCCAGAATACTGAGATGAGTCCTGGAGACTTGAGGAGACTTACTGTCACTCAATCTCCAGTGAAATACCATCAGCTTACGCTGATATGAAAAACTATAATGAGTAAATAATAATAATAATAATAATAATAGATTGAACCGTTCTATTTGACCATACATCGGATCCTAACAGTTACTACCTCTCCAGATCAGAGTAGACCTGAGAGTAATGGTAATGAAGGGGTACACCATATTCCCCAAAGTTCAAGACGAGAGCCTCCCCCATCAGATGCAGTTTAATGCTATACCCGGGAAGCTAAATAGTATTGCTATCCAACACAAATAATTCTATTCAATATTATTCAATGGTTGGCACTCAGTTAAATGGTTTCAACTATTGTAAAGCTCCAGCATTACTGGAGCCTCACCATCAGATAGATTAATGTTATATCCAGGACACTCGTGGACGTGGGGGGGGGTCTTACAGCTCTGCAGATGTTCAGTCGGTGTATTCTACTGCCCCAACCGACAAGGCCATCAGGACACTCGTTGAACAACCGAACAAAAAAATCAGACTCAGGTTAATGTCATGTCACTAAAAACCCTTTTTGGGGTTAGAGAGGATCTTACCCTTTTACAGTGAATACAGTCAGTGTATTTTAATCCTCGCCTATTGAACGGAACAATTATTTGTAACTTTCTGTTTGGACGATTATACGTCTTTGTATTGTTGATGTTGTTCACCTAACATTTTGACCGAAACAGAAATGTAATTAAACGCTCAATTAATATTACACAAGAAACTCTAATGCAATTCACCCACTTAACAAGACTCTTGAAAATACATTTTCATTGCAACTATTGTTGATGTTTTTGTTATTCTATTCTTCATTCAATTAAAAATTGTCACATCTACTTATTCTACTCATAAAAAAAATGGCAGTCATTGACATTTTTGCAGATGTGACAAATATTCTGGTAGAAATGCAGTCACGTGGATACTAAGAACAAAATACAGGGAATGAAATAAACAACATAATCAATGATTGTTTGGCTGATGTTTTTATGCCATATCAATCCTTGTGGGTTATGTAAACCAAAGTCTTGTTTATATATATATATATATATATATATATATATATATATAAAGAAAAAATAAATAGCTTAGAAAATAAATCTCCTTCCTTTTAACGTATATATATATAATTTGTCAGTGAATATTTCGTCGGTAAATTTATTTTTAACCGAGTTGTTAGAGCTCGTTTATTTGCACACAGTTAAATGGTTTCTAGTATTCCAGTCTAATGATTCTATTTGATATTTCTTTGCACACAGTTAATGATTCTATTTGATATTAAATGGTTTCTAGTATTGTTATTAAATATTAGTAATTCTATTTCTCAAGTATTTCTATGCAATAAAAATAATTTTCCCCTAGCTGAATAACTTCAAATAACTAATATGCAATAATCCTTGGTAAATGTTTGGGCAGTTCTATTTGATCCACAGATACCTAAGAAGTATGACCAATCTAGGTCAATGAAGGGTCACTCTACACTCCCCACAATTCTAAGACTGGAACCTCACCATCAGATCCAATTTAGTGTCATACCCAAGACACTTGTTGGGGTGATTTTACCTGGTGGAGAACAATTAATAATCAGGAAAAGTTTGTTTGTCCTCTGTTTGATTTGAGTTGATTTATGTAACGGCATATCAACCCTTTGGGGTTATTTAATAGCGAAAATTTATATTTAAAATTTTCACATAGTTCTATTCCTATGTAATACAAATTATTTATGCACAATTTTAAGGTTTTATGTTCGTATTAAAATGTAATAATAATTTGTTTGTAAACTGATATGGTTTCAAGTATTTTAATTCTTATTGAGTAATCAATTAATTTATTGACTATAGCGACGTATCAACCCTTCTAAGGTTGAGAATTAATTTTTTTATTTATTGCAGACTTTTTGTCCTCATCTTGGTAATTTTTGTGTTGTTTCTTCTTTCACTACGTTTCGGTCAAATTTCACCTCTGGCCTTCTTCAGGTGATTAACCACGACCTCATATCCCCAGTAACTACTGCCTTACATAGTTGTTGTCTATCCCACCACGTTTTTGACCAAATAAACTTCTGACCGGCTTGGGTAGGAATTGAAACCGCTATCTTCTGACAATGCTCATCTGGAACAGTAGAGACTCAACGCCTCTATCTGCTGCGCCACGGGCCCCGATAGACAATGGTTGATATACCATAAAACTAAACCTAATGCCAAAATTTGATACAAATAATCTTCACGCTCAAGTGATGTCAAGTATTTTTCTCTCATAATGAGCTTTTAAGAAAGTCTTCCAATTCAATAATAATCATTTATTTGTAAACGATTACATAGTTTCAAGTACGATGATCATTAAATAAGTTTCCAGACTTTTTTCGTATGGGCACTTTTATTGATAGTACACACATGAAATTCTAGTCCCCTTCGAGGTAATCTCCTCCAGCTGCGATGCACTTGTTGTACCGTTCCAACAACTTCTGCAAGGCCCCATGGAAGTCCTCTTGTGTGAGCGTGTCAATGACCTTTTGTCACAGCCTCTTTCATCTCCACAATTGTCTCATAACGACAGCCTCTAAGTTTTTCCTTGAGCTTAGGGAATAATCAAAAGTCACAGGGAGCAAGGTCCGGACTATAGGGAGGGTGATGAACTGTGTGGAAGCCCATCTTGGTTAAATAGTCTGTGACAAGGATGGAGTTGTTGACTGGTGCATTGTCCTGCTGGAAATGCCACTGAGCCGATTTGAAGAGTGCTCTCCTCTTCCGACGGAATCTCTTCCTGGACTCATTTAAAACCTCAACATAGTAACCCGAACCCTAACCCTTTGACCAATCAACTGTGGTGTATTGACTTCCTTACTCCTCCCACACCTCTCATCATCCCTCACAGACACCGTGCCTTACTTGAATCTCTTATGCCACTCAAAAACTGATGCTCGATTCATGCAAGATGCTCCAAAAGCAGTCTGAAGCATTCCATACGTTTCTGCGGCATTTTTTCCAAGTTTAAAATAGAATTTTATTGCATATCGTTCTTCTAAAGTCCAGATTGCATTTTTGAAACTCACCGGCTGTGACAATCAGGCTTTAATAGGGCTTCTTCAAATTCCTGCTGTAGATGTTTTTTTAAATCTGAAATCATAAAGATTGGTCAGTCATCTCATAAGATGTATAGCAATTACATACTGAATTCTAAAGAATCTACGATAATTTTAAATGCCAGTACAAAAATGTCTGGAAACTTATTGAAGGCACCACGTATTTCTATCTAATACGAATGATTCATGCAGAATTATATAGTTTTGAGTAACTATTCGTATTTATGACTCTTTCAGCAAGTCTAAGAATACGTCGACTTCATGGATATGACACGGAACTGATGGTTAAGTTCCACTTCTGGAGCTCTATGGAGTGTAAAATACCCCTTCATTGACATTACTCCCGTGTCTACTCTGACCTGGAGTGGTAGTATCTATTTGGGTGACATCTATGGATCAAATAAGTAAGGAAAGTTGGCGACTGTAGTCGAGGGCGACAAGAATGCTCCCTTTTCAATAGCTTCCACACCAAGGTATAGGGGAGAGCGCTACTCCTTTCTCTGGATTGCTCCACTTTACCCTCGATATGTACCTTATATTGCTGAGTGTTAAACAAGGAGATATCAAGTACCATTTTCAAAGTCTTTGGTATGACTCAACTTGGGATGGAACCCCGGTCTCCCGGGTCATTAGCGAACACTCTACTCATTAGACCAAATGCTTGAAACCATGCTACAGTGTACCAATTATTTATATTAGGTCGGAATACTTGATACCAAATTACTGTGCTAATTATTTCTAAATAGCTTGAAATTGAAATGTTTTTGACAATTAAAATGTGTACTTACATTTAAATTGTTTGAAATAGAACTGACTATTTGTATAAAAATGGATTTGGCGTTAAATAACCAACAATGGTTGATATGCCATAAAACCCAACCAAATCAAATGTATTCAATATATATGTATGAAGAGGATTTGACATTAAATAACCAACAAAGGTTGATATGCCATAAAACCCAACCAATCAACCAATCCTTCTAGGGTTATTTTATGCCGAAATGTTAGAGAATTGTGTTAATTATATTTCCTATTTACATTTTTTTTAGTTATTTAGTAAGAGGTTTTATGCACACAATCCTATTGAATAAGAATAATTTTCAAATATTTGTGCAATCCATAGATGAGACCCTAACAAGTACTACCATTTCATGTCGGAGTACTGGTAATGAAGAGATAATCCAAGGTGGGAGTACTGGTAATGAAGAGATAATCCAAACTCCCCAGATGTCCAGAACAGGAAACTCGCTGCCAGATGCAGTTTAGTGTCATATCAAGGACACCCCTTTTTTCTGGGGGTGGTGATGGTCTTACTCCTATGCGGGGGATACAGTTAAAATATCTAGGATCTATATTTGGTTTGGTTCGGTTTGGTTTTCTGGGATATCAACTATTGTAGGTTATTTAATGCCAAATCCGCTTTATATATATATATTGGATATCATATATGATTTGTAAACATGCCAACCAAGTTAAATAGTTCCAAGTCCACTAACAATTCAATTAAACATCAAACATTTGTTTACACGCAGTTAAATGATCAAAAAGTTCTATTTCTACCAAATCAGTTTAGCATAAGTCAAAGTTGAATGGTTCAAAGTACTTCTATGTATCACTAACAATTCAATTAAACATCAGGCATTTGTTTACATTCAGTTAGATGCTCAGTTTTATATCAAACAATTTAATTAGCATAAGTCATTTGTTTGTACTCAGTTTAAATGTCAAACAGTTCTATTTGACCAATCGATTGAACCCCTATCAGGTGTTACCAGAATATACCTAGAAGCGATGGCAATGAAGGGCTACTCTGCATTCCCCAAAGCTCCTCACTATCAGATTGTTTTGTATCATATCAAGGACATTCGTTGGCGTAGGCGGGGGGGGTCTTACCCTTCTACAGAGATGCAGTCGGTATATTCTACAGCTCCAATTGACAGGGTCATCAGGATACTCTTAGGGGATGTCTTACCTCTCAGCAGAGATGCAGTCGGTGTATTCTACAGTCCCAACCGACTGGGCCATCGGGATACTCGTTAGGGATGTCTTACCCCTCAGCAGAGATGCTGTCGGTGCATTCTACAGCCCCAACCGACTGGGCCATCGGGATACTCGTTAGGGATGTCTTACCCCTCGGCAGAGATGCTGTCGGTGCATTCTACAGCCCCAACCGACTGGGCCATCGGGATACTCGTTAGGGATGTCTTACCCCTCAGCAGAGATGCTGTCGGTGTATTCTACAGCCCCAACCGACTGGGCCATCGGGATACTCGTTAGGGATGTCTTACCCCTCAGCAGAGATGCTGTCGGTGCATTCTACAGCCCCAACCGACTGGGCCATCGGGATACTCGTTAGGGATGTCTTACCCCTCAGCAGAGATGCTGTCGGTGCATTCTACAGCCCCAACCGACTGGGCCATCGGGATACTCGTTAGGGATGTCTTACCCCTCAGCAGAGATGCTGTCAGTTTATTTAACAGCCCCAACCGATTGGGCTATCGGGATACTCTTTTGGGGTGTCAGCAGAGATGCTGTCGGTGTATTTTACAGTCCCAGTCGACTAGGCAGGAATTGTTACTGGAAGCTACCATTGTTTACTAAAGATTATTATCATACGTTATTTGCTAACAAATCATTATTATTAAATATGAATAGTTAATTTAAACCTAATATTTCTGTATAATCATTAATGTTAGATAAGGAATGCTTGAAATCATACAACTGTATGCAAACTGCTTGTTTTAATCGTACTTTTTTATTTAATAGCTTTCACGTATTTATAGTTTCAAGTATTCCTATCAATCAAGTATTGTATATTTGACTAAACATTTGCACGCAGTTAAATGACTTCAAATATTCCAATCGAACACCAATATTTTCAAGCAAATATACGATTTTAAGTGAATAATAATCCTTAGTAAACAAATATTGCTACGAATGTCAATCCTTAATGCAAAAACTTTGGGTATCAAGTATTCCAAAATAATATGAATAATTTTCAAACAGGTCTATTTGACCCACAGATGGCGTCCAAACAGATACTATTACTCTAGATCAGAGTGGACCTTGGAGTAATAGCAACAAATGATTACTCCACACTTGCCCAAATTTGAGCCACAACACTGGATGCAGTATTTAAAATAACTGCGTTGGATTTTGGTGATATACGGATTTAGTGTTTTCAAAATCATGTCATTTTCTGAAATCATATAATGTCAATTTTTCAGTTCCCTGTGACATTTTCTTCTTTTTCTTTCTTTCGTTCTATCTTTCTTTCTTTCCTATTCTTTTTCTCTATTTTTTTCATTCTCTTTTCTTTCGTTTTTTCTTTCTTTTTCTTTTTTTTATTTTCATTGATTATCTTTCTCATTGTTTCTTTTTTACTTTTTTCTTTTGTCTATTCTTCTTTTTCATTTTTTAAAATCTTTTTCTAGGGGAGTCTTCATGTTGTAGTGGCTAACGTGCAACACAGCGACATCGTAGCAAGCGAGTTCAAACACCAGTCCTGCAATTTTGTGGACTTTCAGACAAATAATCTTAACAAAATACCACTACTGTCCTTCTACAAAGATAGCTTTGGCATAAGATTACTCACGAAAGTTGATATGCCATTAAAACAAATTCTCTTTCATTCTTTTTTCTTTTCAATCAAAACGTTGCATGTTTACTGAGGGAAAAGGGAAGATACGCCATTTTTAGTCACGTAGAAATAAGGTTGACTCAGCCCCCACCCTTTGGAAAACAATGAATTAAAAAATTCAAAATGGCCGACGGAAGTTGTTACAAAGTCATTGCTTGTATTATTTATTTAGATTAATTATGGTATTAGTGAAGTAGAAGAAACTAGTGCCAATCTCTTCCCAAGAGATTGTATTCGCTTTCGTTTGTTTGTTTCTTTGTTTAATGAAAGACACACTAAATTTTATTTTTAATCCATCTCTTGACTAAAAATAACAAGTTTAAAAGTTTGTGGAAATATTTGAACGACAAACTGTTTTCAGATTTCAGTAATTGATCTGGAAAATATTCATTTTTCCTTTTATTTTGCAACATTTGATCGTCTCAGATTGCAGCATCGTTGACATCTCTGCAAATATGTGTACATAGTGATATTGTCCATTTTATTATGGTATAATAGATACTAGCAGTAACCGAAGAAATTGCACTTTTTATAAAGTAAGCGTTTGGCGGGAAATAACCTAATTAAAGGAGAACTATATATAAAAAAATTTATATAAAAAAAATTATTTATTACTCAGCTTAGTCGTACAAACTAAAGTTTCTTTCTTTCTTTCTTCGTTTCTTTCTTTTACTCATTTCAATCTATCTATCTATCTATCTATCTGTCTGTCTGTCTATCTGTCTATCCATCTGATTTTGCTGAGTGTGAGTCTAAAGAAAGTTTCCTCATTCACAAAAACGGCAAAATGTTCGTCTCAGTCCTATCTATCTATCTATCTATCTATCTATTTATCTATCTATCTATTTGTCTGAATATATATCTATCGTTTTTTCTTCTTTTTTTTATCTTCCCTGTATTTCTTTTTCCCCATTTTTCTTTCTTTCTTCCTTCCTTCCTCACTTCCATTCTGCTGAAGCAGATAATACACGTCTGATATATAACGTTTTTACATCCTGGTTAACAGCCTTGTTTACACAGTGAAATTGTGCATTATATTAAAGTATAGCAGAAATTCCACTTTTTTATTTTATGCCTATAGGTTAGGAAACTGGGAATATCTATATCTATAGTTAGTGTAGTTTCTTAAGACTTTCTTTATACGGTTAAATGATATCAGATACATTTAATGCCAAAATTTAGCCCAATCAGCCGAGGTAGTAAAATACACCGAATGCATCTCTACAAAGCGCTAAGAACCCTTCCACAAATGAATGTCCTGATATGACAAAACCATCAAATGGTGAGGCTCCAGCCTTGGAACTTTGGAGAATGTTGAGTACCTCTCCATTGCCATTACTCCCAGGCCCATTCTGACTCAGAGTGATAGCATATTATAGGGTCTTATCTATGGGTCAAATAAAACAAACTAAGCAATACTTGAAACCATTTAACTGGGTGCAAAAAGAGCTCAGGTTCATTTAAGAATTTTATCTACAAAATCTTTTTAAAAATCATATATTTGATATGTATTCATAAAGAGGATTTGGCATTAAATAACCTACAATGGTTGATATGCCATAAAACCCAACCAAACCAAATCATATATATTTAATATATATGCATAAAGAGCATTTGGCATTAAATAACCTACAATGGTTGATATGCCATATAACCCAACCAAACCAAATCATATATATTTAATATATATGCATAAAGAGGATTTTGCATTAAATAACCTACAATGGTTGATATGCTATATAACCTAACCAAACCAAATCATATATACTTAATATATATGTATAAAGAGGATTTGGCATTAAATAACCAACAGTGGTTGATATGCCATAAAACCCAACCAAACCAAATCATATATATTAAATATATATGTATAAAGATGATTTGGCATTAAATAACCAACAGTGGTTGATATGCCATAAAAACCACCTAACCAAATCATATATATTTAGTATATATGTATAAAGATGATTTGGCATTAAATAACCAACAGTGGTTGATATGCCATAAAACCAAACCAAACGGAAATTCTACTCTTGATAAGATCTTTGTTGGTTTTTTTTTTTTTTTTTTTTTTGAGGGAGTTAAACTGGTTATTTAATTTGGTTTGCTAAGTTATGGCACAAAGTAGGATGTAATGGGGCACCCCATGAGACTCGAACACACTAATTATGGTTAACCAGTCTAGCTTGTTAACCACTACCCTAAGCAATCATATTAAAAATGTAATCAAGCAAAAGCTACAATATAATATAATTACCGAGCTGACGTAAGTCAACTGTTGCCTTAGCTGTATGATACTGAGTTTAACGTTAAGTTGGGCGGGTTTCAATCCCAATTTGAAGCATCCTGCGTATCTAGCCACACTGATGAGTTGTGATACAACGAAATGTCCTGTCTGTGGATAAGAATACATGAAACCATACGACAGTGAGCAAGCTGTGGTTATTATTGTTTTTATTAGATAGAATTATTAATGTTAGGTAGTTATACTTGAAACTATTTAACTGTATGCAAATTATTTGTATGAAGACTTGAAGCTACATTTGTTTACAAAAGATAATTATTCGTTATATCATCATCATGCTATTATTATTATTCGTTATATCATCATCATGTCGCGCTGGTAGCACGGATATCCCTGACCTTCTCTCGCCACTCCTCCCTATCGTTCATCGCCCTAGGCAGGTCCTCAGGACAGCATCCCGTATCCTCACACAGCTGCTGAATGTATGTTCGTGCTGGTCGTCCTGCTTTTGCACGGCCATGTGTGGGGGTCCATAAGAGTACATCTCTTGAGGAGGTGCCCGTGGTGTAATGGTTATCGTCGCAGGAATTGGACACGGTGACACGAGTTCAAATCCTGGACGAGTCTGATTGCATTTCACATAGTACTAATACCCTTGGGAAAGGTATGGATCCAATTATTCTCCCTCCAGCTATGGGTAAATAGTAGGGCAGACTGGGTTCTTCAGCCTTGGTGAGGCAACTACTCTAGGAGAAGGAAAACTCTGAATTCAAACCTGTTAAACTCCGCTTAAAAAAATTGACCTTGTGTCATATCCTGCCCGAGCGGAGGGGTTGGGTAAATATGATAACAGTACATCTCTTATGAGTTCGTCCCTGCTTCTCCGAAACCATATAATTGAGTAAATTATCTATCAACCTCCCCAAAGGAATATCCTCTGTGTAACACTAAACTACATACGGTGGTGAGGCTCCAATTTTGAAACTCTGGGAAGTGTGGAGTCGCCTTTTCAATGCCATTACTCCCAGGTCCACTCTGGTTCTGAGTTGTAAAACCTGTTATGATCCTATAATTCGATCTAATATATCGGTTTGAAAATTATTTGTTTTAGATAGGAATATCAGAAACCATACAACTGTGTGCAAATTATTTTTATTTGATCGGAATATTTGAAACCATACAATCGTGGGCAAATTATTTGCATTCGAGAGAAATACTTGAAACCAAACAAAAGTGGGCAAATTATTTGTGTTTGATAGAAATACTTGATATTACATAAAAATTTGTGTAAAAAAAGGGAATATAGACTAATAAAAAGTTAAATTTTAAAAAATGCAATGGAATATCGGAAATATAGCAACAACCAAACATCTACAAATGAATAAAGTTTTTACATAAACTAATAAGAAGTTGAATAAACCAACCAACCATCCCAAGCAAAGCTCCTATTCGAAACATTAATTTTTTGCCCTCTAATTCCTTTCTGATCCCATCAATAAATCTCTCCTAGACTCATATCAGTCCATTATTTATCTTCAACTGGCTCCTTTCAATAAACTTCTCCCCAACCACCTCAAATAAGACTCTCTCTGATAAATTATCTATATATCAGTGGTTACCCGTATCTCAGCAGATCTCTCCCCCGAGCAATTAATCTAAAACAGACCAAATAAAACACCCATCGATACATTTGTAAGGCCACCTGCTCCTCTCTGCTTCACTCAGTAAATATCTCTCCTAGATTCACATCGTTCTATTATTTATCTCCTAACATTTTTCCACAGTAAAAGTCTCCCTAACTACTCCAAATAAGACTTTACCGTAATTATTCCTATATAACATGCACTTTTTTTTCCACCTTTTACAACCTAAAAAGTATAATCACAAGAACTAAGTATTAACTTTCTATCCGGCTACGTGCATCACCATATTCAGGATGGTATAACCAAATGTAAGTTATATCTTTGATCCAAACTAACTAATGTGTAAAAAATACTTCTGTTTTATGCCACTACAGAGAAATAGCCACTGAAATGTGTGTTTGTTTATAATTTTCTTTCCCCAAGTGCAAGTTTATTTTTGCCACCAGCTTGTGGCATTTTTGTGTGAACAAACCCATGTGTTTGCTCTAAATGCTGTGTAAATATTTTGTTTTAAAACATAAATAAACTGTATATTTTCTTATTTTTAGTCTCTACGAAGCTGATAAAAAGCTGGCACAAATGCTGAATTTAACTGCTAAAAATTCTAAAAAGTTAGTGCGTGTTATATACAAGATACTTTCTTGTTTTATTTCGTTTTTCAGAAATTCTTACTCCAAATTTAAAGGTGCGTGTTATACGCGAATAATTATGGTATTTTTTATTCAATGGAATCCCCTCTGCTCCCCTCAGTTAAATTTGCCTAGTTGACTGGGGCTGTAGATTACACAGACTGCACCTCTGAAGAGGGGTAAGAACGAGTGTCCTAGATATGATGATGAGGTTACAGTGATGCTGGAGCTTTGGGGAATGCACTGTACCCCTTCATTGCCATTGCTCCCAGGTCCACTCTGGCCCGGAGTAGTAGCACCTAATATAGCCCTAATCTATGGGTTAAATAGAACTAAACTGCGTAATTATGCTAAACTGAATTGTTTGAATTAGAACTGTTTGACTAAACTGAATTGCTTAAAATAGAAATGTTTTTGACAAACTGTGTACTCATGCTAAACTGAATTGTTTAAAACAGAAGTTATTATTTGTATAAAAATGGATTTGGCTTTAAATAACCAACAGGGGTTATGCCATAAAACTTAAACAACCAACAACCAACCAACAGCAGTCTCGTTATGCGGGATTACATTTTTGTTTGGAAAGTTCTGAGGGGTAGGTATTGTTGGATAAAGGTTGCTCATAAGGTTATAAAAATGTTAAAAACTATTCTTAAAGGACTGTCATTTATACTAAGCTAAGTATAATTTGGAATAAGGCTATAAGTACGAGACATCTTGTCAGGAATGAACGCATTAACAATGGAGAAGAAAGGAGAGAAAAAGAGCACACTGCATCTAGAAAGAAAGAAAGAAAGAAAGTAAAGAGAATAGGATAGAAGAGAAAAGAGAGTGAGGGAACGATAACACTATGCATTAAACGCTTATCGTCCGCACCAGTGGAATGGGAAGTTGGCACAAAGGAAGAAAAGATAGATAGATAGATAGATAGAAGGGGTGAAAGAAAGAAAGAAAGAAAGAAAGAAAGAAAGAAAGAAAGAAAGAAAAGAGAATTGAGGAGAAAAGAGAATGAGAGAGCGATAACACTATGCATCAGTGGAATGGAAATAAGGAAGAAAGATGGGGGGAGAAAGGCAAGTAAGACAGAAAGAGGAAGAAATGAGATAGATAGATAGATAGATGAGGGGTGGAAAAGAGAAAGAAAGAAAGAAAGAAAGAAAGAAAGAAAGAAAGGGGTCTGCTTCGGCAGAGTTATACGTTAATAAAAGCTGGTGCATATGAGAAAGAATGACAGAAACCATGAAGCAAGCAAGAAAGAAAGAAAGCCTAGCTAGCTAAACATTAGACTACTCTAGAGACAAGTATGAGAAGTTTGTATCAAGCGTTAGAAACTTTTTTAAACAGTTATTATTATTGATCTCATCTAAATTTAAAGGTGTCTTTTAGATTGAAATTCTCTTTAAATTTCATGTTCTGTATTCGGCCATTTTAACCAATCAAACACCATTTTGTTATATCGACGTTGATAGTTTCATTACCGGATGTTTATTCAAACTTATTTGACGATAAAACTAAACAAAACTAAACTAAAGAAAAAACGATTTTCTTGATGTGGTTTTCATCAGATACAATAAATAAGACAGAAGGATCTATGCTGTTTTATTTTCTGTGGATTCTGTCAGTGATTAAAAAAGAACACCAGATGGTATAGTTTACTGATAGAGACAGGTTCAACGTTTTTACGTGATATATTACTCAGGGCTGTGACACTTAGCCGCAGGTTTATATATATATATATATATATATATATATATATATATATATATATATATATATAAGAGTCCTGGATATGATACAAAACTACATCCTGTTCTCGAGCTCTCGGGCGTGTGAAGTCACCCTTTCGTTATTATTACTTCCAAGATTAGAACTCTGGACGCCGTAACCATTACCTACGATATAAACCGTTTCACTACGAGCACCTCCCCCTCTTACCAAGAGTGGTAGTACTTGTTAGGGTTATATCTAGGAGCTAAAAAGATTATAAAACCTTTTGTGGGGATTTTTATTGGATCTGTTTGAAAATTGTTAATATTGGATAAGAATACACGAAACTACAAAACTGTATACTAACAAGTGACTATTATCATTACTTAGAATCAACTCATTTTTTCCCAAGCAGCTGTCGTGTCGATACTGCAGTATGGATGCATTCCATGGACGCTAATTAAACGCATGGAGAAAAAGCTTGACAGCAATTACACAAGAATGCTGCGAGCAATATTGAACAAGTCCTGGGGGAAGCACCACACAAAGCAGGAGCTGTACGGCCACTTACCACCCATCATGAAAACTATCCAAGTTAGACGAACCAGACTTGCAGGACACTGCTGGAGAAGTAAGGACGAACTCATAAGCGACATACTCCTTTGGACCCCTTCATACGGACGAGGAAAGGCAGGACGGCCAGCTAGAACCCATATACAACAGCTCTGTGCCGATACAGAATGTAGCCTTGAAGACCTACTGAGAGCGATGGACGATAGAGACGTGTGGCGAGAGAAGGTCAGGGAGATCTGTGCTTGCAGCGTGACATGATGGTGATGATAATGATTGCCACTACTCCCGAGTCCATTCTAAACCAGAGTGGCAGTACCTGTTAAGGTCCCATCATTGGGTCAAATAGATAAGTTTGAGAATTATTTGTATTTCATAGGAATACTTATATATATAACTGTGAAATTATTTGTATTAAAAAGAGTTACTTGATGTTATCATTGTTTACTAAGGGTTATTCTTACTTGAAACAATATAATTCTTGAAACAATATAATAACTTGAGATACTTGAAAGCACATAATTGCTTAAAATACGCGAAACCATATAATCGCTTGAGATAAGCGAAGTTATATAATTGCTTGAAATGCTCTAAACCATATAATTGCTTTAGATACTTGAAACTATGTAATTGCTTTAAATACTCGAAACTATATAATTGCTTAAGATACTTGAAACTATATAATTGCTTGAAATACTTCAAACTAATTGCTTGAAATACTTGAAACCATATAATTGCTTGAGATACTTGAAACTATATAATTGCTTGAAATACTTGAAACTATATAATTGCTTGAAATACTTCAAACTAATTGCGTGAAATACTTGAAAGCATATACTTGCTTGAGATACTTGAAACTATATAATTGCTTGAAATACTCGAAACCATATAATTGCTTGAGATACTTGAAACTATATAATCGCTTGAAATACTCGAAACTATATAATTGCTTAAGATACTTGAAATTATATAATTGCTTGAAATACTCGAAACCATATAATTGCTTGAGATACTTGAAACTATATAATTGCGTGAAATACTTGAAATTATCTGACTGCTTGAAATACTTGAAACTATATGGGCGCCTCAGGTGGTATAATGGTTCGCAATCTAGACTAGCAAACCTTCACAAGTGACTACGAGTCTCATTATGTGCTACATCTAATGGAAATCTTCGTAAATTAATACTTAAAACCATATAATTGCCTGAAATACTCGAAACCATATAATTGGTTGAGATACGCGAAGCTGCATATTTGTGCATAAATCATTGTTAGTTAATAAGAATAATTGAAACCTTATATCAACGTGCAAACAAATGCTCCTAATTATCAAATAAAAATGCTTGAAACCATATAATTGTGTGCGAATCATTAGTATTAGATAGAAATACCAGAAGGAATATAATCATATTTACCCAACCCCTCCGCTAGGGCATGATATGACACTAGGTCAATCTTTTTAAGCGGAGTTTAACAGGTTTGAATTCAGAGTTTTCCTTCTCCTAGACTAGTTGCCTCACCAAATCTGAAGAACCTAGTCTGCCCTACTATTTACCCATAGCTGGAGGGAGAATAATTGGATTCATACCTTTCCCAAGGGTATTAGTGCTATGTGAAACGCTATGTCTCGTCCAGGATTTGAACTCGTGTCGCCGTGTCCTACGACGATAACCACGGGCACCCCCAGAAGGAATATAAGTTAAATAGGTTAAAATTAAAAAAACAAAAAAAAAATGCAAAAACCAAAACCCTTAAAACAACAAAAGGCATGAAAAAATGACCCTGACAGGTATAACTACTCCGAGACAAAGTAGACCTGAAAGTAATTGATTAGGCGCTCGTTGTGTACCGGTTATCATCGTAGAAAATTAAGACAACGACCCGAGTTTAAATCCTGGACAAGGCAAGTTGCATTTCACATACCCTTTTATGAAGGTGAATCCAAATATTCTTCCACTAGCTATGGTCAAATAGTCGGGCAGACTTGGTATGGTGACCGGTCTAGGAGAAGGAAAACTCAGAATTCAAATCTGTTAAACTCTGCTTTAAAAATGACCTTGTGTCACTTCCTGCACGAGAACTGTAGCCTCACTGCAAGATTCTGTTTTGTGTGTTTAAAGAAAAGACAAAATTCAAGGATTGTAAGTCATTAGGACAAAATTTCTTGGAAGAAGGTTAGCTGAAAAGTTCATAGGCTGACCAAGATGCTCTCATGGAATGTAACCAAATGAGGTTTATTTTTCAACATTGCGGTCCACACACATCTTTCGTCGGTTTACTGTTCTTGGATCCCATTGGTCAAAAGTAGTCATCAACTGCAGGTATTAACTTTTCAGTCAATGAACTTTTCAGCCCAACCTCGTATTCTCGATTCATTTCGTTCCTTAATTGACAGTTTGCTTTTCAGTCAGAATTTAAAAGGGAAAAAAAGTCTAAACAAAACTGAAAGAGAACATTTTTGAAGACAACAGCAACATCAGGATTCATTTATGACTCTCTCAATATGGCAGATGGGGTTGGGGCGGTGATTACTCATCATCTGATTGCCAACATCTGTTGAGAAAAATAAAGAAAAAGTATAATTTTTTTCTCTGTTTTTCTAAAGGCGGTTGGACGATTCAAGGTCAAGAGCCACATAAATTATTGGATGGAAACATTTTAATAAAAGTAGGTTAGATAGATGGATAGATAGATAGATATGAAAAGACTTGGATAGATAGATAGATAGATAGATAGATAGATATGAAGAAACTGGCATAGAAAGAAAAAATATACGTTCACAAAATAAAATTTTTTTCAGAAAAATTCTAAAATCATCACATATTCCTTAACTAAAATGCTTTTGTTGTTTTTGTTTTGTTTTTTATTTTGTTTTGTTTTGTTTTGTTTGTTTTTTGTCGTTGTTTTTGTTGGTGTTTTTTTTCGATTTTTTCATGCCTTTTGTTTTTGTATTTTGTTTTGTTTTGTTTTTGCTTTTAATTTCAACCTATTTAACTTCATAACAATGTTTTGTTTTTGTTCTTTTTTGTTTTGTTTTTTTGGGGGTTGTTTTTTTTTTAATTCTTTTTGACTTACAATTTAAATCGTTTCTTACATTTTCCCCTTAAAATTATCCCGTGATAAAACAACTAAACGCAAAAGTCATTTGAGATATTCTGAAAGAAAGGTTTGATATTTTTATTGCAAACATTTCAACAGCATCAGCTGAAATATAAAAAAATTAACCACTTTCTCTTTCAGTAAAGACAGCAACTCTGTCTATTATTCGGTTTAGTCATTTAAGCTTAAAATATTTTAAAGTAGAAATAAGATCGAAGCAGTAGATGTGTGAAAAGTACGGCATGGTTGCACTATTTGGACTTTAACAAAAAAAAGGCTTGATGTGATTTATACAAGGATAATGCTTGCTGTTCTGAACAAATCCTGGAAGCAGTGTCTTACAAAACAGCTGCTGTACGACCACTTACCTCCTATCTCACAAAGCATCCAAGTAAGATTAGCAAGGTATACTGGGTATTGCTGGAGAGGCAGTGACGAACTCATAAGCGACGTTCTTCAATAGACACCAGCCCACCAGTGTTGGCCGATCAGCAAAGACTGTCATTCATAAACTCTGTTCGGACACTGAGTGGGGGTCTCGAGAACTAACCAAGAGTGATGACCGATAGGGATGGATGATGAGAGAGACTCAAAGGAATCCGTGCGGCTGGCTCACCTTAATGATGTTGATGAGAAATAAAATTCCAATGTGTATTGAATAAAATCAAATGACTTTTTAGTTTGAATTTCAAAAGAGAAAGGGTTTTATAATCTTTCTATTTACTAGAAAAATATTGACACAGACCCGAATAATCATTGTTCACAAATTTTCAAACTTTATGCACAAAAAAGAAATGCACAAAAAAGAGCAAATATAGACGTTAAACAGAGCTGCCTTTGGAATCGAAAAGTGAATAATCCTATAGTATTTATGTTGCAACATTAACATGTTGCAACATAAAGTCTCAAAAAAGATTTACCCAATCGGTTAGAGCTGTAGAATACACCAACTGCATCTCTGCAGAAAAATAAGACCCCCCACCAACGAGTGTCCTGGATATGATACAAAAAAACTGATGGTAAGATTCCAGTAATGCAAAAAGGTATGTAATTTGGACATATGAAAATTGGGCAAAAGTATTTTTCAGTGATGAAAGCAAGTTTAATTTATTTGGAAATAATGGAAAAAACAATGTAAAGAGACGTATTGGTGAAAGATTAAGTGCAAAGTGTACTAAGAAAACTGTCAAGTTTGGGGGCGGAAGCATCATGGTATTTGGAATGTTTTCAAGCCAAGGTACAACGCCTCTTGTCCGGTTACAAACTCGTGTAAACGCGCAGATCTATAAAAACATTGTTCAAGATCATGTTGTGCCAATCATACAGAATTCAGGTTTCGATAGGGCTACCTTTATGCAAGATAATGCCCCATGTCACAAGGCAAAGATGGTTATGAGTTACCTTAGCGAGCAAGATTTCGAAATTATGGATTGGCCACCGCAAAGTCCTGACTTAAATCCAATAGAAAATCTTTGGAAGACCTTAGGAGTGAAAGTTATCGAAATAAATCCCACTAACACGGAGAATTTGTGGGTGAAGCTTCAAGAAGAATGGTCTAAAATTAGTATCGAGGATTGCCAAGAACTAATTCGTTCTTGTAGTCGAAGATGTTCAGCTGTCATTGAGAGCAAGGGCTCATTTACTAAATATTGATTGTACATGTATTTTTATTGTTTTTTGGCTGTTTACATTGTTTTTCTCAATTTTGTCCCTTACTTTTGGACGTTCCAAATTTGAAAATAAATAAATAATTGTTATAATTCTTTTTCTATCCTTTGCAAATGATTAAAATTTTAGTATGTTATTATGGATGATAAGGACTACCAGTTGTCAAAATTTCAGCTTTTCACAGTTGTTATTTCTAACAAATATTAGGTTTTAAAATTTTGTCCCTTAGTTTTGGACGCTACTGTATATGCACACACACATATATATATATACATATATATATATATATATATATCCACACATATATACATACATATATGTGTATAAATAAATAAATATATATATATATATATATGTGCATAAATATATATATATATAAACACACATAGATATATACGTATATATATATATACACCCACATATATATATACATATATATATATGTACACACACACATATACGCATATATATATGCATATGTATATGCATATTTATATCCACATATATACATATATATATATATATATATATATATATATATATATATACTTATATAAATACATATATAGAGAAAAATTGATAACAATGTAATCCAAATAGAAGGAGATATATATTAAAAAGCAAAGTCGACACTATAGCGTTTTGGTTCTAATGAACCATTTTCAGCACTATGAAGGATGATAGTAGTGATGTTAAATCAATAATGCTTGTTTACAAATGCAAAAATACAAAAACCTAGGGAAAATCTGTATATCAAGAAAGAGTTAGCCGTTGAATTAGTGAATCAGCGTTTGTTTTTATTTTTATTTACGTCATTTGACTTATTAGGATTATTGTATAGAATTTATGTTCAATTTGTTTATCGGAAGAGATTTTGAAAAGAAAGAGAAAAAGAAAAAGAGAAAGTGTAAAAATATGATATACGCGGAATATATTAACTAAAGATTGAATATATTGTAGCTATTTAAAATGGATTGACTCAAGTACTGAGAAATACTTTTAAAAACCAGGACGAGTATATAATGAATTACAGTGTGAAATAGCATCGGCCTCAAAAATTCGTTTTAGTCTTTTATTGCGAATGTAAATGAACATCTTTGCAGGATTGAAATCGAAGTTATGGTCAGATTGCGAAATGAGTTGAAGAACTGCATTGTTTAGGTTACCAATTCTAATGTCTCTTTTGCGTTCTTTCAAGTTCGAGGTTGATTCTTACTGTGGATTTTGAGGGCTTTAGATTAAACAAAGTGTATAAAAGATTTAGGGTATAGAAGGTTAAGAAAAGATTTTTGTATGTGATTGAATTCACCATTTAAATATTTCGGGGAACAATAGCGTAGAGCTCTATAATAAAAACCTATGATTACAATCCAATTGGTATTGTTGACGGGGTGAGAATAAAAATGTATGTGGTCGTTTTTTTACTGGTGGGTTTACGGCAAACCTTGAATTCTAGTTTGTTAGTATTCCTAATAAGTAAGATGTCCAGAAAAGGTAGAGTGTTGTTGGATTCAAGTTCATATAGGAACTTTATAGAAGATTCTACATTGTTTAGTCTTTCAGTGATGCTATGTAAATGAAGATCTTGTCAATAGATAAGTAGGATGTTGTCTATGTATCTGAAGTCACAGGCAGTACTGGGGATAATATTTTTAAAGGGACCAGATTCTAGGAATTCAAGATAAATGCATGCTAAGTGGAGATCCCATAGATAAACCAATTTTTTGTTTATAAAACGTGTTATTGCGTTGGAAATAATAGCGTGACGTTCATAAGGTACAAATTTTAATTAGTTTAGAGATAGGCAGAGTTAATGTGGTATCAAATTTTCGAAGGTGATTTTGTTGACGTTCAATGCATCTATTAACAGGTATGTTGGTATATAGGGATTTGATATCAAAACTAGCTAAATAATTGTTATTCATATCAATGTCAATTTGTTAATTTTTGATCTAGAATTCTTGATGTGTGCATCACTGATGATACCTAATATAGAGGATAATTATTAGGCTAAAAGTTTAACAATTTTATGGAGGACAGTTTCTATGCCAGAGATGATAGGTCTTAAGGGAATGTCAGGTTTGAGGGTTTTAGGAAGACCATAAATTTTGGAGATTATGGAGTGCTAATTGATTAATGAGGACCAAGATTTATCCTCATTAGAAAATAATTTTTAGTAAGATTTGTTAAAGTCGTTAATACTATTTAAAACAGTTTGCTGGAATATCTGTTCATAGGTGTTGTTATTATCAAGTAGATCCATAAGGTTTTGGTTATATTATCGGATTACACTCCATCATTTACTTCCATATACATATATATATGTACACACACACACACACACACACATACGCATATAGTTATATAATTATACATATATATATATATATATATATATATACACGCATACATATATCTTCTATATATACATATACATGAACACACACACACACACACACACACACACATATATATATATATATATATACACACATTCATATATCAGGAAAAAAACAGAAATAAATCTGACAGTATGAAAATGGACAGAGGTGAAAAAACAGAAGGTCTTCAGAAGATGATTTTATTTGTAGAAATATTTACCAGCGTTAAGCGTTTCGGTTTTTAGACCTTCATCAGGATGTGTAAGTTATTAAATCAAACAAAAAAGATGAGAAAGTTTGTTGGGTTCTTTATTTATTTATTTTCGTAGCATTCTCCTTCAAATTTGTTTGGTGTAATTAGCGTTCCAATTTTTTTCAATCCATATCACATCTATAAACATGGTTTGGTTTCTTTGTTTAATGGCATACCATCCTTCGAGGGTTATCTAATGCCAAAGCCATCCTTCTATAAGAACAGCAGTGATGCTGTTTAACCCATAGCTGGGAGGATAAGGAGGTTCATAACTTTCCCAAGAGTTTGTCCGAAAGTGAACGTAATAGCGCGACTGGAGTTCGAACTCGCTTACGACGATTCTGCAATCCAGCGTGTTAACCATTACACCACGAAAACACCCTCCTATATATATGTATATATATATATATATGTGTGTGTGTGTGCGTGTGTGTGTGGTTATATTCATAATATTTAGCTTATATCAACCTATTATACACCTTCTACAGTATATCAATCCATCTTTATCATTGTTAACTCTCTTCTTTTTATCCCTATATAATTTGACTATCCGTTAATCTATCTGTCTTTCTGAATATATACAAACGATGAAGCCAAATTATTTTGAATAAGAGATTCTGTAACTTTTCAGCAGCAATCTGACCAAATTAAGCGAGAAGTTAAGAAAAAACTCTTTGTTTGATAGCATTATGGTTTGAAATGATGCTAAACTCAACGATTTTCCGGCGGTTTTTTTTTTTTTACTACGTATATAAACAAACAGTTTGGAATCTTTAAATTTAGAATTGTGATTAGTTTCTGAATTATCCTTGACCAAACTGTTACTTATGTTTTCTCTTTTAAAATCTTTTTTTCTGCACGTAAATTGGTGCATTAATACCACGGAAGGTTTCATCTACATATCTTTTATTCCAATCAAGACATGGAATTTCGTATACTCCTGCTCTGAATTCGAAGTAAACGTTGTTATTTTTATTATTAATTAAATTCCATTATCTTTGAAGATTTACTGACAGCACACACACACATGCACCATGATATATATATAACACCCCACGAGACACCAACTATACGGACACTTGCCCCCCATCACGAAAACTATACAAGTTAGACGAACCAGACACGCGGGACACTGCTGGAGAAGCAAGGACGAGCTCATAAGCGATGTACTCCTGTGGACCCCCACATATGGATGTGCAAAAGCAGGACGACCAGCACAAACTTACGTACAGCAACTATGTGAGGACACAGGATGTAACTCTGAAGACCTGCCGGAGGTGATGAATGATAGGGAGAAGTGGCGAGAGAGGGTCAGGGATATCCGTGCTAGCGGCGCAACATGATGATGATGATGATGATATATATATGCGTGTGTGTGTGTGTGTGTGTGTGTGTGTGTTAAAATAAAGACGCCCGCAAATGAATTTGGTATTTTAAGTTTTATTTCATATATGTGTGCTCTATTCGTGTTTCAGACTTCGAGGTCCTCTTCAGGAGACATATGATAGCTAGTTCATCTCTGCATCTAGCTTTTACAGTGAAGATAGATAGATAGATAGATAGATAGATAGATAGATAGATAGATATTCTTTTAAATCCTTACTATTATTGGCGAAGTGGGTTGCATGGCAGTTTTAATATATATATATATATATATATATATACCCCTGGAAAAATATAAGACCACCCTCATACACACAGATATATATATATATATATATATACATGTGTGTGTGTGTGTGTCTTACATGACGTTATCCAGAGTAAAAAAGCAAAGTTTGAAGGGAATAAGGGACATTTTCTATATTTTACAACAAAAGCAATTTAAAAATAACACATACTTTCCATTAACAAAATTTGTCTTATATAGCGTTATCCAGAGTTGAAAAGCAAAGTTTGACAAAAATAATTGACATTTTCTATACTTTTATAACATAAACAATTAAGAAATAATACTTACTATCCAAGAACAAAATTTGTCTTACATAGTGAATCAATACAATACATAAGGATCTTTGTGTGTAGACTTAGTTTTACACGTAAATGCGCAGGTGTGCGAATTACGCCGAGCCGTCGGTTCCCGTCGAAAGAAGCAAAGTGAGAAAAAGAGAAAATGACAAAAATAACGAATGGCGAATTCGATTAAGAGAGGAACGACTGAATGTGATTAATTTTTGCTCTGGAACGTGAAGATGTGTAAAAATTGTTCGCCAAATCAATAAGAATTAATTCCGGGTAATAAAACAGATTATCCGAAAAATATATATATTCGTTCCAGAATGGCAGGTGATCTTGTTGATATTTCGATATCTATTCCCATCATCATCAGAAACCTAAATAGACGTGACTCTGCTTGTTAGTTGTATACGATCTTAAGTTGAAAAATTCTTCTGAAAGAGTATTTAGAGAACAAGGCTTCTCTAAATATCCTTTCATTGCCATTACTCTCAGCTCCACTCTGACTCAGAGTGATAGTACCTGTTTTGGTCTTTTCTATTGGTCAAATAGATTTGTTTAAAAATTATTCGTAATCGACAGGAACCTGCGCAAAAGAAAAATCTTAAGAAACAACAACACAAAAATGTGTAATGGGCGTGATTCCCTAAGCTCTGTGCATGGAATAATCACAGACGAGTTGACATGCCGTTAAAATCAACAACTCTCTAGAAATATTCTGTAAATTGAAATTTAATATTCTATCAATTTGAAAAGTTTGTAACATAGTAAAGTTGGCGACCATAGTCGAGGGCGACCAGAAGGCTCCCTTTTCGATAGCTACTATACTGAGGTATAGGTGAGGGCGCTACTCCTTTCTCTGGATTGCTCCACTTTACCCTTGATACGTACCTTATATTGCTGAGTGTTAAGCAAGGAAGTATCAAGTACCATTTCTAAAGTCTTTGGTATGACGCGACCTGGGATTGAACCCAGGTCTCCCGGACCATTGGCGCACACTCTACCTAGTAGGCCAATGAGCTGGTGACTTTGTAACATTAAATTGATAATGGAATCCAGTCGCAATTGTAAAGGTTCCGAAAAAATTTATATGATGATACCATATGGGGACTTTTTTTACCAATTGAATCCAAGCACTGCAACACTGATGGAAAACGTGCTTGAACCACCAGGGAACTATGATGAAAAATTCCATGAGAGTATGTTCTGCTATTGACAGGTTATCGACCATATAGAAATCTAGTCTCTCTAATAAAATAAAGCGAGAATTCTTTTCAGCAGTGACCGTGTCAATACAATAAAATAGATGCACCACGTGGACTTTAACAAAGCGCTTAGAGAAAAGGCTAGATGGCAACTACGCAAGGATTCTGCAGGCAATCCTAGAAGCATCGCCCCACAAAACAGCTATTGCACAGCTACTTACCTCCCATCACACAAACCATCCAAGTAAGACAAACAAGAAATAATGAACACTGCTGGAGAAAAATTGACGAACTCCTGAGCAATGTTCTCCAGTGAACTTCCACGAAGGGGCACACCAGTGTTGGCCGTTTAGCAAAGACTTGTGAAAAAAAGAAAGATATAGCATCAACTCTTTTCGGACACTAACCGTCAAGAGGACCTGTCAAGAGCGATGGACAATAGGGACAGATGGCAAGAGAGAGCAAAAGGAATCTGAGCTAACAGCATGACTTGATGATGATGATGATCTTGGTCAGCCTATAAACTTTTCATCCTAGCCTCGTATGTCCATACCTATTTATCAATCTATCTATCTTTCTATAACAATCTGTCACATCAGTCTATCTATTATTATCATTATCATCTATAAGAGGATAATAATTTTTGAGTAGGTATTGTTTTATTTTCTTTAGCATTTAACACTAATACACTAAACATCTTCAACAACTAACACTCAAAACAAAGCACCCACCAACAATAAACCCTTTCAACAAAATTAGTTTCACACCGACACTAAATAAAAACAAACCATGCCGACAATTCTTTCTGAATTCTCCTGAAGAAGATCGCTTGATATGATCGAAAGCGATTGTGAGCAGAACCTTGTGCAACTGTTCCATCAACTGGAACCTGTTTCTTAGAAATTAGCAAGAAAACAAAAGAAAAACAATAAAATCATTGCAAAGGAAAGTTCTGTGACCAAACTTGTCTAAACAATAACTTGTACCCAAAATAATATATATATATATATATATATATATATATATATATATATATATATATATATATATATATATATATTAGTTTTACACTTATTCTAAGATTATGAGGGTGTGAAAATAAAACCCAAATGATACAATTTATAAATAAAAAATATTGTACAAACTGATATCTGTGGGGAAAAATTCCATAAAAAAAGAAAAGATTAACGTTCGTACTTCTAACACACACACACACACACACACACACACACACACATACATACATATACTATATATATATATATATATATAGAGAGAGAGAGAGAGATACTCTATACATATACATTTAAAGGCATCATACGCGCACACACACACATGCACACACACACACACACACACACATATATATATATATATATATATATATATATATGCAGAGAGAGAAACTCTATATATATACATTTAAAGACATCTTAAACACATATACACACACACTCACGTATATATATATATATATATATATAGAGAGAGAGAGAGAGAGGTATTCTATCTATATACATTAAGAGACATCCTACACGCACACACACATATAAAGACAGAGACAGAGACAGAGAAAGAGAGGAAGACTCTATTCATATACATTTAGAGACATCATACACGCTCACATATACACACGCTGACACACACTATCGAATATATATATATATATATTAGACTATTGTAATTTACTCAGCTTTTTGCTCAGATGTGACACAAGGCCATATGAATGGGGCACCGAATAAGACCCAAGGCGCCCTATATATCAGGCTGTTGGATGACTAGTCAAAATAAAAACACTGACAGTATACCTTAGGTACACGTAAGAGTACTCAATACACTAAGCAAAGCGTGAGTAGGTATTCACTATATAGACATAATCTGCATGGAAAAACTCTGTCAACGCTGCGATAGGAGGTGTAGGTATGCTTATGATACCACGTGCTTTAAAATCACTAAATAGCATCGAGAAAATACAACCGAGGATGATAGTAGCTACGTTTAATGGCAACCCCAACGCAACAATCATATCCTGCTACGGCCTTACCAATGTTAGTGAAGAAACTGACCTCAGCGCCTTCTATAAATAGCTATCCTCCCTTGTTCGTTGCATCCCGAAATACAACGTTCTCATCATCGGTGGAGACATGAATGCCCAAATAGGTAAAAACGTAAACAACAAATTCAGCTTACACAACTCGTCAAACAGAAATGGGGAACATCTAACAGATTTCACGCTAGAAATAGATTAATATGTCTGAATACTAAATTTCAGAAAGGAAAGGGAAAACTATGGACCTACACCTACGCAAACAACGCTAAAGTACAGATTAGACTGCATCCTCATAAATAAGAAATGGAATAATAGCATATTGAATTGCGAGGCATATTCCTCTTTCGAGGGTGTGTCCTCCGATCACTGAATTGTCACGGCAAAGATACGACTGAGCCCACGAAGGAATGCGGCCCGAACAACCACAATCGTACACTATGACTAGTCCCTGCTTAACAATAGGGATATTAGAGAAAAATATACGCTAACACTAAGAAACAAATTCGATGCATTTCAGGAGATATCAGAAACTCTTATTCCGAATGACGAATATGAGAACTTCGTCAATGCCCACATAGAGGCAGCAGTAGAATGCATTCCAACTAAACGAAGAGCTAAACATAGAGTCCGATGGAAAATCACCTTTCTACGCAATAGGAGGAACCTAACCAATATAAATACACAGAAACTTAAGAAGGCACAAAATGAATGAACTAACTTATGTGGTGTTTAAAGGTATTTAGATGGTCAGGGGCTAAGGGCAAGGCTGTGTTGCCGTAAGATATCTGACTCCATATTTTGGTTATATTATTTTACCCCACGTTGACTGGCTGGCACAATGCCTTGCCCAAAGAAAGTCCAAAAGAAATATACAAAAAGAAAGGATAGAAACAGATAAGAGACGAAAACATTTCTTTCATACTTTCCTTTATTTACTTGGTGAATGGACTAACCAACGCTACGTCCCAAGACATAGCGTGGTACCCAAAATACCAGACAGTAAAATCGGTGTTGTCGGTTCGAAGTCACTACCCGAAAAAAAGGTCGGTTCACAGAAAACCTGAGTATTTATCCCTCTACACCGGCTCCAAATTCGCCACTCCAAAATCCTTCTAATTTTGGCGCGACCGCTTCCCATTGGCTACTTTACTTTTTATTATTTTTCTTTTTTCTGATTTTAAACCGGATGGATGCGTGGAGCCTTATGCGTGGCGACGCGTTTATACATTTTGTATCTGGCAGCCGACGAGTCAATATCCGGTTGGGAGTTTTACTGTTAATTCCTAAATCCCCACACTTATACGTAAAAGAACAAACAGAATACATACAAAATCAGATCAATAAGATTAGAGACTCGGTTGAAGATAGACAATCTAGGATAGCAGGGCAACAAGTAAACGTGGTTTTCAAAGTAGGCGGTATTGCCCACCGGAGGACGATACGAACTTTCAGAGGGGCGCTGGCGAGTAAACAGTCTTATGGGGGCGTTGAAATTGTGAAGGGGGCGTTGAGGCAATTACAGTAAAATATGATGTTGGTGTTGGTAGAAAGGCCAGAAAAACGGGGTAACTTAATTAAGCGTCCCCCAGTCACTGCAACTAGACGTACGTGTCATGTCCGTATCTAGAACTCTCTTCGTAAGGGACAATTTTCCCCTGGTCACCGCTTTCTCCTTTGTTTACTTCCCGTTTTCTCGCTGCGACGTTAAACTTTCTGCCCCTTTTTAACTCCGTTACTTTTATTTCTCATTTCTTATCACCTTTTTAATTTTTCTTTCGGGTTGCCTTAAGCTCTGCTGTTGGGAGTTTATCCTCTCTTTATTGATTAATCCCAAACTCTCGGCATCGCGAAAGCTACGAGCATTATTCCGCCTGACATTTTTCTTCCCGACAACACGCATTCTTTCCTTCTCGCTTCAGTCACCCCTTCAACATGACTCTGGTATGTTTCATTTGCCTTATCTCACCATGTTTACTTCCTACTTGTTGCCTTCAATTTAGATATTATCAGAATACTATTCCTATTTGCCATGCTACTTGACTCGCTTTTACCCGCTTTATTACTTAGTAGTAAACTAAAATTCTACTTGTTACAGTCGCCTTATTTTTCCTCCCTTCCTCTCTTTCTTCTTTGCCTTTCTCTTTCTCTCCTGGAATTTTTACTTATTTCTTCCCCTTCGTCGCTGTGAAAACTTTGTTTTATTTTTTCTTTTAGAAATTTACCTGTCTCACGTTGAAATAAATTTCTCTTTCATAATTTTGGAATTAGTTGTTGTTCCTTTATGCGTGAGTCTGAGTTTATTCTGGCTGTCTAAGCAAGATGTTTATTAACATTTGGCGAGGGCAGCATGCATATATGGTGACCCCAGGAGCATCGAAAAATAATTGTAGGCAATACTCTGTGGAGTACTTGAAGTATGGGTTTATATAATCACCGACCAATCCACAATAACCCATGTGCTTGGTTTGTGAGAAAAACTTTTCTAACCAAGCAATGAAGCCGTCAAGGCTCCTCGAACATTTACAGAAGATTCATCCCCATAAATCTGGTAAAACACTGGCGTTCTTTCATTCTCTTCGAGATCAATTTTTGAAGCGAAAAACAATGAATATGTTTACTTCCTCATCGAAAAATTCAGATGACGGTCTGAAGGCTTCCTACAACATTTCTTTGCTGATAACGAAAGCTGGCAAGCCCCACACTATTGGAGAAGAACTGATTCTGCTAGCTGTTGAAGAGGTTATTAAAACAGTCTTGCACAAATCTGAACAAGTCATAAAATCGACAAAATGGCTGAAAACGTCGAAGAGACCCTCAGTTTGCAATTGGACGAATCCACTCTTCCGGGAAACGAATCGCTACTTCTCGCATATGTACGCTTCATCAAGGGTGGGTCACTGTGTCAAGAATTATTGTTTGCACGTCTCCTGGAAACAGATACCAAAGGAGAATCAGTGTATCGAGCTGTGGAGGACTATTTCCAGAAAAAAAGCATTCCACTTACAAACATCATCTCATGTGCTACAGATGGCGCCTCGTCCATGGTTGGTCGCCACCGTGGATTTCTAAGCTATTTGAAAAAAGCTGTTCCGAAAGTCCTCACAGTTCACTGTGTGATCCATCGACAACACTTAGTGGCAAAGAATTTGAGTGAGAAGCTACATGAATCCTTATCGACAGTCAACAAAATCAAAGCGAATGCTCTCAATTCTCGACTGTTCCATCAGCTGTGTATTGAAAATGACGAAGATTTTCAATGTCTGCTTCTCCATACAGAAGTTAGGTGGTTGTCGAAAGGTAACTGTTTAAAAAGGTTTTACCCACTGTTTAACAGTGTTCTGGATTTTTTTCAAGAATCCAAACCTGAGCTTTATGACAAACTGAAATCGAGTAAGACAGATATTGCTTACCTCACTGAAATGTTTTCCAAATTCAATGAAGTGAATTTGCAGCTGCAAGGTGATGAGACTTCATTAATCAAAGCCAAGTCTACCCTCTCGGCATTCCTCTCAAAATTACAGCTCTATAGCAGGAACCTTGGACGCCGCGAATTCCGTCAGTTTCCTTGTTTGTCTGACTTGGAGAAGAAAACAGGAGTGAAGGACGATGACATTGCCGTGTACTGTGCTCATTTAGCGGAACTCCACAGGAATATGTTAGTCAGATTCAACGACCTATTTTCTCTTGAAATCCCTGGTTGGGTGATCGATCCGTTTACTGAACCCATCACAGAGGTACCAACCCATCTAGTAGAGGAACTTGTAAGTTTGCAAAATGACAAGGATCTGAAACCAAAGTTCAAAACCTCTTACCGAGCCTTTTAGATGCAAACAGCGATCACAAAACGCTACCAAACCCTGTGGAAAGACATAAAGTTGTTTTTCATTGCTTTTCCGACTTCCTACCTGGTTGAGAGGGGATTCAGCGCTTTGTCCAGGCTCCTCACCAAAAACTCAACATAACAGAGCGTGGTGATCTGAGACTGCTCCAGACAATCCTTCATCCTGATGTTGACAGTTTGATTGCAATGCAACCAAGCCCACCCATCTCATTAAGCAGGGTAGTTGTTAATGATTACTCGTTCAGTTTTACAATTTATTTCATGTTCAGTTCAAGGTGTCTGTGATTGAAAAATGAATGTTAACCATTTTTGTTTGTTAAAATTGTTTTTTATACTCTTCAAACTGTTTGTGATTGAAGAATCAACCAATTCTTATGACATTTAACATTACCGTCGTTCTGGCGTTCGTTGGAAGAGGGGGGCGCTGGCATTTTGGTCCCAAGGTGAAGTGGGTGGTGGCAAAAAAAGTTTGAAAACCACTGCAGTAAACGAAGTAAGCAGAAAGAATAGTACTGCGAGAGCTAAACTAAAAACTGCCATCCAAAAAGAACGAATACACATGTGAAAACAACCTTTCGAGAATTTACTCGGAAAATCTCCGAAAGTTAAGCATGAGCCAATCGCAAAAAAGATTAATTATCAACTAGACTTCAACCGAGGACAGTTTACGCAAGAAGAACTCGACTCAGTACAAAGAAAAATTAGAAATAGGAAAGCAGTAGGGTTTGATGAAATACCCCCAGAAGTATGGAAGACCAAGGAATTCGACGACATACTGTTCCAACACTGTAATGCCGTATATAACCAAATATCTACAAAGTCATCAAATGGTATAATGGTTATCGTCGTAGGAAATGGACACGGTGACACGGGTTCAAATGGACACGGTGACACGGGTTCAAATTGACACGGTGACACGGGTTCAAATCCTGGACGAGACATTACATTTCACATAGCACTAATACCCTTGGGAAAGGTATGAATCCATTTGTTCTCCCTCCAGCTATGGGTAAATAGTAGGACAGACTGATTTCTTCAGCCTTGGTGAGGCAACTAGTCTAGGAGAAGGAAAACTCTGAATTCAAACCTATTAAACTCCGCTTAAAAATTGAGGGGTTGGGTAAATAGGAAATAGGATAACCAAATATATATATATGTGTGTGTGTGTGTGTGTGTGTGTGTGTGTGTGTGTGTGTGTGTGTGTGTGTGTGTGTGTGTGTGTTGAAAAGATAGATTTGTAGTGAATCTGATATTTCTATCATATATATATATGTATATATACACACACTGAGGGTGATTGAAAAGTAATGCCTTATTTCAAAACAAAATAAAATTCATTTCTTGAAAAGATAAGAAATAAATTATAAGAATTTTAAATAGGAAGTTAATTTTCAATTACCACCACCCCGACTCACACAGGGGGTCCAGAAAGTCACGTTGGGATTGAGAAATTTAATGACATTTCTTGTTAATTATTTATGATTACTTTTATGAAAAATTATTTTTCAAAATTGAGATCAATTTGATTTGATTATGGACAATTTTGTTGCCTTGATGACTTTGTAGATATTCAATTTCTATATCGCTTGAGGGCTTTAGAGATCCCCTATGCATATATTTATATACAGAGAGAGAGAAGCGGGAGATGCAAAACATCTACATTTAGAGACTCCTAACACACACACACACACATATATATATATATATAGAGAGAGAGAGAGAGAGAGAAGCACTCTATCCAGATACATTAAGAGACATCCGACACGCACACACACATAGAGAGACTCTATCCATATACATTTAGAGACATCCTACACACATACAGACGCCCACACGCACTCACAAATATATATATATATATATATATATATAAGGCTGTTGTAATTTACTAAGCTTTTTTCTTAGATGTAGCACAAGGCCATATGAATGGGGCACCCAATAAGACTCGAACTCACTCGTGTAGGTTTGCTAGTCTAGCTTGCTAACCATTACACCATCCAAGGCGCCCAATATATATAAGCCTGTTAGATTTTACCAAATCATTTGACCAATTTACAATTCAACCCGTTAAAACTGAAACCTTTTCTATTGCTGCTTCATATTAAAATGCAGACCAGCTGCTATTAAAACGCCGAAACATATTGCTGACTATAAACTAGTGTTATATTTTGACCTTCGACCCGGCCCAAGAATGCTATTCCAAGGTGATACACCGGAAGGAAGTGACACATTCCAATGGCCAGTAATCGAAAGAGATCGCGTGGGCGGATTAAGGCTTATGATATGGGACAAGGTGAAGGTCCCATTGTGCCACTAACAGTGATGCACCGGAAGAGAGTAACCTCTGAACTGCATGACAGTTATTTCCGCTTGATGACGATTAAACATCCGATTCAAAGATCCAGTAGGCGATCGTGTGGGCGTTGAGTTATTATTTAACTCAGTTGAGTTTGGGTCCCAGGGCAGTTGCCAGCAGACTCCCAGAGAGTTAGAGACGAGATGTGGTAGGGAAGGCCACACCCCACCGAGGGGTACCTCGGAAACCCCCGAGGCAGTTGCCAGCAGAATTCCAGACAGTAGAGACCAGATGGGGTAGGAAAGGCCACACCCGACCGAGGGGGCGCTCGGAACCCCCCGATGGAGTAGACCCCAACATCAGGAGAACAAGAAAGACACAACGTGACGGTCATAACAGTGGGGTCAAAATATGAAGTTTATGTTCGGTCTCCAGCACCCTCTCACATGCAAACCTTGAACAACCCTTTCGAACCCTTGCAATAAAGTGAGAGATAAATATGTTGTTAAAGAAGTCTTCCTGCGTTATCCTTCATGCGTCTTTCTGTGTGCGTCTGTCTTTACTATTATTGAGTCGTTGTGATACGGCAAATGAGTATATAACACTAGTATGAAGCGAGCAAAAGAAAATGTTTCTTGGGATTTTTTTTTCTTAACTTTTTCTTTTTGTTTTATTTTATTTGTTCCTTTTTTTAATCTAAACTGTGTTTACTGCAATTTGATGGCCCACCTTCCAACTGCCAGAATTGAATTATTCCGTCCACCAAGCTGAATTGCTTTTTGGTCGACCGAGAGCATACAAGTGAGTTTGCTTTTTGTGTGTGTGTGTGTGTGTGTTTTTTTAATGATTATATCTTATTATGGGTTTTTATATGAGAAATACGATGATATCATCGCTTGTTTTCTATGTGAATCTGTCCAGGCATTCGTCATCACACGAAACTTTCTATTTCCGATGTCTCTCATCTCGTCTGACAGTTTTCTCTCTCTCTCTCTCTCTCTCTCTCTCTCTGTTCATAGATAGACTGAGAGAGATAAAGAGAAATCTTTTTTAATGCATTACGCTCTGAAATAAATTTCGAAAACTGATTACGGCAAAATGTTTTAAAACAGAACTCAACAAACGGAAATGAAATACTAAAAGCTTCCTCATTTTTCTCTTCAAATATAATTCAGAACTTACATCACATATTTACTGCTCTGATGATAGTTTAATGCACAAACCGAAACACTTGCCAATCAATGGGAAATAATTCAACAATAAATAAAATCATCCTCTAAATACCTTGTTTATATATATATATATATATATATTATCAAGAAATATGGAATATTTAAAAACAAACTAAAGTCATTTCAAAACATTGTCGCAATTTTCAAAAGTCTGTTGATTGTAGGATTTTTTTGTTTTTATATGTAGGGCTTCTTGTATTTGTAGTCGTAGCTTATTAATTTTGTGTGGTACTATAGTGGTGTTTTTAACTAGAATTTTTCGAAATTTGGATTGGGGAATAAAATGAGTTTTAACATGTAAGGCTTCAGTGCTAGAATCATTAAGGTGTATCGTAAACCGCCTTGAAAGAGTTGTAGTGGTAAGACCAACATACGTATTATTAAAAAGAATTTTTTAGAAACACATTTTATACATGCAAGCAACCCCTGACGAAGGCCTATGAACGGTCCAGAAGCGCTAGGGACAATTTTGGTAAATTCTTTCACCAATTCCAACCTGAAATCAAGACACTTATCAGGAAACTTGAAAAGATCTTAATAAAATTACACAGACAAAATGTATCTTTATTATTTAATCAAACATGCTTATATATATATATATATATATATATATATATATATAAACAAAATAAATGAATTTAAAAAATACAAATCTTTTCGTGGACCTATCTATTTAAATAGATATATATACTTTGGACCAACGACAAACATATATATATATATATATATATATATATATATGGTACTTGATGCCTCCTTTCTTAACACTCAGCATTATAGGGTACTATCAAGGAAAGAGTGGAGCAATCCAGGGAAAAAAGTAGTACTCTCTCCTACACTTCGGTGTTGTAGCTATTGAAAAAGAAGCCTTTGGTTCTCCCTCGACTACGGTCGCCAACTTTACAGTCAATTTATAACGATATTTCATTCTATCTACGTATAAATATTCCTCATCAAGTCCCATTGATAACATCGATTTCTTTGACTCTCTTTCACTCTCCGTCCCAGTCGGTTCTCTGGACGGTATTCAGTGTCCGCACAAAGCTAATGAATGTTTGTGAATATGGCATTGTTTCTGTCATCTTCCCTTTTTTAGTGTGAAATCATTTTCTTTTATTAGATCTACTGACAATCATAGTTCGTAATTAAAACAGATTATGAATAAAAATAGTGATAATGTATGAACTGTCAAAGAAATTGGTATCACTATCGGGTTAGCGCACCATGGCTTTCGAGTTCTTGTAGAATATAACGGTAACGTTTCTTTGGGAAAACATTTGCTGGTAGTATTAGCACTATCTTCCTTAGCCCAGTCAGCTGGAACAGTAGAATACACAGAGTGCATCGCTGCAGAGTGAGTAAGACCCCCACTACAACGAGTGTCCTGATTATGACATTATACTATCTGATCGTGAGGCTCCAGCCTTGGAGATTTGGTGAATGTGGAGTACCCGTTCATTTTCATTGATCCCAGGTCCACTCTAACCGGGAGTGGTAACATCTGATAGGGTCCTATCTATAGGTCTAATAGAACAAACTCTGTGCAAATATTGAATCATGACTGTTATATAGCAATACTTAAAACCATTTAACTTTGTACTAGAGCTCGTTTAAAAATGTTTAAAACAAAATGTGTTTACAAATCATATATATATTTAATATATATGCATAAAGAAGATTTGGCATAAAATAACCTACTACGGTTGATGTGCCATAAAACCAAACCAAATCAAATTATAAATATTTAGTATATATGTATAAAGAGAATTTGGCATTAAATAACCTGCAATAGTTGATATGCAATAAAACCAAACCAAACTAAATCAATCATATTTAATATATATGTAAAACAAGATTTGGCATTAAATAACCTACAATGGTTGATATGCCATAAAACCCAACCAAACCAAACCAATCTATCATCCCTCTGTATATGGAATCAAATGCCTTAGAGAGATCTGCAAACAGCAGTACAACTCAGTTATTTTCACGTCCATTTTCGATGGTTCAACGAATAGTCAGAATTTGAGAAGTTGTCTATCGATATCTCTGAAAATTATTCTGGTTTTTCCCTTGGAATTTCTCAATTTAAGATCGGATATGACTAACGAGCAGAGCATTATAAACCTTAGCAGCTATAGCAGTAAGAGTTATGCCACTGTAATTCTTAATGATTCCGAGGTTGCCTTTCTTAGTGTAGAGAAAGAAACAGCCTTTCGTCAGTCCCTTTATTGCGTTATGTTTTTACACGGCGTTCCCAAAACGAAGAAGTATTTCTTTGTCATACTTCAGGAATATTTTCGTCGAAGCCTTCAGCTTTCTGTTTTTAATTGTTTTCAGAAGTGCGTCTAGTTATTCCTTTGTAAAATCTCCAAGGGGTCATTGATAATTTCTTTAGTAGTTTTATCTGTGATTTTAAGATTGATTCCAGATTCTTGAAATGTTCTTTCCACTATTGAAGTCTTTCTTGTAGGCCGGCAGGTTTTAGTGGTACTTTTTCTTCCACTAACTTTATATGAATGAAGTTAATGGAAGGAAAGACACTATATATATATATATATATATATATATATATCAGTCTATTCATATCCATCTCTATCAGTCTCTATAGTCATCTATCTCAGTCTGTATCCATTTTTCACAGTCTATAAATTCATGTTTCAATCTTTCTACCAATGTATCTATCGATCTATCTCAGCCTATCCCTCTCCATCTCGGTCTGTCTGTCTGTTTGTCTGTTCCCATCTATCAATCGATCTGAGTTTGTTCATCTCTCACTCTCTCTCTCTCTCACTCTCTCTCTCACTCTCTTACTTTCTCTCTTTCTCTCTCCCTCTCTCTCTCTCTATTTCTCCCTCTCTCACACGCATACACACACACACACACTCACATGTATATGCACACACATTCACTGAGCCTGTGCATATCCCTTAATCTAACTGAATTCGTTCACATCTATTTATCTATCTATCTCAGTCTGTCCCTATCCATCTCTCTCAGTCTGTCGGTCTGTATGTCTGTTTTTCCCATCCATCTCTCTCAGTCTATATACTTACCAATCGATCTGAGTTTATTCATCTCTCTCTCTCTCTCTCTCTCTCTCTCGCTCTCTCTCTCTCTCTCTCTCTCTCTCGCTCTCTCTCTCTCTCTCTCTCACACACACACACACACAAAATCAAATGGTAAGTATCCAGGGATGCTGGAGCTTTGGGGAATGCGGAGTGCCCTTTCATTGCTATCGCTCCCAGTTCTATTCTGGCCCGGAGTGCTACCACCTGATAGGGTCCTATCTATGGGTCAAATAGAACAAAACTGAGTACTTATGCAAAACTGATTTGTTTGAATTAGAACTGTTTGTCTAAACTGAATAGCTTGAAATAGAAATGTTTTTGACAATTAAACTGTGTGCCTACGTTTAAACTGCGTACTTATATTAAACTGAATTGTTTGAAATGGAACTGTTTTGACATTTAACTGTGTGTAAACAAAACCTATCTAATTCTAATAGATAGATAGATAGATAGATTTTGAATTAGAACTGTTTGACTCAACTGAATAGCTTGAAAAAAATGTTTTGACAATTAAACTGTGTACTCGTGCTAAACTGAATTGTTTGAAATAGAACTGATTATTTGTATAAAAATGGATTTGGCATTAAATAACCCACAAAGTTTGATATGCCATGAACCCAAATAACCAACCAAAATTAGCTAAAGAGACCTCGAAATCATATCGGTTAAATCTATTCCAAGAAATCGCCATAGACTTCAAGTACGTCCTCCCGATGATTTCAGAATCTTTCAACAGTCTCCTTCTTTAAATTGCAAAATGCTGTTGTTATCTTTGCCTTCCGTTCATCTTTGGTATTACACAGTTTTGTTGGTCACTCACTCAAGTGCACTCCACACATCAAGGGGGTTCCAATCTGGAGAGTTAAGGGTGGTGTGGTTGCAGAAATTTCTCACAATCAACACTGTGTTCTCCTGTTTGTGTGGCATGCCGCAAAGTCCTGTTTGCAGACGTGTGGTCATTCAGCTGTTACCCTCTCGAACCAGGGCACATAATGTTAGCCCACATTTTGAATCTGGGGCTATGTATAAAGAGAAATGGAGGCATGACGTCATAAATTGCTAATGACTACCCCAAATACCATGATCTGTACTGGCTGCTTGGTTTCTATCAATATCGGTCCATCATGTGGAGGTGCCCGTGGTGTAATGTTTATCGTCACAGGATATGGACACGGCGATACGAGTTCAATTCCTGGACAAGACTGATTGAATTTCACATAGCACTAATACCCTTGGGAAAGGTAAGAATCCAATTATTCTCCCTCCAGCTATGGGTAAATAGTAGAACAGACGAGGTTCTTCAGCCTTGGTGCGGCAACTAGTCTAGGAGAAGGAAAACTCTGATTTCAAACCTATTAAACTCCAATTAAAAATTGACCTTGTGTCATATCCTGCCCGAGCGGAGGGGTTGGGTAAATATGATCATGTGGAGACAGAACAAGTTAACTGCAGTTCTTTAAGTTCACCATTTGATCCTGGCAAAAAAATTTCTCATTTGAGAAAAACCAAAGAATTTTCGCTGGGAGGGAATACTTGTGTTTGTTCAAAAGCTTTGCGACGCGTTCTTATCTCCTGTCCTACTTGGTCTGTGATAAAAATTGACCTTTTCTCCTCGTATGAGAAATACCAAAAGTCTTCATGCATTATCTGCCTGATAAGAAGCTCAGACACTTACATGTTCCTGTGTATATACCTGATTGATTTTCTGGAATCGTTGTCAATAATAGCCTGGACCCCACCAAGAAATTCGGGAGTTCTTTTCTCAATAGAACGGTCTGAGTGAGACTTCTAAGCTGCCGTTCTTTCGCTATCAGACTCATCTCTTTTTTAATCCTCTGTAATGTCCTCAGATTGATAACCAAACACTTAGAAATCTTCGCATTGGATCAACTGTTGTGAATGCCAAGTAGTACAGCAGACGTTTCCAAATTTCTGGAAAACTAAATTGCGTCACAGACAGTGCCCAACTTATTCTGGTTTGCTACACAGAAAACAAAACTTTAAATAAACGAAACGCATGCGCTAAATTAATAAATTAAAATGGTGACAATTCATCTTCTGCACCCTCCGTGTGTATGGGTGGATGAGTGTGGGCAGGTGTATACAACCATAATCGGGCATAAACAGCAAATCGTAGTTGATTTATCAGAGAAATGTTATCAAAATTCTCTAAAAGAATAAAGCAATTTTGTAACAATTACCAAGAGAATGAGTAAGTACTGTGAGACGGGCAACCTTTTTCAGTAATGTCTGGTTGATTGGTTCATTGGTTTCTTTGTTTAATGGCATATCAACTCTTTTTACGTAATTTAATGCCAAAGCCATTCTCCTAGAAGAACAGTAGTGGTACTATTTAACCCATAGCTGGGAGGATAAGGGGGTTCATACCTTTCCCAAGGGTATTTGCCTGAAAGTGAACATAATAGCGCGAATAGAGTACCAACTCGCGTACTACGATTCCGCAGTCCATCGCTTTAACCATTATACCACGAGGGCACCCCCCTTTTTCAGTGAGGAAATTGTAAGACATGTAGGGTTAGAAAAAGACCCTACCTCAAAACAAATCTGAATCGAATCGTGAATAATGTCTTTCAGACATGACTCTAACAACCTCTGAAAGTTTAGGTCGGAAATGGTAGATTCGAATCACCCCTAGCGAACTGACATAAGATAGATAGATAGATGGATTGATAGATAGATAGGAACAGACCGAGATATTTAGATAGATAGATAGATAGATAGGAACAGACCGAGATAGATAGATAGATAGATAGATAGATATGAACAGATTTAGATAGAGAGAGGTCATAATAATATGATTTTGAGGAGTATTTATTTATCTTATAATCTTTTAGTTG
>OY757945.1:27157888-27160388 GCA_963585895.1 Sepioteuthis lessoniana | reverse complement strand
CCAGCATTTTTGCCATTACGCAACCGAACTTCCTCTATGATTACTTAATGCCATTGATTGGGTGATGTAATGCCGAAGTCAGTGTTTTGTCTTGATTTGTTTTTGTTAGAAACCAATAATCATTTGTAAACACTTTTAGTTTTAAATAACCTTTCAAATAATTTGTACAGTTACAAATAGGAAAAAAAAGGGGAAAGGTGGATAAACCAAAATACAGACAAAAGATTCAATAATATTTCGTCTTTATTTACCTAAAGACTTCTTATCCACTTTTCAACTTATTTTTCACACACACACACACATGTATATATATATATATATATATATATATTCACTCACGATACCAAGAAGGTAGAAACATGTGTCAGAAAGAATGAAACAAATAATTTTGAAAATATGAATAATTTTGTTTGTTTGTTTGTTTGTTTGGGTTTTATGGCATATCAACCTTTGTAGATAATCTAATACCAAATCCATTTTTATACAAATAAGTAAAAGTTGGCGACCGTAGTCGAGGGCGACCAAAAGGCTCCCTTTTCAATCGCTACTTCACCGAGGTGTAGGAGAGGGCGCTACTCTTTTCCTTAAACTGCTCCCCTTTACCCTTGATACATACCTTATAATGCTGAGTTTTAAACAAGGAGGTATCAATTACCATTTTAAAAGTTTTTGGTATGACGTGAACTGGGATTGAACCCACGTTTCCCGTATCATTGGCGAACGCTCTACCCACTTGGCCAATGAGCCTGTACAATTCAGTTTAGCATGAGTACATAGTTTAATTATTAAAAGCATTTCTACTTCAAACTATTCAGTTTAGTCAAACAGTTCTAATTCAAACAATTCAGTTTACAATAAGTATAGTTTTTTTCAAAACAGTTCTATTTCAAATAATTCAGTTCGGCGAAAGTACAGTTTCAATGTCAAAAACAGTTCTATTTCAAACAATTCAGTTTAGCATACAAAAACTGTTCAATTTCAAACAATTCAGTTTAGCATAAGTACGTACTTGAGTTCTATTTGACCCATAGATAGCACCTTATCAGGTGCTACCACTCCGAGCCAGAGAGGACCTGGAAACGATGGCAATGAAGGGATACTCAGCATTCCCCAAAACCCAAGTATTGCTGAAGCCTCATCATCAGATTGTTTAGTGTCATATCTAGGACACTCGTTGGGGTGGGGTCTTTCTTCTCAGCAGAGATTCAGTCGGTGTATTCTACAGCTCCAACTGACAGGGCAAAAATCACTTTGTGGACCTATTCATTTAAAAATATATATTGTGACGCGAATCAACTTTTATCCCAGAACGGTACTTTATTTTTGCACGTGTGAAGACGAGGCAGACTGGCACTTGATCCCTTGTAGAATAAGTCCTCGTTCAGAGTTTTTTCTCGGGTACATAAGAACTGGCATATTATGTGAGGGATTAATTTATGGCTAGACTGACCGCCGCTGGCAAGGGGTTCCAAATTTCACACTATACACACACCCACCAAGGCCGCTATCTTCCTCCCCTAGAACAATGGAAGATATGGACCCCTAGGTTTATACGTAATAATATTAATTATAGTAGTCGGCAATTCCGGTTTCCCGTGTGATATTTTAAAGGAATTAATAGGACAATTTTAAGCGAGCATATCATAAGGCGAATAGAAGCTGAAAAAGAAACATGACATAACAAATTCGTATCAGACGCTGCAAATAACAACTTCAAGCGCGTGGGAACATTAAAATATCTCAATCTTTTACTACACATAGATATACACCTTCAACGTGTCCAATATATCATAAATGAATAGTCCATGAACATAAATGTCTTTCTTCTTTTCTTTTCTTTCGTTTTTCTTCAAATTGAGAGAGAGAGAGGGTATATAAAATTGGGTATAAGGAGAAACAGTCCCAAAGTTACTTATCTTATTATCCTGTGGAGAATCTTTCTTCTTTTACGGGCTGACAGACTTTATCTTATTTTTTTAGTACATGCTAGAAGATATTTTTCGTCTTCTTTTACCCGGAGTTCTTGGCTTTAGTTCCGTCCGCCACGAACCCTGTCCAACAACTGATTTGCTTATTATCTATTTCTGCTGACGGGAAGGAGTCCCCACTTCCGTTTTGGGGTCCCAGCCAATCATTTGGCTTCTCTCTTCTTCCCCCTTGTCGGGCGATTTCTTAAGGCTACTAGGGTATCACCCAAGTCAGGTTACTGAGTACAGATAGCTTGACCCAATTTACTATCATGTCTTAACGGTCATTCTCTGATGGTTTGCCAATTCAAACACGAGGATAGTAGTAATCTTATTTCTATCGTCTCAGTGGGACACCACGTGACAATATGTAGATATAGATACACACACACACACACACACACACACACACCATCACCATCATCATCTTTAATGAGTGCTGACAGCTCAGATTCCTTTGACTCTCCCGAGCCATCAGTCCCTATCGGTGATCGATCTCAGTAAGTCCTCAAGACAGCGCTCAGGACCGTACA
>OY757945.1:26842888-27152888 GCA_963585895.1 Sepioteuthis lessoniana | reverse complement strand
CAAATTATTAGTATTTCATAGAAGTACTTGAAACCATATAATTACTTGCAAATTATTAGTATTTCATAGAAGTACTTGAAACCATATAATTACTTGCAAATTATTAGTATTTCATAGAAGTACTTGAAACCATATAATTACTTGCAAATTATTAGTATTTCATAGAAGTACTTGAAACCATATAATTACTTGCAAATTATTAGTATTTCATAGAAGTACTTGAAACCATATAATTACTTGCAAATTATTAGTATTTCATAGAAGTACTTGAAACCATATAATTACTTGCAAATTATTAGTATTTCATAGAAGTACTTGAAACCATATAATTACTTGCAAATTATTAGTATTTCATAGAAGTACTTGAAACCATATAATTACTTGCAAATTATTAGTATTTCATAGAAGTACTTGAAACCATATAATTACTTGCAAATTATTAGTATTTCATAGAAGTACTTGAAACCATATAATTACTTGCAAATTATTAGTATTTCATAGGAGTTCATTAGTTCATTAGATAAAGAAATTAGTATTAAGAATTCTAAAAACTATATGAGAAATAGATACCTGATGATCGTTATTGTTAAAAACCATGCAAGTGCTTGCAAAAAAAAAGGCCGACTTTGACATTAAATAACCCAATAATGATTGGTGTACCATAAAAACCAAACAGCCAACCAAAATTCTGCTCTTTTTCTTTACTTCCAACATCCAGAAACTACCCGACCAATTATGGAAGGAAAACGAACGAATTCCGTATAAAGAATTCTTCGAGAAGTGAATATCCCATTAGATTGTTAGTCGGAAATCAGCCACGAACCATATATGGCAATTTCTGCAACTCTACCCGTCAGAACTGAGGAATAGCGACAGCAATCTGCTTTCTATGCACTGGTAGTAGTAATAGTTACTGACATGATAATTCGGTGGATAATGGTGAGTGTAGCGAAGAAAGAGAAACAAATATTTAAAAAAATCAATAATAATAATCATATATATATATATATATATATATATATATATATATATATAGACGGAGAAAGAGATAGAGGCAGGGTAAGGAAAGAAAAGTATGATGTTTAGAAAGATTTTTAAAAGTGGCACGTACACACACACACACACACACACACATATATATATATATATATATATATATACAGAGAAATAGAAAGAGAGGGAAAGAGAGGTGGAAGGAGGGAGAAAGAAAGGTGGTGCTTAGAGAGAAGGAAATATAGAAAGGTAGCGCTTCTATATGAAAGAGACAGGGGATAGAGATAGATGGTGCTTATATATATATATATATATATATATATATATATATATATATATATATATATATATATATATATATATATATATATATATATACCACTATGATTCTGAACAAACGTGATAAAGCAATCAGGAATGATATTTCTTACTAATTACTTGATTAGTATTTTAGAATTTTATTTGTTATATATATATATATATATACATATATATTCAAAGAGAAAGAGAGAAACGAAGGAGAGAAGGGAGACTGAGAGAAAGCAAAAGAGAGAGAAGCAGGAAAGAAGAGAGAAAAAGATAGACAGAGACAGAGAGACAGTGTGTGTGTGTGTGTGTGTGTGTGTGTGTGTGTGTGTGTGTTCGCTGATGTAACATCTCTGACTTGCCACGTGTTCTGACGGGTTATTCTCTCGCCGACACGTGTTTTGACTGACCGAATAGAAAACACAATTTACGAACTCCGAAAGAAAAAAAAGTTTAGACTTGGTAAGAGTCTGTTGCCAGTTTCTTGGATGAACGGGTTGCCCCGTTTTTTTATTTATTTTTTTTATTTTTTTATTTTTATTTATCTATTTTTTTCTTTTAGCGAAAAACTCATTTCTTTGCCAAATTTTGAACCAGATGACATGCCTTTAGTTCTCGTTGTTTTGATTTGTTTTTGTTTTTTTATTTGTTTTTTTTTTCTTTTCTTTTTTTTTTCTTTTTTTTTTTTCGGTTGGGTGAAGGTTCTTTGGTGGGGCCCCCTCTGCCTTTTTCTTCTGTTATTCCCCTCCAAATTAGTTTCCTAATTATAGAAACACGTGACTTGCAAGCTGTATTGGTGTTTAGACTGTAACGTTTATGACATGTAAATAAGAGTACTGACTGCTTATAATGCACAAGGTGGCCTCAACATTATTTAAGAGTGCTTATATATACATACATATATATATATACATAGGTATATGAGTGTGTATAGTGTGTGTGTGTTTATGTGTGTGTTTATGTGTTTGCGTGCGTACGTGTATGCGTGCGTTTTATTCAATAGAAGAGAAAAATACCTTTAATTAGTCCGTTTATGTGTGTCTGTGGGTTCTGTGTTGTTTATGGTGTGTGTGCAGTGTGTGTGAACCTGCTATAAATTTGTCAAATACATTTGATTTATATAATAACTTAATTTATATATATATATATATATATATGTGTGTGTGTGTGTGTGTGTGTGTGTGTGTGTGTGGTTAGCTCTCTCTACTACACCTACATATATATTAGTTGTTAGTTTATATATATATATATATATATATATATATATATATATATGGGGGTGGTCGTTACCTCCCTCTCTATTACATACATACACACATAGATAGATAGATGGATAGATTGTACATCGTTTTACTGGCATGTATCTGCGAAGGAGCAGTTGTTTATATACATATATAGTATTAGTTCGGTTTGGTTTCTTTATTTAATGACATATCAACTGTCGTGGCTTATTTAATTCCAAAGTCAGTATTGTATAAGAACAGTAAGTAAAGTAAAGTTAGCGACCATAGTCGAGGGTGACCCGAAGGCTCCCTTTTCGATAGCTACTACACCAAGGTGTAGGGGAGGGCGCTAATCCATTCCCAGGATTGCTCCACTTTACCCTTGATAATGCTGAGTGTTAAGCAAGGTGGTATCAAGTACCATTTTTAAAGTCTTTGGTATGACTCGACCTGGGATTGAACCCAGGTCTCCCGGGCCATTGTCCCGGTTATAAGAACAGTAATGATACTATTTATCTCATATCTGGGAGAATAAGGAGTTTCATACTTTTTTCTTGGGTATTAGTTCAAAAGTGAGCGTAATGAGGTTATTGGAGTTCGAACTCACTTACTCCGATGTCACAATCCAACACGGTAGTCACTAAACCATGTAGATACCACCTGTAGTAGTAGTAGTAGTAGTAGTAGTGAACATCACCAGTTGCAAATGGCATATGAGTGCTCAGCAGTTCAATTAAAGATGTAAACCTCTAAATTGTTTATAGGAGTGAAGTCTTATATATATATATATATATATATGGTGAACTGATTGAAGAAGAATGGTGCATCAGTAATTTACTAAGATTTTTGCTTAGATGTAGCACAAGGCCGCATGAATGGGGCACCCAATGAGAATCGAACTCACTTGTGTAGGTTTGCTAGTCTAACATGCTAACCATTACACCACCCGAGGTGCCCAAGAATGGTGCATCAGTAGGTCACAGATTTTCTCGAACAACACTCCTCACGATTCCTTCTCCTAGATTAGTTCCTGGATCAAAAATAAACCCACGTCTACCCTATAATTTCATCTCATTGCTGGGGAGTGGAGTAGAAGAGAATGATCTATTCCTAAGACATCAACGCGGAGGGAAACACAAACAGTAACTGAATCAAAGTAATATTACCTTGGTAGATTTGATCTGGTTTGGGATTGGTTTTATGGCATATCAACCATTATCGGTTATTTAATGCCAATTCCTCTTTATACATATATATTAAATATATACGATTTGGTTTGGTTAGGTTGAATATCATGGTGTATCAACCATTGTATGTTTATTGCTAAATCTTGTTTTTTAATATATATTGAATATATTTGATTTGGTTTCGCCGGGTTTTATGACATATCAACCATTGTAGGTTATTTAATGCCAAATCCTCTTTATACATATATATTAAATATACTTGATTTGGTTGGGTTGCGTTTTATGGCACATCAACCATTGTAGGTTATTTAATGCCAAATACGGTTTTACATATATTAGATTTATATGATTTGTAAGTCAACGTAGTTAAATAGTTCCAAATATTGCTATGTATCACTAACAATTCAGTTAAACATCAGTTATTTATTTAAACATAGTTAAATGATCAAACGGTTCTATTTCTAATAATTCAATGTCATTTGTTTGACCCATAGATAGAACCCTATCAGGTGCTACCACTCCGGGTCAGAGTTGACCTGGAAGCGATGGCAATGAAGGGGTAGTCTACATTTTTCAAATCTCCAGCATTACCGGAGCTTCATTATCAGATTATTTAGTGTCATATACAGGACACTCGTAGGGAAGAGGTCTTACCCCTCTGCAGAGATGCAGTAGGTGTATTCTACAGCCCCAGCCGACTGGGCCGATTACCAGAGCAGTTTCCCTGTTAATATACCTGATCAGACACTCCAGACCCTTAATAAGAGAATTGAAAAATATAGACCTCTGAGCTAAAAAATGATTTTGATGCCCAAGGCCTTATATCCGAGAGATGATGTAGACAAGCAGTCTATTACAAGAAAAGAAGGAAGAAGGGGACTCTCCAGCATGGAGAACTGTATGAAGGCGGCAATGAAGGAATTCGAAGAATATACTAAGAAAGGAGCGAAGAAAGATTTATATCAGCAGTTAAGTAGAGCAGCAAGAACAATAATACGAGGACAAACTGGAATTATTAAATCGTTGAAAACAAAAATAGAAACAAAAATAACTATATATACGTTTCTGCAAGCAAACTAAAGTAATTGCGTATGGATATGGCTGCACAGAAGAAACGTTAAAAAAATGCATCGCTAATAGTATCCAAGAATAATGCCATAAGAATCAATTATTTAAAATCGAAGCTCAGATAATATCATGTGCTGACTATGTAGAGAAAGAGATAAAACATCTAGAGTCAGGTGATATCGAGCGCTGACGATGTTGAGAAAGAGACGAAACATTCAACCAGATTATAAGTGAGTGCAATAAAGTAAATGCAAAATAGTAAGGGTGACTGGGTGGAAAGGAGATCCATTGGGAATAATGCAAGAAACTTATCTGCGACCTTTCAGCCCAATGGTACAAACACAAACCAAAATCTGTCCTGAAAAATGAAGTACAAAAAAATTATCAGTGATTTTAAAATAAAAATAGATCACCCAATCCACACCAGAAGACCAGAACTACAATCAATAAACAAAGAAACGAATATGTCAACGAGAGAAACTCGCTGTTTCAGTAGGTTACTGAGTAAAACCAATGGGAAGTAAAATAATGGAAATAAAAATGACAGTGATACCAATAATAATTGGAGCTCTCGGAACAATACTAAGGAGCCTGGAAAAGAGACTCGGGAAACTGGAAAGATCCGCGGAAGAATTTAGATTGCCCAAACCACAGAGCTGCTAACTCGGAGAAGATTTACGATTACGCAGTTTTCAGAGAATATAATTTAGCTTGGTTTAGTTTGGTTTCTTTGTCTAATGGCATATCAACCTTTCTGGGTTATGTAATGCTAAAGCCGTCCTTGTAGAAGAACAGCAGTGGTACTTACACAATGATTCTGTTTCTTTTTTAATGTGTTATTCAAACGAGGTAATTACTCCCTGGCAGTCCAAATTCCAGTAGATAGATAGATAGATAGATAGATACTCCAGGCCCTTAGAATGATGTAATCTTTTTTTACGTTTTTTAGAATAAATTTTCAAGCATTAATTACATTATAGAAATTTGAAACCAGACGCCACCGACGGAAACAGAATGTTTAAAACTTTTTTTTTTTGTGGTTTTTTATTTGTTTTATTTATTTATCTATTTATTTTGTTTCATTAAACAATTCGAATGCGTGGATGAAGGTTTAATAATTAAATACAACAAATAATCAAAACAACGAATAATTTCATCCTCTGAAAATCCTGGTTTTTTTCCAAATATATATATTCTCTTATGCTGTCAGATGTTTTCCACCTCGCTAACCAGGATATGTATATATATATATATTGTCATCCTCAGACAGACTGTTTCGTTGTATTGCAACTCATCAGTGTGGCTGGACACGCAGGACGCTTCAAGCTGGGATTAAAACCCGCCTAACTTTACGTTAGACTTAGTACCATATCACTCAGCTATCAGTCGACATATTGTTGTATATTGACCTCCGACCCGGCCAAACATGCCATTTCAAAGACGGCGGAAGTTGCATATTCCGTTGGCCAGTTATGGGAAAGATTGCGTAGGCGAGTTGGCTGACAATATGGGACAAGGTTAAAATCCCACGGTGTAGTCACAAACTGATGCACCAGAAGAGGGTAACCTGTGAACTGCATGACAGTTATTTCCGCTCAATGATGATCAAACATGCCATTCCAAAGACGGCAAAAGTTGCATATTCCGTTGGCCAGTTTTGGGAAGAGATTGAGTGGGCGTAAAACAATAATATAACGGTGCACAGGAAGTTCGAGTCAGTTGGAGATAAGATGCTGTAGAGAGAACCAGCACTCAGTAGAGGGGGCCCTCAGGACCCCCGATTGTGCTGTTGGAGTTGGAGAGAAGACGCTGGAATGAGGACCATATCCCAGAAAGGGTGGGCTCCCAGGCCCCCGGTTGAGCAGCTCAGGAGAACGGAAAGAAACGCTGTTACGACCATAATAGTGGGGGTCAATATGTTGCAGTTCTATTCAGTCTCCAAAACACCTCTCACACAGTAAAACTTTTAGTAACCCTTTCGAACCCTTTCAAATAAAGTGAGAGGTATATTTTTCCAAAGAACTGTGTCCGTTCGTCTTTATTGCGTCGTCGTTATGTTGCTGTATGCATATGTATTATGTGGCTATACAACAATACGTCAGCTCGGGAATTATAAGACATTATGTAGTAGCTTTCGCTTGTTTACATTTTGCCTTGTATGATTCTTTGTGTGTGTGTGTGTGTGTGTGTGTGTGTGTGTGTGTGTGTGTGTGTGTGTGTCTACCAAAAACCCACCAAGTGAGATAGTGACAACCACAAACTGCTGTAATATACATACATACATACATACATACATATATATATATATTGGAATAAAGCGTATTCATATTTGAAAGGAATACAATATTTTAAAGCGATTAAGATATTTTATTCATTTTAAACATGAGTACGCTATTATTGGCATAATGGTTAGAGTGTTCACCAATGGTCTCGGAGACCTGGGTTCAACCCCAGGTCGAGTCATTCCAAAGACTCCAAAAATGGTAATTGATGCTACCTTGCTTAACACTCAGTATTATAAGGTAAGGATCAAGGTAAAGGGGAAAGGAAGTAGCACCCTCCCCTACACATTCGAAAAGGGAGCCTTCGGGTCACCCTCGACTACGGTCGTCAACTTTACTTACTTTATTTATGCTATTAAAAGCTTTATTCCAATTTTGCACGTACCACTGGATATATATATATATATATATATATATATATATATATATATATATATATATATATATACTAATTTACTATCTACCAACATTCACGGTGACAAAGAAAAAGAAAAAAAAACGCCAGAATTCAGAGATAACAAATCTCGAATCACTGCCTGCGGAAAAAAGAAAAAGATAATCGGGAGAAAAAAAGAAAAAGCCAACTTTGTCACACCAGTTGAAAAAAAAATCAAGTGATATGCAATCAGTTGGTCAAAAGAACAAAAACCCACCGCAAAATGCTGCAATGCTACAATTACAAAGAGTGCTCAATACTAGGTAGAGCCAATTACAAAAATTAAATCGCGAGTCGGGACTATCCTACTACAGTTTCGCCTAAAACGGCTCCTCAGGGTACCTAGCACCGACTGAGGAGCCGTTTTAAGCGAAACTGTAGTAGGATAGTCCCGACTAGCGATTTAATTTATATATATATATATATATATATAGCTGCGTGAGCTTTGATGAAAGAGGGATAAGTAGATAGTGTTATTATCTAACCTGATATCTTGGGAGTATATAACCGTAATCTTAGTTTTCTGTAAGCATTACATTTTACACATGCTCTCGTTTACGCCTCATCTTTTTCTGATCGTTCAGCTATAAGCACTGAGAAACAAACAGTGAACACCGAGCAACAAATAAGCTTGAAATTTTTGTTACGGTTGGGAAAAACTCGGTCACAAGCCCTTGAAATGCTTGAGTGAGTATATGATTATAACACGATGCCATACACACGTGTTTTTGAGTGGTACAAGAGGTTCAAATAAGGGCGCGAAGAGGTGAATAATGACTCCAGGAGCGAGAGGCTTTCAACAAGCAAGGAATGAGGTCAACGTCGAGCAGGTAAGTCAGGTGGTGTATGGCGATCGACAGTTCAAATGATCGCAAGTAAACTGAACAAGAAAAAGAAAAGTGTTAGGAAGATTATCGTCGAAGATTTAGCCATGTGGAAAAGCCTGCGCAAAAATAATGCCAAGAGTTACTGAATAATGATTAGAAGGGGTCCAGAATGCAGGTTTGTCATGACATTATCGAGCATCTTTAAACTGAGTCACACTTGTATCGCAAGCATCAGAAAAGTCAGTGTAAGTCTCCAACATCGCCGGTGCCGAAGAAAGTGAGGGGCAACATCCACAAGGTCTTACCACAGGACTTAGCGATCAATCAGCGAGTCGAAAAGGAGATTCTGCGGCTTCTTGTTGCCTTAACGCGCGAGAAGAGATGATATTTTTGTAGGACGAATCGTGGCTGCTTCACTACGACGATACACCAACTGACAGAGCTCTGAGAATCCGACAGTTCCTGTACTGAAACAACCTCCCATTCACCTGATCTTGTTCCATGTGACTTTTTCCCCACAAGATCAAGAGGGTCATCAAGGGGGTCTGCTTTGAAAGCGTGGAGGCCATCAAGAGGACCATAAAGACGGGGCTTAAGGGTATTCCAGAAGAATCCTTTGAGCAGTATATAGAAATATGGCAGAAAAGGATGGGAAAGTACATTTGATTCAGGGGGGAATACTTTCAAGAGTAAAATGTAGTTTATTGTTCGAAATTGAAATAAATTGACATCTGTTCTGTAATTTTTAGACATACCTCGTATATATATATATATATATATATATTCATTTATTTATTCATTTATCTATCATTATCTTCATCCTTTAGCCGTGCTGATAGTACAGATTCCCTTGACTCTTTCTCACCATCAATCCCTGTTGGCTATCTCGCTTCGCTGATGTTAGTCTTTCTTGGTCGGTCAGTACTGGTGTGTCCATATTTAAGAATCCATAGGAGGACGTATATATATATATATATATATATATATATAAGCACCTCATTATTAATATATATATATATATATATATATATATATATATATATATATATATACTGGGGTGCTTTGTTTGGGTTTGTCGTAAAGAGGCTTTGTTGAAGGCTTTCTTTGTAGTATAGCTGTTTCTTTTTCGTCGGTTTTTTTATGTTTGCTTTTTAGATTTAATTTTATTGTTGTTATTGTTGTTGGTGGTGGTGGGGTGGTTGTGGTGGTGTGTATGTTTTTTGTTTTGTTTTGTTTTGTTTTGTTTTGTTGGGGGGCGCGGTTACAGCATTTGTGTATAATATTATTTGCTAAACATTTCCGGGAATGTTCGGATTATATCATGAAATACTTTGACCTATTGAAAAGACCATTGGTAGAGCCTTAAAAAAACTGTATATGCTACCTCGATGTAATACGTAGAATATCTTTTCTCCAGAAAACAATGCAGAATCCATCTCAATAAAATTAGTCGCTTGTATCGATAACAGCGTAAATGTCATACTGAGATAATAAATCGACTGAAGAAAACTAAAGTCAGGATTTCCTCACAGTACACAGGTTTCCTTCTTTTTTTTTATCTCTACGCGTAACCAGTTTTAGATAGTCGTTTGAACTGAAATAAATCACCTAATCAGATTAAAATTGCCAGTGTTAAAAAACACACACATAAAATTGAATTAAATGATTTCAGAAATAATAACAAAAAGAATTTCACGTTTCTTTGGGTTTTATAGCATATCAACCTTTCTATGTTATTTAATGCCAAATCCGTTTTTATACAAATAAACAGTTCTATTTCAAACAATTCAGTTTAGAATATGTACACCGTTTAATTGTCCAAAACATTTCTATTTCAAGCTAATCAGTTTAGTCAAACAGTTCTCTTCAAACAATTCAGCTTAGTATAAGTATAGTTTTTGTTTACACACGGTTTTATTTCAAACAATTCAGTTTTATTTTAAACAATTCAGTTGAGCATAAGTACGCAGTTCTATTTGACCCATGGATAGGACCCTAACTGGTGCTACCACTCTGGGCCAAAGTGGACCTGGGAGTGATAGCAATAAAGAGGTGCTCCACATTCCCCAAAGTTCCAGCATTACTGTAACCTCAATATCAGATTTTTAGTGTCATATCCAGATCACTTGGTTGGGGGGGGGTCTTACTCCTCTGCAGCAAAGCAGTCAATGTAAACTACGGCCCCAGCCATTTTTGGAAACTATCTGATGAATTACTTAACAGAATTTGATCTGTAAATAAATGTTGTATTAATCGTGTATATGTTCTGTGTAAAGATTTCTTCTTTTCTTTTTTAAGGTTGATGTTAGAAGATAATAAAAAATGGGATGCCTAAGGACACTTAACAAACAAATAGTAATGATGTAGTACGTTGTTTCAACTTTTAAAAAAACTTTTTTTTATAAATGTTTACAAATAGGTTTCGAGTGGAAACACACTGACTCTCAAGTAAAAAAAATTCCGGGCGAAGCAATCAGTGTGCTGACAGTTTTCTGGGACCCATCATTATCAATGTCATGGAAAAGGATACATTTGTAAACTGTCCTTATGTCATGGAAAAGGATACATTTGTAAACTGTCCTTCCTTCAGCCAATTCCTTAGGCAAAATTAACCTTATATGTTAAATAACCCTGGTGTATAAGTCTAGTCGGCTGGGGCTGTGGAATACACTGACTGTATCTCTGCTGAGGGATAAGACCCCTCCCCAATTAGTGTCTTGGATATGACACTAAACAATCTGATGATAAAACTCCATAAACGCTGGAGCTATGGGGGAATGTAGACTACCCATTCATTACCATCGCTCCCAGGTCCACTCTACCCCAGAGTGTTGGCACCTGATAGGGTCCTATGTAAGAGTCAGATAGAACTGTCTGACATTTAAACTGATAGCAAACAAATGACTTATGCTTAATTGAATTGTTAGAAATAGAACTGTTTGATCATTTAACTGTGTGTAAACAAATGATTGATGTTTGATTGAATTGTTAGTGATACATAGCAATACTTTGATCCATTTAACTTTGTTGACTTATGCTAAATTAAATTGTTTGAAATAGAAAGGTTTGGTCATTTAACTGTGTGCATCTACAAAATGTGTTTACAAATCATATATTTGATATATATATGTAAAAACAGGATTCGGCATTAAATAACCATCAATGGTTGATATGCTAAAAAGCCAAACCAAACATGGTGTGTATATATATATATATATATATATATATATATATATATATATATGTGTGTGTGTGTGTGTGTGTGTGTGTGTGTTAGTAAATCTGGTGGCTTTTGTACATTCAATGTCTACTTTCTTAAAGCATAAAGAAATATATCATTGATCGCGTAAAACTGTCCGTCGAACGTTGAATAATATCTCTACCTCATTCGGCGAGATGGGATTGGAGTTATTGAATGCAATCAATCGGTTTCATAATATCGCTACTTCTTCTCCGTCTACATTCATTCATTAAAAACTATTTTCTCATATGTCTTTATATATTTGTAGTTCTAGCCAACCGCCTCGTGTTTCCTTCCGATAACAAATCAACAGGGCGTTCCTTCCAGACAGTCATTGTTGCTCAGATTACAATTGATAAATATTGATTTTTTTCCCGTTCAGATTAAGATCTGCTCCACCGAATTCTTCGTTTCTTTTGATTGACCTAACTTTTATGACTAGAAAAAAACGTATAGTACTTGAACCTCATAATCTTCAAAAACCCACAAAAAAGAGATAGATAGATAGATAGATTTGGTTTGGTTAGTTTGTTTAATGGCATATCAACCTTTTACGGATTATTTAATTCCTAGTGGATTACCTTTCCCACCGAGTCATACCTGTTTTTGAATTCTTTTTATTCTAATTTGCTCTATTCATTTATTATTTGGTTAATTGTTTCATCATTAATCACCACATAACCTACACATGCTTTTAATAAAGATTCGCTTTCTCTTTTGAAACTATTTTCAAGTCATCTAATTACTTTGTCGCTCGAAGTATCCATATAGTTGTTTTTCTTCCAATTTTTATTCTGGAGATTTTCTGAACGTTGTTTATCTGAGAATTAATTTTCTTTTTCTTTTTAATCACCTGAAGAAGGCCAGATGTGAAATTTGGCCGAAACGTAGTGAAAGAAGAAACAACACAAAAACTACCAAGATGAGGACCAAAAGTCCGCAATACATAAAAAATTAATTCTCAGATTAAGAAGCCTCATCTAAAAATGATTCCAATTAAGGACAGTTGTACCTAACCGATAAAATGAAACGCAGTTTCTTCCAGGCAGCGGTCACATCGATACTGCTATATGGATGCACTACATGACTCTAACAAAACGGCTGGAGAAGAAGCTTGACAGCAATTACACAAGAATGCTGCGAGAAATCTTGAACAAGTCCAGGCGGCAACACCCCACAAGACACCAACTGTACGGCCACCTGCCTCCTATCACGAAAACTATTCAAGTTAGACGAACCAGACATGCAGGACACTGCTGGAGAAGCAGGGACGAACCCATAAGTGATGTACTCTTATGGACCCCCACACATGGCCGAGCAAAAGCAGGACGACCAGCACGAACATACATTCAGCAACTATGTGAGGATACGGGATGTAGTCCAGAAGACCTACCAGAGGCGATGAACGATAAGGAAAAGTGGCGAGAGAGGGTCAGGGATATCCGTGCTACCAACACGACATGATGATGATGATGTTTATCTGCTTGTCACAATTCCTCAAAGTCCCTGAATTTCTGCTTCTACACAATCCTTCTTTTTTGGGCACATGAAGTCTGTTTTATGTGATCTCTCGACTGCATCGTTCAATTTCCTTGTTTGGTCAATCTATCTGAGTTCCTCCCTTGTCCATTTTAAGAAAGGTACCGAGTATCTTACAAGAGCAGGACTGCCCAGATATTTATTCCTTTTCTTCGTCTTCTAATCCCTTCTTACTTTATCTTTCATTTATGTCTTCCCTGATTGTGCCCGCTTATACTATTCCCAGGTATTTGTTGTTTTATTTTTTTCCTAAAGTGTCCAGATGCTTTCCTGATTGGACAGTTCTATTCCTTCCGTGGTTTTTTTTTTCTTTTACCTTTTTTCATTATAAGCATGGCATATTTTTCAGTCGCAAATTCAATTCCAATATCTTGGCAGTAGATTTTGATATTTCTGTATAAGGGTGCTTAAGTTCTTTTTTATTCTTGGCAAATATCATTATACTGTCTTCATTGTTGGATATAATATCATCTGTATTGTTGGTATAAGCCATATGATTTATATTGTTGGATATAATATCATCTGTATTGTTGGTATAAGCCACATCATTTATATTGTTGGATATAAAGTAAATCTGGTGACTGTCGTCGAGGGCTACCCGAAAGCTCCCTTTTCAATAGCTACTACACCGAGGTGTAGACGAGGGCGCTACTCCTTTACCAAAATTACTCCACTTTACCCTTGAAACGTATCTTATAATACTGAATGTTAAGCAAGGAGGTATCAAGTACCATTTTTTGAGTCTTTGGTATGACTCGACCTGAGATTGAACTTCAGTCTCCCGGGCCATTAGCGAACACTCTACCTACTAGGCAATTCATAAACAACTTCCTGTCTGAAATAAACAACCATCAACGTTGCATTCTGAGGAAAATACATCCTCTATTTACAATAAAAATTCTAACTCATGTGTACCATTTAATGTGACGTCTCTTGCAAGGAGAGAAGATCTCATCGATGTTGGATTTACCATTTGGATTCCCTAATTTGAATCTTTGCCTTTTCTGGATTGAATACTGAACTAGATTGTACTGGGTGTAGAAAACCTCTTGAAACCAAGATCGGCAGAAGAAAACTCATCAAAGGAATAAATATCTGGGCAGTCCTGCTCTTGTAAGATACTCGGTACCTTTCTTAAAATGGATAAGGGAGGAACTCAGATAGATTGACCAAACAAGGAAATTGAACGATGCAGTCGAGAGATCATATATGGGGCCCATGTGACTGCTAATAACTCTACTAATAATAATCTTGTGTTCTTGTGTTTCCTATTTGAAAATAGTATATTATTAATCCTTGATTACAATGCCTTGGACAAGAGGGGGAAATATTTTGCCTCACAACTTATTTGGAAACAAAATCATTCAAAACTGTCTCAAAATAGATGCAACCCAATAATATGATAATGATTTATTGCTGAGACAAGAAACTAAAAAAATATTGCATGTCCTGGAAGCTGATATAATAACAAATAAAAGCTTTAGAGGTGTGTTTTATATAACAGTTAATATTAAATGTGCTGTCAACCCATCAAGGGTTATTTGATGTCTCGAGCTCAAAGGATTTATTTTTTACAGGACATGTTCCAAATAACTGCCATTGAAATTGTCTCGGTAATAAATCATTATTATGTTAATGGGTTGCATCTATTTTGAGACACCTCGTATATTTTTATTGACTTGGAACTTGATACCTATCATTTGTGAGTGGAATAGAACTAAAATCCTTTTCACAAGTTTATGACGCAATTCGCTATTTCAGAAATTTAGAAACAGCATGCTGTGCAGCGTGGCATTCACAACGGAAACGCCAAGACGATGATGTCAGAGTGTTTGGGAATCAATCTGATGGGTATGGTTTGGTTTGGTTTGCATTGGTTTGATTTTATGACATATCCACCATTATAGGTTATTAATGCCAAATCTATTTCAAACAATTCAGTTTAGCATAAGTACGCAGACCCATAGATAGGACCCTATCAGGTGCTACCAGTCCGGGTCAGAGTAGACCTGGGAACGATGGTAATGAAGGGATGCTCCGCATTCCCTAAAGTTCCTGTATTACTGAAACGTCAAATTGTTTAGTGTCATATCCAGGACACTTGTTGGAGAGGGTCTTACCCCTCTGCAGAGAAGCAGTATGTGTATTCCACTGCCCCAGCCGACTGGGCAAGAGTCAATCTGAGGACATATTCATTAATGAAGACCAAACAATCTGTCCGCATCGTCTTGTTTACCCCAAACACCTCGGTTGTTTTATTTTACTGCGTATCAACCCTTTTCGTATCATTTAACGCCGAATTAAGTCATTTTGATAAAAGTTTCAAACAATTCAGTTAATATATATAGTAATTTACTAAGCTTCTTGCTTAAATGTGGCACAAGGCGGTATGAATGAAGCACCCAATGAGAATCGAACCCACTCGTGAAGGTTTGCTAGTTTAGCTTGCTAACCATTACGCCAGTTTAGTATAAGTATAGTTGTTTTTTTGTTTACGCACAGTTAAATTTTAAAACCGTACTGCTTCTATCAATTCAGTTTAGCATAAGTACACATTTTAAATGACAAAACAGTTCTATTTTCAACAATTCAGTTTAACGTAGGTTCACAGTTTAAACAAACAGTTAAATGATCTAATAGTTAATTTCAAACAATTCAGTTTTACGTAATTACAGTTTAGTTCAATTTCAACTATAGTTGCACTTTGGTGCAAAAAGATAAGGCCACCACGAAAAAACACAGAAATTTGGATTCATCCACTTTTTTCTTTCAAAAATTCATATTTTTATAAATGTATTTAGTAATAAAATTATCTATTAAACATTTTTTGAAAAATTGCTGTTCTAAATCCGTGTTTGTCTGTTCTTCCTTCCACCCTCTGGTTGTTGTTTGTTATCTCTTAAAGATTTTTGTTCAACCAGTGAAATGCCCTCACAGCCGAGGGTGAGAATTATCAACGGGGTCCATACCACTAGACGAACAGCAAAACCATCAAAACCCACCGTTTGGGTATTGTTTAACAGTATCTTCCATTCCAACATATAATGACTCAATCGACTGGTGCTGCAGAATATACCGACTGCATCACTGCAGAGGGGTAAGACTCCCCCAACGAGAGTCCTGGATATGACACTAAACAGTCTGATGGTGAGGCTCCTGTAATGCAAAGTACCCTTTATTGCCATCGCTCCCAGGTCCCCTCTGCCCTGGAGTAGTAGCACCTAATAGGGTCCTATCTATGGGTTAAATCGAACTAAACTGTGTACTTACACTAAACTGAATTATTTGAAATTGAACTGTTTTGACATTTAAAGTGTGTTCTTCTGCTAAAATGATTTTTTTGAAATCGAACTGTTTTTAAACTTAAACTGTGTACTTATACTCGACTGAATTGTTTGTAAATGGGTAAAAAAGAATTAAACTGCGTACTTATGTTAAACTGACTTGTTAAAATATGGAACTGTTTATATATATATATATATATATATATATATATATATATATATATATATATATATGGATTTGGCATTAAATAACCTACAATGGTTGATATGCCATAAAACCCAACATAACCAAATCATAAATATTTAATATATATGTCTAAAGAGGATTTAATATTAAATAACCTACAATGGTTAATATGCCATAAAACCCAACCAAGGAAGGCAGGGAGTCTGTGAGGGATGATGAGAGGTGTAGGAGGAGTAAGGAAGAGTTGATTGGCCAAATAAAGAATTTCATGGATAATAACCGTCGTGTGTCTATAGAGACAATAAGTGCACAGTTTGATGTCTGTGTGGGAACTGTGCTCACAATTATTCGCGAGGAACGCGAGATGCGGAAAATTTGCGCGAAGTTGGTCCCAAGGGTGCTCAGAGAAGATCAGAAAGAAAGACGTTGTCATGACAGCAGGGAGATGGTCGAGCCGATAAATTCAGATCCCGCAGTTTTTGATGCTCTAGTGACCTGCGATGAAAGCTGGATCTACTGCTATGACCCAACCACCAGGAGACAGAGTTCCCAGTGGAAGCATGCTGGCTCTCCCAGATCTAAGAAGGCCAGACAGAGTAAATCCACTCACAAACTTTTGATGATCCCTTTTTTTGACAACACTGGCATGATCTACATGCACTGGGTTCCCACTGGACAGACAGTCAACAAGGGATACTATATTGAGGTTTTAAGGGGGTTCAGGAAGAGATTCCGTCGGAAAAGGCAAGCACTCTTCAAATCGGGTCAGTGGCATTTCCACCAGGACAATGCACCAGTCCACAACTCCATCCTTGTCACAGACTATTTGACCAAGATGGGGATCAAGACAGTTCCACATCCTCCCTATGGTCCAGACCTTGCTCCCTGTGACTTTTGCTTATTTCCTAAGCTCAGAGGCTGTGGTTATGAGACAATTGAGGAGATGAAAGAGACTGTGACGAAGGTCATTGACACGCTCACACAAGAGGACTTCCATGGGGTCTTCCAGAAGTTGTTGGAACGGTACAACAAGTGCATTGCAGCCGGAGGAGATTACCTCAAAGGGGACTAGAGTTTCATGAGTGTACTATAAATAAAAGTACCCATACGAAAAAAGTCTGGAAACTTATTGTGTGCTCCTTGTATATGTATAAAGAGGATTTAGCATTAAATAACCTACAATGGTTGATATGTCTTAAAACCCAACCAAACCAATATATAACATCTGAACTATGGATCAAACTCATGAATATTTTCAACCTGAGATTTTTTGAGTCCCAGGATTAATATGTCTCACCCGGTTATAGGATTTATACTATGTAGTCTCTTGGTAATACACTTTAGTGGTATTCTTACTTTTCATGAGGAGAATCTTCGTGGTGTTGTTGCAAACGTACTGGACTGGCATCATAGTCGCACTATCAGGCTCACTTTCCAACCTATAATCTAGAGAAAAGTATTGGTTTGGTTTCTTTATTTAATGGCACATCAACCTTCGTGGGTTATGCCAATTCCAACCTTTTAGAAGAACAATAGGGAAACTATTTAACCAATGGCTGTGTTCGAAATGTAAAAACCTCTTCACACACACACACACACACACACACACACACACACACACAGCTATATGTTAAATATTACCACTACTGTTCTTGTACAGGGTGACCCATAAAAACCTAGCCCCAGAAAAAAAAACAGCTTTCACTGCCGCCGTTGTGCAAACACTATTGCAATGGTCACATTTTGGGTGGTCCATCAGTGTGCCATGATTTTTAAATCAGTACTCTGAGCTCTTTATAACATTTGTGCTTGGTAGATGCTTCACATTAAAATTAGTGACACAGTATTTTCTTTCTGTTGAAATTGTAGATCTGTAAGCATAAACATAGGTGTATGTTACGGTATCACATAAACGTAAGTGTAACGTTAGGGTACCACATAAACGTCGATGTAACATTACGGCATCACATAAACATAGGTGTAACATTACGGCACCACATAAACTTAGATGTAACGTTACGCCACCACATAAACGTAGGTGTAACGTTACGGTGCCACATAAACGTCGGTGCAACATTACAGCACCACATAAACATAGGTGTAACGTTACGGCAACACATAAACGTAAGTGTAACCTTACGGCACCACATAAACATATGTGTAACGTTACGGCAACACATAAACATAAGTGTAACCTTACGGCACCACATAGACGTAGGTGTAACGTTACGGCACCACATAAACATATGTGTAACGTTACGGCAACACATAAACGTAGGTGTAACGTTACGCCACCACGTAAATATAGGTGTAACGTTACGGCACCAAACAAATATAGGTGTAAAGTTATGACACCACATAAATATAGGTGTAACGTTACAGCACCATATAAATATAGGTGTAACGTTACAGCACCACATAAATGTAAGTGTAACTTTACGGCAACACATAAATGTAGGTGTAACGTTAGGGGACCACATAAATGTAGGTGTAACGTTACGGTACCACATAAACGTAGGTGTAACTTTACGGAACCCATTATGAACGTTGTCACGCACATAAATACAAGATGGATTCAATTGTTTCCTGGATATGAAAATTTACAGTGGTCTGCAACATTCACAGTAGTCGTCACGGAACGAGAGATACCGGTAAATGATTTACGTCAGTTCACTTAGACATCATTTCTTCTTCATCCCGACCAAGCCTCACCCCCAAGGGACCGCTTGTCGTCCAACGGCCCAACTTCAACAGGGACTCTAAATGAAACTGCCCGACCAACTCACCGATTGCTCCTCGACTAACCAACAACCCCAACTAACTCTGCTTATATATATTCTGCTAATTGTTCTTTTAACTAATCCTTTTCCTAATCCCACGCACGTCATCACTGAAACTTTCCAGTCACACGTCATTCTAATATCAGTTGATATTGTATCCAAATTTTTATCTTAATATCTCGCCCGTAGCCGATTTCAAAGCAAACCCGTCAATTTCATATTTTATCTGGAGTTGACAACCAAGGTCCACCTGCTTGACCTTTCAAGTACGAACGTACAGTTAAGAAGTCAAACTCGAAATTTTTACCTAGTTCACAATTTATCACTAAAATAAAACAATTAACTAATATAATTAATTACAATCCGTAATCATATTACATTTGAGGATTTTTGTTCTGGCCAGTATTTTGGCCAATGGATTCTGCAGCTTTCTTCATGTATACAAACTTTACTTTCTTCATGTATACAAATTTTACGGAAAAAAGTTAATTGACAAAAAAGAAATGGTGGCTAAATTAACTGGCTTATCATATTAGAATGAGTTAAAAGTTTTGCACTATTTTGATAACGTTGGGCACAATTCAGCGGCTCTTTTGCAGAATCCCTGAATGTAACGAACCACACTCGATTTTAAGATACCAAGCTCGTCTAATACTCTCTTATTTCTTACTCGCTAGATTTGCCTCTCAAGCTAGGAGCACGGCCTCGGAACCCACAATTTTAGACCTATCTGACCCTACCTGATCGTCGAGGTTCTTTCAACACGAGTGAAATTTATTCTACTATCTGGTGACTCAATTGTGACAAACAGCGCTTTCACATTTCGCGCAGCAAATGCTTTCAGTTGCTACCGCAGCGTTATAGTCCGGTTCGAACCCGTAATGCATGTTTCGAATTTGATACTTATCATGTTTATCTATGCGACTTTACGGAGTAAAGCAATGCACAATGGTTCAGCGCACCAGCTAGCATGTTACTACCAACTCCAGTGAGTACTTGCTTGAATTGCTTCGGTCACATGATATAAGCACTGCAAACTAGCAGTACAAAAATATTGCAAAACTTTTGCAAATACTTAATATATATGTACAAAAAGGTGCCCGTGGTGTAATGGTTATTCTTAGGAAATGGACACGGTGACACGAGTTCAAATCCTGGACGAGACTGATTGCATTTCACATAGCCCTAATACCCTTGGGAAAGGTATGAATCCTATTATTCTCCCTCTAGCTATGGGTAAATAGTAGGGCTGACTAGGTTCTTCAGCCTTGGTGAGGCAACTAGTCTAGGAGAAGGAAAACTCTGAATTCAAACCTGTTAAACTCCGCTTGAAAATTGACCTTGTGTCATATCCTGCCCGAGCGGAGGGGTTGGTAAATATGATATATGTACAAAAAGGATTTGTCATAGCAAAGGTTGATATGCCATTAAATCCAGCCAAACCAAATCAAGTAGATGATATACAAAAATATTTTTCAATACATGGAATTGAACAGTGGACACCAAACGCAAATAGGACTGATTCCTTTTACTTACACGGATAAATTTTCGATTAGTTCTCCTAATTTTAGGCATCAGACAAAAGATATTAACTTCAGCGACAAAGAGTCTCACTTGCGTTCTCTAACTTTCCCTACAAGAAATTCTGGTAAAAGATATCAATGTAGATTCAATAATTGAATCATCACTGAAAAAAAAAGTATTACCACCCACGCACTCTCACATTTCCTGGCACGTGACTAGCCCAACGGCTGTTGCCAAATCCTCTGGCGCGAAAACCAATTTCGCTGTTCCGTTTGCTCGCGTCCAGTCCGCCATGTTAAATTAGAGCAAGCCGACATGTTAGGATGTCAGTTAAGGAAGATTTTTGTCAAATTTCTGGTAAGGGAAATACGCCATCTTTTATAATTATATTACTCCTTGCGAGTTTTTCACTGGAGTCTGAGTGACAGCAAGTCTCCTTAGGTCTACGGGACTCTTCTCAATATTCTGGCTGTGGTCTAGATGGTCTCGGCTTGTCCTCCAATTTCTAATTCTTCTTGTCCCCTTACCAAGCTTTTGGGTACCATTCCAAGCGCACCAATTACAATTAGTACCACCGTAACCCTCACGTTCTGATTTTTTTTAATTCTCTGGCAAGGTCCAAGTATTTGTCTATCTCCTTGCTTTTACTTTCACTTTGTCGTCGGTCGGGACGGCAAAATCCGCTTAATGCCAAGTTTGTTTTGTTTTTTTTTCGTTTTAATTAGCATTAGATCTGGTTACTCACTTTTTACACCAGCTTGAGCTGAGGTTTTCCACAGCAGTCTGAGTGACAGCAAGTCTCCTCAAGTTTCCAGGACTCTTCATAGAATTCTGGTTAACCTTAATAATGCAGTAGACTGGATGGCCTCTACGCATCCTCTTATTTCCAAGTCTTCCATTCCCTTTACTAATCCTTTGAGGAATGTTCCAAGTGCACTCATTACAATTGGTACCGCCGTTATTTTTATGTTCCACGGTTTTTTCAGTTCTATAGCAAGGTCGAGGTACTTATTTTTCTTTTCACTTTCTTTCAATTTTACTCAGTGGATTGCCGGGATAGCAAAGTCAACAATTCGGCAAGTTTTTTTTTGTTTTTTTGTTTGTTTTGTTTTTTTTTGTTGACTATTACTAAGTTTGTATCTGCATGTACATTTCCTGAGTATTGGGTTGAGTGGCATCATCACTATAGCAAATAGTAATGGTGACAGCGCATTTCCCTGGAATATATCTCCTTGGATTTTAACTACAGCTAAGCTTTTTCCTTCTGCTGTCATTTCCACTCTCCAGGTTTCCATGACTTCGTCGGATATTATGTACATTTTGAGACAGTGTATTAGCCAGATTTGGGAGACCATTTCGTAAGAAATTCATTGTCAATCCAAACCATATGTATGCCATCAAGGCCTGGGGTTTTCCAGTCTGGTATTATAATTATCATTATTATTCCTTGCGAGTTTTTCGCGCCAGAATTTGTTAATAGTCTTTCACTGGAGTTTGAGTGTTAGGGGCCAGAAAAAAAGACATGGAAGAAGAGAAAGTACGTGGAACAAGTGTATTGAATAAACAGAAAATATATACAAATTAAGTGTTAGTATAACAGTGTCTGTCCGAAACTCTCAAGTTCGACTGCTGGGAGGAAGTCGGTATTTGTCATACGTAACACCAACCGGACGAGTGTGGTACAAAGCCTTTTTAGGTGGATTCGGGTGCCAGGCCGTAGCCCAGAAATGCCCGACGGCTCCGAAAATGCCTCGGAGCCCGTCGGCATTCCCCTAAAAAGGGAAGTCTCAGGCGCCAGGCGATAAACTTAGCCTCTCCAAAGAGGGTTAGAGTCTGTGGGGACGACCTCGTAAGGGTCGAGGATACCGTTCAAGGCGCACCTTGAACGACTTCCACCGGAACCAGGATACACCTGATCAGATCTATGTACCCTCCAACACGACCGAACGAGGTGTGTCTCAGCCCAGCATTGGGAGGAGGACTCTTCGAGAGTAAAATTGAGTTAGTATTTATGAAGGAGGAAGAGGTCATTATTGTGAAGGTTGGTCACCATAAAAGAGGGACACTCCTCAAGTCTCCAGAACCTTTCTCAGTATTCTAGCTGATCTTAATAATGATGTAGTTTGGGTAGTCTCGGTTCGTCCTCTGATTTCCTACTCTTACAGTCCCCTTACCAAGCCTTTGGGGGCCGTTCTGAGTGCACCAATTATAATTCGTCTCACCGTCACCTGCAAGTTCCATAACTTTCTTAGTTCTCCAGCAAGGTCTAAGTAGTAGCCTCTCTTTTCGTTTTCTTTGATTTTCAAAGTCCACTCTTCGGCTGGTTCACTTATTAATTAAATATCACTTGGTCTTGTCTTCTGACCGGGATTAGCTGATCTGTTTGTATCACAAAATCTCAAAGACCTTTTAGTCTCATTCTGGTTGTGCTTATAGCATTTGGTGATATAGTCAAATTTCTTGCATAATTCTCTGTGGATAGCCTTATCCACCCAGGGATATGTACTGTTTTATCCTTTTTGTACTAGTTTGCTGCATTTGCTTATTATGTTATTAATCGTTTCGTCTCTTTCACCACATAACCAACACTTGATATTCTATTGCTTCTAATCTATTTTCGCTTTAACATAGCCGGTCTTTAGGGCGTTATTTTGTGCTGTTACTAGAAGAGATTCAGTTTCTCTCTTAAAGTTTCTCTTTCTAAGCCATGTCCCGATTTTCTCGTGTGAGAGATCGTCAGTTTGTTGCTTTTTTTCCATTTCCGTTTCTCAATTGTTGTTCTGTTGATCATTATATTGTCTGTACTGTTTGTAGCTGCTGAAATTTGTCTTCCTTTGATCTTTTTCGTGTAGTGTTCGAGTCCTTGTATTGATGCATCCACATTATCTTCAATGCTAGCGAGTCCTCTTCCTCCTTCTTTTCTTGACAAATATACTTAATCTATGTCATCGCTCGGATGTAAGGCCTTATGTATCGTCATTAGTTTTCTTGTCTTCTGATCCTTTTGATAAAGTTCCTCCCTCGGTCAAAATGTTGTAATAACAACAAATGAAGGTATCTCCGGAAAGTATTACTGGTATTTCGATGCTTATTCACATCATTATCAGCATGGTAACTTTTCATACACACGAAACTGTTAAAAAAGTGTAAATTTTTTTATCTATTTTCAGTTTAAGAGGATATATTTATATCCATTAATTTAGTTGTATATTTTCCTTCTTCTTCTTCTTCTTCTTCTTCTTCTTCTTCTTCTTCTTCTTCTTCTTCTTCTTCTTCTATATTTTTTATTGCAACACATTCGTGTCGTCAGTTTATGCCAACGAACAGCGCTAATGGGAAATTAACGAATGGTTCTCAGTGAGATTCGTTCTGTCTTATAATAGATAGATAAAAAGCATAACTTAAACGCACCAACTGCTCTACCAACCAAAACATGATTGTGTTTATTATTTTCAATATGCACTCTTTTTCCTAATCTTACATTGACAATCCGAATAACTTGAGTAAAAAAAGCAACTATGCTAAGTTTGCGTTATTTATAGAAGTGGTCTCCACGTTACAGAATCATAAATACGCATAAATGTGATATTTTGCAAAGTACAAAATGACTCCATTGTTTCCAATACGAAAACTTCATTTCCAACCGTAACATTTCATAGCAGTTAGCCATCAAGACACGAGAGAAAGATAGCGTAAATGATATTTAGTTCTTACATAGAAACGCTATCAGATTCATGGGTGGTAGACGAAAGAAAATATCGACTGCGGTTTTCTTCCCCGACCAAGAGGGCTGCTCGAAAATGCTCGGACTAATTCATCGACTGTTTCCGACTCTGAACTCTGAAATGCCCAACTGACTAACACCTAAAAATCTCCCGCTTATATATGTTTATTATCTCGTCAGCTAATGTCATAAGAACACGTGTCATTAACTTTTATTTAGTTTAAATTAATCTTATCCCAAGGCAGGCAACAGAATGCTTCCTTTTAATATCATGTTAAAAAAAACATTTCAAAAAAAATTTCCAATATGTCGTCCAAGGTAATTTCTAAAACACCATGTCAACCAGACATCCTGCCGTTCGTGCGACTGTTATATAATTATGGTAATAAGTTTTTTTATATTAATCATTTTTTTGTTAATTATATTTTATTATCTAGTTTGGTAAGGCTTTGAACTACTCTTAGATCAATAGTCAGATGGTGCGTGCTGTCTTATGCCCGCGCGGAAAGGATATGACAATCATCATCTGATATAATGAACTCCAAAACAGGAAATGGGGCTGAACGGCCGTTGAAGTGAATTGAGAGTGTGGATGACGTCATGCCCGGAAGAGATGCTCCTGAGAATTTTGAGGATATTGAAAAGATAGTTTTTTAGTTGAGGTCGACTGTTGAAGGTAGCGGTTGAGTTTTTCGCATCTGATCAGAGCAGAGCAGATTTTGGGTCTCGACCGTCAGAGATTAATTGAGATGCACCGTGCGTGGGTGGAGCCAGCATAGTATGGTTAGCATAGGCTATTATGATTTGTGTCTCTCTTGTCATGTCGCCAAGGACCGAAGCCAGAAATTAATAAACTCTTTCGTACCGTCTGTATTTGTATTATTGTTGTTATTGATATCTTTATGGCTATACAACAGAATAGGTGTCCGCATATTGTTGTATATTGACCTCCGACCCGGTCAAACATGCATTCCAAAGACGGTGGAAGTTGCATATTCCGTTGGCTGACAATATGGGACAAAGTAAAAATCCCACGGTACAGTCACAAACTGATGCACCGGAAGAGGGTGACCTGTGAACTGCATGACAGTTATTTCTGCTCGATGACGATCAGACATGCCATTCCAAGGACGGCGAAAGTTGCATATTCCGTTGCCCAGTTATGGGAAGAGATTGAGTGGGTATAAAACAATTATATAACCCGGGTGAAGACCGGAAGTCAGGCAGTTGGAAAATGAAGCAATAGAGAAAACAGCACCCTGCAGAAGGGGGCCTCGGGACCCCCGATTGAGCAGTTGGAGAGAAGATGCTGGGTTGAGGCACATGTCCCAGAGAGGTTGGGCCCCCAGGTCCCCGGTTGAGCAGCCCAGGAGAACGGGAAAGAAACGCGATTATGGCCAATAGAGTGGGGGTCAATATGTTGCAGGTCTGTTCGGTCTCCAACTCCCTCTCGCACACAACACTTTCAATAAAGTGAGAGGTGTATTTTTTAAAAGAACTGTGTCGCTCGTCTTTATTGTGTTGTCGTTTGTTTGGCTAGAGCGAAATAGAACAATATGACCTTCGCGACTTACAATTTCATTCAAAGTTTTTAGATAACTTACAATTTATCACTACCAATAAAATAATTAACAAATATAACAAATTATCAACCTTAATTATATTACAATATTACCGAAGGACTTAGATTGGTTTGCGTTGGTTGGTTGGTTTTACGGTACATCAAACCTTTTTGGATTATTTAATGATGACGTCAGTCATTTTTACCAGCAATTATATGATTTCAAATCATTATCGACAAACTGTATTCGACAAGAAAAGGAAAATTAAGGAGACTTGTCAGCATTCAGGATTGTGTAGAAATAACAATTCGGGAACACAAAAAAGATATAGACAAATGCCAAGAGGGGTTGCAGCCAGTAACCGCAATCGCCAAAATGGTTCAAGAATAAACGGAAAAAATAATAATCATAAAATCTAGAAGACAAATTGGGGAGAAAAACGACTGTAAGTAGACAAACAAAGAAAATTACATATGTGATGACCTGGATATAGTTAAGAAGGAGAAACCTCAAGAAAGAAACTGAATCTGTTTCAAAACTGCACAAAATAATTCCATAAAAACCAATTATATCAATGTTCAAATTTATAATACGTATGAGACTAGCGAGAGTAAATTTGTTATAGGAATGATTTTTTTTTATTAATCATTTTTCATTCAGTTTGGTTGGGCTTAGAACTATTCGGGTTAAGAGTTCAGGCGCATAGCCATTGGGTACAGTTTTACGCTCGCACGCAAAGGATATGACAATCACCATTGTCATAATAAACCCCAGACAGGAAATGAGGCTGGAGTGTGGATGACGTCATGGTCAGAATAGATGGGCGGCTGAGGATTTGAGGATTTTAAAAACACGGCACTTGAAGGTTGACATTGGACCATGGAGGCAGACAGTTGAGTTCTCTGCCATTGATACATAGAGAATTGAGTTCTCTGCTATTGAGTTGAGAGTTGGGATTGACCGTTGAAATATGTAGTTGGGATTTTCGGATCTCTACCGACAGAGATCCTAAACATCGGAAGATGCGCCGCGCGTGTATGGGGTCAGATAGTATGATCAGCATAGTAACAACTGTCTCTCTCTCTTTGTGTCGATGAACTGAAGTCAGAAGTTAATAAAGAGTTCGTACCTGAACAAGAGAGTCCGACTGTGTATTTCTATTTGACTGTGTTTGCATATGTATACGTGTGATATACAAGTTATGTGGTGATAGATTCATTGTTTGGTTAGTGTTTCATGGCATATCATCCCTTGTTGGTTATTTAATCCCAAATTCTGTTTATATATATATATATATATATATGTGTGTGTGTGTGTGTGTGTGTGTGTGTGTGTGTGTGTGTGTGTGTGTGTGTGTGTGTGATTCGTAAGCGAATAGTTTGTAGGTAACTTTACTTTTAAACGAGCTAGATCTCATTTTTTGCACACAGTTAAATGGTTTCAGGTATTGCTATCTAACACTAATGATTCAATTCAATGTTAATCTTTTGCTTGCGCACAGTTTAATTGGTTTCAAGTATTGCTATTTAACACTTACTATTGAATGTTAGCCATTTTTTGCTTGCACAAAGTTAAATGGTTTCAAGTATTGCTATTTAACACTTACTATTGAATGTTAGCCATTTTTTGCTTGCACAAAGTTAAATGGTTTCAAGTATTGCTATTTAACACTTACTATTGAATGTTAGCCATTTTTTGCTTGCACAAAGTTAAATGGTTTCAAGTATTGCTATCTGATACTAATAATTCTTTATATCAAGTATTCCAATGTAGTACGAACTATTTCGTACAGCCGTATGGTTTCAAATGACTGATAATTTAGTAAATGATTGAACAGTTCTATTTGACCCATAGGTCGGACTCTGACACGTACTTCTACCCCGTTTCAGAGTGTAGCTGAGAGTAATGGAAATGAAGAGGTACTCCAGGACTTGACCCTCACTATTAAAGTTTTGTGTCATATCCAGGACACTCAAAGTCTAGATTTTCTCAACGAGATTGGTCCTCAGCCAGCGCCTTCTAGCACCATCAAGATAAAACACGTTCGCCACAAGAGCAATTTGAAGAATACAGTCGGGACAATCTTATAAGTGCTAGACGAGCCAATTGATTGGATCAGGCTTCTTCGATCTCCTGTAAAGCCCAGTAAAACCCAAAATTTAGTGTTGCAGGCCACATGATTTCTTTGGTTGCCGGGTCATAGATTGCTCGGCCATCAGATACACCTCCGTAGAGATGTAATCTGTGTATTCTGCAGCCCCAGCTGATAGGGTGGGTAGAGATAGAGAAGAAACAGTACATCACAAAATAAAAATTGTGGAGGTGCCCGTGGTGTAATGGTTATCGTCGCAGGTATGGACACGGCGATACGAGTTCAAATCCTCGACCTGGCTGATTGCATTTCACATAGCACTAATACCCCTGGGAAAGGTATGAATCCAAATATTCTCCCTCCAGCTATGGATAAATAGTAGGGCAGACTAGGTTTCTTCAGCCTAGTCTAGGAGAAGGAAAACTCTGAATTCAAACCTGTTAAACTCCGCTTAAAAATTGACCACTAGCGGAGGGGTTGGTAAATATGATCACAAAATAAATCAATGCTGCAAAGTGGCGGGAAAAGAATTCAAGGGCAGGCATGAGTGGGCAGTGAAGGTGATCCGTTACATGTAGCGTATAAATTACTTTCTGTATGTTGAATAAAAAAATTACGTTTTACATGTGCAGAGAAATGGTAGATTTTGGTGAATCTGACAAGATGATAAAAATAAGTTAAAAAGTTGATAAATTAGTGGTATGAAGTTTTTCTGTTAATAAAGAACGAAATATTACCACTAAGCCCATTGTAAGTGTTTGATTTATTCACTTTTTAACTTATTTCTACATATGTATAAAATTACTTCGTTCTACAGGTTGAATATAAAGTTACTTTGCGCTGGTAGCATATAAAAATCACTTTCTACATATATAATTTGTTTTACTTATAGCATAAAACTGGACATTGGCCAAGCGGTTAGAATGTTCGCCAGTGGCCCGGGAGACCGGAGGTCAATCCCAGGTCGAATCATACCAAAGATTTTAAAAAAAAAATGATACTTGATGCCTCCTTGCTTAACACTCAGCATTATAAGGTATGGATCAAGGGTAAAGTGGAGCAATCCAGGGAAAGGAACAGCGCCCTCCCCAACACCTTGGTGTAGTAGCTATCGAAAAGGGAGCCTTCGGGTCACCCTCGACTACGGTCGCCATCTTCACTTTTACTTTACATATAGCATATGAATTGCTTTGTATGTTGTATATAAATTACGTTCTGCAGATATATAAAATTATTTTGTTGTACATGTAGCCTAAAAGATTATTTTAAACATGTTGTATATAAAATTACTTTGCACATGTAGTATATAAAATTACATTCTATATGCTATGTATAAATTACTTTCAACATGTATACAAAAGTACTTTCTGTATTTTGCATCTAAAATTCCCTCATACATGTAGTTTGGTTTGGTTTGATTTGGTTTATACATATATATTAGGTATATATGATTTTTAAATATAAGTCAACAAAGTTAAATGGTTCTAAGTATTGCTATGTATCGCTAACAATTCAATTAAACATCAGTCATTTGTTTACACACAGTTAAATGATCACATATTTCTATATCTATCAATTTAACTTAGCATAAGTCATTTATTTGAACTCAATTTAAATGTCAAACAGTTCTATTTGACACATAGGTAGATTTCTATCAGGTGTTACCACTCCGGGGCAGAGTGGACCTGGGAGCAATGGCAATGAAGAGGTACTCCACATTTCCCTAAAAAAAGCATTACTGGAGCCTCACCATCAGATTGTTTAGGGTCATATCCAGGACATTTGTTGGGGGGGGGGTCTTACCCTTGTGCAGAGATGCAATCGTTGTATTCTACAGCCACAGCCGACAGGGCAGTTTGTACGTGTATTAATCAAAATTACTTCCGACGTGTTGTATATGAAATTACTTCCTGCGTGTTATATATGAAATTACTTCCTGCGTGTTATATATGAAATTACTTCCTGCGTGTTATATATGAAATTACTTCCTGCGTGTTATATATGAAATTACTTCCTGCGTGTTATATTTATAATTATTGAGTTTCTATTGATTTTATTTCCCAACTGCTTTTAACAAGGAGAGAAATCCCAAAACATTACACTTACATCCATTAATATGATATATTTGAGGAGACATGATCTCAGACCTAAATAAAGAAAATTCTGTTCAAATACAATTAAACAACATTAGTTCAATTTGATTTCAAATAAAATCTTATAGCTAAACTCTGGTAGGTCAATTCATGGACAATTCCTTTCTGTTAATTCATAATATCCTATAATATCCTATAATAATTCATAATATCCTATAATATCCTATAATAATTCATAATATCCTATAATAACCTTTAATATGAGTTGGTGATGAGAGGCATGAACTCTATAATGACAAAAGAACATACTTTAAGTCATAATATTTTATATCATAAATCAGTGTACAGTTGCTTCCCTTGATTGATTTACTCTCAAACTTCCTGGTCAAAGGGAAGTAATGCTGTGTTTTGTTTTGTTTTAGATTTAAACTCTACAGAAACAATTTAATATTTTCTAATCATTACTTATTCCTCTCTTCCAAACAGAAAGAAAACTTGCTTGATTTGAAAATCAGCATTCGAAATGTTAGCTTTTATTTGGACTAGAACACTGACTAATTATAACACCAATGATAACTAGAACACTGACTAATAATAACACCAATTGTAATTAGACAACCAGCTTTCATATATATATATACATATATATATATATATATATATATGGAGGGGTTGTTCAAAAAGTTTTAAGTTTCTCCCAAATTTTTGGCACATTTATCACCTTTGTATGGGCCTCATCAGCACAGAGATAAAGAGAAATCTGAATTAGTTCTTTCTTTCTTTTTTTTTTTTTTTGTAGTCTTTTTTATCGGTAAGGCTTTTAAAAAATTTTGAATGACTTTTGTGTATATGTATGCGTGTGTGTGTGTTTGTTTGTGTGTGTGCGCGTGGACTCTATGTCAACGCTGTCATAATAATATATATATATATATATATATATATATATATATATATATATCTATATAGATATATAGATATATATATATATATATATATATATATATATATATATATATATATATATATATATTTACTAATCTAATATCTACCAGTATTCACGGTATCGGAAAAAACAAAAAAACCCTGGTCAGGAACAAGAGATAAAAGTACCTCGAATCACCGCCCAGGGGAAAAAGAAAAAAGTTTTTTGGGTAAAAAAGAAAGAAAAGGCCAACCTCGTCCGACTCCTTGAAAAAAATCAAGGGGTACGTAGTCAGTGGTCAAAAGAAAACCAAAAAACCCTCCGCGAATGCTGCAATGCTATAATTACTAAAGTGCTCAACACAATACAATGGAGCCAATTATAGAATTAACTTAAGTCGCGAGTCGAAAATCTTCTACTGAAGTTTCACCTTAACGGATCATCAGGAAGCCTAATTTCGAGTCGAAATTAGGCTTCCTGATGATCCGTTAAGGTGAAACTTTAGTAGAAGATTTTCGACTCGTGATTTAAGTTAATTATATATATATATATATATATATATATATATATATATATATATATATATATATATATATATATACGAATGCCTACAGAGTCAGAAGTAATCTACCTACGTTTCACCTAATAGGATCAAGAGGATGAAATTCTGACGTTTAGCTTAAGGTATTCAGTCGGTGTTTTTCTTTTAATTAGGTATTGCAATGTTGGTTTATTATTTTCAAACAGTACGAATGTTTTTAGCTTTTTTTGTGCATTTTTTCCCAGCCATCAGTTTGTATAATATTTTTGATTGACAAATTGTATAATATGGGTTTTCTTTTCTTTTCTTTTCTTTTTTTTTTTTTCACACCATCAGAATCCTAAAATAAGTATAAAACTAGAAACAAATATTTGGAGAGAGAGAAAATAATAGCAAATAAGAATATTTCTTTTATGTAATTTAATTTGTAGTCTTCAGGTCATCGTCAGAAGAAAATGTTTGTGTGAAGAAAAGTTTTTTAGAAAGCTTTTTAAAAGAGTTTTAAAAAGAGTTTATATTCTATAAGAGAAACGAGTCAAAAGGAACTGGTGACGTAGCATCTCCATTCGTTGAATAAGAATTGTTTCCTGGTTGGTTGGTTGGTTGGTTGGTTAGTGGTATATCAACCTTTGTCGGGTATTTAATGCCAAATCCTCTTTAGACATATATATTAAATATATATGATTTGGTTGGGTTGGGTCGGGTTTTATGGCATATCAACCATTGTAGATTATTTAATGCCAAATCCTCTTTATACATATATATTAGATATTTATGATTTGTATTGGTTTGATTTTATGGCATATCAACCGTAGATGGTTATTTAATTCCAAATCCTTTTTATACATATATATAAAATATATATGATTTGGTTGGGTTGGGTTTTACGGCATAACAACCATTGTAGGTTATTTAATGCCAAATTCCGTTTTCTATATATATATAATATATATGATTTTCAAACGAATAATTTGCTGGTAACAATTTTTAAACAAGCCACAACTCATTTGTTTGCGCACGGTTAATTGGTTCTACGTATTGCTATGTATCACTAATAATTCAACTTAACATTTGTCCAATTTTTTTTTTTTTTTTTTTTGGCACACAACTAAATCGTTTCAAGTACAGTAAATGATTGAATATTTGTATCTGACGAATAGATGGGACCCGTAGTACCACTCCGGGTCAGAGTGGACGAGTGGAGTAACGACAATAAAGGGGGCACTCCATATTTCCCAAATCTCCAAGTCTTGCCATCAGATGTTTTAGAGTCATATTCAGGACATTTGTTGGGGGGGGCTTACACGTCCGCAGAGATACAGAATACTGTCATCATGATCTTATTTCCTGACCGCTTCACCCAGAACATTTTTCTTTACTCGAGAATCAGTGTTTTTTCCTGGTCTTTTTTAATCAATCTTGTTAGTGGCAACTTCATGTTTATCCGATTTTTCAAGATCTTTTAACTAAAATATGCTTCTCCGTACACATCACACATTCTTGTGTAAATATCACACGATTTGCACTTCTGAGTCAATAAAGATTTGCTGACAGACATCTGTTCAAGCTTCGAGTACTATTTTTTACTATAACCAATTCCAAACAATTTAATTTTCACATTTATGAAAAAAATCAGGAAAAAATGTTTTGCGAGTTTTAAAATCCCTCTTGTTGAAATTACTCTCAAACTTCCTGGTCAAAGGGAAGTAATGCAGTATTTTGTTTTGTTTGAGATTTAATCTCTACAGAAACAATTTAATATTTGTTGAATGACTCTCTCTCTCTCTCTCTCTCTCTCTCTCTCTCTCTCTCTCTCTGTATATATATATATATATATATATATATATATATATATATATATATATATATATATATATATATATATATATATAAAACCTGACGTTAGAAATTGAATGAAAGAAATTACTTCCCTTAGATCTCTTAATTTTTGTCTGTGCATGGCTAAGGGAAGCAACTCTAATACTTTTCATACTTTTGAAACTCGTAAGGATTGGATTTAATTAGTTCTAAGGCAATATTCTGTGCTGCTATTATTAAAGATTCAGTTTCTCATTACTTTTATTATTATTCTTATTTGAGAGTTTTTCACACCAGTATTAGCAGATGGTTTTTCACTGGAGTCTGAATGACAGCAAGTCTCCGCAAGTCTCCGGGATTCTTCTTTGTATTCTGGCCGATCTCAACAATGCTGTAGTCTGGATGATCTCTACTTGAACCCTTATTTACAAGTCCGCCAGTCCCAGTACCATTCCTTTAGTGACTGTACCGAGCGCACCAATTACAATTGCTATCACCGTCACTTTCATGTTCCATAGTTTGTTTGTTTCCCCCCCCCCTCATCTAGCAAGGTCGAGGTATTTATCTTTCTTTTTGCTTCCTTTGGTTTTACCTCGTGGTCAGCCGGAACAGCAAAGCCCACTATTCAGCAGATTCTCTTTTTCTTTGATAATCACAAAATCAGATCGTCTGGTCGAGATTACGTGATCCGTTTGTATCTCAAAATCCCAGAGAAGTTTGTACGTCTCATTCTCCAGGATAGATTCTGAGTTGTGTTTATACCATTTATTCTTATGGTCTATTTTCAATATCTTGCACAATTCCCTGTAGATCACCTTGCCCACCCAGCCGTGTCTAATCTTATACTCTTTTTGTGCTAATTTACTGCATTCGCTTATTATGTGATTGATAGTTTTGTCTCTAACAACATATAATCTACAACTGCTATTTTGCTGCATCTTGTCTATTCTTGTTTGGATATAGTTAGTCCTTCCAGTGTTGTTTTGTGCCACTATCAGAAGAAATTCAGTTTCTCTTTTAAGGTTTCCCTTTCTTAGTCATGTCCAAGTTTTCTCGTGTGAAATATCACTTGTTTGTCGCTTGAAATATCCATACAGTTGTTTTCCTTCTCATTTTTTATTTTCTGATTAATTTTCTTCTGTTGATGTTTGTGTTGTCTGTATTGTTTCTGGTCACGTTTTTTAATGTAGTCTTCTAGTTATCGTATCGATGCATTGACGCTATCTTGAGTGCTGGCAAGTCCTCTTCCTTCTTCCTTTCTTGACACGTACAGTCTGACTACGTCATCTTTGAAATGTAAGGCTTTTATGCATCGTCATTAATTTTCTTGTTATCTGGTCCATTTGTTGGAGTTATTCTCTGATCCACTTTAAAAATGGTCCAGAGTATCTTACGAAGTGGGGCGCCCAGATATTTATCCCTTTGATGAGATTTCTGTCATGTAGTTTGGTTTTGAGTAGCTTTCGTGTTCTACTGAGTTCAACTTTTATCATTCAGGGTTTTCGGACTATTGCGTTCATCTTTATTGTTATATTCACAACGTTTCGACCGATATGTCCTCCGGCCTTCTTCATGTGTTTGTCGAACTCGGGAGCCTACACAGAACATCAAACCACGTCCTTTATTTAGTCCAGGAGGGATGCAGCCTTGAAAATTCCCAAACCCCAAGCTAATGGGCTAAAATGGAAAGTGAGACAAGCACCTGAGAAATCGAAGCCTCCTAAACCAAGCATCTCAAAAGTGGAGAGACTAGCCATCAATTCGCTACAGGATGATAACAATATCATAATCCTCCCGGCAGACAAAGGCAATGCTACTATGGTAATGGCGTCATACCAAAGACTTTAAAAATGGTACTTGATACCTCCTTGCTTAACACTCAGCAATAAACGGTACGTATCAAGGGTAAAGTGGAGCAATCCAGGGAAAGGAGTAGTACTCTTCCCTACACCTCGGTGTTGTAGCTATTGCAAAAGGAGCCTTCTGGTCGCCCACGACAACTTTACTTTTTTATACCTGGTTGTGGTTAACGAAACCTGAAGAAGGCCGGAGGACATATCGGCCGAAACGTTATGAATATAACAATAAAGATGAAGACAATAGTCCTAAAACCCTGAATGATAAAAATCATCGAGCCTCCTTTTAAAAATTCAGGCAACCGATTTTTTTCTTTCTGCATGTTTAATGTTGTCCATTATTCCCAAGTATTTGTATGTTTCCATTTCTCCGAGCGTTGGTTATTATTATTATTATTATTATTATTATTATTATTATTATTCCTTTAAGAGTTTTTTACACCAACGTTAGTTGATGGTTTTCCACTGGAGTTTGAGTGACAGCAAGTCTCCTCAAGTCTCCAGGACTCTTCTTAGTATTCTGGCCGAAATTAATAATGCTGTAGTCTGGATGGTGTCCACTTGTCCTCTAATTTCCAAGTCTTCCAGGCCCGTTACCAATCTTTGGGGATTGTTCCGAACGCACCAATTACTATTGGTATTACCATCACCTTCATATTCCGTAGTTCTTTTAATTCAAGATACTTATCTCTCTTTTTGCTTTCTTTAAATTTTACGTTGTGGTCAACCGGAATGGAAAAGTTCACTATTCGGCAGGTTCTCTTTATTGAATTATTATTTTACAACTTTGAGAGATTTTCACACCAGTGTTAGCTGATGGTTTCTCACTGGATTTTGAGTGACAGCAAGTCCCCTCAAGTCTTCCGAACTCTCTTCAGTATTCTAACCGATGTTAATAATGCTGTCGTTTGGATGGTCTCTACTCGTCCTCTTTTTACAAAGCCCGCCAATCCCTTAATCAATCCTTTGGTGACTATCTATACCAAGGATCCCCAATAACAATTAGTATCACCTTCACTTTCAAGTTCCATAGTTTCTTCAGTTCCCGAACATTATTATTATTATTATTATTATTATTTGTTTGTTTGTTTGTTAAGCCTCCTTGGGCATATCCGCTTTTTATTATCTTCTCACATTATTTTTTTTTCTTCTAATTTTTAAGTATCATCACACAGAACATATATACTATTAAGGCAATATCTACAAACAGATTGAATTCTGTTTATTTAACAGCATATCAACTTTTTATCGGTTAGTTAACGTCAAAATCTGATTCATTTGTAAATATTTTATTGTAATCCTAACTAGTCACATGGTTTCAAGTATTCTTATCTAATACAAATAATTTTCCAACTATTAAAACGATAAATAGGACCTGGGAATAATCGTAATGAAGAGGTACCCTACATACCCTAGATCTCCAGAAATTGAGGCTTACTACCAGGATAGTTTCATATCTAGGACACCCACTTAGAGGGAGGTCTTACTTTACAGCAGGGGATGCAGTCAGGATATTCAAAGCCTCAATGGCAAAATGGGATATATATATTAAATATTTTTATCAACTAAAAGTCAGTAACTCTCTTAGTAAACCTTTTTACAACCCAACCTTTTTAAAACAAAACGCAGAAAACATTCCAACCGACAACTTCAAAACAAAACGCTACTAATTATTAAAAGAGTAAAAACTCAACAGTCAACTCAAAACTACACTATCCCTGATGACGACCAAAAGTATGATCGGAAGTGCTTAGGTAGATGCGGGACGAAACCTTTACCATCAAGATCTTGACACTAGAAAAATAATAAGGGGTCTCGAAAAAATAAAATTAAAAATAATAAACTAAAAGTGTTCAATTGTCTAACAAAACTTGCTTGAATATACGTATATATATATATATATATATATTCAAGCAAGTTTTATATGTAGGACATCCACTTTGGGGGAGGTATTACTTTACAGCAGAGGATGCAGTCAGTATATTCAAAGCCTCAATGACACATGCTCAATTTTTTAGGGGCGTTTTACACGTTTGAACTCAGAATTTTCTTTCTCCTACGTCGGTTACCGTACTAAGGTCAAAGAGTCCAGACTGCCCAACTATTTACCCATAAATGGAGGTTATTAGCGCTATGTAAAATGCAAACTGGCTCGTCCAGGGTTTGAACTAGGGTCATCACGTCTATTTCGTACGACAATAAATAATACACCTCAAGCGCCTCATATATATATATATATATATATATATACTAGTTTTGTAGAATTGGCCGACCGTACTTGAGGGTGACCCGAAAGCTCACATTTTAATGGCTACTACCTCGAGGTGTAAGGGTGAGTGCTATTTCTTTTCTTGGATTGCTCCAAGCACCTATGATCCTTATCTTATGATGCAGAGTGTTAAGCAAGAAGGCATTAAATACCTTCTTTACCTGGGATTGAACCCCCGGTCTCCTGGCGAAGACTCTATCATTGGGCCAATATATATATATATATATATCATGTCGTGCTGGTAGCACGGATATCCCTGACCCTCTCTCGCCACTTTTCCCTATCGTTCATCGCCTCCGGCAGGTCTTCAGGGCTATATCCCGTATCCTCACATAGCTGCTGAATGTATGTTCGTGCTGGTCGTCCTGCTTTTGCCCGGCCATATGTGGGGGTCCATAGGAGTACATCACTTATGAGCTCATTATCAGCAAATATTATCAGAAATATTATCAGCAAATACCTGTTGGTCCAATCCACGGGAGTTTAATATATACAGGACATTTCGAAAGAACAAAATATTTACAAGTGTTTAATTTTACGAGTACCATCGTTTATCTGACACTATTCGATACAACATTGTCTGGGTATCCGTTTTTGAGAAAAATATCAGTGACCTTCCTAATTTCAGATTCGATCCAGCTATCTGAACAAATCATTAAAGCTCGTTAAGTTAGACATTTTACAAGGTTAATTTTCTGTGAAGTGTGTGCGAAAGAATCCTCACTCATATATAAACCCGTAAACGTAGGTTTCCTATAGACACTGGTGGTAAAGGTAAAACAATCCCTCTCGACCAACACGTCAGGAAACGGTAACATATTATTATTTTCCTCCTCCATAGTAAAAGACAATGACGGATAGAGGCTGTTAGGGCAATGAAAGAATTGCAATGCCGCATTACGTGATGAAAAACAAGCAAAAGTATTATCCACATAGCGAAAATAACAAAACGGCAAATCAGTCTCGTGAAAGAGTTGTTGTTCTAATGACCCCACAAAGACATTTGCCATCAGCGAACCCAGCGGACTCCCCATCGATATGCCGTCAACTTGGTCATTCATCATCATCATCAATATCGCGCTGCCAACACAGATCTCCCTGACCCCCTCTCGATCGCTCCCGGGAGGTCTTCTAAGCTATATCCTGTATCATGTCTGATTCGTATAATTTGGATAGTTTTTGTGATGGGTGGTAGGTAGCCGTACAGCTGCTGCTTTGTAAAGTGTTGCTTTCAGGACTTGTTCAATATAGCTCCCAGCATTCTTGTGTAATTGCCGTCAAGCGTTTTCTCCATGTTTTGTTCGGGTCCATGTGGTGCATCCATATAGCAGTATCGACACGACCGCTGCTTTGAAAAAACTGTTTTATTTTATCGATCAGGTCTAAGGTTCCATATGACCAATAGTCTATCGATGGCTGTCCATGCCATTGCTAGTTGCGTGTTGATGTCATTCTCGGTTGATGAGACGCTGCTTCCGAGGTACGTGGTGCCTTCAATATGTTTCCAGACTTTTTTGTACAGGCATTTAAAATTGTCGTAAACTCTTGAAAATTCAGTATGTTATAGCTATACAGATTCAAATGAACAGCTTCAGCAGCAATTGGAATACACCCTACTAAAGCCTGATTGTCACAGCTGGTGAATTTCAAAAACGTAATTTGGACGTGAGGACACTTTAGAAGAACAATATGCAATAAAATTGTGTTTCAAACTTGGAAAAAATGCCACAGAAACGTATGGAATGCTTTTGGAGCATCTTGCATGAATCGACCATCAGTTTTTGAGTGGCATAAGAGATTCAAGGAAGGCACGGAGTCAGTGAGGGTGATGATAAGTGTGGGAGGAGTAAGGAAGTCAATACACCACAGTTGATTAGCCAAAGGGTTAGGGTTAGGGTTACTATGTTGAGGTTTTAAGGGAGTTCAGGAAGAGATTCCGTCGGAAGAGGTCAGCACTCTTCAAATCGGCTCAGTGGCATTTCCACCAGGACAATGCACCAGTCCTCAACTCCATCCTTGTCACAGACTATTTGACCAAGATGGGCATCAACATAGTTCCTCACCCTCCCTATAGTCCAGACCTTGCTCCCTGTGACTTTTTGCTATTCCCTAAGCTCATAGGCTGTCGTTATGAGACAACTGAGGAGGTGAAAGAGGCTGTGACGAAGGTCATTGACACGCTCACACAAGAGGACCTCTATGGGGCCTTGCAGAAGTTGTTGGAACGGTACAACAAGTGCATTACAGCTGGAGGAGATGACTTCGAAGGAGACTAGAGTTTTATGTGTGTACTATCAATAAAATAATCCATACGAAAAAACTCTGTAAACTTATTTAATGATCATCGTAGGTGAACTTGTCCACTAGTTTCAGAGGAACATCTTTTCGAGTAGAAATGTCGGCTTGGGTGGGTGAATTTACCAGAAGCGCTATGTCATCGGCGTAGTCTGCGTCCGTAATAGTTTGTGTGAGGTATCTTCTGCTTCTTTCCTATGTCATCTTGGTCATACATAATATCATAAAACTGAACGAAACAGACTTTGTAGCCAATTCTATCAGTTCAAAAATATATGTTCAAGGAACGATGGAAGCCTCAAACAGCTACAATAAAAAAAATGACACAAATGCCTTGTGTTTCGTCCAACGGAATGTTAATAAATAAGGAGCATATATCAAATGAAACTAAAAACTCCGTGATCACACAAGGTCGCTGATGCATCATCGACGCAAACTGAAAGGAAATTCCAATACAGTAACCAGAATAAAACTGCAAGAGTGGGTCCAGCACCTTAACGAGCAACTAAGCCATTTCATGCTGTTCAGAGTCACACATAGAAAGGATCGGCCTCAACGGAATACTTGCCTTGTGAATTTTGTTAATGTATATATATATGCGTGTGTGTGTGTGTGTGCTTATTCATATAAGCTTATTTATATATGTTTATATTTATTATCAACTTTACGTTAAGCACTCAAACTGGATAAATCCGTTTCAGTATATATATATATATATATATATATATATATATATATATATATCATGGTGTCGTACTATATATATATATATATATATATATATAGTACAGCCACCATTTTATATATATATATATATATATATATATATATAATTAAATACTTATACTTATGTAAACATATATAAATAAGCTTATGCAGGGCAAAATATCATTGAGAAACAAGAAAATCAAATGGAATATACTCATTTTCTTGTTATATATGATTTGACCTGGAATTGAACTACGGTCTCCGGACCTTTGGCAAACACTATAACCGCTAGAGCCAATGGACCGGTTGGTACCATATAACTGTGGACAAATTATTAGTATTAAGAATAGATAAAACGATAATTGTTTTCTAAGGATTATCAATAGTTACTTAAAAGAATATGCAAATAAATGATTTTTTTCTAAATGAAAATGATTACTTGAAACCATACAATTATTGGTATTAGTATTAATTGAAACCATACAACAGTTAATAATCATTTGGATTGGAGAGGAATATTTGATAAATATATAACTGGGCAAACTAATAATTAATATAGTCAAATAAAAAATGAGATATTTTAAGTTAAAATGATTGCAATGGAACTTTGTAAATATATTTACGATTGTCAATACATTTTCAAATGAATCCAATTTCGGCATTAAATAGCCCAGAAGGAGTTGATATGTAATTAAATAAACAAAACCGTTTTCTCATCTCTCTCTCTCTCTCTCTCTCTCTCTCTCTCTCTCTCTCTCTCTCTCTCTCATAATCAAACATTCACAAAAAAATCCAATTTCGGCATTAAATAGCCCATAAAATGGTGATATACCATTAAATAAATCAAACCGAACCGTTTTCTCCTCTCTCTCTCTCTCTCTCTCTCTATATATATATATATATATATATATGTATTATCCTCTATTATGATTTAATGTTCGCAAATGAATCCAATTTCAGAGTTAAATAACCCATAAGAAGTTGATATTCCATTAAATAAATCAAGCCAAACCGTTTTCTCCTCTCTCTCTCTCTATATATATATATATATCTGTATTATCCACTAGTATTATTTAGTATTCCCAAATTTAATCTAATTTTGGAATTTAATAGCCCATAAGAGGTTCATATGCCAATAAAAAAGACAAACCAAACCAAGAGAAATGAATTAGATGAGCGAACTGGTCACAGGGTGTCCTTTGAGTTACAATGATTGAGTCAACATTTTTTTAAGTTTCAGTCACAAACGTCCAATGTTCACCATTCCATGCAATGATGACTATTGAATGGTAATAGCTGCTGCTGCTGCTGCCCCAGTGCTGTTGCTGCTCAAAGGCATCCGTTCTTCCTGCGCGACTTCAATTTTAAATCTGTGTGATCATTCTACCAAACCTTGTATTAAGTGCTATTGTCCGATAATCTAACAGTTCTCGATTGCTATATAGTGAGATCCTCCTTTATGCGATCCAAAAATATGGCCTTGTACTAATTTCCGCTTATTTCTTTTGCTTATTAAACTACGCACCCCTCTCTCTTATATGTCCATGTAATAGTACTAACAAATTATTGCTCTTATAGTCAACCTTGACAGGTGTCAGTGAATATATCCATATGATGGACGTTATCACGATTTCAGTTGTGTAAAAGATTTTGGTGGTAAAGATAATTGCTATCGGTGATAAGGACGTGACTTCAGAGAAAAACAATGAAACAGCAATTCTTCTTTAAAGATGTTACGAGACGAATGACCTAGCAAACTTGGGTTCTTTTTTATACCAGACAAAAATGTCCTATTTTAAATTCACACTGCTCGACTTTTTCTTTCATTGACTTATCTATGAAATACAATGATAACACCAACAAAGTATTAGTCGAAACAATTCACAGAATAACTGAGATTAAAATTAAAAAAAAAAAAAAGAAAACAATTTACCGTAAAATGATGTTTACACGTAGTAATTTGGTTTGGTTTGGTTTGGTTTGGTTTATGGCATATCAACCATTGTAGGTTATTTAATGCCAAATCCACACACACACATATATATATATATATATATATATATATATATAAGCAGTTCTATTTCAAACAATTCAGTCTAGCATAAAGACGCTGTTTAAAATGTCAAAAACAGTTCTATTTCAAACAATTCAGTTTAGCTACTTTACACAATTAAATGTCAAAAACAGTACAATTTCAAACAATTCAGTACACTGTTTAGTTCTATTTAAGCCATAGATAGGACCCAATCAGGTGCTACCATTCCGGGCCAAAGTAGACGTAGGAGCGATGGCAATAAAGAGGTACTCTAATTTCTACTTAGTCTGTAGGGCTGAGAATACGGTGAGTGTATCCCTCGTAGAGAGATAAAACCTTCCCAAAAAAAGGGTGTCCTGAGAATGATGCTAAACTGCGTCTGATGGTGAGACTCCAGTTTTGAATATCTTTATTATTACTCCCAGGTCCATCCAGAGTGATTTGAGTCTCATCAATGGGTCAATTAGTTGGTTGGTTGGGTTTTATGGCATCGCAACCTTTGAAGGTTATTCAATGCCAAATCCATTTTCATACAAATAATCAGTTCTATTTCAAACAATTCAGTTTACCATACAAAAACAGCTTCATTTCAAACAATTCAGTTTAGCATAAGTACGCAGTTTAAATATCAATTCAGTTCTATTCCAAGTATTTCAGTTTCGCATAAGTACGCAGTTTAGTTCTATTTCATCCATAGATTGGACCCTATTAGATGCTAGCACTCTGGGCCACAGTGGATCAGAGAGCGATGGCAATGAAAGGGTGTTCCGCATTCCCCAAAGCTTCTGCATCACTGGAACCTCACCATCAGATTGTTTAGTGTCATATCCAGAACATTCGTGGGGAAGGGGGTCTTTTTCTGTCTGCAGAAGTGCAGTCAGTTTATTTATTCTACAGCCCCAGCCGACTGGGCAATCCATGGGTCAAATATATCTGTTCAAAAATTATTCACTTTCGATAAGACCGTGTACAAAAAAAATTATTAAGAAATTAGGCAAAATATGTTACTATGAATGCGATCGCAAATCTTTTGGCATAAAATAACCCTAAACGGATAAAAAATCAATCAATCAATCAATCCTACATATCAAATTTTTATAAAATTTTGATTGGTCAAGACAAATATTGGAAACGTTTTGAAAAATAAAAAGGAAGTGTCCTCGTGGTGTAATGGTTAAAGCAATGGACTTCGGAATCGTAGTAAGCGAGTTCGTACTCCAGTCGTGCTATTACGTTCACATTTGGGCAAATACCTTTGGGAAAGGTATGAACCCCCTTATCTTCCCAGCTATGGGTTAAATAGTACCACTACTGTTCTTCTAGGAGAATGGCTTTGGCATTAAATAACCTACAAAGGTTGATATGCCATTAAACAAAGAAACCAAACCAAACCAAACCAAAAATAATAATATTTTCCAATTTACTCCAACAGTGAACACATCCCTTGCCTTCTAAAGGGTAGTTCTAATGACCGTGCAATGTAGCGTGACCAAAGTAGTAAATAAAAGGGCGCGGCGAAGTCCAACTCGTGTCGCCGGGTCCATTTCCTACGACGATAACCATTACACCATGGATTTTATGGCATATCAACCTTTGTAGGTTATTTAACGCCAAATCTATTTTTATTCAAATAAACAGTCCTATTTCAAACAATTCGGTTTAGCATGAGTACACAGTTTAATTGTCAAAAAACATTCCGATTTAAAAGCGATTCAGTTTAGTCAAACAGTTCTATTTCAAACAAGTCAGTTTACAATAAGTATATTTTTTTTTTGTTTACATATAGGTAAATGTCAAAACAGTTCTATTTCAAACAATTTTGGTTAGCATAAGTACGTAGTTTAAATGTTAAAACAGTTCTATTTCAAGTAATTCAGTTTAGCATACGTACGCAGTTTAGTACTATTCGACTCACAGATAGGACCCTATCAGGTACTACCATTACGGCAGACCTGGGAGCAATGGTATTCCCTAAAGTTCCAGCATCACTGGAACCTCACCATCAGATTGTTTAGTATCACTCGGTGAAAATTCAAATACCTCTGATTAAAATCATATTGCTGATATTTACAGGAAGTCAGGATCGTTATCTGGGAGTTTATTCTGATTTGATTATTGGCAACTGATGCTGAATCACATTTCAAATGTTAACTGATTGGATAAATCATTATGTTTCAGAATTATAATTATTTCTCATTTTTCTTTTCTTATTGCTTTACTTTCTGTATTTTTAAAAACATATTCATATCTTTATGCAACCATGTTGTTGATATAAAGTTTTTCAGCATCATACTTGATTTGTTAAGTATCATAAATAATCATAATGAAGATGTTACATTACTATGATAATATATCTTTAATTGTTAGTGTTTGTTATGATTTAGGAATAAACATGGCAATATGTATGTCTTTATGATATTCCTCAAGATTTTATTTACTTGCATATTACATGGAAAAAGACGCAGTCTATGTGATGGCTGCTTCAATTTATAAACGTAAATTTTGAGATAAAGAATAAGAAGTTAGTATCCAGCCATGATTATATCTGGTTTAAAGGAAGCATCTCTTTTACACAAAACTGGCATTCCTTTCTTTTCAGTTCCAAGAATAGGCGTAGACTTATATCTACATGATTGTTAACAAGATTTTATTAGGATCAACGAGTAGTGAATTCAATAATATATGAGACAATATTATAATTTTTTAGCCGAAGCCTGGCAATATTCCACTCTAAAACATTCTATAATATCGAAGCAGAAATTTTCATAAATTAGAGTACAATTTTTTAAGGCTCTTTCTGAACCCAGTCAATGACGAGTATTTCTTCAAGTATATATATATATGGGGGGGATTTGTAAACGAATAGTTTGTGAGTAAATATTTTTATTTTTTAAACGAATTATAGTAGCGTGAAACAAAGTCGATAAATTTTTCATCACCTCCGTATATACTTTGTAAATGGTTTTGTTATGTATCTAATTATTTTCATATGCCAACTAACTTGTAGTTTGCAATTATGCTGTCAAGTTTCAATATCCCTGTTTTCGAATTTATTAAGGGTTTTTGGTTGATCCTTGGGAGTTGCATTGTTTCTTGCGGGGTGTATGTCTCGATGTTGAAGAGTGTCTCAGTGGATATGACAAGGGGTTTGATATTTTCTGTTGCTTTTGTTCAGTGGTTGATTGGGTATGATTTATTTTGGATTGGGAGGAAAGTTCTTGTTTGGCTGGGGGGTAATTAGAATGAATTTGTTTTGTTTAGGTGGTCGTTGTTTTTTTGTTGTTTTTTTTTACTTTTTTGTTTTCTTTGGGTTTTTTTTTTTTTTTTGTCTTTTGCTTTGTTTTGTTTTTTGTTTTGTTTTATTTTTTGGTGTTTTGTTTTATTTATGATTGGTTTTAAATATGTGTTGTTGTTTTTTGTTTTTTTGGGGGGGGGTTGTTTTTTGGTTTTTTGTTTGTTTTTGTTTTTTTGTTTATTCGTTATGTTTTTTTGTTTTGTTTTTGTCTTTTGGTTGTTTTACTTTGTTTTGTTTTTTGCTTTTTTTTGCTTTGTTTGTTTTTTGTTTTTTGCTTTTTTTTTTTTTGCTTTGTTTGTTTTTTGTTTTAATCTCTTTTAGGAACTGGTAGGATGATCGATGATCTGTGCCATTTTCCCTTTATGGTACTTGTTTTCGTTGGAAATTTATTTTCTGTAGATAATTTCGTGGCAGTGGTTTGGGCGTTTATTCTTTTTGTCTAGTTTGCGTCTCTATTTAAGAGATTTCAGTTGAATGTAGTTTCTTTAACTGTTCTTGCAATTTTGGCCAATTGTTTGATCCTTGTTGCCGTAGTTTTTCAGTGAGAGCTGCTGCTGCTGCTTTGATTCGCATTCTCTGCCACATTTAATGTAGGTGTTATCGTTCATATTAGATTCAACAATTTTTCTTGCTTTCAAAAATGTAATATTCTTTTAATTCTTTACCTTCATTCCTAGCCCCCCCTCTCTCTCTCTCTCTCCCTCTCTCTCTCTCTCTCTCTCTCTCTCTCTCTCTCTCTCTCTTGGCCCAGTCGGCTGGGACAGTAGAATAGACCGACTTCGTCTTTGTAGGGGAGTAAGACTCCCCCAACAGGTGTCCTGGATGTGATACTAAACTGTGATACTAAACTGAATTGTTTGAATTAGAACTGTTTTTACATTTAACTGTGTGTAAATAAATGACTGATGCTTAATTAAATCGTTAGAAGTACATAGCAATACTTGGAACCATTTAACTAAACTTAACCGCTTGAAATCGACCTGTTTCTGAGATTTAAACTGCGTACTTATGCTAAACTGAATTGTTTGAAATAGAACTGTTTGTATGTATAAACATTGGATTTGGCATTAAATAACCAACAATGTTTGATATGCCATAAAACCAAAACAATCTCTCTCTCTCTCTCTCTCTCTCTCTCTCTCTCTCTCTCTCTCTCTCTAGTATTTTCAAGACCTTGCAATATATATATTTCAAGGTCTTGAAAATTCGAGCCATCATTCAATTTTATTGATTTGTTAGATTTCAAAATGTAATTGTGTTTTGTATTTCTTCAATGCACCTTCTAATGGTAATCCGTAACCTCTTACTTTTCTAATGTTGTTTGTATTTTCTCAGGTATCATCATCATCATCATCATGTCGTGCTGGTAGCACGTATATCCCTGACCTTCTCTCGCCACTTTTCCCTATCGTTCATTACCTCTGGCAGGTCTTCTGGACAACATCCCGTATCCTCACATAGTTGCTGAATGTATGTTCGTGCTGGTCGTCCTGCTTTTGCACGGCCATGTGTGGGGATCCATAAGAGTACATCACTTATGAGTTCGTCCCTGCTTCTCCAGCAGTGTCCTGCATGTCTGGTTCGTCTAACTTGAATAGTTTTCGTGATAGGAGGCAGGTGGCCGTACAGTTGGTGTCTTGTGGGGTGTTGCCGCCAGGACTTGTTCAAGATTGCTCGCAGCATTCTTGTGTAATTGCCGTCTAGCTTCTTCTCCAGCCGTTTTGTGTAAATAAGGATAATTCCCTGTTTCTGCTAACTCCCTTTGAGGTGTTCAGTCTTTGATATTGGTAAATCTTGCATTTCAAATTGTGGAAGGTTTTCATCTTAAGTTTTCGGTATTTTTTTGCGACCAACCACTAACTTTTTTTTTTCACAGTTCGCTAGTTTTTTCTCCCGGAGATTATTTTTTCAATCAAGAAAAAGGACAATTTGCCTCAGAAAGTTTTTTTCCAATAATGCGATTAAATTAGATCATGGGAATTTTGTAATTTCATTTTCAGAATCGAATTCAGTAATATTTCGTGGCTTTTGGGGTGGGTGCTTTTTTGTATTTGCCATGTGGGGTCTGCATGTTTTTCGTTGGTACTGTGCTCCACCATCCACCAGAGAGTCTAACTTTTGTTGGGAAATTACCAAGGGAGATACTCATTCACCTTGATCGAGATAGAAATACATTAGCCAGTATATTCGTGTCAAGATGGGGATTTTGAGACCACCGCTAATTTCAGGCTTTCAATTGCCAAAACCTATTGCCCTAAAGTTAAGCAGTGGTCGAATTTCTGTTTCTCTCAACGCGATTGACCCTCAACCACCGCCATCTAGTAGCTTTAAGATAAAAAAGGGCAGGGTGTTTGATTGCCAAGAGAAATCGGAAGAATACTGTTGGGACTTGCTCGAATTGGAGTAATCAGCTGATTGATCTGATCGGGCCTCTCCCACCACATGTCCAAACCAAGTAAGGGCCAAAGTGGAGTATTGCAGATCACCAATATATATATATATATATATATATATATATATATATATATATATATATATATATATATGATAGAAATACGCGGAAGGTTGTATAAATCAAACACTTAATACAGGTTTAAAAGGCGCGATATTTCGTTCTTTTATTTTGTTTTAAGAACTTTTTCAGGCTAAAAGAAAAAACTCAGAAAATGGTTTAGCCATAGCTCTAGGGCTGAAGCTCTAGGGATCGAGCCTCACCATCATGATTAAATGTTATATCTAGAACACTCTGTGTAGAGATGTAGTCAAAGTATTCTTCAGTCCAAACCAACTGGACAGCATTCCAATTTTGATAATCATTTATTTGAACACACTTATGTTGTTCCACGTATTCGGATCAAATACTAATAAGTTGTATCCAACTATATGCTTTCAGGTAACTATTTCCATTTGATAATCGTTTATTAATCGTGCCCATGATCTGGGAGACTGGGGCTCTATCCCAAGTCGAGTCATACCAAAGACTCAAAAAATGGCACTTGATGCCACGTTGCTTAACACTCTGCATTATAAGGTAAGGATCAAGGGTAATGGAGTAGCGCCCTCCCCTACATCTTGGCGTGGTAACTATTGAAAATAGAGCTTTTACTTATATGGTTTCAAGTAACTATTTCCATTTGATAATCGTTTATTTGCCCACAATTAGATAGTTTCAAAACTTCTGATCAAATAGGAATAAGTTGCATACAATTATATAGTTACTCATAAAAAATTTCTCGTTTCATGCAATCACACTTTGTTTCATTTTCTATAGTATTCTTATCAATTATTATCTATTCTAATACTGATATGTTAGATTTTATCTGATTCATTTAATGGCATATAAACCACTTATCCTATTTACCCAACCCAACCCCCCACTCGGGCAGGATATGACACAAGGTCACTTTTTAAGCGGAGTTTAACAGGTTTGAATTCAGAGTTTTCCTTCTCCTAGACTAGTTGCCTTACCAAGGCTGAAGAACCTAGTCTGCCCTACTTTTTACCCGTAGCTGGAGGGAGAATAATTGGATTCATACCTTTCCCAAGGGTATTAGTGCTATGGGAAATGCAATCAGTCTCGTCCAGGATTTGAACTCGTGTCGCCGTGTCCATTTCCTACGACGATAACCATTAGACCACGGGCACCTCCTTGCACATGTTGCAGCTTTTGGGAGTATAATCTGCATTGCGATTTAAAAACTCAAAATGAATGATATTGTGGTGATCCCACAATACACTCAGTCTAACCATTTTTTCCATAAAGCTTTGCCTTTGGGTAAGCAGCGGAGGTTTATCCTTGTCAATCCATTACCTTTTGCGTTAAATATTGTCATAAAAGACTCATTCTTCATCATCTGTAATTATATGCTTTTTAAAAGCAGAAAAATAACCCCTGTTTCTTAAGCATATCATTAAAGGTGATGAAGAATGAGTCTTTTATGACAATATTTAACGCAAAAGGTAATGGATTGACAAGGATAAACCTCCGCTGCTTACCCAAAGGCGAAGCTTTATGGAAAAAAAGGTTAGACTGTGGGTTCAACGCAATATCATTCATTTTGAGTTTTTAAACCGCAATACAGACTTATACTCCCAAAAGCTGCAACATGTGCAAGAAAATTTTTTAAGACTCCCCGAACTCGTTAAGAGAAGAAACCTTGTGCTTCCCTTTATAACGCAGAACCATATTCAGCAAAAAATTTCCCAAGAAGATCTGGAGAAAACGTTTGTGGAAAAATTCTTGTGCTCGAAACCAGCGGAATTTTACTTAAGAGGAATCAACAAGCTACCTGACAAAGGGTCTGAGGGAATTCAAAACAATGGCCAATATACTAATGATTGGAATTAATTCGATAAATTGTTCATGAATAAATCATATTTTACTAAAACGGAAATCCTATGAATATACTCGAAGTTCATTTGATCTTTTGCTTTAAGAGAATTGTGGGGGACAAAGGATTTACTTTGTTGCTTTTGTTTAGAGCAATTTTTTTTCTTTCTCGTCTAAATGAATTAATCCCCCGAATACACTGATAAAAATTTTGAATAAAAATATCAAAATAAAAAACAAAAAAAAATGTATGCCCTTGATACAGTGTCATCTAATCGTATTTCTTAGTTTTATCTTTTTCACAAACTAAATTTACATAATTTTGAATAACAGTGTGTGTGTGTGTGTGTGTGTGTGTGTGTGTGTGTGTGTGTGTGTGTGTGTGTGTCGATGTTGTTGTTGTTGTGACTGTTGTTTTAGCATGCATGTCAGTCATATTTTATCAGTTTGGATATCACAGCCCCAAACTTCTGAACGAAACATTTGACAACCGGGATCTTGCTTCTAGCATTGCAAAAAAAAAAATGACTACTTACGATGCTATTGTTGTTGGCGCTGGTGTTGAGGGTTCAGCGACGGCTTATTATTTGGCCAAAAATGGACAGAAAACGCTACTTTTGGAACAGGTAATTAAAAAATATGAATTCTACCACCCTATATTTACCACTTAACTGTCAAAGTTTGAATTTAAAAGGATTCACAAACTTCATTTCGTTCTGTCTCTGATAATGTTATCGCCCAGTTAACAGGGCTTACAAATCCTGACTTACATTGCGGTAAGACTCCACCCCCAACAAAAGGGTGTCCTGGTTTGGGTTGGTTTGGTTTGGTTAGGTTTTATGGCACGTCAACCATTGTAGGTTATTAATGCAAAATCCAGTTCTATTTCAATTCAGTTAAGTATAAGTGTAGTTTTTTGTTAACACAGAAAAATGTCAAAACAGTTCTATTTCAAACAGTTCTTGTTTTACATAAGTACACAGTTTAGATCTATTTGACCCTATTAGGTGCTAGTACTCCAGGCCACAGCTGACCAGGGAGCGATAGCGATGAAGGAGTACTCCGCATTCCCCAAAGCTCCAGCATTACTGGAACCTCACCATCAGATTGTTTAGTGTCCTATCCAGGACACTCATTTGGGATCTTACCTCTCTGCAGAGAAGCAGCGCATGTATTCAACAGCCCCAACTAACTGAGTAAGCGTGTATTTAACAGCATCTGATGGTAAGGCTAAAGGGTCTCATCTGTGGGTCAAACAAATCTGTTAAAAATTATTTCTAACTAATTGAGTTACTTGACGCAATATAAGTGTAAAATGTTTTTTATCATTAAGGGTTTTCGGACTATTGTCTTCATTTTTATTGTTATTTCCACAACGTTTTTGCCGATATGTCCTCCGGCCTTCTTCAGGTGTTTGTCGAACTCGGGAACCTACACAGAACTTCGAACTACGTCCTTTATTGACTCCACAGAGGTCACCTGTTCTGATTCCGTTAGCCATAACCGAGTACAAGTGTTAAGTATTCCAGTATTGTTACTCGCCTGCAGTCAGGATTGAACCTGCAACCTCCAGATGATTGTCTTCTTAAAAGCTTAAGGAACCAACGCCTATAACCGATACGCTATGTGTCCTTCCCAAGTTCGACAAACACCTAAAGAAGGCCGGAGGACATATCAGCCGAAACGTTGTGGAAATAACAATAAAGATGAAGACAATAGTCCGAAAACCCTTAATGATAAAGATCATCAAGCTTCGTCTCAAATTCAGACAACTAAGTGTAAACCGTGTTAAGAATAGTTACTTGAAGCAATAATTGCTTTTTAAAAAATATTCTTATTACTTATTTGAAACCATATAACTGTGTGCAAACAAACGACTATTATCAAATAGAGATAATTACTTGAAATCATATAATTATTAGTATTTGATTGGAATACTTGAAATCATACAAATGCGTACAAATTTTTTGTAATAGATAGGAATACTTGATATATAACTGTGTAAATTATTTGTAATAGATAGGAATACTTGATATATAACTGTGTAAATTATTTGTAATAAATAGGAATTACAAAAAAATATCTCTTAAACAATTACAGAAAATATTTATACATAAACGTTCAATAATCATGATTTTCTACCCTCTAAGCGTAAAATAACCCTAGACAGGTTGACATGCTATTAAAATCAATCAATCAACTGATCAAATAATATTAACCCTATTTTATATTGACCGTGTTTGTTCCAACCAGATTACCGAAATTAAACAACGAAGAGCTTTTTTTATTACTTATGTGGGTGAACTCTTAAGAATAGCATCGTGTTCATCGGACTTTTATAGAATATTTATAGGACATTCATATTTACATTTTTTGAGAGGACGTTTCAAAGTTGGTTTGGGGTTTTTTTTAGGGGGGGTGCTTGTTTGTTTGTTTTTCTTGTTTGTCTTTCTTTTTCTTTTTTTTTTTTATCTTTTTTTTTTTTTTTTTTTGCTTGCTTGCTTGATTTTTATTTGTTTTTCTTTGCTTTTTGATTTTTGGGGGTTTTGGGTTTTTTATTTTTGTTTTTGTTTATTTTTTGCTTCGTTTTTTTTTTTTGGCGGGGGGATTTTGGACACAATTCCATTCCTATCTAAATAAATAAAACGACGTACATCCACTGTTTTTACCTGATCTCACAAATGGTAAGAAATATGTCCCAAAACACTTGACATATTTACATACACATCAATGTATATTAGTGATGTGATCAAAAAGTATCAAGACTGAAGCTTCAAATTTAAATGAAGATGTTTATATTACTGAGCAACTTAAATAATAAAGTAACAATGTTTAGTCGTCGAGACAACAGTCTACACATTTAGATAAGATAGTGTAAAATTGATTGATTGATTTTAAGGGCATGTCAACTGCCCTAATGTTATTTAATGCCGCGACGTTTAAGAATAGCGCTCATTCTATAGTTATATTTACTTTTTTGTGTAACTGTTTCTTAAGACGGTTTTTACGTTTGTTTGTTTGTTTTTTGTTGTTTTGTTTGTTTGTTTGTTTTTTTTGTTTTTTTTGGTGGGGGGAATTTTTTCCTTTTCTTTTTTGGCACACGGTCCAATCGAATACGATTAATTTCAAACAGATCTAAAAATGGTTGAGATGCTATGAAACACAAACAACCAACCAATCATCCAAATATCAATGGAATGGTCAATTTAATCCTCGATACTATCTTCACATGCTGCCAAAAGGTTAGAATTAGGATCAATTACTCAACAGAAACTCTGATGTGACAAGAGTTTCTGGAACTACTCACACGTACACATTAGGGTATCTACACTAAACTCGACCTTCTGTCACATTCCCCCACAGAGAGAGAAATGAATAAAATACATTCTATTTTTACCGAATCCAGTAGCCCAATAATTATTTCCGACTCCGACACCGCCAACTTTGATTCTAGCCCACGAATAAGACCCCAGGACCCTGACTCCAGTTCGGAACCTGCAACCCTTATTCCAATCCCTACTACTCTAACTCCGACTCTGTATCTGAGTGAGTAATTGGACCTGGGAGCGATGGCGATGAAGAACTGCTCCATATTTCCCAAAGCTCCAGTATCACTGGAACCTCATCATCAGATTGTTTAGTGTCATATCCAGGACACCCATTTGGGGGGGGTATCCCTCTGCCGAGATGCAATCGGTATATTCTACAACCCCAGTCAACCGGGAAAGTAGATATTAGAATTGAACGTTGCAAATTTATCAAAACATGATAAACTATACAATAAGTACATGTTTATGGGTCAGTCTCATTGGGTGCCCCATTCATTTGGCCTTGTGCTACATTGAGGCAAAGAGTTTCGTAAATTACTACATGTTTATGGGTCAGAATTTCACATGGAATCCATTTATGACCTCTAAAAAGCCCAATGTTGGAAAACTATAACCTATGCAATGAGCACATGTTTATGGGTCAGAATTTTACAAGAAAGTCATTTATGACCTCTAAAAAGCCCAATGTTGGGAAACTATAACCTATGCAATGAGCACATGTTTATGGACCAGAATTTCACATGGAATCCATTTATGACCTCTAAAAAGCCCAATGTTGGAAAACTATAACCTATGCAATGAGCACATGTTTATGGGTCAGAATTTTACAAGAAAGTCATTTATGACCTCTAAAAAGCCCAATGTTGGGAAACTATAACCTATGCAATGAGCACATGTTTATGGACCAGAATTTCACATGGAATCCATTTATGACCTCTAAAAAGCCCAATGTTGGAAAACTATAACCTATGCAATGAGCACATGTTTATGGGTCAGAATTTTACAAGAAAATCATTTATGACCTCTAAAAAGCCCAATGTTGGGAAACTATAACCTATGCAATGAGCACATGTTTATGGGTCAGAATTTTACAAGAAAGTCATTTATGACCTCTAAAAAGCCCAATGTTGGGAAACTATAACCTATGCAATGAGCACATGTTTATGGACCAGAATTTCACATGGAATCCATTTATGACCTCTAAAAAGCCCAATGTTGGAAAGAATTTTATACTTACTTCACTTTTACCACACATGTAAAAGCGTAAAAAAATTATAATACATCTTGAACCAGACTTTCGTTTGGTTTCTTTTGTTTAATGACATATCAATCTTCGTAGGTTATTTAATATCGAATCCATCCGTTTAGATAAACAGTAATGTGCTATTTAACCCACAGCTGAAAGATGTAACGAGGTTTCATTCCAGTACCAAGTCCGAAAGTGAATATAAAAGTGCGACTGGAGTTCGAACTTGCTTACAACGATGTTGCAAACCAGCACGTGAATCACTAAGCCAAGACTTTGGGGGTGTATTAACAGCACACGGCAGTCTTAAACTGAATAAAATGAATACACACAGTTTGACTTGGATTTTTTGCTTCTAACAATAGAATTATATATATCATATATCTAATATATAAATATAACTGGGAATCAACTTTGATAACAGATGGTTTGATTTGGTTTGGTTTGGTTTGGTTTTTATGGCATATCAACCTTTGTAGGTTATTTAACGCCAAATCCATTTTTATGTAAATAATCTGTTCTATTGAAAACAGTTCAGTTTAGCATAAGTACAAAGTTTAATTGTCAAAAACATTTCCATTTCAAACTATTCAAGCAGTTATATGTAATAATTCAATTAAGTGTAAATACAGTTTTAATGTTGAAAAACAGTTCTATTTGAAATAATTCAGTTAAGCATAAGCACACAGTTTAAGTGTAAGTACGGTTTAATTGTCAAAAACGTTTCTATTTCAAGCTATTCAGTTTACTCAATTCCTTTTAGCATAAGTATGCTGTTAGTTCTATTTAACCCATAGATAGGACCCTTATCAGGTGCTACCACTCCGGGCCAGAGTGGACCTGGGAGCGATGGCAATGAAGGAGTACTCTGCATTCCCCAAAGCTCCAGCATTGCTGGAACCTCACCATCAGATTGTTTAGTGTCATATCCAGGACACTCGTTGGGGGTTCTTACTCCTCTGCAGAGAAGCAGTCGGTGTATTCTACAGCCCCAGCCGACTGGGCAATTTGATAACAGAGTATTAGCAATTTAGAGAGACTTTAGATTATGAATGTTTTTTTTTTAAGTAACCGAGGCAAAACTAAATAAAATTACTTTAAAGAGATAGCAAATAGGTCTTTGTTTTAGAGTATATATATGAGTTCTATCTCGGTGTTTTTATTATATTTTCATGTCTCTAACCACGATCAAAATCTCATAACCGACTCGACATTGTACAAAGAGGTGATCTTTGATTATCATTGACAACGTTAGAGTTGACTATTTATTACATAACTAGCAGAACAGCATCAACCATAAAGTTAGCACTGAATGTCACCGTGCTGTACGTTAACCATGACACTATGGGGACTCTCCCTCCTTACTTTGATGAATCTGGTTTCATCTGTCTCTCTCTAACTTACGGTCAAAACCTCATAGCTGAGTCGACATTGTACAAAGAGCTAATCTTCAATTATTATTGTCAATGTCACTACTAGGAGAGCAGCATCAACAACAACGCTCACATTGAATAAAAAAGGACAAAAATAATATATTTGATATAAATATGTCCTTCTATATTTATGACTTATTTTACTAGTAAACGTTCATTTTCCCTAGAATTTAGTTAAGTTTATGAGCAATAAATTACTTATACTTCTATAACACACAAAATACTTAACAATATTTTATACAGTTCCAAATAATATTTAATCATAAAAATACAATAGAATTTTTTTTAAATATCGAATGTTTGGTTGGTTGGTTGGTTGGTTGGTTGGTTGATTTTACAACACTTTTCAGGTCATTTAATGCCGAATTAAGAGTTTAGCATATTTACAGTTTTTGTTTACACACGGTTAAATGTAAAAACAGTTCTATTTCAACAACTTGTGTGCTAAAAATTCCCATCAACAAAATGTGTTTAACATATAGGTATAAAGAGGATTTGGCATTAAATAACCTATAATGATTGATAAGCCATAAAATCCGACCAACCCACCATTTTAGCAGTCAATATTTTCCACATACTCACTAAAGATATTAAAGTCGTCAGGGTGAGTTAAAAGTTAAGCAATGGTGAGTCTGATCAGAACTTAGATGAGTGACTTATTATTAGGGGGAGTCAAAGGTTTTGCAATATTTTGGTAATGTGAAGCACAATTCCTCAGCTTCGGGTGCTTTTACCGAGACCGAAAAAGTGACGAAAAAGACTGGACTTTGAGATGCCGAGCTCACCTGATACTTACCGAGTGCTACTCACCGGATTTGCCTTTATGGCTTGGATCACGACCTCGGATTCCACTGTTTATGATCTATTTGATCTTGCCTGATAGTGAAGGTTCTTGCAATCCGAGCGAAACTTCTCGAACCATCTGGTTATCGTACTGTGATCAACTGCGTCTTCATCTTTCGCACAACACATACTTTTTTGTGGGGGAGGGGTTACTTCTGCCGTGGAGTTATGGCCCCGTTCAAACTCGTAAAGCATAAGTTCACTGATTAGAGACTACGTTGCTTGTTCAGATCACACGCAAAATGAAGCAATGCATAACCTGTCTGCGCACCAACTACCACAAAACTACCAACCACAGCTGGTACCATCCCGCAGCGTGAATTGCCTCGGTCACGTGATATACACGCCGCAAACTAGCACACACATAGATATTGCAAAACTTTTAAGTCACCTTATCATAAAAGTGTCCATTTCTTTTTTAAAAAACAGTTTCTTTCTCGCAGTTTTCCCTTCCTCACAGTCGAGGAAGTTCCCATGGACAGAGCAGGATCACACGAAAAGCTTACACGGACGACTTCTATGTCAAAATGATGTTGGAGGCTTACCCTGGATGGTCGGAACTAGAAGCAGAAACAGACACTCATATATTCACGTGAGTTTCAGTGTGAGTATAACTGAGAGTGTCAGTGTGAGTATAACTGAGAGTGTCAGTTTGAATATAATTGGAAGTTTCAGTGTGAGTATAATTGGGAGTGTCAATAAGAGTATAATTGGGAGTGTCAGTGTGAATATAATTGGGAGCTTCAGTGTGAGTATAATTGCGCATCTCTGTGCGTGTCAGAGTGCAAGTATGTGCATATGTATATGTGACTAAAAGTGTGCATGAATGTGTACATATATGTGTGGGATGCGCTGTTGAATTAACGGTTATCGTTAAAGAAAATGAAATTGGCAAGCCAAGTTCAAATCCTGTACGAGGCTGTTTGTGTTTCACTTCATGCGAATGCCATCAAGAAAGACATGTAGCCATATATTCTACACCAAGCTATGAGTAAAATAGTTTAGTTTCTATCAATTGATCTTAGTCCATTCATATCTATCTATCTATCTATCTATCTCAGTCTGTTCATATCTACTTATCTATCTATCTACCTCAGTCTATTCATATATATCTATCTATCTCAGTCTGTTCACATCTATCTATTTCAATCTGTTCACATCAATCTATTTATCGCAGTCAGTATCTATCCATCTACTTATCATTTAGACACCTGGATATATCATGAAAGATTAGATATTCTGGTAGGGTAGCCAGTCTAAAAAAAAAAAAGAAAAACCCGTATGCCCTATAATCTAAACTAAATCTCTAGCCTGACTTTAGTCTTGTTGGTCGAGGCCACTTGACATACATGCCGGGGAAGCCAAGTACGCGTGCCACGTGGTTGACACCGACAGTTCCTAAGGCCTCAGGAGTCCCGTCCCCACCCCAGGATCTCACTTATTACGGCAGGGCTTGGTTTATCGCATGACACCTGAGGTGCCTCTTTTTTAGGGGAACGCCGATGAAGCTCAAGGCTGATTCTATGCAACCTTTTTACCTCGATAAACAAATCCACTGTGTAGTTCATTTGATGTGTTTTACCTTAGTTAATAATCGTCATCGATATTGAGGAACGAACAATATTTATTTAGTCATTTAACTTTTTCCTGGTATATAAGACGCATGTTTAGCACTAAAATAACGCTATGCCAATATCACAATGCGTCCTATCCATTGGTATTATGATGAGAGGGCTATTAACTTAAGTTTGTCATCAACAGCTATGAAACTTGGAATTGTTGCAGTGAGAGGTAGTCCCCCAAATCCCTTTGTAAACCATACTTCTTATATGTCAGTAAACATATTTCTCTCTCCTATATCTGAAAGTCATCATCATCATGTCACGCCGCCAGCACGATCTCCCTGACCCTCTCCCGCAATTCGTCTCTATCGTCCATCGCTCCCGGTAAGTCTTCAAGGCTACATCCTGTATAAGCACGGAGCTGTCGTATATAGGTTCTAGCTGGTCGTCTTGCCTTTGCTCGTCCATGTGAAGGGGTCCACAGAAGTATGTCACTCATGAATTCGTCCCTACTTCTCCAGAAGTGTCCCGCATGCCTGATTCGTCTAACTTGGATAGTTTTCGTGGTGGGTGGTAGGTGGCCGTACAGCTGCTGCTTTATGTGGTGCTGCCTCCAGGACTTTAACAATATTGTTCGCAGCATTCTTGTGTAATTGCCGTCAAGTGTTTTCTCCATACATTTAGTTAGCGTCCATGTAGTGCATCCATATAGCAGTATCGACACGATCATTGCTTGGAAAAAACTGCGTTTTACTTTATCGGTCAAATCTGACTTCCTTATGACCGATAGTCTATCGATAGCTGTCCATGCCTTTGCCAGTCGCGTGTTGATGTCTGTCTCGATTGATGAGACTGCTTCCCTGGTAGGTGAATTTGTTCACTAATTTCAGAGAACTACCATTTAGTGTAGAGATGTGTAGAGATTAAAGCACGTGTATTCTGTCTTGCCTGCGTTGATATTGAGGCCTATGCTAGCAGCTGCTCGTTTCAGACTTTGTAACTTCGGCTCGGGCGGGTGTATTTGTCAGAAGTGCTATGTCATCGTCGTAGTCGGCGTCGGTAATTGTTTGTGCGGGGTATCTTCTGCTTCTTTCCTTTGTCAGCTTAAAACCATTGTCTTTCATTTTATTAATAAACGTAGTAAGCACGTAATCTAGACAAATGATGAAGAGGTATGGGGCTAATGTGTCACCTTGCAGCACACCTACTACAATGTCAAAGTAGTCTGTGTAGCCTGCAGAATATATATACACATATGCATACACACGCACACATATATATACATGTATGCTCAAACACGCACACACACACACACACACATATATATATCCCGACTCATAAAACGCAGATTTAGCATTAAAAAGATTTACCTTATTTCTCAGCGTATCAGACGCACATTTAGCATTAAAATAATTCTATGTCAATATCACACAGCGTCTCTTTCGCTGGTATAATGATAAGAGGGTTATCAACTAAACTCTGTAATCAACAGCTGTGGAGCTATGAAGAGTTGCAATGAGCAGTAGTCCCCAAAATACTTTTGTAAACTATGTGCCTTATATGCCGAGAAATATGATATATGTTAGTGTCTCTGCTCCGTTGCGTAACCCAACACGTTGGAGGAATTTTTATTTGAAAGTTCATTCTCCTCGGTCTATGATTCTACACCACTTAGGCCAACAGAGAAAGTACAACGGTTCCCTGAAATTACACATTAGGCTTTTGTATTTCTGTTCCGATAAGGAAAAACATCTACCGTATTTCTCAGCGTATAAGACGCACATTTAGCCTAAAAATAATTCTATGCCAATATCACACTGGATCCTATTTGCTAGTATCATGATTAGAGGGTTATCTACAAAAGTTTGTCATCAATAGCTATAGAGCTTGTAAGGGTTTCAGTGAACGGTTGTTCCCTAAATACGTTTTTGAATCATGCGTCTAATATACCGGAAGTGAAAATTCTAAATAAAAATTAATCTTTTACGTCTCCGGCAAATGAAGAGACACAGTTGTAGCGTAACGGTTATCGTTGTAGAAAGTGAACTCGGCTACCCGAGTTCAAAACTTGAACAAGGTTCTTTGCAATTCACATAGTGGTAATAACCTTGAGAAAGAATCCACTATTCTCCCTGGGGCTGTAGAATACACCGACTGCATCTTTACATAGGGGTAAGACTCACCCCAACAAGTGTCCTCATATGACACTAAACAATCTGATGCTGAAGCTCCAGCCTTGGAGGTTTCGGGAATGTGGAATACCCCTTCATTGCCATCGCTCCCAGGTCCAGTCTGGCCCAGAGTGGTAGCACCCAATAGGGTCCTATTTTTAGGTCAAACAGAACTGTTTGAGATTTAAACTGAGTGCAAACAAATGACTTATGCTAAATTGAATTGTTTTAAATAGAACTGTTGGATAATTTAACTGTGTGTAAACAAATGGCTGATGTTTAATTGAATTGTTAGTGATACATAGCAATACTTGAAGCCATTTAACTTTGTTGACTTATGTTTACAAATCACATATATCTAATATATATGTATAAACTGCATTAGGCATTAATGGTTGATATGCCACAAAACCAAATCAAACCAAATTATTCTTTCTTCCAACTTGGGAAATAGTTGAGCTGATTGTGCTCTTTAGCCTTTGTATGCCAGCCGGTCAAAAAGAAAGAAAACACTGAATTCAAAATAGCTGTAGACCTGGAGAAGGATGGGCGCTGCCAGGTTATTCCTACTTAAGCCACGTTACATGAAAAGCGCCCCCTACACGAATAAACCAGGTTATGGAAGCAGTGTAACGCTACGGGCCTTTTGAATACAAAACAAAACGACTCTGTTTGTTTCAGGATACGAAAGTTTATTTCTAATGTTTGTTTTTTTTTTCTAGTAGTCGCCGAAAAGAGAGAGATAAAGTGAAGGAATTACTTCAGCCCATTAGATATGCATATAGATTAAGGAGTGGTAGATAGGTCATTTCTCCTCTGATCGGCCGCTTGTGCACATGCACCGGTGACTGTAGCCGACCCCCGCTGAGCCTCTCGATTCTGTCTGCTTTCAAGTCCTTCTGACTGCTCTACAATGCGTCTTTTCATCTTTTTCTTATTTATGTTCTTCAAATTATTCTCTTAACTAATGCTATAATCACACGTAATCACTAAAACTTTTAGTGACACGTCATTGCTAAATATCAGCTGATACCGACCGATATCTTAATATATTGCTCACAAAACAAACATGTCGCGCTTATTTTGACAAGAGTTGACACATTTATGCAAAACATGGTCTCCGCAAGTCCTGACCTTTCCAAATCGAAAACCTGCGACTACGAACTCAAAGAAAAAAACAATTTATCACTAAAATGATATACTAAACTCCCTGATTACTTTACACCAGTAATGATATATGTGTGTTTTTTGTAGCTGGGTATGTGTTCGCCAGTGTACATGGTTGTTTCCCCATTATATATAAATGTTTATGCTTATAATTGAATTATAAGGATGAGTCAAAAATTGAGCAATATTTTTGTAACGTGAAACACAATTTGGCATCTCTTGAGGCTTTAGCCGAGTTCATAAAACTGATGAACAATACTAAACTGTGAGATGCCTGATATTCTCCGTGTGTTACTCACCGGATTTACCTCTATGATTGAGAGCACGACTTGGAAATCCATGGTTTTGGGTCCACCTGACTATGCCTGATCATCAAGGTTTTTGCAACCCCTGCGAAATTTCTTCAACCATCTGCGCCTTCATCTTTCACTCAACAATTGCCACTACGGCGTTATGGCCCAGTTTGAACTCTTAAAACACAAATTTCCGAATTAAACTAAGTTGCACGTTCATCTTTACAGCTTTCAAATCCCACACGAAGTGAAATACTACACAATTTGCCCAGTTGGCTGGGACTGTTGAATACACCGACTGCATTTCTACAGAAGGGTAGCACCCCCCACAACGAGTGTCCTGTTTATGACGCTAAACAATCTGATGGTGAGGTTCCAGTAATGCTGGAGCTTTGGAAACTGCGGAGTACCCTTTCATTTCCATCGCTCTCAGGACTACTATAGGTCAAATAGAACTAAGCTATATACTTATGCTCAACTGAATTGCTTGAAATAGAACTGTTTCGACATTTAATTGAACTGTTTTGACATTAACTGTTTGTAAACAAAAACTACACTTATACTAAACTGAAATTTTATTCGGCGTTAAATGACACGAAAAGGGTTGATACGGTGTAAAACAAAACAACCAAGCAAACAACCAATCACTACATAATGTGTGAGCGCATCAACTACCACGATACTAACAGCCCTAACGAGTACTAGCGGGTTCACGACTGGAACTGCTACGGTCACATGATATCATCATCATGTCGCGCTGGTAGCACGGATATCCCTGACCCTCTCTCGCCACTCCTCCCTATCGTTCATCGCCCAAGGCAGGTCTTCAGGACAACATACGGTATCCTCACATAGCTGCTGAATGTATGTTCGTGCTGGTCGTCCTGCTTTTGCACGGCCATGTGTGGGGGTCCATAAGAGTACATCACTTATGAGTTCGTCCCTGCTTCTCCAGCAGTGTCCTGCATGTCTGGTTCGTCTAACTTGAATAGTTTTCGTGATAAGAGGCAGGTGGCCGTACAGTTGGTGTCTTGTGGGGTGTTGACTTGTTCAAGATTGCACGTGGCATTCTTGTGTAATTGCCGTCTAGCTTCTTCTCCAGCCGTTTTGTTAGCGTCCATGTAGTGCAGCCATATAGCAGTATCGATGTGACCGCTGCCTGGAAGAAACTGCGTTTCATTTTATCGGTTACGTCTGATTTCCATATAATCAATAGCCTATCGATAGCTGTCTATGCTTTCGTTAACCTCGTTTCGATGTCCTTTTCGGTTGATTCGACGCTGCTTCCTAGGTAAGTGAATTTGTCCACTAGTTTAAGAGGGGTTCCTTCTAGAGTGGAGATGTCCCGCGCTTGGTTATAGCACATATATTCCGTTTTGTGTGCATTAACATAGAGGCCTATGCCTGCGGCTGCTCGTGCCAAACTATGCAGTAGTGTTTCGGCTTGGTCGGGTGTATTTGCCAGTATCGCTATGTCATCGGCGTAGTCGGCGTCGGTAATTGTTTTTGCGGGGTACCTTCTGCTGCTTTTCTTCGTCAGCTCGAAGCCATTCTCTCTGATTTTGTCAATCGATGTTCTAAGTACGTAGTCTAGACAAATGATAAAGAGGTACGGAGCCAGCGTGTCCCCTTGTAGTACTCCTGCTACAATGTCGAAGTATTCTGTGTCTCCATCTGGTGATCGTACTTTTACTTTGGTGTTTCTATAGAGAATCGTTATTGCTGCTACGGTTTCTTTAGGTATGCCGTACGCTAGTAGGATTTGTTCCATCTTTCCTCTGTGAATGGAATCGAAGGCCTTGGTAAAGTCGACAAATATTAATGTCGCTTGTAGGTTTTTTGCCCGTACACCTTCAAGGATTCTACGGATGGTTAATATTTGTGAGGTCGTGGATCTATTTCTTCGGAAGCCATTTTGGTTTTTCCTGAGTACGTTGTCGATTTTGGGTTCTATGCGGTTTCGTAGTAGGGCATTGTAGATTTTGGTTGCTATGGATGTAAGTGTTATGCCTCGGTAGTTTTTGGCTAATCCGAGGTCGCCCTTTTTAGGGAAGGGGAGTATGCATCCCTTCATCCATCTATCTATCGGATTTTGATTGTATACTGCGTTGCAGTGTCGGAGCAGTATGTCGTCGAATTGTCTGGTCTTCCATACTTCTGGGGGAATCTCGTCCAGCCCTGCAGCTTTCCTATTTCTATTTTTTCTGAGAACCGAGTCGAGTTCTTCTAACGAGCCACAAACTAGCACGTACTACCAAAATATTGCAAAACTTTTGATTCACTTTAGTATAATCGTCTATGTTTCCTGTTCAAAGAATTAATTGAATAATAATATTCTCTCTCCGTTTAGACAATGTGGCATGTTGGCGATGGGCACTGATAGCAGTCATTACATCGACGAAATCACTAACGCTCTCGACAAATACCAAGTGCCGTATGAGTCTCTCAGCAGAGAACGCCTGAAAGAGAGATATGCCATCAATTTGCCCGGAGATGCATCGGGAGTATTGGATCCGAGTGGTGGCATTCTAAGAGCAGACAAAGCAGTACAAGCTTTTCAAGTAAGTATAGTATTCTACTCCTTGCTAATATTTCCCATCAGCTATAACTTTTTTTTTCACTGGAGTCTAAGTGACAAGTCAACTTAATTCTCTTGGACTCTCCCATGTATCCTAACCGATTTTACTAGTGCTGTGGTCTGAATGATTTCGATTCTTCCTCTGATTTTCAGCGGCTCGTACGGTTTTGACTAAAACCTGTGACCGACTCATATTGTCTCAAAAAATTATTCACAAAGTGGGGAAGGCTCGTTTAGCAAGTGAAACAGTGCAAGCCTCGATGAAAGATTGACAAAATATAACCTCTTTTTCTTTTTCCACATTTCCTTTTTCCTCTTTTTCTTTTTCCACTTTTTTTTCCTCTTTTTCTTTTTCCACTTTTTCTTTTTCCTCTTTTTCCTTTTCCACTATTTTTTCCTCTTTTTCTTTTTCCACTATTTCTTTTCCTCTTTTTCTTTTTCCTCTTTTTCTTTTTCCGTTTTTTCCGTATTTTTTTTTTTTTTTTTAATTAATTTTTCAAAATTTATTCTTTGTTCATAGAAACAATTTTTGAAATTTGGTGGACACATTCGGGACGCTGAGTTGGTCGTTGGGATTGAACCCGGATCAATAGTTAGTATTCACACCAAGAAAGGATCCCACTACACAAAAAATCTGGTATTATGTGTAGGTTCTTGGGCAGCCAGTTTTCTTTCAGAACACCTCAACGTACGATTTCCTTTCAAGGTAAATATCTTAATTTATATGATAAACGAGTAATTTTTGTTTCTTGGGAAAAATATTTTGATCTATACAATCTACAAGTATTTTTTGGTTTCCTGGGAAGTTGAGCAGAAAAGTCATTAAAGCTATGATGATTCAGAAATTTAATTCTTAATTAATAGTTTATTTTAGAATTGCTGGGCCATTTTGATTTGCCTTTGTATTGTTTGGTGTCACGGGTGCATTCTAAGAGATAAATAATATTTTGACATTCCACTCCTGTTAAGAGATAAAATTTGTATTTCATTTAATCAATCTTCTTAAGTACTTTTTTCCTCGACTTCGGACAAAATATTTTTATTTATTTACTATGAACATAGGAAAGCATCTAGACTCATTTACACTCTCAAGATAAACAGATCACTTGCACCCCCATGGACACAGGTCTTCTTACCGAAACTCGGGGGGTGAAAGTTTGTATTTAACCAACTATTCATTCAGGAGCAGGATGCCACACAAGGTCGAGAGAAGGGAGCAATCAAGAGTTGCACAGATGAGTCGCGGCCCTAGGCAGTGTTGTAAGAGTTGACCGTTGACCAGGGGTCCGCAATTGTTGGTCACAAGAAAACTCAATCGAAGAAACCAGAGTTAGGGTTATCTTACTTGGATTGGAAAACGATGCGTGTGTATGTGTATGTAAGTGTTTCTCTGTGTGTGCATGTATGCATGTGTGTGTATGTCTCTCTGTATGTATGTGTGTCTCTCTGTGTGTATGTGTGTCTCTGTGTGTATGTGTTTGTATGTGTGCGTCTCTGTATGCATGTGTGTCTCTGTGTGTATGTGTTTTGTGTGTATGTGTGTATGTGTATGTAAGTGTTTCTCTGTGTGTGCATGTATGCATGTGTGTGTATGTCTCTCTGTATGTATGTGTGTCTCTCTGTGTGTATGTGTGTCTCTGTGTGTATGTGTTTGTATGTGTGCGTCTCTGTGTGCATGTGTGTCTCTGTGTGTATGTGTTTTGTGTGTATGTATGTGTGTATGTGTGTTTATTTGTGTGTAAGTATGCATGTGTGTGTCTCTCTGTATCTTTATGTGTGCCTCTGTGTGTGTAAGTGTGTTTGTGTGTGTCTGTATGTGTATGTGTGTGTATGTGTGTATGAGTGTGTCTGCGTGTGTATGTGTGTATGTATATGCGTATGTGTGTCTCCTTGTATGAATGTATACATATGTGTGTGTGTGTCTCTCTCTCTCTGTGTACGTGTGTTTGTGTTTTTGTGAGTTTCTGTGTGTATGTGTGTGTACATGTGTTTGTATGTATATGTGTCTCCGTGGGTGTATGTGTGTAAGTGTGTTTATGTGTCTGTATGTGTGTCTCTTGGTGTGCGTCTATGCGTGCGAATGTGTGTCTTTGTGTGTGTGTATCTCTGTGTTTTTGTGTGTGTGTGTGTGTGTGTGTGTAGGTGTATTTTTGTGTATGTATATCTGAGCGAATATGCGTGTTTGTGTGTGTGTATGTGTGTTTGTGTGTGTTTGTGTGTATGTGTATGTGAGTTGATCCATGGTTTATACAGCTTTAACTAGAACCTGTGGCTGACAAACCTATTCTTAGCAACATGCACAACGTGGGTTGAAGTCGCTTGGTAGGTGAATCTTGCCGCATCTTCACTCTAAGATTTGAGGTTTATGATATGCAAGTCAAGTTTGGTTTGAAAAAATTGTCAAATTTTAAACAATCGATTTAGATGACAAGACAAAACTTAAGTTAAAATTTTAGGTTGTATCGTTAGGTTTTATTGAAGTTATTTGATCTATTCTTGAAAACTGCCGTCTGAAGTTAAGTAGAACCTAATAATCACATATATTTCAATAAAAAGGTAATAAAATTAATCAACACTGGCAATACAAAAAACTACAAACACGTATAATAAAGTCATTGAATCCTTTACATTTTAATATAATGACCCTTCTTCTCAATAACAGCCTGTAAGCTATTATGCATTGATTTTGTCAATTTTTTTTATTTCGGCGGGTTCAAGTTACAACGTGGCAGTTTGAGTTGCTTTCCATAGGTCTACTTTGCTGTTGTTTGTCACCTTCGTATATATGCACTTTCGGCCTTTGTGGGTCATTGTTGAGAATGTGGCGACGACCACACAATAGAATATAAGATATTTTTTGTAATCGCTCTAATCAAAAAATTTAATAATGACAAAAACATCTTATACTCTTTGGCGTGGTTTCACCCACATTCTCGACATTGATCAACGAAGGTTGAGAACACATGTACTCAAATTATAACATCAGAAATTTCGGACAATTATTTAGTAGTCTTCGTTCACAGTAGTGTAATATGTGCCCACGCTGCCAAATGTAACACTATCGTGGTACCAAACGTAATACTACGCTTTCACAGTACCAGATGTGATACTAGGCTGGTAACAGCGCCAAATATGATACTATTGTTGTCTCACTACCAAATGTGATACTATGTCTGATGACGGTACCAAATATGGCCTTGATTCTGTGACAATGACATTTGTTTCCGGGTAGTTTGCTTATCAATTCCCTCTATGCCCACATTGTGTTTGAAAGATCCACAGATAGGAATAACACTATCCATCCGGAACTTCTTATTTATTGGAACGTATTGGGGTAACAATTATATATCCAATATAGTTATAGAAATTGTCGCTTTATTATCCAGATATGAAGGTGTTCATTGTTATGCAGATATCGAGGCACAAGAGAGAGAGAGACAGCTTGTTAGGGTCCATAAACAGAGACACGCTTAACGCTACACAGTCTCCCTCCCGTCACTGCTCTGAAGGGCTCTGTGGGTCTCAACCGACTCCCAGACGACTACAGCCTCAACTGACACAACTTTTAAAATTCACAAATTTTTATATATTCTAAAATTCATTATATCATTAATGTGATGTCATTTCACAAAGTTATTACGTCATCTTCTCCTGATCACCACACGTGTGACCAACTTTCACCATGTTTTCATTTTACCTCAATCAAACTTATGACAAGACCTGAATATATTTTATTTACATTTGGCTTTCCTATCTAGAGATAACAGGTGTCCCATATCATCTATTCGCTGGTACACGCGCTTGACATTTCCAATTTGACTTCCACTTCCACTGAAAGATTTTAGCTAAGAGACACCTGAAAAATTCGTGACCAAACCAAACTAAATAATGAAATAATTAATACAATTAACCATCATTGTAATTATTTCATTGTAGCGACATCTCGTTCATGAACATCAAAGGCTAATGAGAAAAATCAACACAAAATCCTTGTTTTTCATTTTCAATTGAATATAACTACAAAGAAATCTCCTGCCTGCTATATACAACCTTGTACGTACAAAAATATTACCATAGAGAACAAGAACTAAAATACTATGAGTCCGAAAATGGATGGACGTATCGGTATCTGCATGGAAAAACTTCGTCAATGTCGCTAATAGAAATATAGGAATGCTTCTTACTTCTTGTGCCTTGAAATCAGAAACACCGAACGATCCAACTAAGAATAATGAGTGCTACATGTAATGGCAACCTTTACACAAAAATCGACTCTTGCTTCAATGATCAACACCGACAATAAAACGAATAACAAACACGTATGATAATATAATCACAAGCTTGTGATTTTATCACAAGCTTGTGAATTTTATTTACATGCAAGTGATAAAACGGACATCAGCACCTTCTACCACAAGTTATCTTCCCTTGTCTCACACATTCCCAAAAACAACTTTCTGATCATCGGTGAAGATATGAATGCTCAAATAAGTAAAGAAGAAAATAATAAATTCTGCTTACACTGCTCGCCAAACAGAAATGGTGATTTTGGTTCTGGTTTGGTTTTAAAGCATATCAACTATCGTAGGTCATTCAATGCCAAATCCATTTTCATACATATAAATAGTTCTATTTCAAACAATTCAATTTAGCATAAGTACACAGTTTAATTCTATTGGACCCATTGATAGGACCCTATCAGGTGTTACCACTCTGGGCCAGAGTCGACCTGGGAGTGGTGGCAATTAAGTAGCACCCCGCATTTCCCAAAGTTCGTACATTACTGAAGCCTCACAATCAGATTGTTTAGTGTCATATCCAGGACACTCGTTAGGGGAGTCTAACCCCTGTGCATAGATGCAGTCCCAGCTGAGTGGGCCACAGAAATGATGAATATCAAGCAGGCTTGAATGTCTAAATACAAAATTCAAAAAAAAAAAAAAGGAAAGGAAAACTATGAACTTACATCACGCCACTCTAAAACTAGATTTTTTTTTTTGTTTTTATGGCATATCAACCTTTGTAGTTTATTTAATGCCAAATCCATTTTTATACAAGCAGTTTTATTTCAAACAATTCAGTTTAGCATAGATACACGGTTTAATAGTCAAAACATTTCTATTTCAAGTTATTCAGTTTAGTCAAATAGTTCTAACTCAAACTATTCAGTTTAGTATAGTTTCTGTTTTCTCACAGTTAAATGTCAAACCAATTCAGTTAAGCGTAAGTACAGTTTCAGTGTCAAAAACAGTTCCATTTCAAGCAATTCAGTTTAGCATAAGAACGTTGTTTAAATGTCAAAACTTCTATTTTGAGCAATTCATTTTAGCATAAGTACACGGTTTGATTGTCAAAATATTTCAAGCTATTCAGTTTAGCCCAAGAATTATAATTCAAACAATTCAGTTTAGTATAGTTTTTGTTTACCTACAGTTAAATATCAAAACAGTTCTAATTCAAACAATTCAGTTTAGCGTAAGTACAATTTCAGTGGTAAAAACAGTTCCATTTCAAACAATTCAGTTTAGCATACAACAACAGTTCCATTTCAAACAATTCAGTTTATCATAAATATATAGTTTAAATGTCAAAACAGTTCTATTTTGAGCAATTCAGTTTAGCATAAATACGCAGTTTAAATGGCAAAACAGTTCTATTTTACCATAAGTACACAGTTTTGTTCTATTTGACCCGTAGATAGGACCCTATCAGGTTCTACCATTCCGAGCCATAATTGGTGTATTCTACAGCCCCTGTCGACAGGGCAATTATAAACAAGAAGTTGATAAACAGCGCTTTGAACTGTGAGGTAAAATTTTCTTTCGAAGAAGTGCCTTCCGATCATAGAATTGTCTCAACAAAAATTTTCCTAAGTCTACGCAGAAATAAGAAGCAAACAGATATGTCTGGTCCTCACTCACAGTAAGTGTAAAACAGCTAACAGACGATTATGAAAAACTTGTTATCGCCCACATAGAAGCAGCAGCTGAGTGCATACCAACCAAACCAAGAGCCAAATGTAGAGTTCCCTGCGAATCAATAGCAGCGAAGGAAAAATAAGAGAACATAAAAAAGCATCCTAACTTAATAAAAGAAACTCAATGCCAATGCGTAGAAACTTGAAAAATCCCGGAAAGAACTAAAAAAAACAAGAATACATTCCAGCCCAAATCAATAAAATTAATAATTTGCTGGAAGATAGACAATTACGATTAGAATGGAAAGTGAGCGGAAGAATAAGTACCTTATGAGTAAAACTAAAAGCTACAAACCAAGAAGAAAGCCTGCAGAAGTGGAAAGAACATTTCAAAAATTTGGTTGGAAAACCCTCCTGAAATTACTCATAAACTGTTGTAGCCCCGGAAAGGGTCACTAATGAAAACACAAACACGGATATTAGATAACAGATTATATTACACAAGAAAGAGTGACATAGAAAAGGTAAGAAATCTCGTACTGTTCGGATAACACCGATATTGATCTGCCCTCTGGCAACGAAATCTCTAGTACTAATAACGGTGAAAAGAGTCCATTATGGTAAGATGGGTAAGTCTCCCACAACATAAACCTACTGAAATCAACTAAGCATCAAAATTGATAGTTTAACCTAACACAATACTGAAAAACAAATACAGAAAAGCTGTAGGCTTCGACAAAATACCTTCGGAATAAAAATGACTTCGTAATCACTAAGAACTACAGAGGCATAACTCTTACTGTTAGAGCTGCTAAGGATTATAATATCCTGCTTCTCAAACAGTTGAGAAGCAGGATATTATAAACCTTAGCAGCTCTAACCTGAAATCTGGTTATTATAACCATAGCAGCTCCGACCTGAAATCTGGTTATTATAAACCTTAGCAGCTCCGACCTGAAATCTGGAAAATTCTTAGGAAACGGTTTTCGGAGAAATCGATCCAAAACATTAGAGATTCTGTTTGGGAGTTCTTTGCAGTCAGAATCATTTGCTATATATATATATATGTGTGTGTGTGTGTGTGTATGTGTGTGAGAGAGAGAGAGAGAGAGAGAGAGAGAGAGAGATTTATCTGTTTCTGAAACTAGTTGCCTACTAAACAATTGTGAAATGTAAAGCAGCCTGAGATAAACTACTTGTATTTGTTACTAAGGGAAACTAGAAAAAAATCGATCGTCAATAGAATCAAAATTAGATTTTCCAATAAGCGAATATAAGACTGATTGAAAGATTTGAGTTGATCAATGATCGATCTTTTGATGTGTGTCCTTTCAGGCTGTTAAAATCACTGTGTGTTACTTTCAAGAAAAGAATGAAGGCCAATATTCCATTGACAGATTTCCAACATTTTCTTTTAAGAGGTCAATACCTTATGACATGTATTATGGGCTTCCGGCTTATGAATATCCAGGATTGGTAAAGGTTTGTATTTATTTTCATTGAAAACATCTTAAAACGATCCTCTATTCGTCAATATCTATGTTTGTCTCATGACATTAACTTCTTGATAGATTATTGACAGTCTTTTCAGAAAATGATTGATTAACTCGTTAAAAAAGTATTTTTGATTTGAGACTGAACCGAAGATATTCGTACATCCTATATGATTTTATTTATATATATATATATTCCAAAATACTTAAAGGAATCATATGTGGTGAAATGGTATACTGGTGAATCTGACAAAATGATAAAAATAAAGTGGAAAGTTGGATAACTAAGACACTTACAAAGGGTTTAGTAGTAATATTTCATTCTTTATTCAAGAATTTCTTCAGAGTAAATATTTTTCTAGTCTGAAGAAATCTTTTAATAAAGAATGAGATATTACTACTAAACCCTTTGTAAGTGTCTAATTTATCTAACTTTCTACTTATTTTTATCATATATATATATATATATATATATATATATATATATATATATATATATATATATAAAGGAAACGAAGAAAAAATATATATTGGTGTAGTTTTGATGATTTGTTTATTGTTTGTTTGTTTATTTTGTTTATATTATGCCAACGTATTTCGACTGCAAAATTTTGAATATAAAACCATTCTTTTAAAATCATTGTAAGTGTGAGAAATAATTATGACAGTTGAATCTTTAATCAACAGATAAATCTTTATATCAGTGGAAGTCATCATCAAATCTTTATATCAGTTGGAAGTCATCAAAATGTTTCTTGTAAAAAACGAAATAATATTATAGTATTATTTCGTTTTTTCATGTTCCACATTGGCATAATGGTTAGAGTGTTCGTGAATGATCCGGGAGATCGGGGTTCAATCACAGGTCGAATCATACAGACAATAGTACTTGATGCCTACTTGCTTAAGGCACGGCATTATAAGGTATAGGTAAAGAGTAAGTGAAGCAATACAGGGAAAAGAGTAGCACCCTCCCCTACACCACTGTGTAGTAGATATTGAAAAAGGACCCCTTGGGTCACCCTCGACTACACTTGTCAACAAATATATATATATATATATATATATATATATATATATATATATATATATATATATATATATATATATATATATATATATATATATATATATATATATATATATATAATTTGCTCTACGTAGTGTATTAAGTACTTTTACGCATTAGTTCTATCGGAATTTTTTCCTTTTGGCTAGAATTTGCGATTCTGCATGAATTATTGTCAAGCAGTGCGGATGTTTTAAGTCCTTTTTTTTATTTTTTCCCCAGATATGAGTTTATTTACAAAATGTATAATCTCTGTTTTTGCTTTTTTTTCAAACAAGCAGAGCTGTGGAAATAGGTATATAAAAATAGAAATAAAATTATATATATATATACCAACAATATTCTTCGCCGAAATAAATTTATTATGACAGCTTAACCGAGTTTGAGTCTCCATTTAATTGTACTATATATATATATATATATATATATATATATATATATATATATATGAGAAAAATATGTGGAAAATTGGATAAACAAAACACTTTCAACATGTTTAGTAATGATATTTCCTTCTTTATTCAAAGAAGTCCTTCTTTAGACCTTTGGTTTATCCACTTATTTTTATCATCTTGTCAGATTTACCAAAATCTAACACTTCTCCATATCTATATATATATCTAACTCCTCTGCACGAACAGGATACGACACAAGGTCAATTTTTAAGCAGAATTTGCTACATCAAGGTTAAAAAGCCAAGTCTGCCCAATTATTTACTCATAGCTGAAGGGGGAATAGTTGGATTCATGTATTTCCCAAGAGTATTAGCACTATGTGAAAATTTTTAAAAAAAACCTTGGAAATCGCCATGTTCATTTCCTACGACGCTAACCATTGCACCACGAACGCTTACACACACACACACACACACACACACACACACACACACACATGTGCGCGCGCACACACACACACACATATATATATATATATATATATATATATATAATATATATATCAGTGGGCGAATTTAGGTCATCAGTCTCACTCTTGTTCATATTTTAACAAGTTACTATTTGTATATTTTAAGATATAAGAAGGATTCCAGCATCTAACTACATTTTTTCCTAAATGCAATTCCTCGTTCGTGGTAGAATGGTTGAGTAAATCCATACTTTCCCAAAATTTTGACCTTGTGTTACACCTTGTTCGTGGTAAAAGGGTTGGGTAAATCCATACTCCCCTAAAAATTTGACCTTGTGTTACATCCTATCTTTGATGGAGGATTTGAGTACCGTATATACTCGATTAATGAACTAATTTGTGTCCCTCTGGTTAGCAAGCTAGACTATCAAACCTTCACAAGTGAGTTCGAGTCTCATTCGGTGCGCCATCCATACGGCCTGGTGCCACCTCGAAGCAAAAATGCTTAGTAAATTCCAACTAATTTATGCAGTGAATGGCCTCTAATTTTTAGCCCCCAAAAGCTGTTTTTATCATATATTACATATAATCAACAACCCCAATCATTTAGCGTAGCTAGCCAACAGAAATCTTTCTTCAACGTCCAATGACATGAAGAATAAAAAACTTCAAACAATTATTCATACTTTCAAAACTACTGTAATACAATAAAATCTCTTATGTCTGTGCAGGTTTGTACAACAGGCTATTCTACAAAAACCAAAATGATGTTGCAACGATATCGATGTTAACCACTTAATGTCTTGCTCTACGGCACAGATCACAGGCCCAAATACACACACTCACAAGTACGCACAGAACTTAGATGGGTTCGATGTCGTACTTATAAATTTCCATAATATCATAACATTTTTATCACTGAGAATATTCATCCAATTGTCTTCATCTTCATTGTTATACTCACAACGTTTCGGCCGATATATCCTTCGGCCTTCTTCAGAAGTTTCATGTAAAACTCATGAGTCTACACAGAACCTCGAACTGGACCCTCTTTTAATCCACAGAGGTAGATTATTCTAATTCCGTTAACCATGACTGGGTACAAGTGTTAAGCTGTAGTAATTATTCCTTGTTATTTACCGGTAGTCGGGATTGAACCTGCAACCTCCAGATGATTTCACTTAGAAGTACTTTTCAACTCCACTGCATCTAAGTGATAAAAATTATCAAACTTCATCTCAACAATTTAGATAAATATAATAAACAGAAAAAATTATTTACAGTCAAAATTTAACCGTTGTTGAAACAAAAATAAATTCTTTGAAAAATGGGGAGTGAAACATTTGAGATTTTTAAAGTTTATCTTATTATTTCTACTAGAAATCTTGTCTGAGGATTTCGTTTGTTTTTGTTTTTTGTTTTGTTTTATTTTTGTTTTCGTTTTTTAGAGCTGATTTTCATGTGCTCGAAATAAAGGCCACGTTTTATTTACCTATTTTTTATTTTATTTTTCTTATTCCATATGTAACTCTAAGGTCAACATTTTAAAGCATGAAAATGCGCACGCACACACACACACACACACACACATACACAAAAGCATACATATAAATAGAGAAAAGCAGGCGCACACAGCCAATGATTATAAGTGCTAAGATTCCAATCTCTTTCAGGTTTTCCTTCACTATGGACCGGAAATTGATCCGAACCGTCGAGATGAAAATCCGGATTCCTGGGCTCAAGAGACTTCATGCAAATTTGTTGAGAATTTCTTTCCACAAGTTATTCCGAAACCAGTTGTGATAGAGACCTGCATCTACACTGTAAGTAAATTAAGGGTGCACTGGTAGCGTAACGGTTGTTGTCGTAAAAAAGGGTATCAGTGACCCGAGATCAAATCCCAGATAGGGCTGTTTGAACGTCAATTCGCACTAAGGCATTTATGTGTCTGTTCTCGCTCGTCGAGCAGACTGGGTTCTTTAGCCTTAATTAGACAGCCAATCAACGAGAGAGAAAACACTAAATTAAAACCAACTTTACTCCGCTTAGAAATTGACCTCGTATCACATCTTGTTCGTGGTAGAAGGGTCGAGTAAATCCATACTCCCCAAAAAATTTGACTTTGTGTTACATCCTGTTCGTGGGGGAAGAATTGAGTAGCATATATACTCGAGTAATGAACGAATTTGTGCTATGAATTACCACTAATTTTTAGCACACAAAAGCTGTTTTTATCATATATTACATATAATCAACAACCCCTATCATTTAGCTAAGCTAGCCAACAAAGATATTTCTTCAACATCCAATGACAAAGAGAAAACATTCAAATACTTATTCATACTTTCAATACTATTGTACTATAGGCAAAATCAATGTAATACCGTAAATAAGAAAAGTAGTCTAGACCTTGATGTAGCCTGCTGTATTTACATGAATATTCCAAAAATACAAAGACTTCACTACTGATGCAAAATAGTAATGAAAATATTATAATTACGTATATATCCATCACTCTGTCTAGTAAGTCACCCAATGTGTTTATTAGCTTTACTAATGCCTAAACAAAGGCTTTTAGTTAAGATAATAGAGTCTTTAAACAACTTTGTTTACTATTTATATTTCTAAATATTATATGCAGATTTTATAAATAGTAAACAATGTTAAGCAAAAACTTTATTATCTTAACTTTGTTTCGGTATGGGCCATGCAAGGACTCTTTGGATCGAAGTTATGGCAAGGTTAGGCCTAGGAACAAGGTACGGTTTGACGTTTCAAAAACATCTCTTGTGTAATGAACGACACCTTGTATTTTGAGATGAAAATTTTGTCATAAAAATTCGTTCATTTGACGAGTACATATATATATATAAGTAAAAAATGTTCTTTGGGGGAGGGGGTCCAAAGAAAGAAAAAAGTAAATATTTCAAAATGAATAGGTCCACAAAGACATCTTTAAGAACGAAATAAACAATTCTTTAAAAAATACAAATCCCTTAGTGAACCTATTCATTTTGAAATATGTGTGCATGTGTGTGAAGCAGATAAAGCGTGCAAACCATTGAATAAAACACCGATCTACAAATTAATAAATTTAAGTAACAAAGTCTTTTCTGGTAAGAAAAGCTAATATTGGTCCGAGCGTAAATATTTGCCAACATTTACATTACAAGAAAGGAAAGTTCATGTATTAAATGTAGTAGTTTGTGTTGCCAAATTCTGGTTGATATGTTTTGGGGGTGTGAAAGATCTGTGAATGTGTGTTACGATGTAAGAGAGAAAGTATATTTATGAGCTAAAGTGTTGACGGATGAAGCTGAAATATTTTTCATCAGCAAGCGAAGACTTTAGTGGTAGTATGTATATGTAAACATAAACAATATTTTCATTCAATTTAGAATAATCAAGCAACATGGAAATTAAATGCATACTTGAAGGAAGAGAATGTTAGATTTTCACTCAAAAGTCGAAAGTTTTATGTAGATTTACAGAATTGATCCATGAAACTACTGAAGATTTATTTATTGTTCGTTTATAAAATTGAGTTAGGCTAGAAATTAGATTTTTAAAAAGAGCTTATGATTTTATCTATTATTCTAAATGGTTAAAAAATCTATTTCAACAATCTAAGAGGGAAAAGATTTCTTAAGTAATTTTAGGTTTTGATGCTTCAAATATTTTGCAGTAAATCAAAAATAGTTGTCTGCGAATCTCAAAGAAATTTGAAAACGAACGCGTAAATACAGATGCAAAATTTACAGCCTATCGGACTGATTTTTGCACAAAAATTAACTCTTTTTTTTACAATGGAAAGGAACGAGTTTATGTTTTGATGTAGACATAAAAGTAAATTTAGATAATACTGACTGGGGGCCACCGAGGCTCCTACTCAAGACAATAGCAGGGATATTGATGCTGGATGATTTTTATTGGGATTAACGGCATCTATTTCAATAGTTGATAGTATTATATGACAGGGAGATTAATGTAAAGGAGGAGATTCTTGGAAATCATTAATTCAAAATTAGAATTTCTAATTTCTGGAGTAGTTAATTCCCCTTGACCATTTTAGGGTTAATTAAAGGCACCTGGTGGCTACCGTAAGGTTTTTTAATTTTCATTTTATTTTCATTTTTATTTTTTTTTATTTTTTAAGGAGAAAGTCTAAGACCACATTTGCTGTAGGAATTGACATATGTATAAGAAGTAAATGAAGACTATATGAAGATAATCATTTAGTTTACAAGCTTACATTACAAGATTTTACCTGCTATGAAAAATTTAGCATATGTCCATATTGGGATGGGTTGATTTACAGGAACATCCTTTTCTGGTTTCTTAATGTTTCTAACACTTTATTGTTTTGATCCCCTTTGTTCTCGCCTGAGAATTTAGAATTTATATAGATTTTTCTCAGTTTTTCCATACACATATAGACTGTAATCCATATTTGCTGTTTTTCAACCTTAGATTAAACGTGTGAAGTCATCTGATGAGACGGAGTGTATAATGATATTCTCCGGCGAAATAAATTTATAATGACAATTTAACCAGGTTTGAGTTTCCTTCTAATTACACTCAATATATATATATATATATATATATATATATATATATATATATACTGGGTGTTTCAATATACATGGGACCCACGTGACTGCTAATAATTCTTCTAATGATAATGTGACTTTTTTACGGATTTGAAAATAGTATGCAATAACAACAATTAATCCTCGATACGAGAGGAAAAATATTTTGCGTCACAACTTATTTGAAGACAAAAATCATTCAAAACTGTCTCAAAATAGATGCAACTCATTAATATGATAATGATTTATTTCTGAGACAAGGAACTCAAAAAAAGATTGCATGTCCTGGAAGTTGATATAATGATAATTAAAAAAATTGATTTGATATCTCTAGCTCAAAGAATGCATTTTTACAAGACGTGTTCCAAAGGAGCGCTATCGTGCTTGTCTCAGTAATAAATCATTATCATATTAATGGGTTGCATCTATTTTGAGACAATCAATATATATATATATATATATATTGTAAGTGATTTAATTATCTATTCATCAGCTTCAATCAACAGAGAAATTTATGGAGATAATATGTGTCTTTGTAATGGGAAAAGTATTCGAATATCAGTTATTATCAAGTATTGTAATTGTAATATTTCTTTCATCTTACTTCTGTGGCTTTTTATCGCAATTCACTGATATTTACCATAGTAGAATTGGATATAAGGTAATGGAATTTCTTAGATGAACGATTGTCAGTTATTATTCATTTTTCATTTGTCCTTCTTTCATCTTACTTCTGTTGCATTTTATGGCAACGCCCACATCATTGACCATATCAATTTTAATAATAATCAAATTTCATTGATGAAGAATTGTCAAGTTTTATTCGAATTTGACTAGTATGTACCAACCCCTCAGCCAAAAGCAAGATATAACACTAGGCTAATTTTCAAGAGAATACAACTGGTTTTAATTCAGTTTTCCTTCTCCTAAGACAAGTTACCATGTGATAACATCCCTACCGGCCGGGCCACGACTTATCAACTTCTTTAAACCAATACTATTCATGGCCAGTGATTCATCCAGTGGTTTCCGACAGGGGTATCGCACATTTCATTACATATATGTAAAGCACAACCGACAGGGTGGGAGAAAAATAACGAACAAACACGGACTTGGATCAGCTCCAAGCGCAAGAAAGGGTGTTTTGTGACACTTTGCATTCTCCGTGCATCTGTAGACTATCGCCAGCGTGTATTTTGTGCGAAACTTCAACAAAAGCCACTAGGAATTCCAACTCATCTTTGACTGTCTTCTGCCTCCTTCTGCCGAACATCCTTCCCCTGAACTCTTATCTCAAGCCGACCGACCTCCTCCGTTGTCGACTGCATCCCTTCGTCTTCCTTTGTCAACTGACTCTCTGTCTTCTCTGAGACCTTCCTTTCCTCGTTCACTTCCGGTCTCGCGGTAGATCTCGCCCTCAGTCCCTTGTGTAGGTTTCGCGCCAAAGCAGATAAAGATATTCTCTGACCAGCACACACACGCACCCAACACAATGAATGGCCACATAGTGTCACAATGAATGGCCACATAGTGTCACAACCATGCCAAGGCTAAAGAGTCCTTTTTTTTCAAATTATTTATTTATAGTTGGTGGGGATAGTTAGATCCACCCCTTTTACTAAGGTTTTAGGGCTATGATATATGCAAACAGCCTCGTCCAGTATTTGAACTCGAGCCGCCTGGTCCATTTTCTACGACAACCGTTATGCGACAAGTAAATGATATGAAATTTATATTTTTGAAAAGAAATGATTTTCTTGGAAATTTTTCCCCGTTTAACATTATTGTTAAGGTTCAATGTTTGTAAAAAAGAAAAAAAAAATCAATAATACTGCTTTTAATTTAGAGTTTTCCTTCTCCTAGACTGGTTACCCAACCAAGGCTAAAGAACCCAGTCTACAGTACTATTTATCTATAGGTAGGAGGAGAAGAGATTGATTCTGTGGTTTCTTTCTTTTGGTTGCATAAAAACCTTTGTGAATTATTCAATGCCAAAGCCATCCTTTTTGAAGAACCGTAGTAGTACTATTTAACTCATAGCCGAGGTATAAATGAGTTCATGCCTTTCCCAAATGTATTAGCCCGAAAGTGAACGTAATAGTGCATCTGGCGTTCAAACTCACTTATTATGATGTTTCAGAAAAGAACTTTAGCCACTATTACCAGTTAGTTTGGTTTCTTTGTTAAATGGCATATCAACTATTTTGGGTTATTTAATGCCAAAGCCATCTTTGTAGAAGAAAAGTAGTGATACTAATTAACCAATAACAGGAAAGATAAGTGTTCGTACTTTTCCCAAATGTATTAGTCTGAAAGTGAACATAATAGCCCAACTGGAGTTCGAACTCACTTCGATGTCACCGTCCAGCACTGTTAGCGATTACGATTGAATCATGCTTTTCCCGAGTGGCATTAACGCGAAGTGAAACACAAACAGTCTTGTCCAAGGTTTGAACTCTGATCGACGATTCCTTTTTATATGAGGATGAACGTTACGTTAAGCTCGCACTTTTGACAATTTCTTAGTCTGCACCGCTCCGTATTGTACAAGAATAAGTTCACTAAATTGTTCGTATGTTATCATCATTATCATGTCTCGTAACCCAGGTTGGATTTTAGAGGCAACAGTGATGACGAAGAAATCCTTGGCATACTCATAGAATATGAGTCCTTTCGAAAACAGCTACATTTTTATCTTAACTCGAGTCTTCAAATTTTTGTCATTTTGTCTATTTGCAAAATTCCTTATTCATTTTTCTCTTCAATAATGTAAATTCTAATCATCTTTAAAGTTAGATTTCGGTTTTCAATATAACAAATAAGTTATTCTTGGGTATTTTTCAAATTGCCGCATTATTTTTTCCTACTGACGTCTTTAGTCGAGGTTAAAAACGAAATAAAGGCAACTCTAATCTGATCAATTTAAGACCTAGCCCAGTCGGCTGGGGGGTGTAAAATACACCGACTTCATCTCAGCAGAGAGGTAAGACCCCCGTCCCCCAACGAGTATCCTGATATGACATTAAACAGTCTGATGGCGAGCTTAGTACTGTTTACCAAAACTTCTTTTTTGTTTCCCAATGATACACGTATTGGAAAAAAATAAGGTCTTAAAAAGGTTTGGTTTAGTTTTATGGCCATTGTAGGTTATTTAATGCCAAATCCAGTTTATACATATATATGGAATATATATATGATTTGTAAACACATTTTGTAGATAACATTCTTAAACGAGCCTTTGCTTTTTTTTTTGCACATAGTTAACAGTTTCAAATATTGCTATCTAACAGTCACAATTTAACATCAGTTATTTGTTTGCACACAGTTTGTTCTATTTTAGCAATAGATAGGATCCTATCAGGACCTATCACTCCGGGTCAGAGTGGACCTTGGAGCAATGGTAATGAAAAGGTACTCCACATTTCCCAAATCTCCCAAACTGGAACCTCACCATCAGATTGTTTAATGTCATATCTAGGACATTTGTTGGAGTGGTCTTACCTCTCTGCAGAGATGCAGTCGGTGTATTCTACAGCCCCAGCCAACTTGGCAATCATTAGGGGGGGGGTTCTTACTCCTCTACAGAGATGCAGTTGGCTAGGCTGCATACTATATGAAATTAAACTCACTTGTTGGCATATTATAGGAAAGAGTAAAAACAACTATGAGTCTTTTCTCGGGTGGAATCTTTCTTTTTTTTATGATGTCATCGTTACAGGCTGATGATGTTTCTGACATATTATTAACAACGTTTCTGTTTTTAGAATCTAGTAAAAAAAAAATGCAAGATCGACACCTGCCTTAACAGTTAAATATCAATCAGCACCGAGATAGTTTTAGCCATAAATCATTCTAATTCTTTATTTCTTTTTTCTCAACTTCTAATTAATATTTTCCAGGAAGTAATATTTCAATAATATTCTCGAATGCTGACACGTAGATAGCTTGAATATAGCAGATTTTTCAACCACTAGACTGTTCGTTTGGAGAACAGAAAAACCTGGTTTAAACGTAGATTTCCCTCTTTTTCCAGCAATTTTTTAAGCAGACTATGAATAAATTTGCATTGTTTTTTTTTCTTTTATCGTATTTTTGTTGCTTTTTTACATCATAAAAGTATTTTAATGTCTGGTCGTTATTACCCGTTGTTGATTAGTATTTCTTTCATCTTATTTCCGTCACTTTTTATAGCAGCTCACTCATCATAAAATGATTGAAAATGTCCGTCATATTCAAATTTACATGAAAATTTCAGATAAAGATATGGACATTTGTAAAAGTATTCGAAGGTTTTGCGTGAACCCTTGTTAGTTATTATTAGTTTTTCACATTTATTTCTTTCATTTTATTTACGCAGCTTTTTATTGAAAATATCAAGTTTTTAGGTAATTTAATAATCGAGTTTCCTAAATTCTTTTATCTTATATCAATTACATTTTATCGTATTCTCAGATAACAAGAAGTTTTTACCCATCACTATTATTTAAATATATATATATATATATATATATATATATATATATATATATATATATAAGCAAAATTACCACATGTAATCGAGGGCGACCCGAAGGCTCCCTTTTCATCGGCTACAACATTTTATTGAAAATATCAGATTTTATGTGAGTAAATTGATAATCGAATTTCTTAAATTCGTTTATCTTATATCTATTGCGATTTATAGCGATTATCAGATAACTAGAAGTATTTACTTATCGTCATTTTTTAAAATAAAGTTTATTTAAGTTTAGGATAATTATTCTTTAACGGTACTTACCCATTTAAATACGGATTATAAGATGATTATTATTTAAAAAATAAAGGATGTAGAGTCACTTTTATAATAGTTTAAGATAATTATTCGTATTTAAAGGGTGTTTTATTTGTTTTTAACGTCTCCTGAACTGGGCCATTGGCCTAATGAGTAGAGTGTTCGCCAATAGTCCGGGAGACCGGGGTTCAATCGCAGGTCGAGTCATACCAAAGACTCAAAAAATGGTACTGGATGCCACCTTGCCTAGCACTCAGCATTATAAGGTGAAGATTAAGGGTAAAGTGAAGCAGTCCTGGAAATAGAGTAGCGCCCTCTGCAACACCTCCGTGTAGTAGCTATTGAAAAGGGAGCCTTCGGGTCACCCTCGACTAAGGTCGCCAACTTTACTTTTACTTTTAACGTCCCCAAATAACTGTCCAGTTTACACCGACTGTAACGTATGAAAGACGGCTTCAGGTTCATTAAAAAATCTCAGATACCCCCGGAAGCCCCCAAAATTAATAACTATTTCCAGTAAATATTTAATCTTATTATTTTGTAGACTTAGCGGTGTAGAATTTAACTAATTTTTCTAAGCCTTTTTTTAGTCCGACGATCACTGAGATTAGATGAATTCCCTCTTAGAGGCTCGACACCTGGTCCCAACAGAAAGTGTCTAAACGAATATAGAAAGCAAGTATACCATCTTCCTCTCGTAATAATCACCAAAAGAACAAGTAATTTCTATGCGATAGACGCCCATTTACAGTGAATAGAGTTGTATGACATAAAGAGTAAGAGAAAGACCCATTTACAGAGAACAGGGCTGTATGACATAAAAGGTAAGAGAAAGACCCATTTACAAACCAATCTGAGCCAGATCCCCTTACATTGTCAAAAATCTTTTCAAGTATGACTAAGAATTCTTGAAAGTAGGATTAATATAGGGCCAAAAATATTGGAGCCTTAATTGTTCGGACGAACGGACATTTGATAGATTATAAGATTTTTGACTTGGATTGCTTTCATCTTAATTTCTCTTACTTTTTAGCCTAAACATCAGATCACAAAGTTATATTAGACATAATTGAAATTGGTTTTCCTAGATGTGAAGCATGGCCCAATTGTGACACTATGTGGGTGGTCCGCTAAGCAGACGATCCCTTTGTCTGTTTTGGCGCAAAACCAAACAAAGGCCTGAGCCTGCGATCTTCGACATGACCGGAAATGGGTAAGAGAACGCGAGTCAGGAGTTGGACAAAGGAACCAAGAGGAAGGGGTTGGCGAAGGGAGATGCAGAGTGGCAGTTGGCAGTCGACACCGGAATGCAGAAGAGACCAATCGGCATGAGATAGGGTCCAGCAGCAGTGAGGGAAGACAAGTCAAGATGAGTCAGCACTCCTCGTGGTTTGTAGAATTTTCGCTAGAAATACACGCTAGCGTTAGTCTACAGGGAATGCAGTGTTACAACATAACCTTCTTGCACTTGAGTTGACCCAAGTCTTATTGTTCGTTTGTTCTTTGTTCTTTTTCTCCCACTCCCTTGATTGTATTTCTTGTGGCCATAGAGAAATGTACGATACTCCTATCGGAACCACTAGATGATCACCGGCCAAGATTGAAATGTTTCGAAGAAGTTGATGTGTTCGGGGGGCCGAAGCGGTATGGTCACACAGTATCAATTATTTTTCCCAAATATTTCTTTCATCTTAATTTCAGTTGTTTTATTATCATAATCGTCAGATCATTAAATATTATTAGACATAATAGAAATTGAATTTCATAGATGTTAAGAATTGTCTATTATTATCCATTTTTCACTAATATTTCTTTCATTAAAATGATGATTTTCTTCGTTTTTTCGTTTGTTTATTTGTTTGTTTGTTTGTTAATGGAGTAGTTTTGCAGAAATAAATTTGAGCAATTATTTTAAAGTAATTGTATTTATCTTTTTGTAACTTTTATTTAGATGACACCTGATGAGCATTTTGTTCTGGACCGACATCCAAAATGGGAAAATATTGTTATAGGAGCTGGGTTTTCAGGTAAGACCTGGAAATTATTAAATTTCAAATGGTTTTCGACATCTTATTGTTGCGTTTTTTTATCATAATGTTCGAGATGGAATACTATCCAAAAAGAAACATGAAGTAGGTACAAAGCAGTAACCAGCGACGAACTAAGAAACTGAACTAAAAGAGAAAAAAACATTCGGATATATATATATATATATATATATATATATATATAATAAAAATCGCAACCTTATATATATATATATATATATATATATATATATATATATATATATATATATCATAAGGTTGCGATTTTTGTTGGTTGCTTACCGTAAAGCAATAAAAACAACGCAAAAATTTTATCATTAAAATCATAACAGAAAATAAGTCAATTTCCTGTCTAGTATTCAATATAAAAACTTAACAATTAAATAAAAAAACAAGACCTTTTATAAAAATGGTTTCACGATTCATGTGAGAAAAGATGAAATTTGTGTTAGTGAATGAATTCTAATTAAGAATTTTGTGTTAGTGAATGAATTCTAATTAAGAATTTTTAAAAATCTTTTTCTTCTGATCCCAAATTCAATCATTACATTTGATATTACCTAATACATCAAAAGTCAACAATCGGCCTCTCAACGGAACTTTAAATACCTTATGTGACAATAGTCGAATACTTGACTTTGTGTCATATGCAATTATGGTCGAATTCCTGGCACTGTGCTATATGCTATTATAATACCCCACTCCACCACCGCCCAAAAATGTATATCCAAGGTATGACACTAAACTGAAAATATTGATGAAGTTCCAGTTCGAGAATTTTTTTGTTTTGTTTTTTGTTTTTGCTTTCTTTTTTTGGGGGGCGTGGTGAATTGTGGGTATTGTTGGGAGATTCTAAAGGTTTGTGTCTGACTCTTCTTGTCCCATTCACTTGTTGCCTTCTTTGTGTTTGTCAAAGCTATTAGGGAATTAAGGACGAAAGGAAAAAATTGTTTATGTTAAACTAACCGCTTCAACAAAATCTATGATTAAAGAAAGACAGAAAGAAAGAGAGGAAGAGACGTCTTAAATATGCTTGTGTGGAGAAGATTATGAGACTGAAGAAGGTTTATTTGTGGTTGTGGTTAATTGTGGTTAATTGTTGGGAAATTCAGAGTTTTGTAAACGGAGTTCTTTTCTTCTTCTTTCCATATTTACTTGTCTTCTTTTGTCTGCCAAAACTGTAAGGAAATCAAGGACTGAAGGAAAAATTTGTTTACGTTCAACTAAACTCTTTAACAAAATCTATGATACCATATGAGAGAGAAAGAGAGAGAAGAGGGAGGCGCCTTAAATATGATGGTGTGGAGAAGGTTACGGGGCTGAAAAAGGTTTATTTGTGGTTGTGGTTAATTGTTGGAAAATTCTGATGTTTGTAAACTGACTCCGTTTCTTCTTCTTCTTCTTCTTCTTCTTCTTCTTCTTCTTCTTATCCTATTTACCCAACCCCTCCGCTCGGGCAGGATATGACACAAGGTCAATTTTTAAGCAGAGTTTAACAGGTTTGAATTCAGAGTTTTTCCTTCTCCTAGATTAATTGCCTCACCAAGGCTGAAGAACCCAGCCTGCCCTACTATTTACCCATAACTGGAGGGAGAATAATTGGATTCATACCGTTCCCAAGGGTATGTGAAATGCAATCAGTCTCGTCCAGGATTTTTACTTCTTCTTATGCCATTCGCTTGTCTTCTTTTTGTCCGTCGAAGTTGTAAAAAGAATTAAGGACTAAAGGGAAAATACAGGGATACATTTAGACTCAAATTTTATTTTGGGTTTTACGACTATCCTGAGGTATGGATCGTTTTCCTGAACCAGTAGAAATAGTCGCATTTCCCCAGTCAAAGCAATTGAAGTATATTATGGAATCATCTTTGACAATCAGAAGTTTGAGGGTACGTAATGTGTCTTGCTGCTACTAGCTGGAGACGTGGCGAGCTGCTAGGCCCCGGGACTTAGCCAGCACGTGTGCTCTCTAATAGCAGCCGAGAGAAAAAGGTCAGTTCAGTCGAGGAGTCTCGTGGTTATTAAGAAAGAGTTTCTCATTGGCGCCGATTTTGCATCTTATCAGGGGCCTCCTGGGAAACTATAAGTTTTACATTTTATTTATTTCATTTTTTGTGTTATTGTCTTTTTTTATTTCTTTTTAACCCCCACAAATATGGAATATGGAGTTACGCTTTTATTGTCATCATTCCTACGTCCTCTCTGACTCGGCGTGTATTTGTTAGGATCCCATCTATGCGTCGAATAGATCTGTTTAAAAATTATAGGACCGTGAAACTTAAAACCATATAATTATAAGTGTTAAATAGGAATACTTGAAACCATACAACTGTGTGCAAATTATTTGTATTAGATTGGAGTATATGAAATCATATAACTGTGTACAAAAATCTCAAAAGAAACAGTGACAGAAAATATGTAGATTTAAACGTGCAATGTATGCGATTCCCTGGTCTTTAAGCATAAAATAATCCTCGACATTTTGATATGCTGTTAAAATCAGTCAATCAATTAAATATGAATAATTCCATATCTCTTTTTAAATCATGATTTTTTTTTTATCTTTCATTTTTTTTATTTATTTATATGTTGTTATTTTTTTTGTTTTGTTTTGTTTTTGTTTTTGTTTTTTAGGGCATGGGTTTAAATTAGCTCCGGTTGTCGGCAAGATCCTCGGAGATCTTGTAATGAAGAGGGAAAATTCCTATGATTTAACTCCATTCCGGCTCGACAGATTCAACCCCAAGAGTGTCCTCTGATGTGAACTAAATTTGCTTGGGAACTTGATGCCGTCAAGTTAACAATGGGGATATTTTATTCAGAAATTAAAAGAATTTGCAATAATTTGCAACTCACAACTTCATTTTGATTGCATTTTTTGCTTTTTCATTTATTCATTTATTTTTCAGTGTTGCTCACTAGACCCACTTTGCGCCATAAGCGACTATAGTCGAATTCCCGACACAGTGCTACATACAACTATTCGTGAATTCTCAGAACTGTACCATAGGTGACTATAGTCGAATTTTTGGCACCGTTCCATGTGTGACTATAGTCGAATACTTGACACTGTGCCTTATGCAACAGTAGTCGAATACCTGACAACGTCCCATATGCGACTATAGTCAAATTCTTGGCACAGTACAATATGCGACTATAATAAAATTACCGTCAATGTATCATATGTGACGATTGTCAAATTCCGAACGCCGTGCAAATAATGACTACAATAGAATTTCATATCAGATCTGTATTTTCCACCTGCTGAAGAATTTTGCAGGAAAGTTTCTCATTATTTTGACACCGGAATCAAGCTACTTCTAAAATATCCTTTTCATTTAGATTGTTATTAATAAAACCCATAGAAGTAAACGACGTCAATCACTTCGTGATGAGTACACTCTGGAATAAATTATACGTAATTCCGACTCGGAACATTATTGAGCCACAATGAGGTCGATTTTGCTTACATGGTTCACAAAAGAGAAAATTTACTAATTTTGCTAATAAAGAAAAAGTTCTTTATAATGTTCTTACACAAGTTCCTAATATTTATAACATTGTATATTGGTTTAAATGTTTTAAAATTACTTTTTTTTTAATTTGTCTGCCTCTAGCCTTTATTTGCCCATCACCCGATGGTATGAACACATATAGCTAAATCTATAAAATTTGTTTTCTCTGGTTGTTGGTGACAGTATCTCTCCAACCAATAGTTTTCAATGTTATAATAGACACCAAGCGTATCTCAAGAAGCATGTTTGGTTTGGTTTGGTTTCTTTGTTTAATGGCATATCAACTCTTTTTAGGTTATTTAATGCCAAAGCCATTCTCCTAGAAGAACAGTAGTGGTACTATTTAACCCATAGGTGGGAGGATAAGGGGGTTCCTACCTTTCCCAAGGATATTTGCCCGAAAGTGAACGTAATAGCGCGACTGGAGTACGAACTCGTGTACTACGATTCCGCAGTCCATCGCTTTAACCATTACACCACGAGGACACCCCCAAGAAACATGTTTCTTCGTAATAGTATTACAACAGACAAGAAGGCTGACATTAGTAGATATTATCACAAGAAACATGTTTCTTCGTAACAGCTACTCTGCCACTTCAGCTACGAGAGTTAACGTCTGGAGGTGCCCGTGGTGTAATGGTTATCGACGTAGGGAATGGACACGGCGACACGAGTTCAAAACCTGGACGAGACTGATTGCATTTCACATAGCACTAATACCCTTGGGGAAGGTATGAATCCAATTATTCTCCCTCCAGCTATAGGTAAATAGTAGGGCAGACTGATTTCTTCAGCCTTGGTGAGGCAACTAGTCTAGGAGAAGGAAAACTCTGAATTCAAACCTGTTAAACTCCGCTTAAAAATTGACCTTGTGTCATATCCTGCCCGAGCGGAGGGGTTGGTAAATATGGTTAACGTCTGGCATCATATCAAATTTGACTATAAAAGATTATTCTCATTTATCCTTCTGATCGCTAGTTGCAATAAAAATGAACTAAAATCAAAATGAAAGAAATACAAATAAAAAATATCATTAGCGTTGAGAGTAATTCATAATCATACAAGTAAAAGTTTAATACTGATTGAAAATGTTCCATATAAAAAAAATTCAGTATAATATTACAACTGTTATTGTAATAAAAAAAACACAGAAATTAAGATGAATAAAATACGACAGCAAGTCTCTTCAAGTCTCCAGGATTCTTCTCAGTATTCTGGCCGTTTTCAATAATGCTGTTGTTTGGATGGTCTCCACTCGGCCGCCAAATTCTAAATCCTCCAGGCCCTTTAATAATCCTTTAGTTACCGTGCCAAAAGCACCAATAACAATTGGTATAATTGTCACCTTCATGTTCCATAGTTTTTTTCAATTCTCTAGCAAGGTCAAGGTACTTATCTCTCTTTTCACATTCTTTCAGTTTTATTCTGTGGTCAGCCGGGAAAGCAAAGCCGACAATTTGGCAGATTTTTTTTTTTTTTTTTTTTTTGGTGATTATTATTAAGTCTGGTCTTCTGGCCGAGATTAGGTGATCCGTTTGTATGTCAAAGTCCATTTGTTGGCATGGTCAAATTTAGATTTCTTGCACATTTCCTAGTGGATCACCTTGCCCACTCAGTCGTGTCTAGCCTTGTACTCCTTCTGTGCTAATTTGCTACATTCGCTTATTGTGTGATTGATGGTTTCATCTCTGTCTCCGTATAGCCTACATTTGCTATTTTGTTGCGTCTTATCAATCCTCGCCTTGATATGATTGGTTCTTAAGGCGCTGTTTTGTGCCGCCATTAGGAGAGATTCTGTTTCTCTCTTAAAGTTTCCTTTTCTGAGCCATGTCCAGGTTTTGTCGTGTGAGATGTTATTTATTAGTCGTTTAAAACGCCCATAGAGTTGTTTTTCTTCCCATTTTTGTTTACTTGTTATTGTCATTCTGTCATCTATCGTGTTGTCAGTATTGTTTCTGGTGGCCGTAATCAGTCCTCGTTCGTGTTTTTCTATGTAGTCTTCGATTATTATCATTATTATTATTATTATTTACTCATTAGAGTTTTTCACATCAGAGTTAGGTGATGATCTTTCACGGGAGTTTGAGTGACAGCAAGTCTCCTCAAATCTCCAGGACTCTTCTCTGTATTCTGGCAGTTTATTATTATTGTTATTATTATTTACGTATTTGCACACCTTGACCGCTCCATTTCAAAGGTCAGTATTTTCAGTGCGCTCGCTTACAATGCTTATAATATTCTATTTAATAAAAACTCAATATAATATTAATACAGGTTTTATTTGTCGTAAAAAAAGGCACAGAAATTAAGATGAAAAAATATGAATGATAAATAGATAAAGAGACTGATGGTTAAAGAAAGTTAAAAAGATGACAGGTTTCTTTTTCAGTCGAATATTCTGAGTCGATTGTCTAATTTAGTTTAATTATAATATAAAGATTATATTACAGAGTATATTTACCTGTTTTCTTGTCTTCTCATATCCTGTCAACTAAAACCACATGATGAGTTTAATTATAATATACAGATTATATTACAAACTATATTTAAATGTTTTTTTATATCCTGTCTCCGATAACCACATGATGTGTTTAATTATAATATACAGATTATATTACATGGTATATATAGCTGCCTTCTTGTTTGCTTACATCTTGTGTCCTAAAACCACAGGATTAGTTTAATTATTATATAAAAATTATATTACACAGTATATTTAGCTGTCTTTTTATATCCTGTCTCCTAAAACCACAGTTTATTATATATATATATACTAATCTAATATCTACCAGTATTCACGGTACCAGAAAAAAAACAAAAAAACCTGGCCAAGAACAAGAGATAAAAGTATCTCGAATCACCGCCCAGGGGAAAAAGAAAAAAAAATTTTAGGTCAAAAAGAAAGAAAAGGCCAACCTCGTTCGACCCCTTGAAAAAAAAATCAAGGGATACGCAGTCAGTGGTCACAAGAAAACCAAAAAGCCCTCCGGGAATCCTGCAATACTACAATTACAATAGTGCTCAACACGAGTGGAGCCAATTATAAAATTAACCTAAATCGCGAGTCAAAAATCTTCTACTAAAGTTTCACCTTAACGGATCATCAGGAAGCCCAATTTCGACTGAATTCTAAAGGAGAAATCACTTTCTTTTATTCACCCAAAACCCACCTAGCCTAGAATTTGTATAAAAATAAAAAAAAAACAAAAAAATAATAAAATAACAACAAAACAAAAAATCTCTAAAACCTATCCCTAATTATAGAGTAACCACGCCCTTTTGTGTCTACAACTATTTAACACCTCCGATCTTTTGTTTAACATATTCTTACTTTTACAAGATGCTATCAATAATTTTTCCTCCATACAAAGTTTACAATCTCTATTGCCTGCCCTATATTTACGACATTTCTTTATTACTTCCCATTTCATTATAGGATCTATATTATAGATCCTATAATGAAATGGGAAGTAATAGAGCTTGTAAGCTTTGTATGGAGGAAAGATTATTAATAGCATCTCGTAAAAGTAAGAATATGTTAAACAAAAGATCGGAGGTGTTAAATAGTTGTAGACACAAAAGGGCGTGGTTACTCTAATTAGGGATAGGTTTTAGAGATTTTTTTTTAAATAAAAATAAGGGTTTTTTTTGTTTTTGGTTTTGTTTTTTGGTTTTTGTTTGTCCATTGACATTGTTACTATGGAGAGAGCGAACATAAGTTATTCATACAAGAACATACCAATACCTGATAGGCATCAGTATAAGTTAGTTCTGTCGAGGAAGATAGAATCCTTTATAAAAAAAAAAAATATGAGGTGGAAAGCATATTTTTTCTCAATACAATTAACTGTACGGAAAAGGAGGGAAGGGAGAAATATGGGTTTAAAACTACGAAACACCCCCCACATATCAAAGAGATAGATAAATTTGAGGATGAAATGATAGGAATGGTTAAGGGGATAAAATTTAGGAAAATGCGCAATAATATTCAGCAAAAAATGTATGAGGATATGAGGAGAGTTAAGGAGTCCGAAAACATATTTGTAAAGTCAGATAAGTCGGGCAATTTGTATGAAATAGAAAAGGGAAATATAAGCAAATGATATTTAAGGAGGTGGTTAAGAATTATAAGAAAGCACCACCTGATCTCGAAAAAGAGTTAAATAATGAGGCAAAAATGTTGGCGCATAGACTAGGTATTGTTGATAGAGTGGAAAAATACAATACCGAGAATTGTTTTATTACTATAAAAGACCACAAAAGTGATTTCAAGACTAATCCGGAATGTAGGCTCATTAACCCGGCCAAGACACAGATAGGTAGGATTAGTAAAATAATCGTCCAAGAAATATGTGATTCGCTTAGGCTGGCATTAAACATCAACCAGTGGAGGAGCACAAAAGACTGTATTAAGTGGTTTGAGGAGTACGAGAAGAATGATAGGTTCTCCTTTATTAAATATGATATAAAGGATTTTTATCCTTCGATAACAGAAAGGGCATTGGATAGAGCGTTAGATTTGGCTAAGGAATATATGGTTATACCTTTAGATAAGGTGGAGATAATTAAGCATTGTCGTAAAACATTGCTATACAATGAAGATAGTGCATGGATAAAAAAAGGGGGGGGAATTTCGACGTTTCTATTGGGGCATATGATGGCGCAGAAATTTGTGAACTCGTCGGGTGTGTATTATTGTATAGTATTAATAAGATTATGGACCCTAGCAGCCATGGACTTTATCATGATGACGGACTGATTATCGTGGATAAAAGTACACTGAAGAAGTGTGATGGGATTAGAAAAAGATTGTATAAGCTGTTTGAGGAGTTTGGATTTAGGTTAGATGTAACAACAGACCTAAAAATAACCGATTATCTTGGTGTTACTTTAAACTTATATAGTGAAACTGTATCTCCATTTAGAAAAAGGAACCAGGATCTGCGTTATGTGAACAGGGGATCTAATCACCCAATACAGGTGTTTAAACATGTACCTAAGGGAATAGAGCATAGATTATCAAATAATTCCTCCAACAGGGAAATTTTTGAACGAAGCAAGCAGGAATATGAGGAGGCTTTAAAGAATGACGGATATAGGGTCAATTTAGAATATAGGGATAGGGATGAAAGTAGAACGCAAGGAAGGAGAAATAGACCTAGAAATATTTTATGGTTTAATCCCCCTTATAACATGGAGGTAGTTAATAACTTGGGAAAAGAATTCTTCGAGTTATTAAAAAGAAATTTCCCTAGTGGGAGCCAGTTACATAAGATATTTAATAAGAATTGTGTTAAATTAAGTTATAGTTGCATGCCAAACGTAAATGGAATAACAAATAGGAGTAATATAGCTAAATTAAGTAAGGAGAAAAATAAGGTGATTGATAAATGTAACTGTTGGGATAAGGTTAGATATCCCCTCGAGGGAAAATGTAAGCAGGAATGTGTAGTGTATAAAGTAGAGGTATATAGTGATTCGAATAATAAGAGGAATAAAAAGATATACTTTGGGTCGACGCAAGGGGATTTTAAGACTAGGTACTATAACCATAAAACAAGTTTCGCGCACGAGAAATATAGGCATAGCACTGCATTATCTAGTTATGTGTGGGAGCTTAAGGAGAACAAAGGGGTAGATCCTATAATGAAATGGGAAGTAATAAAGAAATGTCGTAAATATAGGGCAGGCAATAGAGCTTGTAGGCTTTGTATGGAGGAAAAATTATTGATAGCATCTTGTAAAAGTAAGAATATGTTAAACAAAAGATCGGAGGTGTTAAATAGTTGTAGACACAAAAGGGCGTGGGTACTCTATAATTAGGGATAGGTTTTAGAGATTTTTTTTTTAATAAAAATAAGGTTTTTTTTTTGGTTTTTGGTTTTTTGTTATTTTATTATTTTTTGGTTTTTATTTTTATGCAAATTCTAGGCTAGGTGGGTTTTGGGTGAATAAAAGAAAGCGATTTCTCCTTTAGAATTCAGTCGAAATTGGGCTTCCTGATGATCCGTTAAGGTGAAACTTTAGAAGCCAACCCCCGCCGTTATTACGTGTGTTATAACTTGGAATACGTGTATTACTTGTTAGAACTTAGTAATCTCGGTAAGACTTGTTTTTCGTCAGACTTTATTTTTTTTTTGCAAGCTTACCCGAGTAGTGACTTGTGACACTTTTTAGAAAAAGAATTTCAGAAGTAGTTACTTGTGACAATTTTTAGTTTAACTTTGACACTTGTTTTAATTTTCCGGCGTTTATTTTTCTTGTGGTCGGACTAGATTTATTTTGAGTTTTTCTTTTTTAATTTAGCGGGGGTATCTACTAGTTCAAATCTTTTTTTACGGCGGGTTGCCTAATTTTATAATTTTCACTTTTTTGTTGAACAGTAGAACCCCCCTCCTCCACACTTGCAACAGGTGGGGGCTTTAGTTTTACCCTCCTGGCTGCAAACTATACCGCAGTCATGGAGGGTTCTACCTCCCCAAAAAATGACATTGACAAAACCAAACAAGATTCTTCACAAGAGAGTTTGATAGGCGCGAATTGGCCTTCGCTGCCGGTCCCCGCTGATTCGCAAAGAACAATACCTGACGCAACACAAGATACTCCTATACAGCCAGCCCAAAAGAGCCCCACACCTTGGAAGGGCCAGCAGAGGGGACCTGCCGACTACGAAAGGGATAGGGTGGAGAAGTACGCAAAGTACTTCAAAGGCAACGAGATTCTGCCCATCCCTGAGTTGGAACAAAAATTAACACCCAGGATCCTCTCGCTGGTCGTTTCGGATCTCAAAACCAAAAGGTTGGTGGGGCTGAAGAAGGAGACATTTGAGGAGTTATTGAGGAAGGCGGGCATCCCATGCCAGTACTTCTGTCGCAAGAGTTTTGCGACGTGGGATGTCCTCCTTCCTACGGAAGACCAGGCTGCGAAGCTGGCAGCCAACAACATTACGACCAGGTGCTTCAGGCTACAGCCGGAATATAGGGGCACCCGTAGGCTCAACGTCACCATCTGCAACGTCCCGGCCTCCTTTACTGGGGAGGTGTTTGCGGCCTACTTAAGCTCTTACGGCCAGGTGGAGGAGTATAAACTCCTCAGATCCCCGGCCGGGACAGCCTACGGGGATTATGCCTTCCGGATGTGCCTGACGAGGGATGGCTTCAAAGCCATCCCCGAGATTCTAATCAGCGGGGACAGACAGATGATAGTGATGGTGGAGGGGCGGAGACCGAGGTGTTGGTCATGCAAAAAAATTGGCCACATCTCGAAGTTCTGCCCCGAGAAACTTGAGAATGCTGCAGCAGCAGCGACAGCAACAACAACAACAACAGTTTCAACAGCCACCACCACCACCACCACCAGCAGTAAAACAGCCGAGGCTCAGGACCCGAGTCAGGGCCAGCCCAAAACAAATGACAAAGAGGGCTGGTCCGAGGTGACGCGGAAGAGGAGGGGTACCCCCAAACAAGGGGAAAAAGGTTTAATGGTATCCCCACCTCAAAACCAAACCAAAACGCCGGAACCAGCAGCAGTAACAACACAAGGAAAAGCAACATCGTCAACAACAAAGAAAGGGCCACAGACCCCAACAACAAAGACAACAGCAACAACACCAGGATCACCCACATCGGCAAAAAAGAAAAAGGGGGGAAAAAACAAGGAAGACCATGAAAGCATGGAGACATCGACAAATCTGAAAAGAAGGCGAGACAGCGGGGAGGGGGCTGCCAAAAAAATGTGTGCAGGACCTTCCAGCACCGAAGACCCATTAGAAGGGCCTTCAAATGCATACCCCCAAAAGCAGCCTCTTCCCCAACAAGTTCCAATACAAACACCACTCATGGCTCCTCTTCCGCCACCACCTCCCCTACCACTTCCGTCAATGTTCCCTCCTCAACATTGCATTCCGAGGAATGCCCCCCCTCAGTCGCCACAACCCCCACAATATATACAACCCCCACAATCACCACAACCTCCCCCACCAACTGAAACACCCCCATTTCATCCCCAGGTCCGTAGACATCAGATTGTGCATACAAGGAGAGCACAATCGCTCGAAAGACCATCCCCACAAAAAATAGTCAGGTCGCTATCACTACCATCCCTGAGTCCGATCTCTTCCCCGGAACTCTTTCCGGAACAGACTCCCATTACAACAAACCCCCAGACCACATCATCCCAACATAAAAACGAGGCGGCAAACAGTGCCGATACAGAAAAAAATCAGCAACTCAAAGCTAAACATTTATGCACCGTTGGTGAAGAAGCAGTAACGGACCATCAACTTAAGAAGATGTTAAAACCGTTACTGCAACTGGAAAAGATTGGAAAAAAGAAAGTGAACAATCCATGTAATTTTAAGGGTGCAGCCATGGTGACCACTTTCATCCGTTCGGCTGGTGACCGTACCAAGGGCGTATGGAAGTTCTTGGATACGGTCCGCCAGACCGACACGGGTGTAAAGTTGGCGGAACTGGAGCACCCTTCCTTGAAAAGATGTTTGCCTTTTTGCTCAGGGAGGGTCCCTATTTTAGTTCACCCCTCCTTCTATAGAGCGCTAAAAGTACGGTTCCCGCTGGATGTCGGCGGAGTGTCTAGGGATGGCCGAGTAAACACTGAGCTCGGCACGGGCTCTCTGAGACAGGCCGTTGGCATCCTCACCCCTGGGGATTTCCGGCCCATAGTCGACACTGACTAAGGTAAGTGTGATTGATGTCTTTAAACATTGCCAGTTTGAATGTGAGGGGACTGAGGGATTCAAGCAAGTGTGCGCGCTTGCTTGGTGAACTCAGGAACCTCTGCGTAGATGTTGCTGCAGTGCAGGAGACCCACTTCACTTGCGATGCCGACTGTCGGGTGCTGGAAAACGACTTTAACGTTTTCTCAGCATACGGCAGCCGCATCAGCGCTGGGGTCTCTTTGCTAGTTGGACGCAGCCTTGATGCTGATGTTGACGTTGTTTTTGCAGGTGACGGGGGCCGGCTGGTTGTGGCCGATGTTGCCGTGAAAAGTTTCAAGTTTCGTCTGGTTGCGGTTTATGCGCCCAATATCGCTGCGGAGAGGGTTTCCTTTTTTCGTCGGTTGGCGTCGTTCCTGGACGATAAGAAGCGGCTAGTCTTAATGGGTGATTGGAATGCGATCCTTGATCCCAAGATAGATAAGGTCGGTCGGGGAGCTAGTAGTGCGGGAAGGTGTGAGAGCAGCCTTGTCGGCTTCGTGACTCGTCACGATCTCGTCGACAGGTTTCGTCTTGATCACCCAGGGCGGGAGATGTGGACGTGGCTAGATAGCTCGCCCTCTGCCAAAGTAGGTTCCTACTTGGACAGAGTGTTAGTGAGAAGAGCTGACATTGATTTTGTTAGTTGTCCCACGTTCCACTTGATAGCGTGGACTGACCATAAACTCATTAGAGTCAGTCTGCGGTTAGTTAATAGACCTAGTCTAGCCGGCTACTGGAAGTTCAATACCTCCTTACTGGAGATACGGGACTTCCGGGACCGGCTGGAATCCCTAATTCAGCGGGCGTTAGTGGGGGCGGTTACCGGGAATAGGTGGTGGGCTTCTCTTAAGCATAGAATTAGAGATTTCGCCACCAAGTACGGTCGACAGCTCAACTTAGATAGGACCGCGGAGGCGAAATCTATAGATGATAGACTTTCCCGGGCGGTGGCTGGGGGGGACTCCCTAGGTGTAGAGCTAGCTAGGAGGGACCTTGAGCGTGAGAGTAGCGAGCGCTACAAGGGATCAGTAGTTAGATCTAGGCTAAAAAGAGTTCTCAACGAAGCTGTGAAATCGAACGCGACTGCGCGTGAAGAAGAAGTGCGAAGGTTCCCCGATCGGTACATCGCATCTGTGAAGACCCCGGACGGGCGTCTGCTGCGATCAGGTCGTGAGATACGTGACGCCTTTCGGGCGCACTTTCGGGATCGCTTTGCCCGCTGCACTGATCTCCCGCTCCGGGAGTTTCGTAGCTATCTGGCCGACTTCCCCCGTCTTGGGGCGGCTGAAGCGGCTAGCTGCGAGGGTGTGGTTACTGAATGCGAAGTCCGTGATGCGTTGAAGCAGGTCGGCCTCAACAAGTCGCCGGGACTAGATGGTTTGCCGTACGAAGTGTACTTGAGGATGTCGCACATGTTTGTGCCTATTCTGACGGATATGTTCAACCATTGGTTCGCCCAGGGAGCCATCCCTGGTAGCGTTACCAAGGGCGTGATCACATTGCTGAAGAAAGGTGGCAGGCATGTTTGGGAGGGTTTAGACGATTACAGGCCCATAACTCTGCTTAACACAGAGTTAAAGATTTTGGCCCGGGTCTTAGCGAATCGTTTACAGCTTGTCATTAGTGATCTGATCGGCCCCGAACAGACTTTTGCTGTGAAGGGAAGATCGATCCAGGACAACCTGCACTTGATTCGCGAGGTCCTAGAGGGGATAAAAGACGACACCGAATCCGCGCTGATCAGTTTGGATCAGTCCAAGGCCTTCGATAGGGTAGACCATCGGTTCTTGGCGTCTGTTTTGGAGACTGCCGGATTCCAACCGGAGTTCCGCAGATGGATTAGCATGATGTACCACAACCCTCAGGCAGTGGTGCAGGTGAACGGAAGGCGTTCGGGGGTGATCGCGATCGAGCGATCGGTCCGGCAGGGCTGCCCCCTGTCTCCTCTTCTCTATGTCCTCGCGTTGGAGCCCCTCCTGCGCAGGCTTAGGGATGAGGGGACAAGTCCGGCACTGCGCGGTATCCCATTCGTTGGCCGCCTTGCGGCTAGGGTTTCCGCGTTCGCTGATGACGTCACAGTTTTCGTATCCCGCCTTCAGGATATAGAGGCTGTGAAAGAGGCGGTTGTCGAGTATGAGCGGATTGCAGGGGCCAAGGTCAATTTTGACAAAAGCGAAGGTTTGCGGCTTGGTGCTTGGAGGGGTAGCAATACTCTTCCAGGGCCCTTCCGCTGGAGTGACGGACCCATCCGCATCCTCGGGGTGTGGTTTGGGCCCGACCTCCAACTGGAGCGAAATTGGTCGGAAGTACATGCTAAGGTGAATGCTCAGGTGGGAATCTGGCTTTCAAGGAGGTTGTCCTTAAAGGGCAGGGCGGAGGCGTGCGCCGCGTACGTCTTCCCCTTGATCCTTTACCGATTAGCTGTACTCCCTCTGCCTAAGGCACATCGGTTGGCACTGCAACGATCCCTCTCCAGACTTGTCTGGGGAGGTGCAAGGCCGATGGTCCGTAGACAGGTCTGTATCCAACGTACACGCAACGGGGGTCTGGGTATGCCTGATCTGGAGAGCCACTGGCTTGCTGAAAGACTTGCATATCTGGGCCGTGTCTTGACGGGGGACTCAGTGTGGAGACGAAAGGCGAGTCGGACTTTTCCTCGCCTCAAGTCAGACCCAAAGGCTGAAGGTCGACGTAAGCCTTTGGGCGAAGCACTGTTTGTCCGCGAGTGCCGAAAGGCCCTTCGTAACCTTCTTGGGTCCAGTGACCTTTCATGGCCTCGGAAGGAGCTGTATCGGGAATTAGTGGTGGGTTCCGCTTCTGATCCTCTCAGCGTGCGGCACGGCTGGACGGCGGAGGAGATCCGCTCTCACTGGAATTGGGCGCCAGGATCGAGCTTCTTGAACAACTCCGAGTTCTCGCTCACCTGGCGACTTGTTCGGAATGCGTTATCCCTTCGCGGCTTGAACTTCAAGGCGGGCCTGGCAGACATGCCTGATTGCCCTCGCTGCAGCAGTGGCTTAGAAGAAACGGCTGAGCACGCCTTCTACTACTGCGAGCGAGTCCGCCCGTTTTGGGATCACGTCGGGGAGTGGACGGCTCGCATCGAACCCAAACAGCTTGTGCTGCTCGACGTTGGTTACGTCGTAGACAACGTTCTTCCTCCGTATCACGGTGAGAAGCGTGTGGTGTTTCTCGCGATCCTAGCTGTAGCTAGAATGGTGATTTGGACGACGCGAAACAAGGGATTGTATGACGATGCAAACTTTTCTCATCGTGATCTGGTCTTGTATTTTCGGCATCAGCTGAGGGTCAAAATCAGATGCGATAGAAAATGCTTGGATCGCATAACATTCAGCAAAAGGTGGGTGACTGCAGCGAGCTTGGTCGTACGAAAGGGGGCAATGTTGGAGTCATCCTTCCCGCCTCTGCCTACCCATGGCGTCTATGGAACGGGTCCCTAGGGACCCCACCCTTGGTAAGTAGGATTTTGCTTTGTTTTGTTTTTTCCCCTTGCAACCTAGTTAGCAGTATGTTGTGAGTCATTGTCCCCGTCATTTAGTCGCTAGCACTCAAGATCTTCCCCAACCCCATTATTTTTGTACCTCAACCTGTATCCCAGTCCGCTTTTTGAAGATCTTGAACATTCATATGTATAAAATCAAATCACCCGCTTCTATCGACCCATGCCGAGCCCGACCCTTTTAATTCTTTTATCCCTGTAGAGTAGGAACCCTGCCCCACCTAGGGTAGGTCCGGCTTGTTTCCGGTATTTTCGACCCGGAAAACAGTCGGCCTCCAATTTTATAGACGGGGGGATGGGAGGGAAACCAAACGGGGAATTTTTTCCTTGTTTTTCGTATATATATGTTTTTTCGGGGTTTTTTCTCCCATTCCCAGCATATCCATCAAAATCATACATTGTAAATAAAATCATGCATAAGTTTTGGGTTTTAAGTAGGAATTTTTCATAGAGCAAATGCGGTATTGTGGTGGCTGCTGCGTGTATGGCGATGGACGAGTGATTATATATTGTATTGTTGAATGGGTCGGCGAATGTGGCTAGCTAGGTTCCCCATAGAAAATACAGTTATAGCATGACCGCTCCCTTCCCCTCCCCCAAAACCACAAGGCCTCGTGCCTTCTTTGTACTTACAAAGAAATAAAGTTAAGGTGAAACTTTAGAAGCCAACCCCCGCCGTTATTACGTGTGTTATAACTTGGAATACGTGTATTACTTGTTAGAACTTAGTAATCTCGGTAAGACTTGTTTTTCGTCAGACTTTATTTTTTTTTTTTTTTTTTTTTTTTTTTTTTTTGCAAGCTTACCCGAGTAGTGACTTGTGACACTTTTTAGAAAAAGAATTTCAGAAGTAGTTACTTGTGACAATTTTTAGTTTAACTTTGACACTTGTTTTAATTTTCCGGCGTTTATTTTTCTTGTGGTCGGACTAGATTTATTTTGAGTTTTTCTTTTTTAATTTAGCGGGGGTATCTACTAGTTCAAATCTTTTTTTACGGCGGGTTGCCTAATTTTATAATTTTCACTTTTTTGTTGAACAGTAGAACCCCCCTCCTCCACACTTGCAACAGGTGGGGGCTTTAGTTTTACCCTCCTGGCTGCAAACTATACCGCAGTCATGGAGGGTTCTACCTCCCCAAAAAATGACATTGACAAAACCAAACAAGATTCTTCACAAGAGAGTTTGATAGGCGCGAATTGGCCATCGCTGCCGGTCCCCGCTGATTCGCAAAGAACAATACCTGACGCAACACAAGATACTCCTATACAGCCAGCCCAAAAGAGCCCCACACCTTGGAAGGGCCAGCAGAGGGGACCTGCCGACTACGAAAGGGATAGGGTGGAGAAGTACGCAAAGTACTTCAAAGGCAACGAGATTCTGCCCATCCCTGAGTTGGAACAAAAATTAACACCCAGGATCCTCTCGCTGGTCGTTTCGGATCTCAAAACCAAAAGGTTGGTGGGGCTGAAGAAGGAGACATTTGAGGAGTTATTGAGGAAGGCGGGCATCCCATGCCAGTACTTCTGTCGCAAGAGTTTTGCGACGTGGGATGTCCTCCTTCCTACGGAAGACCAGGCTGCGAAGCTGGCAGCCAACAACATTACGACCAGGTGCTTCAGGCTACAGCCGGAATATAGGGGCACCCGTAGGCTCAACGTCACCATCTGCAACGTCCCGGCCTCCTTTACTGGGGAGGTGTTTGCGGCCTACTTAAGCTCTTACGGCCAGGTGGAGGAGTATAAACTCCTCAGATCCCCGGCCGGGACAGCCTACGGGGATTATGCCTTCCGGATGTGCCTGACGAGGGATGGCTTCAAAGCCATCCCCGAGATTCTAATCAGCGGGGACAGACAGATGATAGTGATGGTGGAGGGGCGGAGACCGAGGTGTTGGTCATGCAAAAAAATTGGCCACATCTCGAAGTTCTGCCCCGAGAAACTTGAGAATGCTGCAGCAGCAGCGACAGCAACAACAACAACAACAGTTTCAACAGCCACCACCACCACCAGCAGTAAAACAGCCGAGGCTCAGGACCCGAGTCAGGGCCAGCCCAAAACAAATGACAAAGAGGGCTGGTCCGAGGTGACGCGGAAGAGGAGGGGTACCCCCAAACAAGGGGAAAAAGGTTTAATGGTATCCCCACCTCAAAACCAAACCAAAACGCCGGAACCAGCAGCAGTAACAACACAAGGAAAAGCAACATCGTCAACAACAAAGAAAGGGCCACAGACCCCAACAACAAAGACAACAGCAACAACACCAGGATCACCCACATCGGCAAAAAAGAAAAAGGGGGGAAAAAACAAGGAAGACCATGAAAGCATGGAGACATCGACAAATCTGAAAAGAAGGCGAGACAGCGGGGAGGGGGCTGCCAAAAAAATGTGTGCAGGACCTTCCAGCACCGAAGACCCATTAGAAGGGCCTTCAAATGCATACCCCCAAAAGCAGCCTCTTCCCCAACAAGTTCCAATACAAACACCACTCATGGCTCCTCTTCCGCCACCACCTCCCCTACCACTTCCGTCAATGTTCCCTCCTCAACATTGCATTCCTCGGAATGCCCCCCCTCAGTCGCCACAACCCCCACAATATATACAACCCCCACAATCACCACAACCTCCCCCACCAACTGAAACACCCCCATTTCATCCCCAGGTCCGTAGACATCAGATTGTGCATACAAGGAGAGCACAATCGCTCGAAAGACCATCCCCACAAAAAATAGTCAGGTCGCTATCACTACCATCCCTGAGTCCGATCTCTTCCCCGGAACTCTTTCCGAAACAGACTCCCATTACAACAAACCCCCAGACCACATCATCCCAACATAAAAACGAGGCGGCAAACAGTGCCGATACAGAAAAAAATCAGCAACTCAAAGCTAAACATTTATGCACCGTTGGTGCAGAAGCAGTAACGGACCATCAACTTAAGAAGATGTTAAAACCGTTACTGCAACTGGAAAAGATTGGAAAAAAGAAAGTGAACAATCCATGTAATTTTAAGGGTGCAGCCATGGTGACCACTTTCATCCGTTCGGCTGGTGACCGTACCAAGGGCGTATGGAAGTTCTTGGATACGGTCCGCCAGACCGACACGGGTGTAAAGTTGGCGGAACTGGAGCACCCTTCCTTGAAAAGATGTTTGCCTTTTTGCTCAGGGAGGGTCCCTATTTTAGTTCACCCCTCCTTCTATAGAGCGCTAAAAGTACGGTTCCCGCTGGATGTCGGCGGAGTGTCTAGGGATGGCCGAGTAAACACTGAGCTCGGCACGGGCTCTCTGAGACAGGCCGTTGGCATCCTCACCCCTGGGGATTTCCGGCCCATAGTCGACACTGACTAAGGTAAGTGTGATTGATGTCTTTAAACATTGCCAGTTTGAATGTGAGGGGACTGAGGGATTCAAGTAAGTGTGCGCGCTTGCTTGGTGAACTCAGGAACCTCTGCGTAGATGTTGCTGCAGTGCAGGAGACCCACTTCACTTGCGATGCCGACTGTCGGGTGCTGGAAAACGACTTTAACGTTTTCTCAGCATACGGCAGCCGCATCAGCGCTGGGGTCTCTTTGCTAGTTGGACGCAGCCTTGATGCTGATGTTGACGTTGTTTTTGCAGGTGACGGGGGCCGGCTGGTTGTGGCCGATGTTGCCGTGAAAAGTTTCAAGTTTCGTCTGGTTGCGGTTTATGCGCCCAATATCGCTGCGGAGAGGGTTTCCTTTTTTCGTCGGTTGGCGTCGTTCCTGGACGATAAGAAGCGGCTAGTCTTAATGGGTGATTGGAATGCGATCCTTGATCCCAAGATAGATAAGGTCGGTCGGGGAGCTAGTAGTGCGGGAAGGTGTGAGAGCAGCCTTGTCGGCTTCGTGACTCGTCACGATCTCGTCGACAGGTTTCGTCTTGATCACCCAGGGCGGGAGATGTGGACGTGGCTAGATAGCTCGCCCTCTGCCAAAGTAGGTTCCTACTTGGACAGAGTGTTAGTGAGAAGAGCTGACATTGATTTTGTTAGTTGTCCCACGTTCCACTTGATAGCGTGGACTGACCATAAACTCATTAGAGTCAGTCTGCGGTTAGTTAATAGACCTAGTCTAGCCGGCTACTGGAAGTTCAATACCTCCTTACTGGAGATACGGGACTTCCGGGACCGGCTGGAATCCCTAATTCAGCGGGCGTTAGTGGGGGCGGTTACCGGGAATAGGTGGTGGGCTTCTCTTAAGCATAGAATTAGAGATTTCGCCACCAAGTACGGTCGACAGCTCAACTTAGATAGGACCGCGGAGGCGAAATCTATAGATGATAGACTTTCCCGGGCGGTGGCTGGGGGGGACTCCCTAGGTGTAGAGCTAGCTAGGAGGGACCTTGAGCGTGAGAGTAGCGAGCGCTACAAGGGATCAGTAGTTAGATCTAGGCTAAAAAGAGTTCTCAACGAAGCTGTGAAATCGAACGCGACTGCGCGTGAAGAAGAAGTGCGAAGGTTCCCCGATCGGTACATCGCATCTGTGAAGACCCCGGACGGGCGTCTGCTGCGATCAGGTCGTGAGATACGTGACGCCTTTCGGGCGCACTTTCGGGATCGCTTTGCCCGCTGCACTGATCTCCCGCTCCGGGAGTTTCGTAGCTATCTGGCCGACTTCCCCCGTCTTGGGGCGGCTGAAGCGGCTAGCTGCGAGGGTGTGGTTACTGAATGCGAAGTCCGTGATGCGTTGAAGCAGGTCGGCCTCAACAAGTCGCCGGGACTAGATGGTTTGCCGTACGAAGTGTACTTGAGGATGTCGCACATGTTTGTGCCTATTCTGACGGATATGTTCAACCATTGGTTCGCCCAGGGAGCCATCCCTGGTAGCGTTACCAAGGGCGTGATCACATTGCTGAAGAAAGGTGGCAGGCATGTTTGGGAGGGTTTAGACGATTACAGGCCCATAACTCTGCTTAACACAGAGTTAAAGATTTTGGCCCGGGTCTTAGCGAATCGTTTACAGCTTGTCATTAGTGATCTGATCGGCCCCGAACAGACTTTTGCTGTGAAGGGAAGATCGATCCAGGACAACCTGCACTTGATTCGCGAGGTCCTAGAGGGGATAAAAGACGACACCGAATCCGCGCTGATCAGTTTGGATCAGTCCAAGGCCTTCGATAGGGTAGACCATCGGTTCTTGGCGTCTGTTTTGGAGACTGCCGGATTCCAACCGGAGTTCCGCAGATGGATTAGCATGATGTACCACAACCCTCAGGCAGTGGTGCAGGTGAACGGAAGGCGTTCGGGGGTGATCGCGATCGAGCGATCGGTCCGGCAGGGCTGCCCCCTGTCTCCTCTTCTCTATGTCCTCGCGTTGGAGCCCCTCCTGCGCAGGCTTAGGGATGAGGGGACAAGTCCGGCACTGCGCGGTATCCCATTCGTTGGCCGCCTTGCGGCTAGGGTTTCCGCGTTCGCTGATGACGTCACAGTTTTCGTATCCCGCCTTCAGGATATAGAGGCTGTGAAAGAGGCGGTTGTCGAGTATGAGCGGATTGCAGGGGCCAAGGTCAATTTTGACAAAAGCGAAGGTTTGCGGCTTGGTGCTTGGAGGGGTAGCAATACTCTTCCAGGGCCCTTCCGCTGGAGTGACGGACCCATCCGCATCCTCGGGGTGTGGTTTGGGCCCGACCTCCAACTGGAGCGAAATTGGTCGGAAGTACATGCTAAGGTGAATGCTCAGGTGGGAATCTGGCTTTCAAGGAGGTTGTCCTTAAAGGGCAGGGCGGAGGCGTGCGCCGCGTACGTCTTCCCCTTGATCCTTTACCGATTAGCTGTACTCCCTCTGCCTAAGGCACATCGGTTGGCACTGCAACGATCCCTCTCCAGACTTGTCTGGGGAGGTGCAAGGCCGATGGTCCGTAGACAGGTCTGTATCCAACGTACACGCAACGGGGGTCTGGGTATGCCTGATCTGGAGAGCCACTGGCTTGCTGAAAGACTTGCATATCTGGGCCGTGTCTTGACGGGGGACTCAGTGTGGAGACGAAAGGCGAGTCGGACTTTTCCTCGCCTCAAGTCAGACCCAAAGGCTGAAGGTCGACGTAGGCCTTTGGGCGAAGCACTGTTTGTCCGCGAGTGCCGAAAGGCCCTTCGTAACCTTCTTGGGTCCAGTGACCTTTCATGGCCTCGGAAGGAGCTGTATCGGGAATTAGTGGTGGGTTCCGCTTCTGATCCTCTCAGCGTGCGGCACGGCTGGACGGCGGAGGAGATCCGCTCTCACTGGAATTGGGCGCCAGGATCGAGCTTCTTGAACAACTCCGAGTTCTCGCTCACCTGGCGACTTGTTCGGAATGCGTTATCCCTTCGCGGCTTGAACTTCAAGGCGGGCCTGGCAGACATGCCTGATTGCCCTCGCTGCAGCAGTGGCTTAGAAGAAACGGCTGAGCACGCCTTCTACTACTGCGAGCGAGTCCGCCCGTTTTGGGATCACGTCGGGGAGTGGACGGCTCGCATCGAACCCAAACAGCTTGTGCTGCTCGACGTTGGTTACGTCGTAGACAACGTTCTTCCTCCGTATCACGGTGAGAAGCGTGTGGTGTTTCTCGCGATCCTAGCTGTAGCTAGAATGGTGATTTGGACGACGCGAAACAAGGGATTGTATGACGATGCAAACTTTTCTCATCGTGATCTGGTCTTGTATTTTCGGCATCAGCTGAGGGTCAAAATCAGATGCGATAGAAAATGCTTGGATCGCATAACATTCAGCAAAAGGTGGGTGACTGCAGCGAGCTTGGTCGTACGAAAGGGGGCAATGTTGGAGTCATCCTTCCCGCCTCTGCCTACCCATGGCGTCTATGGAACGGGTCCCTAGGGACCCCACCCTTGGTAAGTAGGATTTTGCTTTGTTTTGTTTTTTCCCCTTGCAACCTAGTTAGCAGTATGTTGTGAGTCATTGTCCCCGTCATTTAGTCGCTAGCACTCAAGATCTTCCCCAACCCCATTATTTTTGTACCTCAACCTGTATCCCAGTCCGCTTTTTGAAGATCTTGAACATTCATATGTATAAAATCAAATCACCCGCTTCTATCGACCCATGCCGAGCCCGACCCTTTTAATTCTTTTATCCCTGTAGAGTAGGAACCCTGCCCCACCTAGGGTAGGTCCGGCTTGTTTCCGGTATTTTCGACCCGGAAAACAGTCGGCCTCCAATTTTATAGACGGGGGGATGGGAGGGAAACCAAACGGGGAATTTTTTCCTTGTTTTTCGTATACATATGTTTTTTCGGGGTTTTTTCTCCCATTCCCAGCATATCCATCAAAATCATACATTGTAAATAAAATCATGCATAAGTTTCGGGTTTTAAGTAGGAATTTTTCATAGAGCAAATGCGGTATTGTGGTGGCTGCTGCGTGTATGGCGATGGACGAGTGATTATATATTGTATTGTTGAATGGGTCGGCGAATGTGGCTAGCTAGGTTCCCCATAGAAAATACAGTTATAGCATGACCGCTCCCTTCCCCTCCCCCAAAACCACAAGGCCTCGTGCCTTCTTTGTACTTACAAAGAAATAAAGTTAAGGTGAAACTTTAGAAGCCAACCCCCGCCGTTATTACGTGTGTTATAACTTGGAATACGTGTATTACTTGTTAGAACTTAGTAATCTCGGTAAGACTTGTTTTTCGTCAGACTTTATTTTTTTTTTTTTGCAAGCTTACCCGAGTAGTGACTTGTGACACTTTTTAGAAAAAGAATTTCAGAAGTAGTTACTTGTGACAATTTTTAGTTTAACTTTGACACTTGTTTTAATTTTCCGGCGTTTATTTTTCTTGTGGTCGGACTAGATTTATTTTGAGTTTTTCTTTTTTAATTTAGCGGGGGTATCTACTAGTTCAAATCTTTTTTTACGGCGGGTTGCCTAATTTTATAATTTTCACTTTTTTGTTGAACAGTAGAACCCCCCTCCTCCACACTTGCAACAGGTGGGGGCTTTAGTTTTACCCTCCTGGCTGCAACTTATACCGCAGTCATGGAGGGTTCTACCTCCCCAAAAAATGACATTGACAAAACCAAACAAGATTCTTCACAAGAGAGTTTGATAGGCGCGAATTGGCCATCGCTGCCGGTCCCCGCTGATTCGCAAAGAACAGTACCTGACGCAACACAAGATACTCCTATACAGCCAGCCCAAAAGAGCCCCACACCTTGGAAGGGCCAGCAGAGGGGACCTGCCGACTACGAAAGGGATAGGGTGGAGAAGTACGCAAAGTACTTCAAAGGCAACGAGATTCTGCCCATCCCTGAGTTGGAACAAAAATTAACACCCAGGATCCTCTCGCTGGTCGTTTCGGATCTCAAAACCAAAAGGTTGGTGGGGCTGAAGAAGGAGACATTTGAGGAGTTATTGAGGAAGGCGGGCATCCCATGCCAGTACTTCTGTCGCAAGAGTTTTGCGACGTGGGATGTCCTCCTTCCTACGGAAGACCAGGCTGCGAAGCTGGCAGCCAACAACATTACGACCAGGTGCTTCAGGCTACAGCCGGAATATAGGGGCACCCGTAGGCTCAACGTCACCATCTGCAACGTCCCGGCCTCCTTTACTGGGGAGGTGTTTGCGGCCTACTTAAGCTCTTACGGCCAGGTGGAGGAGTATAAACTCCTCAGATCCCCGGCCGGGACAGCCTACGGGGATTATGCCTTCCGGATGTGCCTGACGAGGGATGGCTTCAAAGCCATCCCCGAGATTCTAATCAGCGGGGACAGACAGATGATAGTGATGGTGGAGGGGCGGAGACCGAGGTGTTGGTCATGCAAAAAAATTGGCCACATCTCGAAGTTCTGCCCCGAGAAACTTGAGAATGCTGCAGCAGCAGCGACAGCAACAACAACAACAACAGTTTCAACAGCCACCACCACCACCACCACCACCAGCAGTAAAACAGCCGAGGCTCAGGACCCGAGTCAGGGCCAGCCCAAAACAAATGACAAAGAGGGCTGGTCCGAGGTGACGCGGAAGAGGAGGGGTACCCCCAAACAAGGGGAAAAAGGTTTAATGGTATCCCCACCTCAAAACCAAACCAAAACGCCGGAACCAGCAGCAGTAACAACACAAGGAAAAGCAACATCGTCAACAACAAAGAAAGGGCCACAGACCCCAACAACAAAGACAACAGCAACAACACCAGGATCACCCACATCGGCAAAAAAGAAAAAGGGGGGAAAAAACAAGGAAGACCATGAAAGCATGGAGACATCGACAAATCTGAAAAGAAGGCGAGACAGCGGGGAGGGGGCTGCCAAAAAAATGTGTGCAGGACCTTCCAGCACCGAAGACCCATTAGAAGGGCCTTCAAATGCATACCCCCAAAAGCAGCCTCTTCCCCAACAAGTTCCAATACAAACACCACTCATGGCTCCTCTTCCGCCACCACCTCCCCTACCACTTCCGTCAATGTTCCCTCCTCAACATTGCATTCCTCGGAATGCCCCCCCTCAGTCGCCACAACCCCCACAATATATACAACCCCCACAATCACCACAACCTCCCCCACCAACTGAAACACCCCCATTTCATCCCCAGGTCCGTAGACATCAGATTGTGCATACAAGGAGAGCACAATCGCTCGAAAGACCATCCCCACAAAAAATAGTCAGGTCGCTATCACTACCATCCCTGAGTCCGATCTCTTCCCCGGAACTCTTTCCGGAACAGACTCCCATTACAACAAACCCCCAGACCACATCATCCCAACATAAAAACGAGGCGGCAAACAGTGCCGATACAGAAAAAAATCAGCAACTCAAAGCTAAACATTTATGCACCGTTGGTGCAGAAGCAGTAACGGACCATCAACTTAAGAAGATGTTAAAACCGTTACTGCAACTGGAAAAGATTGGAAAAAAGAAAGTGAACAATCCATGTAATTTTAAGGGTGCAGCCATGGTGACCACTTTCATCCGTTCGGCTGGTGACCGTACCAAGGGCGTATGGAAGTTCTTGGATACGGTCCGCCAGACCGACACGGGTGTAAAGTTGGCGGAACTGGAGCACCCTTCCTTGAAAAGATGTTTGCCTTTTTGCTCAGGGAGGGTCCCTATTTTAGTTCACCCCTCCTTCTATAGAGCGCTAAAAGTACGGTTCCCGCTGGATGTCGGCGGAGTGTCTAGGGATGGCCGAGTAAACACTGAGCTCGGCACGGGCTCTCTGAGACAGGCCGTTGGCATCCTCACCCCTGGGGATTTCCGGCCCATAGTCGACACTGACTAAGGTAAGTGTGATTGATGTCTTTAAACATTGCCAGTTTGAATGTGAGGGGACTGAGGGATTCAAGCAAGTGTGCGCGCTTGCTTGGTGAACTCAGGAACCTCTGCGTAGATGTTGCTGCAGTGCAGGAGACCCACTTCACTTGCGATGCCGACTGTCGGGTGCTGGAAAACGACTTTAACGTTTTCTCAGCATACGGCAGCCGCATCAGCGTTGGGGTCTCTTTGCTAGTTGGACGCAGCCTTGATGCTGATGTTGACGTTGTTTTTGCAGGTGACGGGGGCCGGCTGGTTGTGGCCGATGTTGCCGTGAAAAGTTTCAAGTTTCGTCTGGTTGCGGTTTATGCGCCCAATATCGCTGCGGAGAGGGTTTCCTTTTTTCGTCGGTTGGCGTCGTTCCTGGACGATAAGAAGCGGCTAGTCTTAATGGGTGATTGGAATGCGATCCTTGATCCCAAGATAGATAAGGTCGGTCGGGGAGCTAGTAGTGCGGGAAGGTGTGAGAGCAGCCTTGTCGGCTTCGTGACTCGTCACGATCTCGTCGACAGGTTTCGTCTTGATCACCCAGGGCGGGAGATGTGGACGTGGCTAGATAGCTCGCCCTCTGCCAAAGTAGGTTCCTACTTGGACAGAGTGTTAGTGAGAAGAGCTGACATTGATTTTGTTAGTTGTCCCACGTTCCACTTGATAGCGTGGACTGACCATAAACTCATTAGAGTCAGTCTGCGGTTAGTTAATAGACCTAGTCTAGCCGGCTACTGGAAGTTCAATACCTCCTTACTGGAGATACGGGACTTCCGGGACCGGCTGGAATCCCTAATTCAGCGGGCGTTAGTGGGGGCGGTTACCGGGAATAGGTGGTGGGCTTCTCTTAAGCATAGAATTAGAGATTTCGCCACCAAGTACGGTCGACAGCTCAACTTAGATAGGACCGCGGAGGCGAAATCTATAGATGATAGACTTTCCCGGGCGGTGGCTGGGGGGGACTCCCTAGGTGTAGAGCTAGCTAGGAGGGACCTTGAGCGTGAGAGTAGCGAGCGCTACAAGGGATCAGTAGTTAGATCTAGGCTAAAAAGAGTTCTCAACGAAGCTGTGAAATCGAACGCGACTGCGCGTGAAGAAGAAGTGCGAAGGTTCCCCGATCGGTACATCGCATCTGTGAAGACCCCGGACGGGCGTCTGCTGCGATCAGGTCGTGAGATACGTGACGCCTTTCGGGCGCACTTTCGGGATCGCTTTGCCCGCTGCACTGATCTCCCGCTCCGGGAGTTTCGTAGCTATCTGGCCGACTTCCCCCGTCTTGGGGCGGCTGAAGCGGCTAGCTGCGAGGGTGTGGTTACTGAATGCGAAGTCCGTGATGCGTTGAAGCAGGTCGGCCTCAACAAGTCGCCGGGACTAGATGGTTTGCCGTACGAAGTGTACTTGAGGATGTCGCACATGTTTGTGCCTATTCTGACGGATATGTTCAACCATTGGTTCGCCCAGGGAGCCATCCCTGGTAGCGTTACCAAGGGCGTGATCACATTGCTGAAGAAAGGTGGCAGGCATGTTTGGGAGGGTTTAGACGATTACAGGCCCATAACTCTGCTTAACACAGAGTTAAAGATTTTGGCCCGGGTCTTAGCGAATCGTTTACAGCTTGTCATTAGTGATCTGATCGGCCCCGAACAGACTTTTGCTGTGAAGGGAAGATCGATCCAGGACAACCTGCACTTGATTCGCGAGGTCCTAGAGGGGATAAAAGACGACACCGAATCCGCGCTGATCAGTTTGGATCAGTCCAAGGCCTTCGATAGGGTAGACCATCGGTTCTTGGCGTCTGTTTTGGAGACTGCCGGATTCCAACCGGAGTTCCGCAGATGGATTAGCATGATGTACCACAACCCTCAGGCAGTGGTGCAGGTGAACGGAAGGCGTTCGGGGGTGATCGCGATCGAGCGATCGGTCCGGCAGGGCTGCCCCCTGTCTCCTCTTCTCTATGTCCTCGCGTTGGAGCCCCTCCTGCGCAGGCTTAGGGATGAGGGGACAAGTCCGGCACTGCGCGGTATCCCATTCGTTGGCCGCCTTGCGGCTAGGGTTTCCGCGTTCGCTGATGACGTCACAGTTTTCGTATCCCGCCTTCAGGATATAGAGGCTGTGAAAGAGGCGGTTGTCGAGTATGAGCGGATTGCAGGGGCCAAGGTCAATTTTGACAAAAGCGAAGGTTTGCGGCTTGGTGCTTGGAGGGGTAGCAATACTCTTCCAGGGCCCTTCCGCTGGAGTGACGGACCCATCCGCATCCTCGGGGTGTGGTTTGGGCCCGACCTCCAACTGGAGCGAAATTGGTCGGAAGTACATGCTAAGGTGAATGCTCAGGTGGGAATCTGGCTTTCAAGGAGGTTGTCCTTAAAGGGCAGGGCGGAGGCGTGCGCCGCGTACGTCTTCCCCTTGATCCTTTACCGATTAGCTGTACTCCCTCTGCCTAAGGCACATCGGTTGGCACTGCAACGATCCCTCTCCAGACTTGTCTGGGGAGGTGCAAGGCCGATGGTCCGTAGACAGGTCTGTATCCAACGTACACGCAACGGGGGTCTGGGTATGCCTGATCTGGAGAGCCACTGGCTTGCTGAAAGACTTGCATATCTGGGCCGTGTCTTGACGGGGGACTCAGTGTGGAGACGAAAGGCGAGTCGGACTTTTCCTCGCCTCAAGTCAGACCCAAAGGCTGAAGGTCGACGTAAGCCTTTGGGCGAAGCACTGTTTGTCCGCGAGTGCCGAAAGGCCCTTCGTAACCTTCTTGGGTCCAGTGACCTTTCATGGCCTCGGAAGGAGCTGTATCGGGAATTAGTGGTGGGTTCCGCTTCTGATCCTCTCAGCGTGCGGCACGGCTGGACGGCGGAGGAGATCCGCTCTCACTGGAATTGGGCGCCAGGATCGAGCTTCTTGAACAACTCCGAGTTCTCGCTCACCTGGCGACTTGTTCGGAATGCGTTATCCCTTCGCGGCTTGAACTTCAAGGCGGGCCTGGCAGACATGCCTGATTGCCCTCGCTGCAGCAGTGGCTTAGAAGAAACGGCTGAGCACGCCTTCTACTACTGCGAGCGAGTCCGCCCGTTTTGGGATCACGTCGGGGAGTGGACGGCTCGCATCGAACCCAAACAGCTTGTGCTGCTCGACGTTGGTTACGTCGTAGACAACGTTCTTCCTCCGTATCACGGTGAGAAGCGTGTGGTGTTTCTCGCGATCCTAGCTGTAGCTAGAATGGTGATTTGGACGACGCGAAACAAGGGATTGTATGACGATGCAAACTTTTCTCATCGTGATCTGGTCTTGTATTTTCGGCATCAGCTGAGGGTCAAAATCAGATGCGATAGAAAATGCTTGGATCGCATAACATTCAGCAAAAGGTGGGTGACTGCAGCGAGCTTGGTCGTACGAAAGGGGGCAATGTTGGAGTCATCCTTCCCGCCTCTGCCTACCCATGGCGTCTATGGAACGGGTCCCTAGGGACCCCACCCTTGGTAAGTAGGATTTTGCTTTGTTTTGTTTTTTCCCCTTGCAACCTAGTTAGCAGTATGTTGTGAGTCATTGTCCCCGTCATTTAGTCGCTAGCACTCAAGATCTTCCCCAACCCCATTATTTTTGTACCTCAACCTGTATCCCAGTCCGCTTTTTGAAGATCTTGAACATTCATATGTATAAAATCAAATCACCCGCTTCTATCGACCCATGCCGAGCCCGACCCTTTTAATTCTTTTATCCCTGTAGAGTAGGAACCCTGCCCCACCTAGGGTAGGTCCGGCTTGTTTCCGGTATTTTCGACCCGGAAAACAGTCGGCCTCCAATTTTATAGACGGGGGGATGGGAGGGAAACCAAACGGGGAATTTTTTCCTTGTTTTTCGTATACATATGTTTTTTCGGGGTTTTTTCTCCCATTCCCAGCATATCCATCAAAATCATACATTGTAAATAAAATCATGCATAAGTTTCGGGTTTTAAGTAGGAATTTTTCATAGAGCAAATGCGGTATTGTGGTGGCTGCTGCGTGTATGGCGATGGACGAGTGATTATATATTGTATTGTTGAATGGGTCGGCGAATGTGGCTAGCTAGGTTCCCCATAGAAAATACAGTTATAGCATGACCGCTCCCTTCCCCTCCCCCAAAACCACAAGGCCTCGTGCCTTCTTTGTACTTACAAAGAAATAAAGTTAAGGTGAAACTTTAGTAGAAGATTTTCGACTCGCGATTTAGGTTAATTTTATATATATATATATATATATATATCGGCCGTTTTCTCGATTTTCTGTGTGACCACCTATTGAATTTTGTGATTCCTTTCTCTCTCCCACATTTTTTAGTTTTTTGCACCCGCAAATGACTGTTCAAACCTGCTAAATTGCGGCAAATTTTACCACAGAATGGGTACTGTCGATCGCTTTAGCTCACATGACAGTCATCATGTGGAGCTGCAAGTTTGACATGTTTGCGCATAAGGTTTTTAAGACCGGCAAGTGAGAGAGAATTTTTCGCATATTTCACAATTGACGTGGTGACTTTGTGTACCTGATGCTGGTTCTTGTTTGACCCTACAAACTGATCGTTTGTATCCAGCATACTGAACTCGGCTATTCTCAAAGGATTCTATGCTCACATTAATCAGTTTGCGCTACTGACTTCTATCCAGTGCCATTTTCCCCATTGGTCCACTGATATGCTGGACTGCCTTAAGTAACTTTTTACAGAGTCCTTGAATATTTCTTTAGTTTTGATGCCTTTCTCCTCCCTTCACACATTACATCGCAAAGCAGTTGCTTTGGCAGGCGACAGTTATCCTTTCGAACGACATGACAAGCCCAACGAAGACAATTCTTCACTACCATGGATTCAATGCTTGGTAGCCCAGCTCTCTCTAATACCTCTGTATCTTGGATATGGAATTTCCATCCTATACAAAGTATTTATCGAAGGTATCGTTGATGGAATCGTTCAAGAGTCCTCTGTTGGTGCTTATACAGCGTCCACGTTTCACTTGCATACAAGAAAGGCGTCAAAACACATGCTTTATGGACCATGACCTTTGTTTCGAATTTAATGCCATGCCGAAAAGGATCCAGAAGCCGAAAAGGATCCAGAAGCTTTTTCAATGCGCAAGGAGATATCGTTGTCAAAACTACATCCTTCGACAAGCGCGCTGCCAAAATATACAAAAGAGTGCACTACATATAACTTTCTCTTTTCAACGTATATAGCTGGTTCTATGGACCAATTTGAGAAGCCTTGACTTTGAGTTGACGCTGGCGGTTACAGTACAGCTCACCAAGGAATCATTTCATTGTCACTGTACCCGTTGTAGACAGCTACTTCTGTTAGTAGTAAAAAAATTTTTCTTTTATACAGTAAAGATAAAATAGCTTACATTTTTGTTCAACATCCATTTAGGATAAATCATTCGTATTTCTGGACACACATTCGTTCTTGTTTTGTTTTGTTTTGTTTTTCTGTTAATTTTTTGTGCTTATTTTTATTTATTTAATTTAATTTTTTTTTTTTTTTTTGCTTTTTGTTGTTTTTTTTTAAATAAAAATAAAAATAACTCAAAAATAGAATAGATTATCCTCTTTTATTTATCTTTTAAAATAAATGTCCAGACTCTCCGATGTTTCTCCTCTTCTTTCCAATACCGGCTTCAAATTTGCAAAAGGCAGACGATATCTTTAACAGCTATGCATTTTCTTAATACGTATCTTCGGGTCAATACATTTCCTCTTTTCGAATTCACAACTGCAAACAAAAGAATGCTAAATGTATTCAAAACTGACGTGTTAACAAAGAAAGAGGGAATATACAAGCAGCTACCATGTGGATATGATAATGATCGACTCTTACTCTATTACCAACAAATCGACTAAATCCCCTTCAATGATCACTCGTCTCAAACTGGCTTCTACTGCTACATACAACATCTAGCAAATACTTCTGGAAATTCCTAACAAAGAGTCACGCCGTTGTATACCAATGAAAGAACGACAATAACACTTCTTTATAAAAAATATATCTCTCTATTTTATTGTTACGAAAGGATGGAAAAGGTTTGGATACTGTGGAGATCACAACGACAAACGATAATATAATCTATCCTATCACAATGTTTGGAACGTATATATTGTCATGTACCTTTGAATTTGTTTTTCTGGCGAAACCACGTGTTTCCAATCACAAGATCATGCTCGTTGCAAAACTGTAGAAGCTGAAGATCATTGCTGTTAACATTACCTATTCCATGCGAGATTAGATAGTTCTAAGTTTAATAATCCTTACCAAGTCTAGCATTCAAATCACCAAGCAAAATCATCTTATCAGCGTCAGGAATTCTGAGAAACACTTGTCTTAGATCGGCATAGAAAGAAAATATGTCTGATTCGAACATACTTTCATGGACGGGTCATTCAGAAATACTTTTTCATTGTCGGGTGATCGGCGATTAATTGTAATATTACAATTAGGAGGTGCCCGTGGTGTAATGGTTATCGTCGTAGGAAATGGACACGGCGACACGAGTTCAAATCCTGGACAAGACTGATTGCATTTCACATAGCACTAATACTCTTGGGAAAGGTATGAATCCAATTGTTCTCCCTCCAGCTATGGGTAAATAGTAGGGCAGACTAGTTCTTCAGTCTTGATTAGGCAACTTGTCTAAGAGAAGGAAAACTCTGAATTCAAACCTGTTAAACCCCGCTTAAAGATTGACCTTGTGTCATATCCTGCCCGAGCGGAGGGATTGGTAGATATGAATTGTAATATTTACAAATTATATTACGAAGTATATATAGCTGTCTTCTCGTCTTTTTATATCCTGTCTCCAAAACCACATGATCAGTTTATTTATAATATTCAGATTATATCACACAGTATATTTAGTTGTCTTCTTCTCTTCGTATATTCTGTCTCCTAAAAGTACATGATGAGTTTTATTGTAATATATGATTATATTACTTGGTATATTTAGCTGTATATCGTCTCAAACTTGCTACGATTGCTACATACACTATCTAGCGAATACTTCTCCTAGGTATTCCTTACAAAGAGCCACGCTGTTGTATACTAATGAAGGAACGACAATATATCTCTACTTTATTGTCACGAAAGGGTCGAAATGGCTGCAAATGAGAGAGTCACAGAAATATGAAGGACTGCTATCATTGACACCATGTTGGATACATATTCACAACCTTACTTCTTCTTTGACGGATGGTTCTCAACGTGGGGCCACTTCTGCTCTGACTGCCTGCTTCTCCTGACTGACCGCCAATACGGATCTGTCTACTGACTGCGAATCTTTTGTCATTATATAATATTCTTAACGCCCACGTATTTTCCTTCCGGTTCCCAATTCACGTGATTCATTTCCGTGTTCCCCTTGTTTATTCTAATACCCAGGTGCTCTATCCTGTTTAGAAGTCCACAACTAACTGGCAAAGGTCAATATGTAACAGCGCAACAGAATTGCAACAACAATTCTAGAGAAAGAAAAAATCCTTTACGACCAATAACGTGTATGAAAAAGAAAAAAGATATGGAGTATTTACCCAATGAAAATTATTCCACCCAAATTTTTAAATATATCGGAGGTCATGTGGTGCATTGAATTTAATCGTTAATTATTGTTAATTATCTTTAATTCCATATTCAAATTCATGACACTATCACTTGTTTGACTCGCCTCTGCTAAAGATTATTTATGACTGTAATATATTAATTAATAATAATATTATTATTATTCTCATATAAGTATCATATGATCAGTACTATTCAGTTTTACATTGAATTTCATATAACATAATGACGTTTAGGAAAACAGTAAATAATTGTCTGTCTCCGATTAGGGAACGCGTTTATGTGTATCAAGATGGGCCATGTTTAATATTCAAAATTCAAAATTGATAGAATACAATATTATTCGAATATGAAGAGTCTTTATTTTATTCGGACCCAACATTTTATAGGAGTAAACACAAACACGATGGAGAGAGGATGACCTTGTAAGAGTTTATCAACGTATTTCCTTTGCAGCCACCCCACCATCTCGACGCATCACATCCGCCGTCCAAAAATCAACTTCTCGCCTTGGATTTCAAAACTCAACTGCTTAGATTCAAAATCTACTATTTTTTATATTTTTAAAATACATTGCATCATATCGTCACCACCCATCGCACGTCGCCATTTTCATTATATTTTTATTTCACCTCAGTCACACTCTACGACGCGACGTAAATGTATTTTATTTACATTAGGGTTTCCGGTGCGAGATGACAGGTGCCAGTTTTATAACTTCATGCGGGCACAAAAAGACCCCTAAACAGTGTAGGACTCTCGCCAAACTAGATAATAAAATAATTAACATAATTAATCATCAATAAAATAATCAATATAATTCATCATCACCCTAATTATTCAACACATGGGTAATATGGTCACGAAACGTTTGCTTTCGCAACAGCCTTAAAATATTATAAGTTGGAAAATAAAACAATTTCCATTCGAGTTTGCAACTAAATAAAATAGAGAGTTTCAATATACATAGGACTCATGTGACTTCTAATAATTCTACTTATAATAATGTCTTCTTTTTTGTTTCAGATTTTAGAATAGTATACTATAACAACTATTAATCCCCTATCACAATGCCTTAGACAAGAGAGAAAAATATGTTGCGTCACTACTTATTTGGAGACAAAATCATTCAAAACCCTCTCAATATAGATGCAACTCATTAATATAGGGTGTCTCAATATAAATGGGACCCATGTGACTGCTAATAACTCTACTAATAATAATGGTGTGTTCTTTTTGTTTCAGATTTGAAAATAGTATAACAACTATTAATCCTTGATCACAATGCCTTGGACAAGAGAGGAAAAATATTTTGCATCACTACTTATTTGGTGGCAAAATCATTCAAAACTCTCAAAATAGATGCAACCCATTCATATGATAATGATGTATTACTGAGACAAGAAACTCAAAAAAGATTTTATGTCCTGGAAGCCGATATAATAGCAATTAAAAAAACATTTTGATGTCTCTAGCTGAAAGGATGCATTTTTACAGAACATGTTGTATGACCGCCATTGCGCTTGTCTCAGTACTAAATCATTATCATATTAATGGGTTGCATCTATTTTGAGACACACTGTTGTATGGGATATTCTTTTACGCTCATCCCGATCAGTATAGTTTCCAAAGGAGATAACAATTACACACTAATTATATAGTACTTATCCTTATCTATTTGCAATTAATTATAATATAAATTCTTTGATTAGGATGGAATTTGAGATCGAGCTTTATACCCACCGACAAAAGTATTTTAGTCGGTGTTTTGTTTTGTTGTGTGTGTGTGTGTGTGTGTGTGTGTGTGTGTGTTTTAATGACTTAGAAGAACTTACCCGTTGTCGTAAGTGACATTGTCAGATCCACAAATTGGGTTCACACCATGGCACGGTTTCAGCAGCAACGCTCTACAATACGGGTCCATCGACACCGGTGGTGGGGTGGTTGGTGTTTCACAGAACCCTGGGTGGGCTTCCAAAATATTCTTGTTTTTACAGTGAGCCTTTACCAATTCACAACTGCAAAAAAATCCTTTCATGAAATTTTTCTAACTTGATGCCTTTGTTATGCACAAAGATAAAGTTATTGTATATTAAACTTTTAAACACTTTTTTACCCGCACCTAAGCACTGGTTTAATGTAACGGTGCAGAGATCATACTCAAATAACATAAGGGAAATTTAGGCTGAGAAGCTCAGGACAGAAAGGGTTTAAGGACTGTGTGCGTGTGTTTCGTCTGGTTTCTAAATTTAATAACATATAAACCTTAGTGGGTTATTTAATACCGAAGCCACCCTTGTAAAAGTACAGTAGTGGTATTATTTAAAGCCTTGCTGGGGGAGAAAGGGGTTCATACCTTTCGAAAGGGTATTAATCCAAAAGTGATAGCACAACTGGAATTCGAAATTGTGTTACATAATGACCTTAATAGACCAATTTGTTCGAGATTTCGTAAACAGGATATCTCACTAGTGTAAACAAGAGACAGCGGAAATAAGTCACGTGGACTGAGAACCGGAAGGAAAATGGGTGGGCGTTGAGAATATTATATAATGAGAAAAGATTCACAGTCGAGAGGCTGAGAATCGGCCAGATTCGCAAAACAGTCAGCCAATAGACGTCAGCCAGCGGGGTGGGGGAATCTGGCTGAGAAGTAGAAGTAGTAAGGCTCTGAATGTCTCTCCCCAACGTGATGTCACTGATAGCAGTCCTCCATCTCTCTCTCTCTTTCTCATGCAGCCATTTCGACCCTTTCGTGACCATTAATGTTATATAATTGCGGAAGGATTTTTTTATATCATCATTTTTCTTTGGTTATATCTTATCATTGGGGTTAGTTAGGTGCACACATTGAGTGCAAGTGTTCACGCTCGTGTGGGGAGGATATAACAATCACAGATGTCATAATAAAAATCCTGGATAGGAAATGACGTCATGCCCGGAAGCGATGGGCTGGGATTCTTGGGTATTTAGAAAAAAGCAGTGAATTGAGATTTTGACCTAGACAAGTCGAGTTGGGTCTAGGGGGTGCGCCGCGCGTTTTTGGGTCAGATGGAACAGTCAGCATAGTAAAAAATTGTGTTCCTCTCTCCTCGTGTTGAAAACCTAAAAGTCAAGAAGGTAATAAAAGTTTCGGTCCTGAACCAAGAGAGTCGTCAGTGTTTCGTGTTTTTCGGATTCCTATGCGTGTGAATATTTTATGCATTATGTATATTTCACATATTCGTAGATTATGGCTATGTTACATTAAGAGAGATATATATATTTATAAAGAAAGGCGTTATAGCCTCTTCATTATGGTATACAACACTCGCTAACTACAATGTCGCAATTACAGCATGTAAGCCACAACGCCATGGGGATTCCAGGGTGTGTTTGGAAAAGATACTTAAGTTCTCGGCAAAAGTCGGGAGTTAATATATGGCCAATGATGTATCCGTAAAAGTATGACGGATTAATCAAACAACATTGTTATGATCTTCAGATATAACAGAGTAGACGAGTTTATATATTTTGGTAGCAATATCTCATCTACTGAAAGCGGTTTCAGCATACGCGTAGGTAATGCATGGACTGCTATTGACAGGTTAACGACCATTTCGAAAACAAAAACAGTCCATCTCGAAATGTCAGGGTTATGAAGTTAAAATTTGGTTTTGAATCAGATAATTGTTTGAAAAATTGTTCAAAGTGCAAAAATTTTTTAAAGTTTCGAAATATGCAGTGTAACAGTTATCGTCTTAGAAAATGCAATCGGAGACCCGAGTTCAAATCCTGGACGAGGCTGTTTGTGTTTCACTTCACGCTAATGCCCTAGGGAAAGGCACGAATCAATCTCTCTCCCTCCTCCATCTCCTCCTCCTAACTGGATTCTTTAGCCTTTAGCATCCTGTCAAAGAGAAAGCAAACTATAGATTCAAAACCAGCTGTACTCTACTTCAAAATTGATCTTATGTCACGTCCTGTCTGTGGTAAGAAAGTTAAGTAAAAACATGCCTATGTAGCGTAACAGTTATCGTGGTAGGAAATGGACTAGACATAGATAGATAGATAGATAGATAGATAGATAGATAGATTCAGACGTCATATGTTTAAATACTGTCAGTTTAAATACTCGGTGGTTAGTGCCCATTGCGTAGTGGCTAACGTTTTGGACTGCGATATCGTAGTAAGCAAGTTCAAACTCCAGTTGCACCATTACATTCACTTTCGGACTAATACTCTTGAAAAAGACATGAAACCCCCACAGTTATCACCCTGAGCTAAAGTTAAATAGTAGCACTACTGTTCTTCGACAAGGATGTATTTGGCATTGAATAACCCACGAAGGTTGATATGCCATTAAACAAAGAAACCAAACCAATAAGTGTACATGCATACGGATACGCTTGCATCTACACGAATATGCATTATTGCTTCCAAATATGGTTACCAAATGGCTGAAGAGCTTATAGCATCAGATACGGATGTGTGTATTTGCTTTTAATATAGGGAACAAATTGAACCAAATGAGAATAAAATTGAAAAGTGAACGAGACAAGAATGAAAGTCTTCAGTTGAATACTTGAGCAGTTGTGGCAGTAGTCATCTGTGGGGAAGGGAAGTTACCATAGTGCTGTGGCTAATGTGCTGGACTGTATCATCTTAGTAAGCGAGTTCGAACTCCAGTCACATTATTACGTTCACTTTCAGACTAATACCCAGGGGAAAGGTATCACCTCCCTTATCTCCCCAACTATGGATTAAAAAGTACCATTGCTGCTCAACATTTGGCATTAAATAACCAATGAAGGTTGATATGCCATTAAACAAAAAAAAAAACAAAGCTAATAGCCTGACATAGTAATAAAGATCACAAGAAAAAATATCTTCTCATTGATACGACGGTAGCATTAGATATAAATATATCTGTTTAAGTATATGATAAGGAGGAATGCTCACGGTGTAGTGGCTCACGTGCTGGTTTAAGCAGGTTCAAAATCTAGTTACTCTATTACGTTCATTTTCTGATTAATTCACTTGGGAAGGTTATGAACTCCCTTATCCCCCCAGCAATGGGTTAAATACTACTCCCGCTGTTCTTTTACAAGGATAGCTTAGGCATTGAATAACCCACAAAAGTTGATATGTCATTAGAATAAAACCAAACCAAAGCTAATAGATCAGACATAGTAATCGAAGACCACAATAGAAATGTCTTCTCATAGATATGACAGTAGTACCTGATAAAAATGTAGCGTAACGGTTCTCGCCGTAGGAAATGGACTAAACATAGATAGATAGATAGATAGATAGATATGACCAGAATTAGATAGATAGGTAAATGAATATGAACAGAATTAGATAGATAGATAGATAGATAGATTATATGACAGGGGAGAGTCTTTGTGGCGTTGTGGCGAACGTGCTGACTGCAACACTGTAGTTAGCGAGTTCAAATTCAAGACTAGCATTCACTTTCGGACCAATGCCCTTGGGAAAAGTATGAAACCAGGTTACTGTTCTTTTACAGAGACGGCTTTGGCATTAAATAATCCATGAAGGTTGATATACCATTTAAACAAAGAAACCAAACCAAAGCTGATAGACTAAACATAGTAATAAAGACCACAAGAAAAAATTCCTTCTCACCAATACGACAGTCCCATCAGATAAGAATTTATCTGTAAAAGAATATGATAAGGAGGAGTTCCCTTGTGTTGTTGTGGTTAACGTGCTGGAATGCGACATTGTAATGCACAAGTTCAAACTCTAGTCATGCTATTGTTCCCTTTTGGACTAATACACTTCATAAAAACATGAACCTCTTTATCCCCCCCCCCCACGCAGCTATAGGTAAAATAGTCCTGCTAATGTTCTTCTACAATAATTGCTTTGGCATTAGATAACCAATTAAGATAAAAAAAGAAACCAGGCCTAATTTTTAAGATTATTCTATTGAATTATAATAATTTCTATTTGTCTTATCAAATTATTTATGTTTGTTATTCAATGGCATAACAACCTTCGTGGATTATTTAATGCCAAATCCATCCTTCTAGAAAGACAGTAATGGTACTATATAACTCATAGCTGGGAGGATAAGAGGGTTCATACCTTTCCCATGGGTATTAGTCCGAAAGTGAATGTAATAGCATGACTGGAATTCGAACTCGCGTACTATAATTCCGTAGACCAGCGCTTAACCCATTACAACCCTTTTTATGTTGATATCATCTTTCAAAAACTATGATAATAAGAAATGAAATAAACTGAAAGAAAAATAAATTTACTGCAGACCAAAAAAGTATTAAACCCGTTATGCCCTCTAGCAATGGGTTACTGTTAAAGTGTAAGGGAGACGGGGGTGGGTAGTACAAGGCTAACATACTGACTGTGAAATTGTAGTAAGCGATTTCAAACCCGTCACGCTATTGCTCCCTTTCATCACTAATCCCCTTGGGAAGGGTGTAAAACCCCTTATCCCCTCTAACTATGGGTTACTGTTCTTATACAAAGAAGATTGATCTGCTGTTAAACAAAAAAACTAAATCAACTGCGTCGAACTTGTAAATACAAATTGAATAAAACACTGATTTTTCTTTAAGAAATGATAATCGAACAAAAAAGAAGATATTTACCCATTATCGTATGTCACATCATCTGTGCCACAAACAGGATTAAGTCCATGGCAAATGATATGGTCGGTGTAAGCACAGACTAATTTCTCGAAGTTTTTTTCGGCACATCTACCAAAGTGGACCATGTTTATTTTCAGTGTACAGGCTGCTTTGTTTAATGCACATCTGTGATTAAAGAAAAGAAAATGAAAATGGATTTTATGCTTGGCAAACGATAGGATCGGTGTAAGCATTGACTAATTTCTCGAAGTTTTCATTATTTTCTTGGGCACATTTACCGAAATGGGCCATGCTTATTTTCAGTGTACAGGCTGCTTTGTTTAATGCACATCTGTGATTAAAGAAAAGAAAATGAAAATGGATTTTATGCTTGGCAAACGATAGGATCGGTGTAAGCATTGACTAATTTCTCGAAGTTTTCATTATTTTCTTGGGCACATTTACCGAAATGGGCCATGCTTATTTTCAGTGTACAGGCTGCACATCTAAGATTCAAAAAAAGAAAAGATGAAACTGGGTTTTATCCGAGCCTGTTAGTGCTATCAATAAAATCTATGATAATTCATCTTGTTCGTTTCCACCTTACACTCATCCACATATCCTCCCCGCTACCAAGTGGGATATTCTTCCACGCTCCTCTTCAATCAATTAGGATATTTTTCTACCTAGATGCTGCTTCTTTAGATCAAACACTATATTCAACTACGATATAATTATCCTGTCCAAATTTCATGTATTATCACTACGTAGCATGGTAAACATAAATAATTACTTTATACTGATTTGCTGAAGATCTAATAAGCTTTGAAGTTCTGATAAATTCCCACAAAGTGCTGTTGTAGGCCGAAAAAGAAAAAAGAGCACCATTGATTCTTCGGTATCAGCAATACCGTTATCCACAAAATAGAATATGCAGCTATAAATTGATCTTGTAGTCCAGGTAGAATTACATACTAATAAATAATATGTATATTAAATATTATATAGATTGTTATTATATACTTTTGTATTGTTAATTGCAAAGGTAATAATAGGATGTACGTGTAATAAGATTGCTAATCATCTTTTCTCGCTTGAATAGCTCTAACTGATTTTTTTCATTCCGTAAGTGATAAGTGTAATTTTATCAAGGTTCTATGAGCGTCCGTGTAACGAATGAATAATATGCAGCGTTCTTAAAATATTCCAATTGGATAACGACGTAAGGAGATATGGTGTTGCTAATTGATTGATAGTATTGGTTTTAAAGTCATGTCAATCCTCCTAGGGGATAGAAAATTGCGTTAATTGGACTTCCTATTCACATTTTTGTTTAGTTATTTCTTAAGAGATTTTTTGCACATGGTTCGATCGAATACGAATAATTTTCAAACATATCTGTTAGATCCACAGATGACACCCTAACTGGTACCACCACTCCAAATGGAACTGGGAGTACTGGCAATGAAGAGGAACTGGAAACTCGCCATCAGACGCAATTTAGTGTCACATTGAGGACACTCTTTTTGGAGGGGACTATCTTAATCCTCTGATGGGGATACAGTCAGCGTATTCTAAGCCCCACCGACTGGCGTAATAGGGTCTTATGAAAATGATTTTTTATTCTATTAATATTTAATTAAATGCGAATAATCAATTTAGAATCGCTAATTTTTAAATGAAATATTAGAAATTTAAATTCAGTATGATTGATTACGTCTCGCAGCAATCTAGATTCTCGCATATAATTGTTTATTGATGGAGAGAGAGCCGCCATTTTCCCCTTGAAGAACTTATTTTTTACCTTTAAAATAACCTTTCACTCGTTCCAATAAGTATGCATACCAAATTTAGTAGTTCTACTTCAAACCATTTGACCTTTATAGAAGATAGATAAAGACTGTAAAATAAACAATATTGATGTAATGGAAATCATGTTACTATTTCTAGAATTATTTGATTATTACACTACGATAAAAATTGATTAAAAGTCGCTTAGCTATAAAAAAAAAAAAAAAAAAAAAAAAAAACGTGAGACAATGATTTTACTATAAATATGCCAGCCAACTGCATCTCTACAGAGAGGTAAAACCATGCAATCGAGTGTCCTGGATATGACACTAAACCATCTGATGGTGAGGCTCCAATCCTGGAGCTTTGGGGAATTTAAGCACCCATTTATTACCCCTTCAAAGTCCACTCTGACCCGGAGTGGTTGCACCTGTTAAGCTCATATCTGTTAAATCATTTACAATACTTGAAACTATTTGATTGTGTAAACAAATGACTTTAATTGAATTATCAGTATTCCATAGCAATAACTGGAACCATTTAAATGTGAGCAAATGAATTAATAATGTTAAATAGAATTATTAGTGTTAAATAGCAATACTTGAAAATATTCAACAGTGTACAAACAAATGAGCTTAGACTCGTTAAAAATGTTACCAAGCAACTATTCGTTTACAAATAATTTGTCTAACATACGAGAATCATTAAATAAGTTTCCAGACTTTTTTCGTATGGGCACTTTTATTGATAGTAAAAGTAAAGTTGGCGACCATAGTCGAGGGTGACTCGAAGGCTCCCTTTTCGATAGCTTACTACACCAAGGTGTAGGGGAGGGCGCGACTCCTTTCCCTGGATTGCTCCACTTAACCCTTGATCCGTACCTTATAATGCTGAGTGTTAAGCAAGGAGACATCAAGTACCATTTTTTGAGTCTTTGGTATGACTCGACCTGGGATTGAACCCAGGTCTCCCGGGCCATTGGCGAACACTCTAACCGCTAGGCCAATAGTACACACATGAAACTCTAGTCCCCTTCGAAGTAATCTCCTCCGGCTGCAATGCACTTGTTGTACCGTTACAACAACTTATGCAAGGCCCACTGGAAGTCCTCTTGTGTGAGCGTATCAATGACCTTCGTCACAGCCTCTTTCATCTCCTCAATTGTCTCATAACGACAGCCTCTAAGCTTAGGGAATAAGTAAAAGTCACAGGGAGCAAGGTCTGGACTATAGAGAGGGTGAGCAACTGTCTTGATGGCCATCTTGGTCAAATAGTCTGCGACAAGGATAGAGTTGAGGACTGGTGCATTGTCCTGGTTGGAATGCCACTGACTCGATTTGAAGAGTGCTGGCCTCTTCCGACGGAATCTCTTCCTGAACTCCCTTAAAACCTCAACATAGTAACCCTAACCCGAAGCCTAACCCTTTGGCCAATCAACTCTGGTGTATTGACTTCCTTGGAAGAGATACATAGCATTGAAAATTATTTTTTTTACTATAAAATGTTTTGCAAAATATTCAACTTTAAAAAAACCTTAGAAGTTATTTGTACAACAAAAATGTATTGAAAAGTATTTGTGCTTTAAAAATGCATAGGAAATTATTTTTGCAATAAAAATCCATTGCAAATTAGGTAGCTCCATTTTAAAACATTTGGCTGTTTACTGTGGACAGGCAAACTCTTCATGTTTGTTTGCATAGTATTTGATTTCGATGAATACATACCTTGAATTATACGTCTTGCCATCTGATCCGCACAAATAGACGAGGCTGTTATGTGGAGGTGAGTTGCAGTCTAATTTGGCTATCTCATCGCACCAACGATTGCTATAACTATGACAGCCGGAGGAAACTATGTTAGAAAGACAAAAATTCAAATTTAAACATGTCCGAATCACAGTATTTAACAGCATATAAGGCGCACTTTTTTTTGCTAAAAATATCTTTTAAAATTCCCCCAGCGTCTTATATGCCATATGTAGGTTTAAAATTCGCAATTGTCGACCGAATATACCTACCCGATAATTCCTATTAGCTTAGACTTTAGAGTAGCTTTCATATAGCTATTGTCATTATCTAAAAGGTTCTATTGCAGATTAAAAGTGTTATCGTTGATAATATTCATTATATTAATTTCATCACGTTTAATATTAGTACTTTATGGGGGAGGGTATTTACACAAGTGAAATTGGGGTGTATCTTATATGCTGTAAAATACGGCATGTACGGTTCTTGAAAATGACTGGAGAGACATCGAAACCGGGCGATTTCTTTTTTTTTTTCTTTCTTTTCTTTTTTTTTATCCGGATTTACGTTTCTTTGTCTGTGTCCAGAATTCAATTACTTCCAACAAATCATGAAACAAATTTACCTTGTTCAAATCAATTTCTAAAAATCAATATATATTTTGATAAATATCAATGATATAAGTAAGTAAGTAAAGTTAGCGACCATAGTCGAGGGTGACCCGAAGGCTCCCTTTTCGATAGCTACTACACCAAGGTGTAGGGGAGGGCGCTACTCCATTCCCAGGATTGCTCCACTTTACCCTTGAACCGTACCTTATAATGCCGAGTGTTAAGCAAGGTGGTATCAAGTACCATTTTTAAAGTCTTTGGTATGACTCGACCTGGGATTGAACCCAGGTCTCCCGGGCCATTGGCAAACACTCTAACCGCTGGGCCAATATATACATTTTGATAAATATAAATAATACTACACATTTTGATAATAATCAATTATATATATTTTGAATATTTAAACGCCACTTTGAATAAATCAGAGTGTTTGAAATCTCCAAATTAACTCATCTCCCGTATGCCATACTTGTTTTAAACAAGGCTTAAACCCATAGTAAATAATAGCCCAGTCGGCTGGGGCTGTAGAATACATCGAGTGCATCTCTGCAGAGGAGTTAGACTCTACCTCCAATGAGTGTCCTGCATATGACACTAAACAATTTGGTAGTGAGGCTTCTGTAATGCGGGAACTTTGAGGAATGCGGAGTACCCTTTCATTGCCATCGCTCCCAGGTCCACTATGCCTCGGAGTGGTAGTACCTGATAGGGTCCTATTTATTGGTCAAAGAGAACTGTTTGACATTTAATCGGTGTGCAAACAAATGACTTATGCTCAATTGAATTGTTTGAAATAAAACTATTTGAGCGTTGGGTAAACAAATGACTGATGTTTAATTGAATTTTTTTTTTTTTTTGTGTGATACATAGCAACAATTGGAACCATGTTGACTTATGTTTACAAATGATATATCTAATATATATGTATAAACCGGATTTGGCATTAAATAACCAACAATGGTTGATATGCCATAAAATCAAACCATTGTAAATAAACAATGAAAACAAAACTTTTCTTTTAAACACGAATAATTATCGTAAATTTTAATGAAAGCGACTTTACAAACTTTACATTTAATAATGAATATTTTACAGCCCGTACTTAATATAGATAAGTGCCGTTAACAAATAATTATCATAAACTTTGAAGCAAGTCTCCGTCCTTTATTTTTAATAATATAAATTTTTAAGCAAGAAACTGAGTGCTAGTTTTTTAATATCTTTATTTATTTTTTAAGATATAAAAAGTTTTAGACGAAAAAATATGAAAATTTACAGTAACAATCATTAAAGCAATTTCAAGTTTTGTCCCTTGTGCTCGGTTGAATATCCAAGTTAAGATGTTAGGAAAAAAAGCAAAATTTTGTTATAAATATCGGAAATTTGAAAAAGATAAAAATTAGTGTTTTATTAGCAATGAAGGACTTAGATTACTCCCAGGTAAAATGTTAAATATTAAAAAGACAATTAAAAAGTATCTGTATTTCACCATTTTAATAATAAATCAAAATAATTACTTTTTGAGTTTTCTTAATTGTACCTTCAAAAACCATGTCGACGAGTTTATTTTCCTTTTTCAATATTAGATCTATAAAATAAATTATCGCTGATACGATTTTCTACATTTAAAAATGTTGATTGTTTTGGGGGGGGGTATTATTGTTGTTTGTTTGTTTTGTCGGTGAATGGCAGTTCTATCCTTCCGTACTAATAATTTTTAGCGGGGAAACTAAAACACGCCTTGGTAGCTATATTGTAAAATGACGCAAAAAATCTCTTGTCATTAATTTTGATCTTCTGGATCAACGTATAAATAATAGTTATCAACGTATAAATAGTATTTTTAGATAAATCAGTTTATTCATGTTTCTAGTTACTAATTTCATTAAAAAAGCTTTTTTAAAATCATTCTAAAATTTTGATAACACTTTTTAATTGACTTAACTACGAGTTCGGTAAGTCGTTAACTTTTCGTGTATTTGAATCTTTAAAATATATCAAAAATGATGATATATGTAATGTTTTTTTGCTTGTTATACTGATAATTGTATTACTATCTTTCAAATAAAATTAAAATTCAACCTTAAATAATAACTTTAAGCTTTTAATTCATTTTTACCGAAAAAAAAAAAAAGAGCAAAATTTTGTTAGTACCAATAATAAAAAAGACCTTAAAACCTGTAATATAGATAGTAATAGTTACAAAAAATAATCATAAACCTTAATAAAAGCGATTCTAAGTCCTTTGTCTTTAATAATAACCATCTAATAATGTGTATATATAATTTCGATAAATACAGTTTATGATTAATTGTTCTAACATTTTAAAAGCTACTTTTCTTTCTTTATTTTGAATTCTTTACCATCTTCTAATCTGTATGTAATAAGAGTCAATACTACTTGTGAATAGTTATCATAAACTGTACTAAAAGTGATTCAACGTCATTTATTTTTAATAAAATTAATAATGATGACTATGCTTCAAAGAAGTAATCCAAACTATTTAAGCACTATATATCTATTATTACAATTAGGTTTAAACCTGCAACAAAATTTTGATGAAAGAAAAATTACTCACCACTTAAGAAACTTAAACAACACTGTCACCATTATTTTGGTCATCAACAAATTTGGCGCCTCAGTGGCCAACGACAACTTCATTTTTTCAATATATAAAAAGCCAGTTTAAACCATTCATTAAATGAGGCAATAAAAATTGACTTTGTTTTAAGTCTGTAAAAAGAAATTGTATGATTCTTGAAAATGGCAGGAGAGATATGCGAAATCGCTCGAAACTGGACGATTTCTGCGTTGATTTGATTCAGATTTACCGGATGTAAATCTGTTCGTAAACAACTTTTAAAAAGAAATCTCTTCATAAAAAAGCTGATTTTTTTCTTTTGGAAAGGCCTACATTCTTCCTGGTCCGTTTTTTTTTTAACACAAACAAGCTTTCACGAAAAATCTCGGCCTAAATATCCACTGAGCAGACGCACTAACATATATCATGTTTTCCTGCGTATAAGACACAAGGTTGACAAAGGTATGGGGGGGGGGCTCCTGTTCACTTCAAACCATTTCATGCTCCATAGATGTCGATTTCAAACTTCAGTATATAACTCTCTTGTCATAATACCGGCGAATGAAACGCTGTGTGATATTATTGTAGAGTTATTTAAATGCTAAATCTGCGTCTTATATACGGGGGAATATAGTCTATGCTCTTCTGGGTTGTTCGAGCGAGACTGTTGCTAGTGCAAAAAACATATTTACTTCGTTTTTATTTTTATTTTTATTTTTTTTTTTTTTTTTTGCGAGGTGATTTGTTTCGTTTTGTTGTCTGTTATCAATCTGCCTGGAGCAGTATAAAGTTGTTTTTGTTTGTTTGTTTGTTTTAACATTTATTCAATTGCACATTACGGGGAAAAAGGAATCTGGTGAAAAATAGCAAAACTTTAAGCTCTTTTTCGCTAAATATTTCTTTAAAAAATAACAAAAATCTTACCTGAAAAGAAAAGAGCAACAAAAAATAAAAGGCCCATCATGGCAATGTTGAGAGGAATGTCACGTGTGCCAGACAACAAATATATAGTGTCAAAGCTTCTTCACTTGCCATGGGAGTTGCCATATGTTTATCTTTCATTTTTAACTACTTCTAAGAAATTTGTTTTTTCGTTCTTTTTTTTTTAACTCTGTTAAATCCATAGTATCTTTAAAAATGAAATTGACGTCTCACCGCCGTTGAATGCATCTCCAAAAAAGAAGTAAGACCTCCACTCTAAAAAAAAAAAATGGAGTCCTTGGCATGACACTAAACTGCATCTCATAGGGAGACTCCAGTTCTGAAAATCAGGATAGTGTAAAGTAACCCTTCGTTGCCATTAATCCCTGTTTCACTCTGACCTGGAGTGGTAGAACCTGTCAGTGTCACCATCTTTGCTGGGAATTCCCCGTAGCGTAGTAACAAACGTACTGGACTGCAACATTGTGGTAGGTGAGTTCGAACGCCAATTGCGATATTACGTTCACTTTCAGACGGATATCAACGGGGGAAAATATGACCCCCACCCCAGCAGTGGATTAAATAGTATTAGTACTCTCTTACTACAAGGATAGTTTTGTCATTGAATAAACCATGAAAGTTGATATGCCATAACACCCAGGTTCATTCTGACCGGGGTGGTAGTCCCTTGTTAATGTCACTATCTATGCAGAGAATTCTCTGCAGCGTAGGGGCTAACGTACGAGTCTGCGACATCATCATGGTGACCCGAGTTCAGATCCTAGACGAAGCTTTCCTTTTCAATTCGCGCTAGTACCCTGTGGAAAAAACATGAATCCATCTGTTCTCCCCCTAACTATAAATAAATAGGAGTTTATTAGCCTTGGTTAGACAACCAGTCTAATAGAAGAAATATTCAAAGCTTCTGTACTCCGTTTAAAAATAGACCTTGTATCACATCCTACCCGTGGCAGTTGGATTGGGGGTTGGATAAATACATACAAGAGTAATGTCATAACAATATATATATATATATATATATATATCCTACTATTGTGTTGCCTTATTGCAGGGGGTGGGAAACAGAGTTCGAATTCTGGCTAATATCGGTGGGGGGAGTTTGCCTGTGTTTATTTTACATCTGTACCATTTTACGAAGCTTTTCTTCACGATCTTGAGTAATTATTATTCTCTCACTGGTGACACAGCGTCTTTGAAAAAAATTCTACAAGTGACAGAATCCACTAGAAAAAATATAAAAAGCACCTAATAGCAGCTGCAAACATTAAGGAATGCGCTTCTTTAATTCTCCACAGTTGGGAGTTTCCATGGCGAGGATGAGACACAACTTTAATTTTTTAAGAGAGGTACAGTTGGTGTGAATTCAAAGTTTTCCTTCTTGTTGACCAGTGGTTTTCAAACGTTAGCGAGTCGGGGCCCCTTTCTATTTCAGGATCTATCCTGCAGACCTCATATAAATAAGAATAAAATTTATCAAAAATATTAAATGAAAATCACATCTAATATTTGCAATAAGTAATGAGATTTAGAGAGAGAGGTGTGCTTGCCTTGCTTCTTTGTCAAAAATATCATCATGAATAAAAAATATTCATGATGATATTTTTGACAAAGATGCATGCAATTCTTTTTGTACAAGTTTAGATGTGTATTTGGTCATCCTATTAGTAAGCACTGAAAATAGTGTTTCAAATAAATATGCTGTTGCAAAAGTTAACAGCATTTTGACCGCCTTTTGAAACAACAATACTCAGAAGCCGCGTTAAGCCAAAATTTTGGAAGTGGTTGCTGTTTATGTTGTATTTTGACCTTCGACCCGGCCAAACATGCCATTCCAAAGTGATGCACCGGAAGGAAGTGGAAATTTACTAAGCTTTTTTTTGCTTAGATGTGGCACAAGGCCATATGAAAGGGGCACCCAATGAGACTCGAACTCACTCGTGTAGGTTTGTTTGTCGAGCTTGCTAACCATTACACCACCAGAGGCGCCTATGCGCCGGAAGGAAGTGACACATTCCAATGGCCAGTAATCGAAAGAGATCGCGTGGCCGGATTTGGCTGATGAAATGAGACAAGGTAAAAGCCCATGATACACTCATAGACTGATGCACCGGAAGAGAGTGACCTCTGAACTGCATGACAGTTATTTCCGCTTGATGACGATAAAACATGCCATTCCAAAGATTGAGTGGGCGATTGAGTGGACGTTGAACTATTATATAACTCGGTTAAGACAGGAAGTGAGACAGTTGGGGATCAGTGACGTCGGAGACAAGATTTGGTAGGGAAAGCCACACCCGGCCGAAGGGGCCCTTGGGACCCCCGATGGAGCTTTGGAGACCAGTTGGTGATAAGATGCAGTAAAGAAAGCCATCATCCAGCAGAGAGCTGGGCCCCTGGGCCTCCGGTTGAGCAGCCCTGAAGAACAAGAAAGATAAAACGTTTACGGCCATAAGACTGGGGGTCAATATATTGCAGTTCCGTTCGGTCTCCAACTCTCTCTCACAGTAAAACCCTGAGTAACCCTTTTCGAACCCTTACAATAAAGTGAGAGGTACATATTTTTCTAAAGAAGTCTTCGCTCGTCATTATTCATTGCGTCGGTATGTATCCATCATATATATATATATATATATATTATGTGTTTGTATAGTTAATCATGGTCATGGTTATTGAATGGCTATACAACATTTAAACTTAATTTTCATAGGTATGTACAAATAAATTGAAACATGAATTTGCTGTTTTATCGCTAGTAGGATTATATGAATATTATATATACTCTTGCAGTGTCTGCAGACCCCTACAGTTGACGTTCCAAACCCCTGTGGTCCCCGGACCACAGTTTGAAAACCACTGTCCTACACTATGAATAAAGACCCTTGTCTACCCTACTATTAGTGTATAACTGGAGGGAGAAGAGTGTTATTCACCTCTATTCCAAGGAAACTGGCGTTATATGAAATGCAAACAGTCTCGTCCAGGATTTGAACTCTGGTTGCAGAGACAATTTCCAACGTTACGCTTAGCAAGTAGGTTTTATTGGATGGAGTTGTTCACCCAAGATTGGAGCGACGTAGTTCTGCTTCCTTTTTTCTTTTTTCTTTTTTCTTTTTTTTTTTTTTTTTTTCAAGACAAGCGATAAATTGTCTGACATTAACTACCGAAGAACTAGCCTGATTGACATTGCCGCAAAGATATACGCTACTATCTTGTCGAAACGATTTCAAAACCAAAGATATTTATGCACGTGGCCAAATCTGTGCAGATTTTGTCCTGATCGAAGATGTACTGATCAGATATTCATACCACGTCGGGTGCTTTTGAACATTGTTGGTGGTTCCAGCGAAAGGACCTTGCCTGCTTCATAGATTTTGCCACTACTTTTGATTCAATCGACTGTGAAACTCTTGGGTGGGTATGCATGCTGACGGTATGCCACTAAAATATCTTAACTGTTATATACCAGGAATGACGAGGCAAATAACGACACTTATTTATAACAATATAAACTCCTTTATTTGAAACCTAGTGATGGTTTTGTTTATAAGAGAGCGAGAGACGGAGGACTGCTATAGTTAATACCACGTGGAGACAGACCTATTCAGAGCCCTACTTCTTGCTTCTTTGACAGGAGCTTTGATACAGGGTCGATTCTCAGCTCGGCAGTCACATGGTCCTCTCTCCAGCTGACCTGTCTACTCGCTGGCTTCTCTCCGAATGACTGCACTGACTCTGCCTGAGGTCGAAAAACTACTGCATTATATATTTTCTGGACGCCTATAATTTTTTTCTTCTCGCTCAATTCATGGTGATTCATTTTCGCTTGTTTACAGTTGTATCCTGTTAAAGGCTGACTTTGCCTTGTCGGCTGGGGCTTTAGAATACACCGACTGCATCTCTGAAGAGATGTAAGACCACCTCCAACGAGTGTCCGGGTGGGGCTGGGGCTGTAAAATACGCAGACCGCTTCTCTGCATAGGGGTAAGACACCTCCCAACGGGTGTCCTGGATATTACACAAAACAATCTGATGGTGAGGTTCTAGTAATGCTGGAGCTTAGGGGAATGCAGAGTACCCCTTCATTGCTATCACTACCAGGTCCACTCTGGCCCGGAGTGGTAGCACCTAATAAGGGTCCTACCAATGGGTCAAATAAAACTAAACGGTGTACTTATGCTAAACTGAATTGCTTGAAATAGAATAGTTTTGACATGTAAACTGCTAAAATGAATAGCTTCAAATAGAACTGTTCTGAAATTCAACTGTGTGTAAACAAAAGCTATACTTATACTAAACTGAATTGGCCGAATAAAAACTGTCTAACTAAACTAAATAGCTTGAAATAAAAATATTCTTTACAATTAAATTGTGTACTTATGTTAAACTGAATTGTTTGAAACAGAACTGTTTATTTGTATAAGAATGGATTTGTCTATTTTTCTTCTTTTTTTTTTTAAGAAGAGGAATTATATTGTGAATTGAACTACCATGACCAGAAAATCCGGCGAACACCTACACACGACATACGGAAACACTGGAAAACTGTTTCGACCTTTAATTGTCAAAAACATTTCTATTTCACGCTTTTCAGTTTATTCGAATAGTTCTAATTTAGCCAATTCAGTTTAGTATAAGTATAGATTTTGTTTACCCACAGTTGAATATCAAAACATTCTATATCAAACAATTCCGTTTAGCATAAATACAGTTTCCATGTCAAAACCAGTTCCATTTCAAACAATTCAGTTTAGCATAAGTACGCAGTTTAGTTCTATTTAACCCATTGATAGGGCCCTATCAGGTGCTACTATTCCGGGCCAAAGTAGAACTGAGAGCAATGGCAATGAAGGGGTGCTCCGAATTCTCCAAAACATCACTGGAACCTCACCATCAGATTGTTTAGTGTCATATCTAGGACACTCGTTGGGTGGCAGTCTTACTCCTCTGCAGAGAAGCAGTCAGTGTATTCTACAGCCCCAGCCGACTAGGCAATACCCAGAGTTAATGTCAAAACAGTTTTATTTCAGATAATTCAATTTAGTATTAGTACACAGTTTAAATATCAAAAGCAGTTCCATTTCAAACAATTCAGTTTATCATAAGTACACTGTTTACGTGTCAAAACAGTTCTATTTTAAACAATTCAGTTTAGCATAGATACGCAGTTTAAATGCCAAAAACACTAAACTCAAACCACGGTTTAGTTCTATTTATAACCCATAGATAGAACCCTTATCAGGTGCTACCACTCCGGACCAGAGTGGACCAGGGAGCGATTTCAGTGAAGGAGTAGTCCGCACTCCCCAAAGCTACAGCATTACTAGAGCCTCACCATCAGATTGTTTTGTGTCATATCAGGACACTCTTCAGGGGGGGGGGTCTTACCCCTCTGCAGAGAAGCAGTCGGTGTATTCTACAGCCCCAGCCGACTTGGCAAGAAGAAGATAGAAATAGTCACATCGGAAACGATCGACTTACTTTCTTGATTTGGTTTGGTATGGTTTGGTTTTATGGCTCATCTGCTGTTGTAGGTAATTTAATGCCAAATCCGTTTTTATACATATGAACAGTTTTCTTTCATACAATTCAGTTAAGTATATGTATTGCTTTTTTGTTCACACAGTTAAATGTCAAACAGTTCTATTTTAAACAATTCAGTTTAGCATAAGTACAAAGTTTAAATGTCAAAAACAGTTCCATTTCAAATAATTCAATTTAGCATAGGTACATAGTTTAAACGTCAAAAACAGTTCTATTTCAAACAATTCAGTCTAGCGTAAGTGCACAGATCTATTCTACCCATGGATAGGACCCTATCAAGTGCTACCACTCCGGGTCAGAGTGAACCTAGGAGCGATTTCAGTGAAGGGGTAGTCCGCATTCCCCAAAGCTCCAGCATTACTGGACCCTCAGCATCAGATTGTTTAGGGATGGTCTTACCTCTCTGCAGGGAAGTAGTCAGTGTATTCTGCAGCCCCAAGACTTGCCTCCTGTCGTCTACGTTCTCGATTGAGCTCAAGACAAGACATCTAACTGACAACTAAAATTCGGATGCACTGTTCTTTTGTCCAATCCATCCTTTTTACGGCTGCAAAACATGCAATAGGGCAAAGGGGAATTACCCAGACTCTAGGATTTTGACCATCATTGTTTATGCCACATCCTTTATGTTTACTGGCAACGATTCATCTCGAACTCAGCTGTTTGTATACGATGTAAAATATCTTCCCTGCTGCGAGCTCTTCTCTCGAGACGTATTCGTTGGTTTGATCCTGTTCTGTGACGACGGTGGGATAACTTCATTCAAGAATCCATCGATCCAATCCCCGTACTGGGCTTGAGGAAGCATTTTGGTGGACCAACAGAAAACATGGCACAGGGTATTGAAGCAAGATCCAAAATTGATTTGGGGCCTGTTGAAACAACAGGGGGGTACTCATGTCACCAATAGCCTCGAACCATCGTGCTTGATTGGCTTTCATTCGGGGCGCGGTCAGATCGTTGGACAGAACCGGTTCAACTGACCCAGGTTGTATGCTGTCACACACACACATAAACGCACACAGAAACATCATGGTACTGAAAATGGATTGGCGTTTGTCTCAGTGTCTATATGGAAAAACTCTATCAATGCTGTCATAAGAGGTGTAAGAATGCTTCTCAGTTCTCGTACCTTAAAATCATTAATAACATAGAGAAAATCCAAGAATGACGTGTGCTTCATTTAATGGCAACCCCGGCAGAACAATCATCTCTTGCTACAGTCCAATCAATGTCACAGGAAACGGACATCATCACCTTCTACAACGAGCTATCTTCCCTTGTTCGACACTTTCTCAAACACAACGTTTTAATCATAAACCTTTCTTTGTTGTGTTGTTTAAAAGAACTTTCGTTATTCATTTGTGTTGCCAAATAATTTATAGTGTTAGAGAAATTACCCATTTCTCGAAACACTAAAATATACTCATAAACTAGAAGGGGATAAATAGCGCTCTGAACTGAGGGAGATACTCCTCTTTTAAAGGAGTCTCTTCCGATAACAGAATCGTCATAGCAAAAATACGGCTGAGTCTGATGTGACTATTTCTATCTTCTTCTTGCCAAGTCGGCTGGGGCTGTAGAATACACCGACTGCTTCTCTGCAGAGGGGTAAGACCGCCCCCTGAAGAGTGTCCTGATATGACACAAAACAATCTGATGGTGAGGCTCTAGTAATGCTGTAGCTTTGGGGAGTGCGGACTACTCCTTCACTGAAATCGCTCCCTGGCCCATTCTGGTCCGGAGTGGTAGCACCTGATAAGGGTTCTATCTATGGGTTATGAATAGAACTAAACCGTGGTTTGAGTTTAGTGTTTTTGGCATTTAAACTGCGTATCTATGCTAAACTAAATTGTTTAAAATAGAACTGTTTTGACACGTAAACGGCGTACTTATGATAAACTGAATTGTTTGAAATAGAACTGCTTTTGACATTTAAACTGTGTACTAATGCTAAATTGAATTATCTGAAATAAAACTGTTTTGACATTAACTCTGGGTATTGCCTAGTCGGCCGGGGCTGCAGAAATAAGATACAAACAGACACATTACAACTGGTCCTCACTTACCGATAGAGACATTTGCAATGAATAAACGGTAATTGTAAGAAACAAATTCAATAATCTTCAGGATATATCTGAAACACATAATCAGAAAATTTCCTCTGTTTTTATTTTGTTTTTGCTTTTTTGGCGAGGTAATTTATTTTGTTTGTTTGTTTGTTTGGCCATATGGATTCAGAAGCAGAGTGCATACCGAGCAAACCAAGAACCAAGTGTAGAGTTCCATGAAAGTCACTTATAGTTAGGAAAAAAATGAGATAACATGAAAATAGCATCCTTACATATTAAAAGAAGCCCAACAAATGCCAACGCCCAGAAACTTAAGAAAGCCCTAAGAAAACTAACCAACCTATACCAAAGAGGCAACAAGAATACATTCAAGGTTAGATTAATAAAATTAGAAACTCGGTAAAAGATAGACAATCTCGTATAGCATGGGAGACAGTGAATGAAGTGAGAAAAACGAAGAGCACCTCGGGAGCAAAACTAAAAGCTGCCAGCCAAGAAGAACGAAAACACATGCGGAAAGAACATTTTAAGAGTCTGCTTGGAAACTCCCCTAAAGTCACTGATAAACCTATCACAAAAATCATCAATGGCCCACTAGATATCAAACGAAGACACTTTACACGAGAAGAACTCAACGTAGAAAAGTAGAAAAGCTGTAGGCCTCGACGAAATATCCCCAGCAGTTCATTGTTCAGAAGTTCACTGTTCATCGAATCCTCGTATCTCATCAGATCTTCAGGTTACAAATATACAATAATTAAGGTTTACTTTGATACTTCCTGACGATAGATGATGTTAGGACAGAGCAGTACAATGGGAGTCGAACACAGAGTTTGATATGAAGAAGCAACATCTATGAAGAAGATGAATATCCCAGTTGATTGAGGAGGATGGTCGAAGAATATCCCACTTGGTTGCGGGGAGGATATGTAGAAGAATATCTCACTTGGTCGAAGAAGGGTGAAAAAATATCGTATTTGGTGACAGGGAAGATATGTAGGAGAATATCTCACGTGGTTGAGGGAGGGTGAAAGAATATTCCACTTAGCTGCGGGGAGGAGATGTAGAAGAATATCTCACTTAATCGAGGAAGAGTGAAAGAATATCCTATTTGGTAGCAGGGAAGATATGTAGGGGAATACCTCACGTGGTTGAGGGAGAGTGAAAGAATATTCCACTTAGCTGCGGGGAGGATATGTAGAAGAATATCTCACTTAATTGAGGAAGTGAAAGAATATCGTATTTGGTGGCAGGGAAGATATGTAGGAGAATATCTCACGTGGTTGAGGGAGGGTGAAAGAATATTCCACTTAGCTGCGGGGAGGAGATGTAGAAGAATATCTCACTTAATCGAGGAAGAGTGAAAGAATATCCCATTTGGCTGCGGGTAGGAGACGTAGAATATCTCAATCGAGGAAGGGTAAAACAATATCCCACTTAGCTGGGGGGAGGAAATGTAAGAAATATCTTACTTGGTCGAGGGAGGGTAAAAAAAGATACCCTACTTGGCTGCAGGGAAGATATATAGATGAGCGTAACGTGCGAAAGAACGGATGCAGAATTATAATATAGATGTCCTTGAGGGCCATTCTCCTGTTTGCGATAAAACAGAAACACCAGATGATTTAATTCTGTTCACGAATTTCCATCTGATGATTTTAGTTGTTGTTTTAAATCTAATCGTAAAGATATCTTTATCATTCCAAGAGTGTATAATATCGTTAAGTTTTTTGAGGGGAGGTTTTAGTTTGGTTTCTTTGTTTTAATGGCATATCAAATTTCGTGGGTTTTTTAATGCTAAGGTCATCCTTGTATAAGAAAAGCAGTGGTACTATTTAATCCATAGGATAAAGTTTGCTTTGGTTTAATAGTATATCAATTTTAGTGGGTTATTTAATGCCAAAGTGAGCCTTCTTGAAGAATTTAACCCCCTAGCCAAGGGGATAAGGAGTTTCATACTTTTCCCGAGAGGATTACTCCAAAAGTGGATGTAATAGGGTGACTGGAGTTCGAACTCGCTCACTACGTTTTTGCATTCTAGCATCTTAACCCTTATGTCACAGAGACTTCTCACTTTATCGGACAAAGATTAGAAATAGATATATTTATAATAAAGAGATTTTTTTTCATTCTCTCTCTCTCTCCCTCTCTCTCTCTCTCTCTCTCTCTCTCTCTCTCTCCCTCTCTCTTCTTTTCATATTACAAAATAAAAATGAGTCTGGTTTGTTTTTGGCTACTTTTTAAAAATATCATTTTATTAAGTAATGTGACACTCCAAGCTTTTCCGCTCATAGGTGCGCACATTTAGGTGCACACATTTAGGTGCAACAATGCAGATGCATGTAGGTTCGAGCATGAATGTTGTGTTTTGTAGCATATCAACCCTTGTGGGCTATTTAATGCCAAATCAGATAGATAGATAGATAGATAGATAGATAATTTGTTAGCGTATAGTCTGTGGGTAACATTATTAAACGAGTCAGAGCTCATTTGTTTGCACACAGTTAAATTGTTTCACTTATTGCTATCTAACTCAAATAGTTCTATAAAATATTAATCATTTATTTACACACAGTTAAATGGTATCAAAATTGCTATTTAACCCTAATAATTCTATTTAAAATCAATAGTGTAATGGTTAAAGCGGTGGGCTGCGGTTCGAACTCCAGTCGTCCTATTACGTTCACTTTCGGGCAAATACTCTTGGGAAAGGTATGAACATTCTTATCCTCCTAGCTATAGGTTAAATAGTACCACTAATGTTCTTCGAGGAGAATGGCTTTGGCATTAAATAACCTACAAAGGTTGATATGCCATTAAACAAAGAAACCAATAATTTATTTGCACGCAGTTAAGTAGTTTTATTTGATCTATAGATGGAAGCCTAACAGGCATTACCACTCCGCGTCAGAGTGGACCTAGGAGTAATGGCAATGAAGAGGTACTCTATATTCCCCAAATATCCAGAAGAGTAGCCTCACCAGATAGTTTAGTGTCATAACCTGTTGGCCTATTCTACAGCCCCTAATTGACAGGCTTTGGATTATTTTTAACAAAGATACATTTGGGGGGGGTAGCTTTTTTTTCATTCTAAATTGTCCCTAAAATACTCTAAATCAACTTTCAAATATAGTAACGTTCTTCATGTTTCATAAGAGTGCATTATTTGTCCCCACAAATTTATTGTTGGAGAAAAGTACTCATGGCGTAATGATTAAAGGACAGACACAATAATTTACTCTTTTATCATTTCATGTCATTTTTGTATTCATTCAATTATGTTTGCTCAGGAAATGAATATGTTGTTGATAATTCGTGGTGGATTGTTTTTCATTGTTTAACATAAAGAAATATTAAACCATAAAACATTTCCTCTGCAACAAGTGTTCGAATTTTGTTCCTTCAACTCAAATAATTATGGCAGTGAGTTTTGTTACACAGATACGACAAATAAACGAAGACAAACTTTCACTTCGTCAATACCAAAGTCCACAATTCAATCTCTACAAGTACCAGGTATCTATTGGACTACTTAATGATAGTTTGGTTTGGTTTAGTTTGATTTTATGGCATATCAAACATTGTTGGTTATTTAATGCCAAATCCATTTTATCATTTATTTACACACAGTTAATCATTTTGAGTAAAAATGAGTCTGGTTTGTTTTTGGCTACTTTTTTAAAATATCATTTTATTAAGTAATGTGACACTCCAAGCTTTTCTGCTCATAGGTTCTATTTCAAACAATTCAGTTTAGCATAAGTACTCAGTTTAGTTCTATTTGATTCATAGATAGGATCCTATCTGGTGCGACCATTCTGGGTTAGAGTGGAGCTGGGAGCAATGGTTATGAAGAAGTACTCTGCATTCCCTAAAGCTCCAGCATTACTGGAGCCTCATCATCAAATTGTTTAGTGCTATATCCAGAACACTTGTTTGGGGAGTCTTACCCCTCAGCTGAGATGCAGCCGGTGTATTCTACAGCCCCAACTGACACGGCAGGGTGGTTTAGTGTCATATATCAGGACACTCGTTGGAGGAATCTTACCCTCTGCTGAGATGCAGCTGGTGTATTCTACAGCCCCAACTGACAGGGTTGGGTGGTTTAGTGTCATAATCAGGACACTCGTTGAGAGAGTTTTACCCCTCTGATGAGATGCAGCTGGTGTATTCTACTGACCCAACTGACTGGACTATTGATGATAGGGGAGATATTTAGTTAAGTTCCCACTCTCCAAGGCCTAATATTCGCATAAGTGTCTTTGTGATACACTAACTCTAAACAAAGCAGAAGGAAAGAAAAATAAACTTGTTTGTACATACCAAGAAAATTTAACATTTATATACACAATTTACCCACAAGTTGTATGAAAAGAAAAGAATAATAAGACATGATCAAACAGAACTATACAAGTGTTGTTCCATGGATAAGCAGTATATAGAAGGTGTACAAACTGGTAAAGGGCTTACTTAATAAGGGTAGGTAAGATAGCCGGGTGGTTCTACCGTTCCTTAGCAGGGCCAAAGAAAATGTCTCTACTGATCAAAGAGGGTGGGATCCTCTAACTGTCGTGTGACTGACTACAGGAATTCCGAACATATTTCCAAGGGAGATAATTATCTATTTTTATCATCTATTGCGAGTAATGAACGACCCCTAGTTTCTTGCCCAAAAAGGTGTTTTTATCATATATTGCGTAAAATGAACGATTCCTAGTTTCTTGGCTCAAAAAAGGTGTTTTTATCATATGGTGAGTGTAATGAACGACTCCGAATTTTTCGGCTATGACGGCCAACAAAATATCCGTTGAGATAAAAAGAAAACATTCAAACACTTATTCATACTTTCAAAAATTCGTATGATAATCAAGATCAATGCAATATCCTAAATAAACAATTTAGTCTCGACCATGACTATTGTGTTTACTTAGATATTCCAAATATATTAAAACCCCACCACTAATGCACAACAGCATTGATAATATGATAATTACGTATGTATTCATGACACGGTATAATTTCCTCATTAGTCTTTTTATTCAGATAATAAAGTTTTTACGTAAGTTTGTTTAATATTCATAATATTTGTTCATATCATATGCACAGGCAGGTCCAGCGCCTACTACTTCGAAATTTCCCGACCGGGGGTCCAAAACCTGCTTTGAGAGTGGGGCGAGCTTCATATATTTTCTATGTATACTACTTTATGAAAATTGACATGGAGCAGAGTGAGGGATATGTATCAGATTGGTGGGGGCGTGTATAGATTCGGGAGGGGGGCATGGGACCCTAGCATTGACCCTGTAATCAGGTGTTATTAATAGTAAATAATTTTAAGTAAAAAGTTTACTAACTTAATTAACAGCCTTTATTTAGATTTGGACTATGCAGGGAAATTTTGGATCGAAGTTAGACCGAGAAACGAAGTAATCTTCAACGTTTGAAAAACATATCACGTGTAATGAGATATAATGTTTTTGAAGTGAAAAATTAGTCTTAAAATGTTGTCCATAATACGCTATCAGTTTTTCGGTTTGATGTTTGATAGATAGATAGATAGATAGATAGATAGATAGATAGATAGATAGATAGATAGATTCTTGTCTATATGACCATCTGATGATCATATGGATGAGAAACTGGCAGTCACCAAGCACCGTTCAGTCTGAGTCCCCACTATGCGCACATAGATCCATAAATGCTCGATCAAAGATACTGGCACTCTTTATTTGTAAATATTACAAACCATATAATACTATTATTAATCCAGCTTGGTTTGGTTGGATTTTATGGCATATCCTTGTAGGTTATTCAATAATAAATCCTCTTTATGTATATATATATATATATATATATATATATATATATATATATATATATATATATATATATATATAAATATATATATATAGAGAGAGAGAGACAGAGAGAGGATATATGATTTGGTTTGGATTGTTTTTTATCACATATCAACCATTGTAGGTTATTTAATGGCAAATCCTCTTTATACATATATATTAAATATATATGATTTGGTTTGCTTGGTTTTTATCACATATCAACCATTGTAGGTTATTTAATGGCAAATCCTCTTTATACATATATATTGAATATATATGATTTGGTTTAGTTGGGTTTTATGGCATATCAACCATTGAAGGTAATTTAATGCCAAATCCTCTTTATACGTATATATTAAATATATTTGATTTGGTTGGGTTGGATGTAATGGTATATTAACCATTGTAGGTTATTTAATGCCAAATCCTCTGTATAATTATTATAAATGATTTGTAAACGCATAGTTTGTAAATAACATTTTTAAACGAACCAGAACTCATTTGTTTGCACACAGTTAAATGGTTATACATATAATTAGTGAGTCAATAGTTTACCGGTAATCGTTTTTCTTTTCTTTTCTCTTTTTTTTAATAAGTCAGAGCTAATTTATTTGCACACAAGTATTACTATTGTTTTCACACAGTTAAATGATTCCAAACATTCTAACACGAATAGTTCTATTTCGTATTAGTCATTCGTTTGCATTCACTTAAATGATTTCAAATATTGCTATCTAACATTATTAGTTTTATTAACAAACTATTAAATAGTCTTAAGCATCTCTATGTAACACGAACAATTTAATTTAGGCACACAGTTAAAGAGTTTCAAGTATTGCTAATCAACACTAATAATTCTATTCAACATCAATCAATCGTTAGCCCACAGTTAAATTGTTCCAAGTATTGCTATGTATCACTAACAATTTAATTAAGCATCAGTCGTTTATTTATACCCAGTTCAATAGTCAAATCGTTCTATTTGGCCCATTAATAGGACCCTTTGAAGTGCTACCACTCCGAGTCAGAGTGGACTTAGGAGCAATGACAATGATAGGATACTCCACATGTATGTATTTACCAACCCCTCCACAAGATGCAACATGAGGTGTTACCACGTATCAATCCTTTCCGGCCCATTTAACGCCGATTTAAATCAGTTTGATAAAAGTTTCAAACAATTCAGTTTAGTATGAGAATAGTTTTTGTTTACACACAGTTAAATGTCAAAACAGTTCTATTTCAAAAAATTCAGCTTAGCATAAGTGCACAGTTTAGTTCTATTTGACTCATAGTTAGGATCCTATCAGTTAAATGTCAGAACAGTTCTATTTCAAACAATTCAGTTTAGCATAATTTGAATTTTCCTTCACTTTGATTGGTTACCATACCAAGATTAAAGGACTCAGTCTGCCCTACTATTTACCCATGGTTGGAAGGTGAATAGACACACCTTTTCCTAAGGTATTAGCACTATGTTAAGTACAAACAGCATCATCCAGGATTTGAACTCAGGTTACCGTGTCCATCTAAATTTAAAACATAAAGTTAAATCTTCAGTGTCAAGTCTGAAGATTTAGTTTATATGTTTTAATTTAAATTTGCATACTTGACCGACGTTCCCCCAACCAGCATCAGTCTATTCGTCAAAACGGGCCAAGGTCAGGTTCGTTTCCTGGTGTCTGAGACGTCTCCCAAGAATGGGAATGCTGATGGAAACCAAACAATTTTTAGCCCTGTTCTTACCAAAATAATTACCATTTTTTCATAACCTGTCGGTAGCGTAGGAGTATGGTATATACTAAGGCAGGAAGAAGAGGTTGTTTTAGTGACACAATTTTATGTGGAACTGAAACAATACAAATAAATTGACACGGCAACTTCTTTTATTGACATAAACCGCCAAGAATATTGATAAAGGAAAATCATATTGACAAATGGCCAAGCTTTTCTTTGAAACCAGCTTTCACAAAGTCATTACCATTTGGATCACTTCGTGTCCACAAGGAAGCGGGAAATCAAACAGAGATTTGTATAAAAGTCGATTTCTAGTTGATTAGACGATAAGAATGTATTCATAACTTCACGAATTTTTAAAGAAAGGTTCCTGCTCTTCAGTCTTAAGGCATGAACACATGTCTTGGAATGTTAGACCCTGTCATCACCACTGATAAATAATGGACCACTCCGTTTTGATTGTAAAGAAAAAAAGAAAGAAAGAACACGTGACAAGTCAAAGAAAGAAAGAAAGAAAGAAAGAAAGAAAGAAAGAAAGAAAGAAAGAAAGTTAGGAATCGTGAAAGAGGAAGAGACATACTAGTATATGCCAAATACTTATCGCCTGTTTCAGTGGAAAGAAAGAAAGAAAGAAAGAAAGAAAGAAAGAAAGAAAGAAAGAAAGAAAGAAAAGGAAAATGGAGAGGGTTATTGTTATTACTTGCTTGAAACCATCTCTGCGCCAACAAACCATTTGTAAATAGATATAGTTGCTCGAAATCGTATGATTGTATATAAATTGCTAGTATTAGATACGAATACTTGAGACCATATAACTGCGTGAAAAAACTATTAAGAAACATTTACACAAAAAATATAGATATGAACGTACAATGGCAGCGATTCCCAAACCTCTAGGCATAAAATAACCCTAGACGAGTTGAAATGCCGCGAAAATAAATCAATCGTATACTATTAACAAAATAAAAAATGAAAACCTGTGTTCGAATATCACGCCCAACCATCACTTCTGATGAATAATAGACTATTCCGTTTTGATTGAAAGGCAAGTAAGGGAAGAAAAGAATTTGCTACACATCAAAAGAAAGAAAGAAAGAAAGAAAGAAAGAAAGAAAGAAAGAAAGAAAGAAAGAAAGAAAGAAAGAAAGAAAGAAGCGATAATAATCAAACACTTTTGATTTTCATATATAGAATCGAAGAAAGAAAAAATAAAGAAGGGAAAAAGGAAGGCAAGATGAGGAAAAAAAGAAACGGAATATATATATATATATATATATATATATATATATATATATATATATATATATATATAGAAAGAGAAAGAGAAAGAGAAAGAGAGAGAGAAATCAAGACCGTTTATTTTGAAAACTTATTTTGGAAGTTTATTTTTAAACTGGAACAAAATGATGTGACCTTTTGTAAATAAAAATTGAATATTCGGAAGAATCAACAAATTATTCAATCTTAATGAAATTTTCGGTACTGATTCATTAAGATACCGGTCCATTGGCCCAGCTGTTAGAGTGTTCGCTAAAAGACCGGGATTCAATCCCAGGTAGAGTCATACCAAAGACTCAAAAAATGGTACTTGATGCCTCCTTGCTTAACACAGCATAATAAGGTATGGATCAAGGGTAAAGTGGAGCAATCCAGGGAAAGGAGTTGCGCCCTTCCCAACACCTCAGTGTAGTAGCTTTTGAAAAGGGGGCCTTCGGGTCACCCCTGAATTAAGTCGCCAACTTTACATTTTACTTTATTCATTAACAGATGAAAATTAAATCCAAACTGGTCAACTAATTAACCTTATTTATTGATTTATTTATTGATTCATTCATTGATTTATTTATTTGCAAAGAAGTAAGTCATGAGTAATCACTGTTATCATATTTTTACGGTATGTAAATCTGTGTCTGTGTGTCCATCTATCATCTAGTCAATCACAAATTTACGTATGTAAATAAGTATGCATGTGTGTCTACCTACCATCTTATCAAATACTAATCTTTGTTATGTAAATCTCTGTGTGTGTCCACCTATCATCTAGTCAATCACAATTTTACATATGTGAATCAGTATACAGGTTTGTCCACCTACCATCTTATCAAATACTAATCTTTGTTATGTAAATATGTGTGTGTGTGTCCACCTACCATCTAGTCAATCACAAATTTACGTATATAAATATGCAGGTGTGTCCACCTATCATCTTATCAAATACTAATCCGTGTTATGTAAATCTGTGTGTGTGTCCACCTATCATTTACTCTATCACAAATTTATGTATGTACATCAGTATGCACGTGTGTCCACCCATCATCTTTTCAAATACTAATCTTTGTTATGTAAATCTTTGTTTGTGTGTGTGCGTTCACCAATCATCTAGTTGTCTTGAGACAAGAAAAGAAAAATCCTCCTGTCTTTTACAGAAATACGCAGAGATAGGTAAGTTTTCATATGTACAGATCGTTTTGAAGTCATCCCTGTTAGATGTCGTGAAAGAATATCTCTTAAAAAATCCAACATTTTCAAATATCATTCCACGTACCAAACACGTACTTAATACTTTTTAATTAAGAACGTTATGTGCACGTTTGTATCTTTTCGTTGTATACATTTTATTTGCTCTTGTTATCTCGACAAGTATCCATCGCTGTGTGAACAATTCTCACGATATCAAAGTCCTGATGAAGGTCATTAAAACCGAAACGTTTAACATTGGCTTTAAATCACAATAAATTCACCTATTTGGATTATTCTATTTTTCTACTTTCTTCATACTGTTGGATTCATATCCATATTTACTTATATATATATATATATATATATATTATGAATATATCATCAACGACACCAAGTATATATCTTTCGTCCGTTTACCTTTTTCACATATATTCTGTCCGATTCATTTTATTCCCCCCCCCCCCGCACACACATATAAACAGCATTCAGCATTAGATAACTCACAAGGGTTATAAAACCAAATATCCATCAACCAAACCATTTATTCATTTAAATGTAATATAGCAACGAGACTAAACTTTTATCGTGTATTCATTTTTGTTATTTAAAATATCAAGCAATCCCAAGAACAGGAAACTTAGCATAATGACCATAAAAATACAGGAAAAAAGACTTTTATTACAACTTAGTTTATCCTGTAGGGTGAACATTCGGCTCGTAATAAATCAATAATGATAATCAATATAATAATTTACCCAAAAATTATGATACACGTAATTTAAAGGAGTGCAATATTTTCAAAAATATTTAAATTATTATACAAAAATATCTAAAATTATCAAAATAAAAATATTTAAATTATGATACAAGTAATTTAAAGGAGTGCAATATTTTCAAAAATATTTAATTAAATTTCACTTTTTAGAGTCATGTATTGAAATTTAAATATCCCATGCAGTTGAGGGGTGCGAGGCCGCAGCCACCCACTTGATAGAGCTACGATTTCGTGGTACGTAAATTTTTAGGGAGTTAAATTGCTTGCAGATGTCCTCTGGTTTTGGTTTTGGTTTGGTTTAGTTTTATGGCACATCAAAAACTGTTGGTTATTAATGCCAAATCTATTTTTAAATCTATTTTTAAACGTATAAACAATTTTATTTAAAACAATTCAGTTTACTATAAGTATATTTTTTTTTGTTTACACACAGTTAAATGTCAAAACAGTCTATTTCAAACAATTCTTATTAAGCGTAAGTACAATTTCAATGTCAAAAATCAGTTCCGTTTCAAACAATCCAGTTTAGCATAAGTACACAGTTTAAAAATCAAAACAGTTCTTTTTCAAGTAATTCAGTTTAGCATAAGTACACAGTTTAGTTCTATTAGACTTATAGATTGAACCCTATCAGGTTCTAACACTCCGGGCCACAATGGACCTTGGAGCGATGGCAATGAAGAGGTATTCCGCATTCCCCAAAGCTCTAACATTACTGGAATATGACCATCAGATTGTTTAGTGTCATATCCAGGACACTCGTTCTGGGGGGGGGTCTTACTCCTCTGCAGACATGCAGTCGGTGTATTCTTTAGCCTAAGGCCACTGGGCAACCTAGTTTTGAATTCTTTTCTTTTCGAGTTTCTTCTTTCTCCCAAATTAGTTATCTTAGCAACGCTAAAGAGCCCAGTCTACTCTACTATTTACCCCTAGTTGAAGTTGGAAAGAAGAGATGGTTCGTGCCTTTCCTATGGACATTAGCACAAAAGTGAAACGCTAATAGCATCGTCCAGGATTCGAACTTGACTCGTCGACTACATTATCCAAAGACCATAACGGCTATATAACATGCTTCCGACAAAATAAAAAAGAAAATTATAAAAAACGATATTTCTATGAGAGCTGATTATTTTTATTTTACTATTTTGAGAGTTTTTTCACACCAGCCTTAACTGATGTTTTATCACTAGAGTTTGAGTGATAGCAAGTCTTCTCAAGTGTCCAGGATTCTTCTCAGTATTCTGGCCGATCTTAATTATGCTGTCGTTTGGATGGTCTCCAGTCGTCCTCTTATTTCCAAATTCTCTAGTCCCTTAACAAATCCTTAGGGGATTGTTTCAAGACACCAATCACAAATGGTATCACCGTCACCTTCATGTTCCATAGTTTTTTTGTTTGTTTGTTTGTTTTTTTGTTCTTTTGATATTTATCTCTCTTTTCGCTAACTTTTACTTTTACTCTGTGGTCTAATTATTATTATTATTATTATAGTTTTTTCCCATCAGCTAATGCTGATGGTCTTTCATGGAGTTTGAGTGACAGCAAGTCTCCTCAAGTCTTCAGGACTCTTCTCAGTATTCTGGTCGTTCTCAATAATGCTGTAGTTTGGATGGTCTCCACTCGTCCGCTAACTTCCAAGTCCTCCAGTCCCTTTAGTAATCCTTTAGTTACTGTACCAAAAGCACCAATTACCATTGGTATAATTGTCACCTGCATGTTCCACAGTTTTTCAATTCCCTAGCAAGGTCGAGGTACTTATCCTTCTTTTTACATTCTTTCAGTTTTATTCTGTGGTCAGCCGGGACACCAAAGTCCACAATTTTGCAATTTCTCTTCTTTTTTTTCTTTCTTTTTTTTTGTTGATCATTATTAGGTCTGGATTTCTGGCCGAGATTCGGTGATCCGTCTGTATGTCAAAGTCCCATAGGAGTTTATGTGTGTTATTTTCTAGGACAGGTGCTGGGTTGTGCATATACCATTTGTTTGTATGGTCAAATTTAAATTTCTTACACATTTCCCAGAGGATCACTATGCCAACCCAGTCGTGTCTAGTCTTATATTCTTTCTGCGCCATCGTGTTATCAGTATCGTTTCTGATGGCTGTAATCAGTCCTTCATCGTGTTTTTGTATATATTCTTCGAATCGTTGTATCGATGCGTCAACGCTGTCTTCAATGTTGGCAAGTCCTCTTCCTCCCTCTTTTCTAGATACATATTGTCTGTCAACGTCGTTTCTGGTATGTAATGCCTAATGCATTGTCATTAGTTTTCATTTTCTTTGGTCCATTTGTTTAAGTTCATCTCTGGTCCACTTCAAAAAGGGTCCGGAATATCTAACGAGGGAGACAGCCCTGGTATTTATTCTTTTGATAAAGTTTATTATCATCATTATTATTATTATCATTATTTAAATTTCAACTTTACTTTCGGTTTATTACGACCCTTCGCCGGGTCTTTACCTAAGACCGAACATTAGGGATTGCCCTGTCGGCTGGGGCGGTAAAATACAGCAGCTGCTTCTCTGCAGGGGGTTAAGACCCCCTAACAAGTGTCCTGGATAGGACACTAAACAATCTGATGGTGGGGTTCCAGTAATCCTGGAGCTTTGGGGAATGCGGAGTACCTCTTCATCGCCACCGCTCTCAGGTCCATAGTGACCCGGAGTGATAGCACCTGATAGGACCCTATATATGGATCAAATAGAACTAAACTGTGTACTTATCATCATCATCATGTCGCGCTGGTAGCACAGATATCCCTGACCCTCTCTCGCCACTCCTCCCTATCGTTCATCGCCCTAGGTAGGTCTTCAGGACAACATCCCGTATCCTCACATAGCTGCTGAATGTATGTTCGTGCTGGTCGTCCTGCTTTTGCACGGCTATGTGTGGGGGTCCATAAGAGTACATCTCTTATGAGTTCGTCCCTGCTTGTTTAAAATAGAACTGTTTTTGATAATTAAACTGTGTACTCATGCGAAACTGAAATTTTTACAATTATTTATTTGTATAAAAATGGATTTGGCATTATATAATCTACAAAGGTTGATATGCCATAAAACCCAAACAAACAAACAAACTAGCATGGGGGAAAGTAGAGATTACATATATTCTACATATTTATATTTTTTACTGCTTCTTTTGAGGGATATCTTTCAATTGCATTTATAGAACTCTCCTACAGAGATGAGCAGTTCCGCAAAGTGCATTTTTTTAATTTCATATAAGCTAAGATTTCCAGGTATCTTGTTTGTTTATATCAGAGCCTTTCTTGATCATAACAAGTGTTCCCACTATTACTGGTAATTTTAAGGCACCACATTCTCTCAATTTCTATTTCCAAATCTTTGTATTCATTTTCTTATATTCTTTTACTGTTGGCACAAACATATCAGTTAGAAGGAATGTTTTCTTTTAAAGTCCTAAACCATTATATCTGGACTATTGCTGTTTATTTTGATATCAGTTTGAACAGCATTATCCCAGAGAATATGTTTGTTTGTTTGTTTGTTTGTTTGGGTTTATGGCATATCAACTTTTGTAGGTTATTTAATGCCAAATCCATTTTTATTTAAATAAACAGTTCTATTTCAAACAATTCAGTTAAGCATAAGTACACAGTTTAATTGTCAAAGACATTTCTATCTCAAGCTATTTAGTTTTGTCAAACAGTTCCATTTCAAATAATTCAGTTTAGCATAAGTACACAGTTTAAATGTGAAAACAGTTCTATTTTAAACAATTAAGTTTAGCATAAGTACACAGTTTAGCTCTATGTGACCCATTGATAGGACCCTATCAGGTTCTACTACTCCGGGCCAGAGTGGACCTTGAAGTGATGGCAATTATTGTTTAGTGTCATATCCAGGATACTCGTTAGGTGGGGGTGGGTCTTACCCCTCTTCAGAGATGCAGTCGGTGTATTCTATAGCCCCAGCCGACTGGGCCAAGGGGGAGTCTTACCCCTGTGCAGAGATGCAGTCGGTGTATTCTACAGTCCCAGCCGACTGGGGAACCCAGAGAATAGCAGTTCTTTTTGCCTTTGTTATAGTTTCTGATTGGTGTTTGTACCATTTTTCCCAAGCCCCCGACTGCATCTCTGCTGAGGGATAAGACCCTTCCCCTAATGAGTGTCCTGTATATGACCCTAATCAATCCGTGGGTGAGACTCCTGTAATACTGGATCTTTGGGGAATGTGGGGCACCCCTTCATTACCTTCGCTCCCAGGTCCACTCTGGCCTGAAGTGGTAATACCAGATCGGGTCCAATCTATGGGTCAAATAGAACTGTTTGACATTGAACCTAAATGCAAACAAATGCCTTGTGCTAAATTGAAGTGTTTCAAATAGAACTGATTGATCCTTTAACTGCGTGTAAAGAAATGACTGGTGTTTAAGGGAATTGTTAGTGATCCTATTTACCCAACCCCTCCGCTCGGGCAGGACATGACACAAGGTCAATTTTTTTAATCGGAGTTTAACAGGTTTGAATTCAGAGTTTTCCTTCTCCTTGACTAGTTGCCTCACCAAGGCTGAAGAACCTAGTCTGCCCTACTATTTACCCATAGCTGGAGGGAGAATAATTGGATTCATACCTTTCCCAAGGGTATTAGTGCTCTGTGAAATGCAATCAGTCTCGTCCATTTCCTACGACGATAACCATTACACCACGGGCACCTCCAATTGAATTGTTAGTGATACATAGAAATACTTGGAACCATTTAATAGTGAGCAAACAAATGAGTAATATTGAATAGAATGATTAGTTTTAAAGAACAATTCTTGTATATATTTCACAGTGCCCAAAAATTTCTAATATTGAATAGAATTATTCACATTAGATAGAAATACTTGAACCCGTTTAACTGTCTATATAAGAAAGATCTCAGTATCTTTTAGAAATGTATCTACAAAATGTGTTTACAAATCATGTTTAAACAGGATTTGGCATTGAATAACCAATAATGGTTTATATGCCATAAAAACCAAACCAAACCATTTTTTCCTATTTAATATTTATATTATATCAGGCCTTTTAATTTCTGTTGGTTTTGGGCAACCAGACAATCCCTCTGTTCCCGCATTCAGTCCAGCACTTTTCAATCAGATTAGTCATTACTATATCTATATTGGCATTTCTAATTCTTTGTGCGTATCATCCATGTCGTGGATGGAGCGGTTGTTCCAGGGCGTTTTTAATAGATCTAATCCCTGTGTTCTTTATAAAAGTATTTTGTAATTTGCTTGAAGCATTGCACAAATTATCTTGATTTATAGTATTGAATTAATTTAGAGGGCTATTGCAATGCGAAATATTTAATTATTTGAGTTTAATAAATTTCGAAGTAAAATTTCACCGTCAGAGACATTTTTTTTTTCAATGAACACGATGCTAGAGGTTCAAATTTTTTTTTGTTACAACACCCAACATGGCGTTCTAACACCTCACGTGACACTATGTTTACAACGTTCAAAAAAAAAATTTGAACCTCCAACATCGTGTTCATTTATAAAAAAAATAAAAAAAAGTCTCTGACGATGAAGTTTTATTTAAGAATTAATTAGACTCAATTAATTATTATTTCACATTGCAATAGTCATCTAAATTAATTCAATACTATTATAGGGGGACATGTTATTTGGTAGATATGTTTAGTCCCCCAAAATTTAATGTTGTTCTTTAGAATATGTTTACTTTAGTGGTATGCTATGTTTGAAAAAAAGATATATGGAAAAAGGTAAAATAGACACATGGAGACAAATGTAATAAATGAAGTAAATGAGTAAAGATATGAAACGGCGCGGACAAAAGGAACATTCAAAACGAGGCGACAAACAAAACAAATTTATATTCATAACAAAACATGCAATGATATATTTAAAATATTGCTATGGTTCTTTATTGTTTGTAAAATAGTCCTGTGTGTATGTGTGTGTGTGTGTGTCTAACACAACTAAAACTACAGAAAGGGTTAAATAATAAAAGTGTCCTATTCGTGTTGACTATGTATTTCTAAATGTTCGTTTCTTTCTATGGTTCGAAACAATTGCAGTTTTCGAGGCTGAAAAATGTCTCACAGACCAGGAATATTGAGGAAAAGAAGGTTTGCATGGTTTATCCATTTTGTGCCTTTTGACGTCTGTTGGGGAATAAGAGAGTCACACTGAAGAGAATGTGTTAGCGCTGCAATAGAAATTGGGAAAAAGAGGAAGAGTGTTTGAAGACGAAGTATTTATAGAAAATACGTGTCTTGGAATCGGCTCCAAAAAACGCGGGACGAAATTCAAACGAGGATGTAGTTTTAAGCAGGTCACGTGGTTCTCCAAGCCAATGGTTTCCCGAGACTGAATATTTGCGTGCGTCCACCATCTTTGTTGTGGGAACAAGTGGCATACCGCCCAATTTAAATTATAGTAGTGTAGGTCCTATACTATAAAATAAAATTATTTCTTTATGTTTTGGCGGTCTCAATTGCTTTATTTTTTATGTCTATTTTTTTCGGTGTGTGGTCGAGTTGATCAGCGAATTTGTTACTTTCTTTACTGACTGAATACTTTTTCTTTTGCTTCTCGTGTGTGGGTTTACTAACTATAGCATCTGTTGGGAACAAAATGTAATTGTCTCCTTTTCTTGTGATTCATGGGTGGAGCTTCCGACAATCACGTGACCGTTGGTCATATGATAGTTTGAGAAGCGAGTTGAACTCTTTTTGACCAAGAGAGTCCTAGGGATAGGACGTCTACTTCAGCCTCTGCTATGTGAGAAGCACGAGCGTACAAATCACCTTACGAGAACTAGCACAATACCAGACCTACGTAAGAATAACGACAGCCATTCATCACTTTGTTCTTGGAGCAACTATTGCGCTTTTATTTAGTATAGTTTGGGACAATTATTATTGTGTACCATATATGTAAAAATTAGATGTTTGCAATTTAACTTTTCATGTCATGTAGTTTTTCTTAGACTACCAACAAGATAGTCTCATGCATTATGGGAAAATGTGGTTGGTACTATTTACCAACCCCTCCACTCGGGCAGGATATGACACAAGGTCAATTTTTAAGCGGAGTTTAACAGGTTTGAATTCAGAGTTTTCCTTCTCCTAGACTAGTTGCCTCAACAAGGCTGAAGAACCTAGTCCGTCCAACTATTTACCCATAGCCGGAGGGAGAATAAGGGGGTTCATACCTTTCCCAAGGGTATTTGCCCGAAAGTGAACATAATAGCGCGACTGGAGTACGAACTCGCGTACTACGATTCCGCAGTTCATCGCTTTAACCATTACACCACGAGGACACCCCCTGTGTGTGTGTCTAACACAACTAAAATTACAGAAAGGGTTAAATAATAAAAGTGTCCTATTCGTGTTGACTATGTATTTCTAAATGTTCGTTTCTTTCTATGGTTCGAAACAATTGCAGTTTTCGAAAATGTGGTTGGTAGTTCAGGCCAATCTCATACACCACATAAAATTCTTATACATCCAATCTTTTGTAGTTTTTAAATATCTTTAATCCTATAGAAGTTGTATCATAATTATTATTTACTCCTTTTCGGGTTTTTCACACCAATATTAGCCGATGGTTTCTCACTGGACTTTGAATGGCAGCTAATCTCCTCAAGTATCCTGGACTCTTCTCAGTATTTTGGCCGATCTTAATAAAGCTGTAGCTTGGATGGACTCCACTCGTCTTCTTATTTCCAAGTCCTACAGTCCCTGTATCAATCCTTTGGTGATTGTACCAAGAGCACCAATTACAATTGGTATCACCGGCATATTCATGTTCCACAGTTTTTTTCAATTCCCTTGCAAGGTCCAGGTACTTATCCTTCTTTTCGCTATCTTTCGATTTTACTCTGTGGTCAGCCGGGACAGCAAATTCCACAATTCTGCAAGTTCTCTCTTTTTTTATTATTACTAGGTCTGGTCGTCTGACCGAAATTAGGTGATCCGTTTGTATCTCAAAATCCCAAAGGAGTTTGTGCGTCTCATACTCCAGGACAGATTCTGGGTAGTGCATACACCATTCGTTCTTTATTATTATTATTATTATTATTACTCTTTGCGAGTTTTTCACACCAGTTGTACATAGTGGTTTTTCACTGGAGCCTAAATGACAGCAAGTCTCCACAGATCTGTTGAACTCTTCTAAGCATCCTAGCAGTCAAAAATAATTAGCCGTTTCAGTTAATCCTTTTAGTTGTAAATTCTTTTTCTACTTAAACTTAATGTTTGAAGTTGCAGGGGTTTTGTTTGTGAAGGTCAAGGCGAGAGTGGACCTTTGTTGTACATGGACATATCAATCTTATTATTACAAAGAGGCAAATAGTTGGAGTTTTTAGTCCTGTTGCCTTTTTTATATTAAAAGAATGAAGAAAACAAATGAGTCGACGAGAATATTGATTGAGTTTCAAAATCTTTTATGTCAGCTTGAGACGAAATCCTTTGTACTGCGAGTCGTACAAATAGAAGAAAAGAATTGCTGATGTCAGAGCAGGAATTAAACATCCAATTTGAAGCTTCGAGGATCAATTGGTCTAGGAGGAATGAATAAATGATAAAGGAATTATTTCCTAGAAAACAACGGTCCAAAAACTGGATGTTCTCTTCTCATGTTGATAGTGGTCTGCTGCTGGAGTTAGTAAAGAGAGAGCGCGCGTTTACATTGTCTTTTATATTGCCCGGAAAAGTCATCCGAGCAGAATTGGATAAATCATCCTCATTGGTCGAAAATATGAAATCATTAACCTCTAGTCAAATCAGAACCTATGATCCCGCGCTAAACAATAATTTGAAATTCTTTCTGTTACAATATCATGATAAGCAAATTCGAAGATGGACAGTTTGTTTTAGAATCAACTGATATTTGATATTCTACGATAAACAATTATGTAGAATCAGCTGATATTTGGGACTAAGCAATGACGAGTTAGGTTGCGCCTATTTACCTGTCTGCCTATCTATCTTGTTGACTCACTTTCTTCTTCTCTGTCTTTATTTTGACTGACTATAATTTCACCAAGCAATAAATTTTCGTATTATGCGAACCAATGGAAGCGTTTAATGTTCGACTTGTTGGAATTATTTTATTATAATGGGAACATCTTCTTGGAAGGAACCTATATGGTTGTCATGGGCACCTCTGGTGATTTAACGGTTAGCAAACTAGACTAGCAAACCTACACGAGTGAGTTCGAGTCTCATTGGGCGCCCCATTCATTTGGCCTTATGCCACATCGAAGCAAAGAGCTTTGTAAATATGGTTGTCTCTGCCGTAAGGAAATGATGGGATTTTTTGGAACTGATACCGCCTGCCGAAATTATAACGAAATGTCGAACAATTCGTTAATAACACAAAACTAAATCAAAGTCGAAATCCAGAGATGACAGAATACGGAGTTGAAATGAATAACAAGGTTTTAATTTTTTTTTTAAATAAGAGTTGAAAAAAAATAAATGCTACTATTTCAATGTTCTATCTCTCGTAAATATTGTAGTAATATTTTTTCGAAGCCACCCCGGGTTGTGCGACTGTTAGCCTAAGTTCACAGTCCATTTTTTTACTTCAAACCTTGCAAATTCTTCTCAAGTGTCGTGTTGTTAATTTCTTTCAACTTGTGGGAAAACTAGTGTAAAGAGATAATCTGGTACAAGGCTTTTTTCTCAGAGCTGTTTGTTTGTCTGGCAGCCAGCTGGAATCTCTTTCTCTTCATGAATAAATTTACTAATTAAATGGATGGAAGAGTAATTCCAGAAATAAGATTTTTTTATATACAGACTCATTTCGCTTTTTCCCTCTCTGTCACTTCCATCCGAACGAGTGAATTTCGTGTAACCTTTTTTGTACTCAACGCATTTGTGTAATTTTTTTTTTTTGTGGCGAGATAAAGAAAATAGCCTCAAAAAGGTTTTATCATACAGGAATCGAAAGTGTTGCTTGTCTCTTTTTGTGTCCTTGTGGTTGCAACAAGAACTATTTTCTTCGTAAATAGCGATTCCTTACGGCATGGAACCCAGCCTTATCAACTCCCACATTTGGACCGTTCTGAGGGGACAGAACACCGCTGTTCGGATCAGAAAGTCCACAACGTGGCGAATAGTGGTGGTTCTTTCAGCTCAACAAAGGGAGCCCGTGTGATTTTATTTCGGCAAAAACAGCCAGAGTAGACAAGATACAGCAGCCGGCAGCTGAGTTCTACGTCAGAGGTCTAGATGGTCTCAACTTTTACAATAATTTCCAGTCCGCCCAGTTTCTTTTTCAGGTTCTTGAGGACCATTCCAAGCGCTCATATTATGATTGATATAACCATTACTCAGGGATACTTCTTGGATCTCATGGGTGTCCGCCCTTTCATCTATGATACGGGGGTTACTTTTTATTACACTCATAAAGTAGTATTCATATAAACCATATGAAACCCAACCTTCCGAGCGGAGGGTTCCATAGTTCAGACCTGCCGTTACAACAACTTTTTCAGTTCTCGGGCAAAGTCTTGGCATTTGTTCAGCTTTTTTACACTCACTTTCATTCTGGTTTCTGTTAGAACATCAAAATCTACTCGATTACGTGTTCTTGCCTTCTTATGGCTGAGACTGTATCTCAAAAGTCACCGAAAATTTTACGTGGTGTCTTCAATAAGTTTCCATATTTTTTTGGACAAGCATTTAAAATTGTCGTAGACTCTTTAAAATTCAGTATGTTATTGCTACACATCTTATGAGATGACTAACCAATTTTTATGATTTGAGCTTCAAATCAACAGCTACTGCAGCAATTGGTATACACCCTACAAAAGCCTAATTGTCACAGCTGGTGAATTTCAAAAATCCAATCAGAACACTTTAGAAGAACGATATGCAATAAAATTCTGCTTTAAACTTGAAAAAAAATGCCACAGAAACGTATGGAATGCTTCAGACTGCTTTTCGACCATCTTACATGAATTGAGCATCAGTTTTTGAGTGGCATAAGAGATTCAAGGAAGGCACGGAGTCTGTGAGGGATGATGAGAGGTGTGGGAGGAGTAAGGAAGTCAATACACCACTGTTGATTGGCCAAACGGTTAGGGTTAGAGTTACTATGATAAGGTTTTAAGGGAGTTCAGGAAGAGATTCCGTCGGAAGAGGCCAGAACTCTTCAAATCGGGTCAGTGGCATTTCCACCAGGACAATGCACCAGTCCACAACTCTATCCTTGTTACAGACTATTTGAGCAAGATAGGCATCAAGACAGTTCGTCACCCTCCGTCTAATCCAGACCTTGCTCCCTGTGACTTTTGGTTATTCCCAAAGCTCAGAGACTGTCGTTATGAGACAATTGAGGAGATGAAAGAGACTGTGACGAAGGTCATTGACATGCTCACACAAGAGGATTTCTATGGGGCCTTCCAGAAGTTGTTAGAACGGTACAACAAGTGCATTGCAGTCGGAGGAGATTACTTCAAAAGGGGACTCGAGTTTCATATGTGTACTATCAATACGAAACAAAGTATGGAAACTTATTTAATGATATTTAATGTTTCATTTTCTACTGGAAGCGGAAGAAAATTAAGAATGTTTTCGTATAATAATAAACGACAATATTATAAAACAATATTAATTTCAATTTCAAATAATAAACAACAAAATAAGAAGATAGACACAAAACCGTACAGGGCGCGGAAGCAAAATTAGGAATATTCTAGAATAAGTATAATAATAAACGACTCAATAATAAAACAAGAATAATCCAAATTTCACAAAATAAACAAAATAAGAAGATAGACACAAAACAGTAAATTTACTCAATATGGTCACCTTTTTTTTTTTTTCAATCATTATATCGATACACGTTCGAAGCGATTTGCTTGCCTTCAAAATGAATTCTTCAGACATTTTATTCCATTCCTCCTCAATAGTAGTCTTAAGTGAACCAATATTTGGTCGGAAAGTTGCATTTGTTTTGTTTTCTAAAACGCCTATATAGCCTAATCAAGTCTTGGGTTGACGGAGGCTATAAAGAAACTCCAATTATTTCGGAATTTGGGGGTGGGTAGTTTCGGCTTTAAGCAAGTCATAGATTCTTTGTCATTTCTTTTATTGTATGTATGATTTTTTTACCTGTGCTCATATTCAGATTTTTTTTTATCATTTTCACTTTCCTCGAGTTTTTTTACACAAGGTTTAACTGTTGAATTCTGAGTGATAGCAAGTCTCTTCGAGTCTCCTAGATTCTTTCAAATATTCTAGCTGATTTTTCCTTTGATCTCCAGTTCCACCAATTTATTTACCAGGTCTTTTGGGAGCGCTTCAAGGGCACCAACTACAATTGTTAACACCGACACCTTCATTTTCCATCGTTTTTGGCTTTGGGGGGGGGGTTCAGCTCTCTGGGAAGGTTCAAGTATTTGTCGATCTTTTTGCTCTCTTTTTTATTTTTACTCTGTGGTCCGCTGGAACACCAAAATCCATTAAATGACTAGTTTTTTTTTTGTTTTTTTTTTTTTTGGGGGGGGGTATTTACCACTAGGTCTAGTCTTCTGGTCAGGATTAGATGATTCATTCGCATCTCAAAATCTAGGCTCTATACGTCTTACTTTCTAGGACTGATTCTCGTTTGCGCATTTAAAAATGGTATTTGCAAAAAACTAGAATCTTTTGTACAATTCCCAGTTTTGCCTAGTCGTCTGGGGCTGTAGAATGCACTGACTACATCTCTGCAGAGAGGTTAAGACTCCACCCCCCCCCCGCAACGAGTGTCCTGAATTATGTCACTAAACAATCTGATGGTCAGATTCCAGTAATGTTGTAGCTTTGGGGAATGCAGAGTACCTCTTCATTGCCATCGCTCCTAGGTCCACTGTGGCCCGGAGTGGTAGCACCTGATAGGGTCCTATGTATGGGTCAAATAGAACTAAACTATATACTTATGCTAAACTGAATTGTTTAAAATAGAACTGTTTGACATTGAAACTGCAGACTTATGCTAAACTGAACTGTTTGAAATGAAACTGTTTTGGGGTGCTAAACAGGATTATTTGAAATAGAACTGTTTTTGACATTGAAACTGTACTTATGCTAAACGGAATTATTTGAAATAGAACTGTTTTGACATTTAACTGATTGTAAACAAAAACTATACTTATACTAAACTGAATTGTTTGAATTAGAACTGTTTGACTAAACTGAACAGCTTAAAATAGAAATTTTTTTGACAATTAAACTGCGCACTTATGCTAAACTGAATTGTTTGAAATAGAACTGTTTATTTGTATAAAATAGATTTGGCATTAAATAACCTACAAAGGTTGATATGCCATAAACCCAAACAAACAAACAATTACCAGTTGATTGCTTTTTCCGACCAGTTAGGCTTGTTCTTGTATTTCTTTTGTACCAATTTGCTGCAATTGTTTGGGGGTTTTTTTTGTTGGTTTTTTTTTTTTTTTTTTTTGGTGGTGGGGTCTTATGATTTTTCGTCTTAAATTTATTTTTGTCTTTTTGTTGTTTTTTGGTGGGGGCATTGTTTTGTTTTTGTTTTGTTTGTTTGTCTTTTTTCGTCTTATGGTTTTTCGTCTTATGATCTTTAGCCGTGTCGGACTCACAACAATAGTAATGATCTGTGGGACCAACTTGTTGATTACTTCTTGACGCAGGGGAGTGGTCATTATTTTGTTATTTTTATTCTCCAGGAACCGAGCACTTGTTTATTTAGTTCATCCCAATGAATAGAGCGAAAACACGTTTCACTCGTTGAGCTTCCTTTTATTAAAAAAGAAAAAAAGAAAAGAAAAGAAAGGAAAGAAAAGAAAAGAAAGGGAAAATCATTATCATTGTTGGGTATAAATACGGTCTATAAAGACGTTTTCCTTATAAAAACTACTCGAACAGAAAAAGAGTTTCACTGACAAGTCAATTCATCTCCGATTCATTCCAAAATGAAAACAGTTCTGCTCTTCGTTACTTTAACATGGCGTAAGTAAAAATTTCCAACATATTTCTTTTTATTTTATTTTTATGTACAATTTTCTAACTTGATCATAAAATCTCTCTCTCTCTCTCTCTCTCTCTCTCTCTCTCTCTCTCTCTCACACACACACACACACACACACACACACACATCTACTGGCGAGACTGTGCAGGACACAGATTATCAGGTTTTGGTTTCTTTGTTTAATGGCATATCAACCTTCGTGGATTATTTAATGCCAAATCCATCCTTGTAGAAGAACAGTAGTGGTACTATTAAAGGTTCCTTTGTTTAATGGCATATCAACCTTCGTGGATTATCTAATGCCAAATCCATCCTTGTAGAAGAACAGTATCGGTTACTATTCAACTCACAATTGGAGGAATAAGGGGATTCTTACCTTTCTCAAGGGCATTAGTCCGAAAGTGAATGTAATAGCGTGACTGAAATTCGAACTTGCTTACTATGATCTCACAGTGCAACACATTAACCACTACGCAGCAATTACTACCCTCTCTCTGTTGATGATAACTTCTATAACTACTCAACTGAAGACTTTCATTCTGGCTTCATCAACTTTTCCATTTTATTCACAGGCGGTTCATTTTTTTCCCCTATCAAAAATAAATACATCCGTACCTGACGCTATAAGCTCCTCTGTCTTTAAGTACTCATTTTTAGGTGCAGTGATGGATATGTGTAGATGGTGGCGTATTTGTATGTATGTATATTGGTTTGGTTTGGTTTCCATGTTTAATGGCATGTCGTGGGTTCATTTAATGTCAAAGCCATCTTTGTAGAAGAACAGCAGTGATATTATTTTACCCATAGATAGGGAGGGAGAGAGATAAGTGGGTTCATACTTTTCTCAAGGGTATTAGTCCGAAAGTGAACGTAATAGCATGGCTAACTCGCTTAATTCGATGTCACAGTCCAGTACGTTAGCCACTGTACCATATTCACAATTAACGGTATGTGCGAAATGGACATATAATGTTCATTACTATAGAATATATAAAGAACATAGGAATCTCGGAATTCCAAAACACGTAACAACTTCTTGTTCAGGTACGAAACCTTTTTATTAACTTTGAGTTAAAGGTTTCGACGTAAGGAGGAGAGACACAATCTTCTATGCTGTCTTATTCATTTGGCCCCCAACTCGAGCGGCCCTCATAGGGCGCACGTTCGCCTCGCGCCCGCGAGCTCCAAAAGTCGATCCTTCTCGTTTGGCGTCTAGTACCCGACTCTTTTTCTCTTTAAATTCTCACACAAACCTCCGCGCGCTTCCGGTGCGTGACGTCACCCGCACCCTGTAACCTCGGTTCGTTTCGGACTATTATGACATCTGAGTGACACTTCCATCCGCCCACGCGCGCCCGCGTTAACACCTGCTTTAATGTTGCACCTAACTAACCCATGTGCTGAGCCGAAAGGTTCTCAGCCTAACTAAACTCAAAGGCATGAACCGAAATCCCTCGGCTATATATAACACCACTACACTACAGGAACTCTCCATGTACGCACATAGGCGTAGCGTATATGAATGTATTTATCATCCCCCTCTGCACGAGCAAGATATGACTCAGGGTTAATTTTTAAGCGGAATTTCAGTTTTCCTTCTCCTAAACTGGTTGCCTAACCAAGGCTGAAGAACTCAATCAGTCCTACAATTTACCCAATTAGACTAATTGGATTCATATCTTTCCCAGAGATATTAGTTCTATATGAAAGGCAGTCAGCCTCGTCCGGGATTTGAACTCGAGTTGTCGTGTCCATTGCCTACGACGATAACAATTATACCACGAGCACCTTCAGTATCTATGTATGTATATAGATGTATTTATATAATTGGATTAAATGGGTGGCTAAACAAGTTGATTCGGCAAAGATAATAAAACAGAAAGAGAAAGATTTCTGAATAGAATTTAAAGGATTTTTAATGTCTCTAATAAACTGTGGCGCTAGTACGGTCAGATGTTAGTAGACAAGGATCCCATTTTTTAATGTATTTTAGAACTGGGTGATCCAAGCTGGTTAAAGCGGTTTCCTTCTTCGGAAGTCTCCGTATATTTAAGGGGGCATTTCGTGTGTCGCAGTCCGAGAGAGCAGTAATTAGGAGTTGGTCGTTAGATACAGATGCTGTCATGCCAAGCTGAAGTCGGCGAGTGATTTGAGGAAAGATAAGTCACCGAAAGCAGTAGTTATTTATGGTTTTAAGTATTCCTATCTAATACTAATAATAATATGGTTTCAAGTAATTATTTCTATCTTGTGATAGCTATTTATTTGCACACTGTTATATGCTTTCAAGTATCTAATAATAATCCTTAGTAAACAATTAGAGCTTCAAGTAACTATTCTTAATACAAATAATTGGCACACAGTTATATGCTTTCAAGTAACTAATAATAATAATCCTTAGTAAACAATTATAGCTTCTTAATAACTATTCTTAATATAAATAATTGACACACAGTTATATGCTTTTAAGTAACTAATAATAATAATAATAATAATAATAATAATAATAATAATAATCCTTAGTAAACAATTCTTGATACAAATAATTTAGATACAGTTATACGGTTTTACGTACTATAATAAAAAGCTAATTAATTTTCAGATAGATCAATTTAATCCCTAAATGGGACCCTAACAGGTACTAACACTCTGATTCAGAGTGGAGCTGGGAGTAATGATAATGAAGGAGCATTCCATTCTTCCCGGAATTCTAAAACTGAAGCAACGGATGCAATTTAATGCCATGCTTAGGACATCCCTTTTTTCGTGGGGGCGGGGCTTACCTCTCCTCAGGAGAGATTGTCAGTGTATTTAAAGTCCTGCCAACAGGGCGTGCAGTAGTTGGTGGTTGGCGATTTGACACGGGACAGGATAGAGAACTGACCGTCGCCAATATCGCGGTGGTAAAGGGCTACTCAAATTGGGCCCTGGAGCAATCACTAAAGACGGCTATACGACTGTATTATCCCGTTCGTATTTCTTTCTTTTTATTATTTTTTTTTTTAGTTTATTTTATTTTGTCTATTTATATTTTTTGGAGCTGACTGGTGGTTTCCACAGTTTCAACCAAAACCGGTTTTCTTTACCGGAAGTCAAAACCCCATATATTTTAGTGAGGTGCTCGTGATGTAATGGTTACTGCCGCAAAGAAGGGACGCGGTGACCAGAATTCAAATCCTGGACAATGCTGTTAGCTTTTTTTGCATTGTACTAATACCCTTGGGAATTGTATGAATCTACTTATTCTTCCTCCAGCTATGGGTAAATAGTAGGGCAGACTAAGCTTCTTAACCTTCGTATGACAACCAGTCTTGGAGAAAGAAAACTCTGAATTCAAACCTGTTAAACTCCACTTAGAAACTGACCTTGTGTCACATCCTGCTCGTATGGAGTGGTTGGGTAAAAATATATATTCAAGGAAGTGATTCGAGACAACCAGTTGTAGCCGTCCAAAAGAGCTGTAATGGGTCACTGTAAGCAGTAGTGAGTAGCTGGTTGTTTGACACAATAGAATCGAGGACCAGTGTCCAAGCTTCGTCCACCGTCCATATCACGATAGTTATTATAAGCTGTCTTTGTTTTCCCGCTCTTTTGGCGAGGCTTAAAATACCCTGACGATATCCCCTACAAAAAAGGAAAACTTTCGCACACCCACCAAAGAAAGGGGGCCCCATGTTTAATACTTAATTGCATCTGGTGGTGAGGTTCTACTTCTGTAGGTCTGGAGAGTGTGGAGTGATCCTTCAGTACCATTACTCCTAGGCTCACTCTGACCCAGAGTGGAAATACTTGTTCGGGTCCGATCAATGGGTCCAGTAGATTTTTGCAAATTATTTGAGTTAAATAAGAATACTTTATATCACATAACCACGTGCATAAACTCTAAAGAATTTACACAATGGATTCAAATCCCTAACCTGTTGGCATAAAATAATCCAAGACGAGTTGACATGCTGTTAAAATTAATTAATTAGTCAATCGTTTTTGTTCTCTCTTTTTTTTTTTTTTTTTTTTTTTTTTTTGAGGAGCTGTGGGGGGTCCCCATGACGCACTGAACTGCTGGACTACGACACCGTAGTTAGCGAGTTCGAACTCCAGTCGCGCTATTACGTTCATTTTCAGACTTGGGAAAGGCATGAACTCCCTTATCCCTTTTATCTACGAGTTAAATACCAACTACTGCTTTCCTTCTACAGCACTAAATAACCCATGAAGGCTGATATGTTATTAAACAAAGAAACCAAGCCCAACCAACTTTATGGTGCTAACCCATGACTTTTGCAGATTTGACCGAAACCATTTGATTACTGTTTATTCTGACAAAAATAATTTTGTTATTTCTTTCAGTTTTGTCTCTGAGATGTATTCAAGCACAAAACGCAGCGTTTTGTCCAGCCCCTAACGGCATGTTCACGAATCCTAACAGCAGAACATGCCGTTCATTTATTCGCTGTACAAATGGCATCGGTGTGTTTCAGCGCTGTCGCCGGGGGACCATCTTCAATGGCCAACAGTGTATACCAGGCAATCAAAACACTTGCAACCGAGTGAATGCAAACAATCTTAATAACCCTGCATCCTTTGGGGGTTTCAGACCAGCTAACCTGAACCCCTGGGGCCCTAACATTATTGGTCAACCCGGAATGTGGGGTACCGGGGCTCAACCTCTTCCAGGTGTCTGGAACAATGGACAGCTACAGAATAGACGGGGGTTTGGTGGTCAAGGTAATTTGCGTAACCCCTGGAACAATCGAGCAGCTGCTCAGTGGAATAATGGTGCGACAGGTGGTGGTGACCAGTTTAGAGGTTTTAACCCAGGGCTTTTGGCTGTTTGGTTCGATGGGAACTGGAATCCGGAAAGTACAGATGACCCACAGATGCCGAATGTTAACAACAGAGAACATGTAGCCAACACAGGCAATAAACGAACGACTCGATAATTATAATAATAATACTTCAACTATAGAATGAAACAGGGTAAAAACTCACGATTCTGAGTTTCACATGGCCGATGCACAGGTAAGTTAATATCGACACTTCTCTCACAACGAGACGAGTCGATACTGACTCACCTGAGCATCAGGCACGTGAAACTCAGAATCGTGAGTTTTATTTTTTAGTGAAAATATATTTTTCTGTACAAAACAATGTATTTTACTGATTTAGTGGTGAATTTTAGTCATAATTGTGCGTTCGTGTGTGTTCACACACACATTATATGTATATATATATAAGAATAAAATTCCCAAACTGTTGAGTTGTTTATAAAACAACAATCACGAAAATTCAAGCGTTTCCCTTTTCGCCCTTAAAGAATAAAATTGTCTTCAAGGCTCAATCTTGTTTGGTTTGTTTTATTTTTATTTCTTAACGGCATATCAACTCCTTATGAGTTATTTAATGCCAAAAATTGATACAGTTGTAAATGTTTGATTATAATAGAGAAGAGAGAGAAACAGTTTTGGTTTGGTTTATTCCTTTAGCAGTATATCAACTCGGGATGGGATATTTAAAGCCAAAATTTGATCCATTTGTAAATGTTAGATTGTAATAAAGAAGAGAGAGAGAGAGAGAGAGAGAGAGAGAGAGAGAAAAGGACAGAGAAAGGTTTGCTTTATTCAACTGCATATCAACTCCCCACACACAACGAATGTCCTGGATATGACATTAAACCATTTCATCATGCGACTACTGGTCCTGGAGCTTTGGGTAATGTGAAGTACCTCTTCAGTGCCATTACTCCCAGATCCACTCTGACCTGTAGTGATTGTACCTGTTAGGGTCCAATGGTTTAATCATTTACTAGACTTGTAACCATTTATGTTGAATATAATTACTAGTGTTAAATAGCAATACTTGAAACCACTTAACTGTGTGCAAACAAATAAGCTCTAGCTCTTTTAAACACACACACATACATAGAGAGAGAGATAATATTCTATTTCTGTTGATAGCGTTCTGTTTTAAATTCGTTCGATGTCATCAGTATCTCAGTTTAATCCAAGTATAAATAAAGTTGGCGACCTTAGTCAAGGGTGACCCGAAGGCTCCCTTTTCAATAGCTACAACATCGAGATGTAAGAGAGGGCGCTATTCCATTCCCTGGATTGCACAACTTTACCCTTGATTCTTACCTTATAATGGTGAGTGTTAAGCAACGCAGCATTAAGTACCATTTTTTGAGGCTTTGGTATGACTCAACCTGGGATTGAACCCCGGTCTCCCGGACCATTGGTGAACACGTCAATGGCTTATGCAATAATAAAACCTAAAAACTTAAAATGTTTACACTTGCAAACAACCCCTGATGATACTATTTACCAACCCCTCCGCTCGGGCAGGATATGACACAAGGTCAATTTTTAAGCGGAGTTTAACAGGTTTGAATTCAGTTTTCCTTCTCCTAGACTAGTTGCCTAACCAAGGCTGAAGAACCTAGTCTGTCCTACTATTTACCCATAGCTGGAGGGAGAATAATTGAATAAAGCCCCTGATGATGACCTATGAAAGGTCCGGAAGCGCTAGAGACAATTTAGGTAAATTCATCTACCAACTCCAACCTAAAACCAAAACGCTAGTCAGGAAACTTGAAAGGATCCTAATAAAATCATATAGACAAAATGCGTCTTTATCATTTAATCAAACGTGCTTATATATATATATATATATATATATACACATACATACATATATATATATATATATATATACATACATATATACACACAAATTTAAAACTTCGAACCCAATTATTTCCTATAACTTGCCCCTCCACTGAAAGGACAAACGTCGAATGTCAGTAGAATCTCAGTATAACGCTAAACTACATCTCAAGGTTATTTAATGCCAAATCCATTTTTAAACAAACAGTTCTATTTCAAACAATTCTGTTTAGTATGAATATAGTTTTTTTTTGTTTACACAGTTAAATGTCGAAAACAGTTTTATTTCAAGCAATTCAGTTTAGTCTTATTTGACCCATAGATAAGGCCGGGCTATAGTGGACCGAGGAGTTATGGCAATGAAGAGGTACTCCGCATTCCCCAAGCTTCAGCATTACTAGAACCTGACCATCAGATTGTTTAGTGTCATATCCAGAAAACTCGTTGGGCAACGAGTTTTCTGGATATGACACTAAACAATCTGATGGTCAGAGATTTATATCTCTGGGAAGTGGGGAGTCACCTCTTCGTTGCGATTACTGCCAGCTCCACTCCGAGTTGTAGTACCTGCTAGTTTCCTGCCTACAAGTCAAACGTGTGAGCAAATTATTTATACTAAATAGGAATACTTTAAACCATATAATAGCGAGTAAATTAAACTGTGCGAAAATTATTCATATCAAAATTTCAGCATTAAATAACGCACGAGTAGTTGACACCCATTAAATAAACCAAAAGGAAGCTTTTTATTAGATTACCTCTGTTGAGGTAATCTAATAAAAACAAACAGGAAGCCATGTTGCTACAAGCTGTAATTAATTTACATGTTTTATTAAAACTTTAACACGTATCACACAAAAATTAAAAATAAAAAAAATAAATAAATACTCATGTAGGTAGGGTCTCGGGAACAATCCAGATAAGAATAAATTTGTCTGTCTTCTTTTTATTACCATCTAAATGTACAAGAGTCAGCCATATTGATTTCTCCAACCATCCACACTACCTAGCAATCCTTCTCCAAGCCCTACACAATTAACCATACCAAAATCTTAACCAAAAAGTGACATGTATGTTTATAGGGTGGAGCCAACATTCACAGAGAAGTGACTGATAGATGGCGAGTCGAAATTCAATTTAACAATAAGCAGCAATACAGAAAATGAAACTCGTAAACTCACTAATTGGTTGCAATCTGGTTCCCAGTCAATGCCCAGTTTTCAGCATTTGCAAATAGATCTTTCCTGCAGACTAACTTCAAACTAAATAGCTGACATAGATGAAGTATTTTTTTAGCAATTAGATTTATTGTTCAGGCAAGAAGCTGTTCATGGGTTATACTAAAGAATCCAACACAAATCTTCGACCGTAAATATGGTCACCTCTTTTTTTTTCTATGAAGTTCACAAATAAAAAAAAAAAAAAAAATGACAAACTTATTATCTGGATAGTGTATGTCATGATCCCATGCTGTTCCATATTCTTTGCGGGGATGAAAAAGATCTTTTGTGCACATTCACTCACTTCCTGAAGACTTCACATTACCGATTCTGTCGGAAAGTTGAAAGCGCCTGGATCACAAATGGAAGTTAGGTTCTCAATTCAACTAGTTTCAGCTAGTTTAAACTGAGAAGTTAAGTAACTAAAATCCTAAAAATTCCCAACTCCTCCAATGAAAGGCAAACTCTGAAATTACCTTAATGACAACTCGTAATTGACAGTTTAACAGTTAAAATCTTTAAATCATCAACCAATCTAATTGATATATTTGAAGACAAAACTGTTTTCATGGCACATAACCACCAAGATGCACAGGAAATAATCACCCATTTCCCGAAATTTGCAAACATTTAGGCAGGAAATTTATCTTAAAACAGAGCTTATGGACCAACCCCTTCCAGGATCTGATGACATTGGCCAAGACATACACATAAATAGCCAGGTACTAACCCAAATAAGTAAATTCAAATATCTAGGCCCCACAGTTGCCAACAGACTAGATGCAGAACAAGATACACAAATGCTTCCAAGGTTTTTGACAAGCTAAGGAAGCGAGTCTGGTTCAACAAAGACCTCTCCATAAAAACTAAATGTTCAGTGTACCACACCATTAGTTCTCTCAACCCTCCTATATGGCACAGAAACTTAGATGGTATACAAAGTGAATGCCCAAAGACTTGCCTTATGTTGCATTATTTAAAAAGCACAACTACATAGATTAATGTTTTGGAGTGCAAAGCCCCACTCACCTCTAAACGTGTTATTTGCACAAAATACATGTTAAGTGGTGCCAGCATATCCCAAATTCATCCTGGAGAAATCAAAATTCCCTGGAATGTACCATATACTCATCCAATGTAACCTAAGATGAGCTGGCAACTTGATCAGACTGAAAAACTTTAACTGCTAAAAAAGATCCTGTTGTCAACTTATGAAAGAGTCACATAAAACAAGTAGACCAAAACTCGAGCATAAAGACATCAAAAGAAACCTAGGGGGTCATGACTAAACAATTGGGGATATCTGTCCAAAAAATCTGGAGAAGCAGCAGCACATCAGATACAATCGACAGCTTCTAGTTGTAGTAATGCATTTGTAGTAAATTTTTAATCTATTTAATTTGTAAAAATGGAAATTTCAAGTTTTAATTTAGCAGTTAGAATAGTTAAATGTATATACCTCTACAGCATCAGTGATTCATTCATGTGATCCTAATCAGACTGCTACATTTTCAAAAATGCCATCAACTGCACACAAATGTTCTCATACAAAAAATTCATTGATCAGAGAAAACCTTATCTTTGGCAGGATTGTACCCACATCATCAACAATGATACCAAATACGGTCTGAAGTACACGAGCTTGGGTTGCAGATTTCATACAATTACTAAACAGCTTACATCTTCAGTTGCAACATCTCCCTCACAGCCATGAAAAAGCTACTTAAAAAAATAATTTTTTTAAAGATTTTAAATCCTTATCTGTTATCTTAATTTTCTTGTAGGCATATTTTATTTAATTGACATTTGCTAATATTGAATGACTCGCGTATACTGCAATAAGGTGAATTTTGCCCAAGGAGTTCCCAATAGAAAGCAATGTTTACAGTTGGTGACTCATCACCTTTACAGACTGCTGCACCTGGAACTCTTAACCAGTGTGTTTCCATTTCATGGATTGTCTTTTTGACTTAGATTTTGAGTTGCAAAACCCATGTTTAGTCTTGATCTTTGTATAGATTCATACTTCAGGTGATATTGAATAATGATTGAATATAATAATTTCAGCTTTTTTCCTTTTTCTCCTTGCTTTGAAATGGTTAGAAGCAAAGATTTATGTCTTTAAAATTGATGTTATTAAACTTAGGTATGACACACAGGCTCCAGATTGCTAATAGTACCTGCTGTTGCCCAAGTGGTCACCCAACTATGTATTAACAGGTTGATTGCTTCTCAACTTTGATCTCTAGAAGGAACTGGTGCTTCCAGCATAACTTGACAAAGTTAAATGTTTGAAAGTTTTAGATTTTAAAAGTTCTAAAGTTCAGTTTAAAATATTCAAAATTCATCCAACATAATTGCAAATCTCAAAAATCATAAAAAATTCAAATAAAAAAAATATATAAACATTATTTCAACTTCCTTTATTTTTACTTTTTCAATTTTTTTCAGCTTTTTCTTTTTGATTTCACAGCATTATATACAGCATGTAGGGGGGCCATAGGGGGCCAGTGGGAGTGTTGTTTACAGAGGATTATACAGAGTAGATAATCTCACAACTTCAGTGGATTAGATTAAACTGGTGGCCTCAATTAGTAAATCCCCCTGGCACTTTTGTGTCAAGTTTTTGTGGGTTTTTGTTTTTTTAAAGCTTGTCAGCTTTACAAATGTTTTACAAGGTACAAATATTTACAGGAGACAAAAAAAAAGAAAAAAAGAAAAAAAAAGAAAAAATGAAAGTCCAAATGAATAGGCAAGGATGAGAAAAGAAAGGCTCCAAGATTAAGGGATAGGGAAAGAAAAAGGAAAAGAGAGGGTTGAACAGTGAGTTACTGGGAGAATCAGATTTGTAAAATAGAAAAAGGAAAATCTTACAATAATACAGTTGAAAGAATATAAAAACAAAAAATTGGCAAGAAAATTTGCCTTAAAAGGTTGGAGTTGGGGTATCTAAAAATGAATTAATACTTGGTACTTAGAGGCCGCTTATACAAGAATAGATATGGCCAAAAAGAATGAATTCTGATACAAGAAATAGAAATAAGAGATCAAGTTTTGTTAAGATGGGAGTGGGAGAGGCATGGAAAAATTTAGAGCTAAATTACTGGGGGGGTGAAGTTCAGAATCTGATGGTAAGTAGTGAGAACAAAAATGTGAAACCATGTGACCCTTTAAATGACCAGCTGCCGAAAAACATTTCAAGATGCTTAGAAGACAGGCTAGAGGCTCCAGTTATCACAAATACATAACTCAAATAAGTTAAAGATAAGGAAGGTAAAATGAAAAATAAAAAAAAAAAAACAAACGAAAAGAAAAAAAAACAGGTTACAGCAAGTGCTGCTTGAAGAAAACAGGATGAAAACTAAAAAGATACAGTAACAACACTGATTATTACAAAGATAGCAAGTAAGGATGAGTAAAAGTAATATGTATCTATACACACTAGTATGCACACTTGTGTGTGGGGTGTGTGTGTGTGTGTGTGTATATATATATATATGTGGATATAAATACATGATATATACACATTTTATACAGAGTACACAGGCAAAAACCAGATTCAGAATGTTAACTCTTGTAGGGGTTAGAGAGGTGGGGTAATTCTATCAAGTTGAATAGAACCTTTTTTCAAAGAAAAGGGAAACTCCTATAATAGACTAAGTTCCCTAAAGTTTAAACAAATCTTAAACTTGATTTATTATTTTTCAATTTCTAGTTTTCAATTGATCTTAAACTATTTTTTTTTTTTTAACAAAACTATTTTAGATTTTATTTCTTTAAGAATAAATTTATCATGATTTCTATAGAAGGGGAAAAAAAAAAAAAAAAAAAAAAAAAAAAAAAAAAAAAAAAAAAAAAAAAAAAAAATGAGTAGAAATATTCTGGATAAATTAATTTCCCAAATAAACCTCATCTCCTGTCCTTAACACGCTTAGAATACGATTATCTATTTTTGCTATTAGAATTCTAAACACTCCAATTTCAGAAATTAAGCAAGGGGAGATAATTAGAAGAAATGTAAAGTAAGAGTTCTGTTTGCATTTTCCGTGAGGTTGTTAAGATGCAGACAAGCAGATTAAAAAAGGTTCAAGCCATAACCTGAGGACAGACGAAGGGGAAGGAAGAAAAAAAAAAGTAACTGCTAGAATAACAATTTCCATTGCCACCAGAGCAAAAGAATTAATTTAAAATGGTATTCCATATAATTTAATGCTCAGTACACTGGTAATTCCAGGTTAGCCATGAAGTAACTTTTTCAAGAGGCAAGAAAAATTGTCTTTTCTAAAAGTTATTCTCGTCCTTTGTCAGTAATTTATTAAATTTTCTTTCAAGTGGGGAGAGGGAAAAAAAAAAGAAAAAAAAAGACACTTTAAGAGGAAGATCAAAACTAAATCATTAAGAGTTATTTGATTTGGAATTATTCTTTAAAAAAAGTTTTATTTTTTAAAAAATCTACCAGTACAGATGCCTGCAACTCGTACTGCTTTTTTTTTTAAATTAAAAAAAATTTGAAATAGAAAGGGGTGGGGGACTTCCAAACACTTGGATAATTTGGATATGAGAGAGAGAGAGAGAGAGAGAGAGAGAGAGAGTGAAAGAGGGGGGGGTGAAGAAACAAAACCATATTTTGGAACATTGCCTTGGTTCCTTGTCAGCCTCCTTTTGCCAGTGTCCTGTGGATGAGGGGATGGGAAGATTAGTAGCTCTTGTAAATTAAACAGTTCTTTAATGCCAAGGTGCAATTTACTCAAGTTATGGTCCAGCCTCCTCCCTTATAGGGCAGCAGCTTGAGCCATACAAAAGGAGAAGTTAGATCAGAGGTCAAAGATCAGAGTTTTTAATTAGACACTGCTTGTTGGCAGCGTTCAAGTTCATCCACTGTGACAACTTTCTGTCCCTGGGGTGGCAGCGGCATGTTGGGAAGTTGGTTTCGAAGAACTTCACTATCAAACCACTTTAGTACATCTGTACCACCAGTATTGGACAGACCCAATGACTGAAGACTTGTTTTTTGACCACTATTACCAGGAACATTCACTGAAAAGAAAATCAATTCAAAGAATGTAATGTTGAATAAATAATCAAATTATCTGGCGGGGGGGGGAGTCTTTCACACTGCTTTTACAGTATGACAAAAGTTAAATCATTCAAATGATAAAAAAATTAATACCCAACAGTCAATTTCTTTAGTGACTATAATGAAAAAATAAAAAAAATTGAAATTTATATACAGTTTAAAAACAGGAAAAGTTGAGTTTCAAATTCTCACAATACTCATCTATATGTTATTTAAGTTGAAAAGAACATCCTTTTGTTTATCTAAAAAAAAAATAAAAAAAAAAACTTCTCAACTGGTTACCTAAACAAGGCTAAAGAACCCAACATGTCCTATTCATTCATAGCTAGAGGGAGAACAAAAGGATTCTTGCCTGTACCATTCATACCGCGTGAAACCCCAACAGTCCTAGTCAGGATTTGAACTGCTTGCCAATTCCACTTCCGATAACAATAACTGTTATACTTGTTTAAAATATATGGGTGTACATATAGAAAGAACTTATTCTAATCTTTTTACTATTTTATCTCAGGAATATTAAATTATAACTTTTGGGACCCATGAACGATTAAACTTAGAACTGCCTACTTTGAGGAAAAAACAAACACTAAAATGATGAAAAGTATTTGCAATATGCAAGGAAAGTTTCAAATGCCAAGAAAATCCAGTCAGAGAATCTTATCCTCAAAAGATTTCCCTTTTCTTTAATCAATAAGCTCTCATAATTATAACTGAAGAAAATCCTAAACTGACAGGATAAGAAATGGTACAACCCATGCAACTATCATAACCCACTTCTATGAACTTTTTAAGGGATAAAACTTGGTGAATTAGCACAACATGATCTAAAACTGTTACTGTTACGTAATTAAGATTACCCCCACCCCAAATTTAGAGCTTTACTTACCTTGTTTGTGAAGAGAAGAAGGGATTTGTGGAGAGACAGCTCGTCCCACACCAACATTGACAACTCCTCCAGCTGCTGGGTTTGAAGGGACTCCAATGGAAGAAGCTGCTGCTGCCAATGAGGCTCTTTGACTTAACATCGGTGGTACCATACCAGGGTAGACTCCTCTCATGCCACTAGGAAAACGAGATTCTAGGCCTGCTGAACGATGGGCATGCATTGCAGCCAATGGATTCACTGAAAGAAAATAAATTTATTTAACAGACACAGAAAGTGTAGCAATCTTCAGTTAAGAGTTATGGGAAATAGCCCAAATTACAAGTTTATATGTCATGGAATAAGATACAAGGCCATTATAATTTATCCACAAAATTTTTAAATGAGAGGTCTCAAAGTAAAGTTGACCAACCATAGTTGTGGACGACCTGAAGACTCCCCTTTTCAATAGCTACTACACCAAGGTGTAAGGGAGGACTATTCCATTCCTTGGTTTGCTCCACTTATCCTAGATCCATACCTTATAATTCTGAGTGTTAAGCAAAGAAGCATCACGTACCATTCTTTTTTGGAGTCTCTGGTATGGATTGAACCCCAGTCTCCTGGGCCATTGGCAAACACAAACCATTATGGAAATGGACCAGTATATACACACACACACACACACACACACACACACACACATTCTAGAGTAGGGCCTCTTAAAGTGGTCCATATAGACACTAGGGAGTGAAAAAAAGCATAGGTGAATGAATTTACTATTTTGCATTCATAAATCCATTTATAACAGGCCATCAAAAAAATTCAAATAAAAACTATACCATGCAAACTTGTTGCAAGATATTGTACATCTAGTAGAATGCCTGATTTTGATTCAGTGTGATGGCCACATACAAACCATTCAAGACAATTCATTTAAATGAACAAAAATATACAGATCTTTTCAGCATGATTAATAAATTTCAAGAAGCATTAAAATAATTATTTTAAACAAATTATAAAAAATATTGAATTCTAAAATAGTTCAAGACAAAACCTATTTTTTTTAATAATCTTTGATCCAAATTTTGTCTATTTGAAGTTGTATAATTATATAAAAATAACAGCCTAGTGTCAGTCAAAACTTATGCATGACTCATTTGTTGAATTTATCCCATCACTTGAAGTGTACTACACAACTAATAAATTTAACTGACAATGACATGAGCATGAAAATTCCCAAAACCTAAGCTAGCAATTTATTTAAAAAGATTTTCATAGCAACCTGACAAAAAGCTATACCTTATATACTTCTGTATCATAATCTTCAGACCTAAACTTTAGCCTAATATTGAGGGCAGGGCTCACACAATACACAACCACTTAGATACAATTTGTATCTTGCATATGGTGCAACCCTTAATATTAGGCTAAAATTCAGGTTTCAGAAATACACAAGTATATACAGCAATTGTTCTACATTTGAAAAGTGCCAGGAAAAAAAAAACTTTAACAGAATATAAAACAAATAAATCACAAAAGTTAAAAAATTCTTACTTCCTTGAAACATTAAGTGCATCTGAATGTTGGCAGCAGGGTGCACCCCAATATTGGGTGGGATGGCATTTGACTGCGGAGGAGGTGGCACTCGACTGTTGACTGGAATGCCAAATGGAGATGAGGTGCTATTCAGACTGAGGGAGCGGGCAATGCCAGCAGCGGCCGCTACATTCAGGAGTGGTGACACCTGCTGCTGTTGTTGCTGCTGCTGGCGCTGCTGCTGCTGAAGCCGCTGATCCACAAACCTCTTCAAGTCTAAGGTGTTTGTGCTGCTGTTGTTGTTAATACCCCCACCACCACCACCACTACTCCCAACTGACCGATCTACTTTACCTGAAGGCAAAGACTGTAGGCCACCAACTGGACAAAGAGGATTAGCAGAATTGATGCTACCTGAAAACAAAACATTTAATAAGTGTTACACTGTTCCTGCCATCATCCAATCAGCCACTTCAATCTTAAATAAAGATCAGTCAAAAGTTTTGCAATATTTTAGTAATGTAAAGCACAATTCAACAACTCCAGATGCTTTTTTCCAAAATCGTGAAAATGACCAGCCATTCTTTCTTTATCATGTGATGACAGGCTCAACCAATATGCTCCAAGAGCTTCTAGCCAGATTGGCTTCTATGGCTTGGAGTGCAGATTTGGTATCAAGTTTTAGACCTACCTGACCTTGCCTGATCACTGAGGTTCTTACAACCCAAACAAAATTTCTTCATCTGGTTACTGTACCATGATCAACTGCACCTTCTACATAAAAATATTTGGGTTACTTTAACAGCTTTTAAGTCCAGTCCAAACTTGTAAAGCACAAGTTTTTTTTAATTACACAACATAACACATTCATCTTTGCAGCTTTCAAATCAGAGTGAAGCAATGTACAATGTGTCAGTACAGCAACTATAACAATAAAACCCAATTACAGCTAGTACATTCTATAACTTGAACTGCTTCAATCATATGCATGTACCAAAATATTGCAAAACTTGACTCAACCTAGTAAAAGACAATAGTACAAATTTAAAAATGTTAATATTGGAGCAACACAGCTCTGAAAGATTACAATTTTTTTCTTCAAAGATTAAACCAGTTTATACACAAGTAAGAATTAACAATAAAAGGATGAATATTTGCCTTTTACAATAGGTCGTCCAGCTAAAGTTGCAGATAACTGTTGGGCTGCACTGGTAGCAGCTGTGGACGGTACATTTTGCGGCATATGCACCGAGAGGTTCTGCATCATGCCTTGACCCATCAGGGCTCTAACAGACTTGGACTGGTCACATGGGCTACTTGAAGATGCTTGAGAAGGACTTGAATTCTACAATTTAAAAAATTTGAGATAGTTTAAAAAGAAAAAGAATTTCACACTAAAATTTGAGTAAAACTAATAATATAGGTCAGTACAAATAAAAAATGATGTTCTGGTATGTGAAAATACCATATATACAAATGTATCATCCGATTCTGTTTGGAATTATTAGTTGACTTTTGCTGCTGGAAATTGTAGGTGTACCAGTTGGCACAGGCTATGTATTTACAAAGTTTGTATCTCGCATATGATGTAACCTCCACCCCAATATTAGGCAAGTATTTACGTCTCAGAAATGATACACAAGTATATACAGTAAATATAAGTCATAGGAATAATCATTATTCCTCTTGAACCAAGCTCTTCATGTATACAAAAGAAATTTATTACTGAAACCCTTGAAAAATGAAGCATTCATTCAATTTCCCCTTTGGCAAGGTTAAAGGTTTATTTGTTTAAAAGTATATCAACTTATGGATCATTTAACCTCAAAATTTGATTTGTTTGTAAATTACTATTTTCAATGTTCCATTGTATATATTTTATCACTTGTCAGCTATATGGTTTCAAAAATTCCAATCTAATATTAATCTTCAGAATAGATCTATTTGATCCAAACAGTTATTCAAAACTAAAAGTTGATACTAATAATTTGCAGCTATAACTTTCTAAGATTTTACACAAAAATAAAAACTTGTCAAACATTTTACCAACAAAAGATGTTATTTATACACATACAACTGAATTATACTAAAAATACTAATTCTGCTTACAACTATTTACCAAGTTATTTTTATTCTACATAAACCAAACAATTTCTCAAAACATTTCTATAAAAATCAATTAATGGCATTTCAATCTGTCAGGGTTATTTTATGTCTAGAGGTTAAGGAAGTGCATTCATTTTATAGATTTACAGTTGCATATAGGAATACTTGATATAATACAAATCATTTGTACTGTTATATTGTTTTAAATATTCCAATATTCTACTCTATAAATTATATGGTTTTCATTAATTATTTCTATTTAGTGTTTTTTATCATTAAGTGTTTTCAGACTATTGTCTTCATCTTCACAACGTTTCGGCCAATATGTCCGCCAGCCTTCTTCAGGCGTGTCAAACTCGGGAACCTTCACAGAACTAACTACATCCTTTAATGAATCCGGTGGGGGGGGGTTCGCCTGTTCTGATTCCGTTAGCCATAACCGGGTACAAGAGTTAAGTATCACCTGCAGTCAGATGATTGTCTCCTTAGAAGCTTAGGGAACCAACGCCTATAACCGTTACGCTATGTGTCCTGCTGGACAATTAAGAGTGAATTTTTGGGACTTATAAACTTAATGTTCTTACTTGACTAGGATTACGACTATTATGTATGATTTTTTTACCCGATTTTTTTACCTGTGCTCATATTCAGAGGTTTTTGTTTTTTTTTCCATCTAGCCTTAATTATCAGTTCCCATATTGTATTCCACTATGCTTGGTCTACTCAGCAGGTCATTGTAGCCCAACATGTGCTGATTCCTTATGACATCTAATCCTCCAATGCTAAGCCATATCAATTATTTCAACTTTATCCCATAAGGACAGATGGTTCCCCTTTTCCTTCCATATATGTTCCACCATACCTGACTTTTCAATCTCACCTCTAACTACTACCTTCCAATGTTCTTCTAGCCTTACTTATACAAAGGTGAGACAGGTCGCCCACTAAAAGTAACTGCAAGTTCTTGATCATGTTGAATTCCGTTGGTGGCTTGACCCAGAAGAGATATCTCTGGAGAGTTGAACCACTTGTGAATACTGTCCTGATGTCATAAGGACTACATATCTTTTGGATCCTTTCGGCTAGTCCTTTGACATAGGGCAGACATAACATGGCGAGTTTTCAGGTATTATCCTCTATCCTCCTATCTAGGTTTCTTGGAGCCAATGTTATGCACTCTGGTTGTTACGATGGAGGCTGTGTCTCAGACTAATCATTTCTTCTAGACATGCATCAGTATCGCTACTAATTGTGTAAGCAACAGACTATTCCTTTCTTTACCGTACATGGAGGATAGGAGTTGAAATTGCGGAACTGTCCGGTGAAGGTGGGCTTACGGTACACAGATTACCTGAATCCTTGCTCTGTGCGTGTTACTAATACATCGAGGAGGGGTAATTTGTCTTCTTGCTCTTTCTCCATAGATGGTCGGATTGCGTTCACATGATCAAGTAATATCTGAACATCTTCCTGATGAAGCCAGAGAATGAACACTGGACAGTATCTCAATACAACTCCCATTCAATTTTTGTTCAAAAACTAACCAGCCATCTCTTGTATTAACTAGATTGTAATTTATGACTAAATTAGTTAAAATACAAGACTTCCTTGCTAACTTCATATGTACCAACCCTTTTCACAAGTTTATTCTCTATATTACCATTTAATGTCATGCCTTCGAAAAAAACAGTTAAGCTAAACCAAAGTATCTCGATTCAGTCAACATATTCTAATCTCAGCAGAGAGCTGTGAAAGATTTAGTGCAAATTCCAATATTTATGAATGGCAGAAGTATACACATCTAAACAATCTGGTAAAAAGTTTTCAGAATCTAATGAACACTACTGTTTAATCTAGTTTCAACAAAACTTGTAAGTTACTGTCTCAAGATTATTTCAGAATCATTTTATATCTACCACCCTTATTCTCTTTGTAATAATCTTAGTACATGTACTATCACATTAGGCAAAGCAGTTTTCTATCATTTTTGTCTGAGACAGCAATCTTCAGATCTGAACAATAAAGACCAGAGTAAGAGGATTTTTCTTGAAAGTGTCTTTTTTTTTTTTTTTCCTTTCCTTCTTCCTTTAAGACAACAACTCTGTGCTTACTTGTTCATGGTTGAGAAGCTGTGCTGCCAGTATTTCCCCAGCATTGCCTGATAATGATGTATCATGACTAGCGGACTTAGAAGACTTTGCAGATGAGGTTGGAGAGGGAGTTACCGAAGAACTGCTGGTGACACTGATGTTCATGCTTCCGCCAACAATGCTGGAATCCATTGGGAGGCTGGTATGGGACTGTGGACCGTGGGCGAGATTAACAAGGCTTGCTGCTGCTGCTCCATCCTGGCCTTTCATCAGAGAGGGACCATTCATGGAACCAGGACCATAGGAATCACCAAGCTCCTTATCGCCACTATCACATGAGCCGTGCATATTACTACCACTAGATGTCAGATCAGCACAACTGTTGAGGTATACATCCTTTAGAACACTGTCACCAAACATCTGACCCTTAACAAGAGCCTTTTGTGCTGAATAACCTGAAAAGAAAAACATTTCAAAATGAAATTAAAACTTAATACAAAAAAAATTGTACCAATTTTTTTCCTTCTTCCTTAGAATTTTTGGTTAATTTTCAAATTTTTGGCCAAGACCACCATTACTTTTATTCTAAGAATACAAAGCTATTTTCATATCAATTCCTTAAACCAAGGAATATCAAACTTTACTTGATGTACCCCTTGTAATCTAATTTAATTTCCATTCAACAAGTAAATTAAAGCTTGGTTCATTCTTTTAACAGTATATCAACCCTTTATGGGTTATTTAAATGCCAAATATTTTTGTATATATTTGAGAATAAACAAATAGTTTGTTGGTAAATTTTTGTTAAATCAATTGTGAGAGCACGAGACAAAAGTTTAACAATTTTTGCTTCCTTGAAGGATTCATTATAGATGGTCTTGTTTCATGTATGTGTAGCTACTAATTTGAGGTTGGCAATTATACTATCAGTTTCAATATTCATACTTTCAACAATGATCTATTTAAGGTTTTGGTTTTAATTCTTTGGAGCTACATTGCCTGTAGGTTTTGTCTGATATTTGCTTTTAATTTTTTTTTAATGATTTTGTTCTCATGTTGAGAGGGTCTCTAGATTGAGATGGAGGAGTTAGATATTTTAACTGTCATTTTTGTTGTTCAATGGTCAAAGCTTGAAATGGTTTAGTTCTGGATTTATTTTGGGGATTAGATGGAGTGGTGATCCAAATCAACTCCGAGTTATCTTGGTTGAGGGTTTAATTGCTTAACTCTTATGGATTATTTAACTCTAAAAGCAAAAACTTACCTACAAACTACTTAAAAATTATTAAAAATTTTTTTTAAGTGAATTGTTAGTGGGCAAGACAAAAGATTTGACAAATGTCACTTCACAGAAATATGCTTTGTAGATGGTCTATTGTAAATGTATTCTTTTAAATATATATCAGCTAAATTGTGATTTGCAATCATCCAATTAAAATGGACATTAAAATTACAAAACTAATCTAATCAGTAAACTATATGCACCTATAATTTTTGCATTTTTTAACAGGAAAGGTGAGTTTGGTAGATAATGAATGTTAAGTCACAGATCTGAGAGTTGGAGCACACCCAATTAGGCATACCGTGAGGTATATGATATCTGGTAACAAGTCTACATGATCCAGCAATTCTCTTATAAAGGGATTTATAATGCAGACTAGCATATTTATCCCCCTGTTGACCCCTATACTTTTATTCACTTGCCAAGGATCTATATAACCACTTTGAGAAGCCCCAACCTAAACTATCAATTTCCCTTTGATACAGAGTTACATTGGTGGATATCTTAAGTTTACTTGAATCAATATTCAAATACTTATAAGAACTTATAAAAGGTATGATATATTCAAGGGTATGGCTTAACCAAGAGAAAATTGTCAAAATGACATCACATGACGTATGAGAAGATGACATAAGAACAGATCATTATTGTGGCTCAAGTAACCTCCCTTGCAATTGAAATGAGAGTAAAGAATAAGTTATTATTCAATTATCTTTCTTGGATATATAAGATCTTTTATAAAAAGAAAAATTGTGACATTTCTAAAGCTAAAAAATGAAAGAATCTCTGGCCATCAAAATATTTAAAAAAAGAAAAAAATCTTAAAGGTATTTCTTCATGTGACACAAACAAGCAAACCAATTTTCAATAAACATTCAAATTGTTGGTTATTCCTATTATGCATAAAATAATTTGATGATTGCATAGACAAAAACTGACTATTACCAATCACCATTGTGTTTATACATGTTCTATTACTGATATCAAGCACTCTTGATAAATATAAAACATAACATTTCATAGTGCAGATACTAAACTGATCTTATGCAGAAATGCTGATTTACAATGAAAGTAATCCTGTCTTCCCACTCCCAGATATTTCAATTTTATAAAATAAATTTTACATTATAAATACCAATCAAGTTTTTTTTATATTGATAAAGAAAAAACCTTCAAGAATCCAACCTATTTTGTTGGTAAACTTTTGAATAAACAAAATTCAAAAGTTACAATTTTTCTTAAACTGCAATTCAAGTTTATACAAAAAATTTTTAAAGTTAGAAAATTTTAAAAATAAAGTTTTTCATTGTTTGTAAAGAACTATAGAAAGTGATATGACCAAGGTGTATTTCAAGAGAAAAAAAAACAAAACCCAGCAAACTGCAAAGACTTAAAAGCCGATAGACATACTGTTTGTATTGCATCCATCCTGCTTGGCCTGACGCTCTTTTTCCACAGCTTTTTCAGAGTGCATTTTGCGGATCACTGATGTTGGTGTAAAAGATACAGATACTGATGTCTACAATGAAAGAAAAACAAAACTCAAAAGTTTATGCACAAAAAGAAAAAAGAAGAAAAAAAAAAAAAAAGTGCAAAAATTACCAACCCTCATAAGAACCTTATCAAAACTTAAAACAATTAGGTAAACACTAGTTATTGAAATGTGTGCACAGGAGAACAAGAATTTAATTGAAACTCAGATGTACATGGTCAAGCTCAGCAAATGCCTTTAGATGTAAACACGTTATATTAGTTCCAATCTGAGGAAATAGTAACAGGGAAAGATTTTTAAACATTTTCAGATTTCCTCTAAATTCCAAATCAATGAGAAAATTGTTCTCTTTAACACTTTTAGCATAGAGCAATTGTTCCACCTATACCTAAGTTTTGAGGGCAAAATGCAACTTTAGTTGCCATAACTTTGAAATTCGCATGATATACCTTCTGAAAGTGCCCCACTTTTATAACAAACTCCATCTCTAAAAAAAACTAATACTTTATTACTTCTAAAACTTTAAAGTAGTTTTTAGAAATATCAGAATAAAAATTTTCTTGTGCAATCTACCCACAATCCAAGATCCAATTCTCTCTCTCCACCACTGGTTTTCAGAATGTATAGTATTGCTATTGTGAAACTTAAAATTTGCTCAGCTTTTTACTTTATGATCCAAAGTACATTCCAGCCATTTGTTGCAAAACATGTCATACCAAAAGAGTTTAAAATACCAACTAGGTTAATATTCTAAACATATCCCTCAAAAATAAACAAACCACTTACTTTGTTGTTATTAACATTAACAGGTGTAGGTATTCCTCTTTGATTTAGAAAATGAACAGGGGATTTTGACCTAGAAAGAAATTTGTTTTTTTTCATACTCGTGAACAAAATAGGGCAAAAAAAGTACAGATATCAGAGAGTACAAAGAATAAACGTTACAGGATTTTGAGGGGAAAAAATTTTTACAGGTCATTTATATAATTTACAAATAAAAGATAGTGAAGCTTGAATATTAAGTTAATATATTTCAAAACTTTAACTGATAAGTTACCATAAATTATGAACAAAAATTAAATTTCATAAATCATTTTTGGAAAGACAATATTAAAGTTTTAAATACCAGAAAATAAATACTTGCAAGTTATGAAAACAGAATTTTTCAAAAGTTAAATGCAAGATCACTGACCTATCCACTTGCTGTTTTCTAAGAATGCGTTCTTTCTGGTCGTCGAGTTCTTTCTTTTTCTTGGCCATTTGTGTTAAAACTTGAGATTGGACTGAAGCCATTTCCTGGGGGCTCGTCACTCTGTGAAGCAAACCTTGTGGACGTATGTTACCCACATTCTGAAGAGGGGAAAAGTTCCAAGTTTACATTTAAACACTTATAAATGCAACAATCAATATAAAACATGGAAACAACAGTGACATACATCCTCTTGACTTTTCACTCATTGCTGTTAAAATTTGACAGTCAAGTGCACTGAATATTTAAAAAAAAAATTAATTAGAATTTGATAGTGTTTACAAGATGGGCACAGAAATAAGTTAACAGATAAGCATACTATAAAGCCAATGGGTTGTTATATGAATACACTATAAAGATAGCTTGGCAAAGGAGTTCTACCTTTTGAACTTATCTCAAGCTCTACATTTTTTTGGTTATTTTAATATCAGTTCCCTGGAGATTCTGTGCCAAATTATTAGATCCTTTGAATGCTGCTGCTGCATCCACCTATATATTCCAACCAACAATAAGTGCCATATTACTACCACTACTACACAACCACATACTTTTGTCAGCTTTCACCCACAAAGATTAAAATAAAAGGAAAAATTATTCCAAGCTTTACCAACTTAATATGTTAGTTTCCATTCTAATAAGTGAACATTTAAAGAATTTTTAAAGGGAAAAAAGAAATCCTCAAAAATGAAGACTACTTACAGTTAGGTTAGTATTGACCGGTTGCACAAGAGGACTTGGGTGCACAGGTGCTGGAGCACTTAAATGAACAGGAGGTTGTTGACTGAACACTTAAAAAAAAAAAAAAAATAATAATAATAAATAAAAAAATAACTTAAAAAATTTAAAACATTATCAAGCAACTATTTTCATTTCATACAGAAAGCAAATATTTACCCAATTCCTCTGCATAACCAAGAGGTGACAATTTTTAAGCAAAGCATAGTTGTATGCAGAGATTTCCTTCTCCTAGACAAGTTGCCATAGCAATGTTAAAGAGCTTAGTCTGCTCTACTATTTACTCACGATTGGAAAGAGAATAGTTCGCATATCTTTCCTAAGAGTATTAGCACTGAAGATTTGATCTCTATAGAAAGCAAATAATTTTTCTTCAAATGAAATTCAGTTAAGTTTCTATACAAGAAAAACAAGTATATTTTTCAGTCAGAAAGATTAAGCTAAATTCAATTAACAGCTTTACTTGTATCACATTCTGCCAATGGCACAGCACCAGTGGGGGAGATACATACTTTCAACAGCTCAAAATCCAACTTTAAACATTAATACAAATATTTATATGGTTACTTTCCTCAAATTCTGGTAATATTCTTAAACCTGACTTTACCATTTAAGTGCAAAAGCAAAAATGAAGCAAATTTGTGCTGCTAACCAGACAATCTGGCCAAGAAGGATTATTCTACCAGATTTTGAAATTAGTTACTTCAAAATTTAAATATTGCAATTTAAACAAAGTTTCATTATAAAAACAATTTACAATACAATTTTTTTTAAGATCAATTTTCCACTTAGGAAAAAAAAAAAAAAAAAAAAAAAGTCATTTGTTACACAAGATGTTTTTGGACCCTGACCTATGATAAAAATACTTTTTGACTAAAAATTAGAGTCATTCATTACTCCAGAATAATCAAAAAGATCAAAGCAGGTTTTTCTTAACACAAATTAAAATTGCCAAAACTGTCTGGAAAAAATTCCCATATTCAAAATGATTTTAAATTACAAACTGAACATTAATTGCAAATTGTGTAGTTCCAAAAATTTGTTGGGTTTTTTTTTTGCAGTTATCTAAAAGTATGGTTAAGAAACTGATTTCAATTCTTAGTAAACAACTATAATGATCTAGTTTTTTTTTTTTTTAATTAATTACAAACTTTCATGGGTTATTTAATGCCAAAGCCATCGTTGTAAATTGAATTACTATATTACTTTAAGTAGGAGGAATTATATTGTAAATTGAATTACCATGACCAAGAAAGATGACATGGCCCCAGAGGTGACCTCTGTAAAGAGAACAAATGTAACTTACAAGACACATCAGGTTAATTGGCCATGCAGTTGCCATGACTAGTTGATTTGGCATCGCTTGTGCACGATGTGGACCAGTAGCTCAGTGGTAAAGCTTCTGCTCTCCATTCTGTGATCGCTGGTTCAATCTCCAGTGTGGGAGATCACAATATACACTTCTGATAAGACCTAATACAGTTGAAACAGCTGTCCAGTGGTTCCGTACATCATGCACAGCTGTTTCGACTTTATTTTCTGGTCATGCTAATTCAATTTACAATATAATTCCTCTACTTAAAAAAAGAAAATGTAAAGCCATCATTGTAGAAAAGCAGTGGTACTATTTAACCCATAGCTGAGACAGGAAGAGGGTTACATGTCTTTCCCAAGGCTATTAGTTCAAAAATGAACCCAATAACATGACTGTAGTTTGAACTCAATGGTGTTGCAGGCCAGTACTAGCCATTACACAACAGGAACCTCCCCCCAGGTAACTAATACAAAATAATTTACAGCTATAAGTTTCAAATACTTCTATCAAACAGAAAAACTTTTCATTGAAGGTAGCCCAATTGATTACCATATACATTCACACATGCAACTTCCCAAGACCTAACTTGAGATCTTTTGCATTTGAAAATTGTAGGTGTACCAGTTGGCCTAAGCAACTATTTACAAAATCTTTATCTTATATGGTGCAACCCACTCATATTAGGTAAACATTTAGGTCTAAGAAAGTCACATGCTACACAGCATCATAGTTATTGATTTTACCGGCATGTCAAGAGTTATTTTAGGCTTAGAGGTCACGGAATCACATTCATTGTACATTTACTAACACTTCCCTTGAGAAATACATTGCCAAAGATTAAACCCACAAGATTGTATTAAAAATAAAAATGCACTTGTGTATGTTAGATTTACCTTCTTGTGAAAAATCTATGACCCATGAATGAAACCATAACATACTACTTCAGGTCATAGTAAACATGGAAGTGATGGCAATGAAAGCACTACATTCTCCAGAACTGAAGCCTTGCTATCAGATGTAGTTTAGTGTCATACCTAAGATGCCTTTTCTTAAGGTGAGGGAGATTCCTTACTCCTCTGCAGAGGGTACAGTGTATTCTAAAGCCCCATCAACATGGTGAGTACATCAAACGATATGAAAATGTTTGAGGGATAATTGTTTATAAAGAAAAAAAAAACAAACTTAAAAACAAACCGATTATGAAACTTACTGATTGGAGAAGGAATTCTTTGTTGGGATGTTGAGTGCATTGAACTGTGTTGGGCTGCCAATAAATTCTGTTGTAAAAACTGTGGCGGTGGCCCTGAGTGGAGAGGTGGTGCTCCTGGAGACTGGGTCCTGGGGTCTGTTTGCTGTAACACTGCTGCTAATTGTGGGCTTGGAGAGGCAGGCTTGGTGATGATGGCAGGGTTTTGTTTAATGAAGTTCAAAATGGCATCCGATGATGCTTGCTGCCCAGATGGATACTGGGTGCAACTAATTGTGGTCCCACTGCCACCCGTAGTAGGGGGAGGTGGAGGTCCTGCCGTATGCTGTTGTGACTGACTAGCTTGCTGCTGCATCTGCTGCATTCGGATTTGTTGCAAGGTCTGTTGCTGAATTTGAAGTTGACGTTCCTTATTACGATTCAGGGCCTGCAATTAACAGTTTACTTTCAAGAAGTCTTTCACAACAAATGAAGGACTATTCTGAAAGAACATTTCACAGACAATTTTAAAAAATTTGTTATTTTGCATGAATGTTGAATTAGAAGAATATACCCAAGTTTTCCTAATAAGGTTGGTCGTGTTTTATGGTATCAACTCTAGTAGGTTATCAAATGCCAAATCCAGTTGTTTTTTTGTTTTTATATAAATATATAAAAGTTTAAAAAGGTAACACTTAAATGAGCCAGAGCTCATTTGTTCACACTTAAATGCTTTTTAGAATTGCTTATAATACTAACAATTCTAGTTAACATTCATTTGCAAAATTAATTAGTTCCAAGTATTGCTATATACTAATTCATTAGCCATTTGTTTGGACAGTTAAATGGTTTCAAGTGTAGATAATAGCAATCAAGTACTCCACATTCCCTAAAGCTCCACAACCAGAGACTCACCATCAATGGAGTGTTATATCCAGAACACTTATTGGGGAGGAGGTCTTACCCCTTTGCAGAGGTGCACAACCAGAGACTCACCATCAATGAAGTGTTATATCCAGAACACTTATTGGGGAGGAGGTCTTACCCCTTTGCAGAGGTGCAGTTGATATATTCTACAACCTCAGTCGACTGGGCAGTTCTAATTAGGATACCACCAAAATACAATCTAAATAGAAAGATAATGATGCTAAAAATGGTCTGTGAGAAACTATCTATACTATTCATTTCTGTCCTTTAATGGTCACAATGCATAAAATTTATATGCAAATCTAACAACCATAATGCAACAAACATAGGGCTTTTAGTAAGAACCATGGATGTAATTTTGGCAATATTGAGTGTTGCAGAAGAGAAAAATGTTAATACTTACATGTAGAAACTCATTTTGACCTGATGTCAAATTATAAGGAATGGTGTGAGATGGAGGAACACTGGTAGCAGGTGATCTATCCTGCATCTAAAATTAGAAATTATACAATATTTTACATTCAAACCTTTTAAAGTTCATTTTAGAGTTTTCAGCATTAAATAAAAGTGAATGATCAATAACCTACAATTTCTTAGATATTTAGAGCAATGGTTCTCAAACTGAGTGCTACAACTATTTTCTCCCCAAAAGAAAATTTATCCAAATTCTGCAAACATTTCAAGCCTTTAACTATCAAAATGGCTCAAAATGTTTTTAAAATGAAGTCAAACTTACTATACAATAAAACTTGAAAATCAGATTTAAAAAGATTTAAATTTTGAATGAGTTTTGTTCAATGACATATCAAACTCTGTGGGACATTTAATGCCAAGAAAGGTTAGGTTGGTTTTGTCTTCTATGTGGGTTTTAGGCCATGGGTTTTTATGATAGTTTTTGATTCTGTTTTGCCAGATATTGGTGAAAAGGTTGATTTGGTCAGATTTCAGTGAAAAGTAAATAGTATTCCAAATGAGCCAGAGCCCACCTACCTGAACACAAATTGCCTCAAGCACTGCTGCTACACAACAATAATTCAACCCAACATCAGCAATTTGTTTGCACATAGTTAAATAATTATACACATGACTTGTAAACATTTTGCAAATATTTTTCAACAAGCTCAAGCTTATTCTTTTTTTCACAGCCAAATGATTTCAAGTATCTCCATTCAATACAAATCATTCTATTCACTTTTAATCATCTGTTTGCACACAGTTAAACAGTCTTGAACACAATGTACCAGTAACAATTCAACATCAGTCACTTGTTTGCACACATTTGAATAAATATACAGGATATGTGAGCGATTAGTTTTTCAGTAATTTCATTTTTACTTTTTAAGTGGATGGTTTGTAAGTAACATTTAAAAAAGCTAAATGGTTTCAAGTCTTATCGTTATTTGTTATACCTTCCAAATCAAGGCTGGCAACTATGCAGTCTGTGTCACTGTCCATGCTTGCTATACTACAAGATCTTTGTAGGGATTTCCATTGATCTTTGAGCATTGGACTATTTATTCATTCCTATAGGTGACTTGGTTCTTGATAGTGAAGGGATTGCATCAAATTTAGCGGGGGGGGGGAGTAGTTTAAATGTGCCTCCTGGTCTTTTACTGATCACTTCTGTGTTTATATGTACTCTTCAAGCCTGGCCAATGGAGCCAGGGCTTTCTGTTTAAGTTGCCCCAGCGACTTGTGGGCATTGAGTCCATTTCAATTTCCATTTTAAATTTGATTTTAGTTTCCAGGGGGAAGGGGATTAGTTTTTGAATTTTTCTTTGATCTTGAAGTTGATCAATGTCTACTTTTTGTTTCATTTTTTTTGGTAGGATTTGTTTCATCAAAATCTTCTATGGTTGTGCAGTTGATGCAGTTAAAGGAATTTTTACATTCTAATTCTATGCAATTTGATTTTCCACATATTAGAAGTCTAGTGCATTTATCTCCAGGATATCTATATTTTTAGCATATTAGAGGGTTTGGTATGTAAGTTTCTATTTTTGTATTTACCCTAATCTATTCTAATGCTGGTTGGAGTTGTGGGTTTATTAAATGTTAGTATGTATTTGTCTATGATTCTTGTTTCTTTGCATATGGAGATGCTCCTCACGTCTGTTACACCTTATGGTTTAAGATGTAGTCTTATTTCTTCAAGGAAACACGATGTGAGGTCTGGGGATTTTATAACTCCTTTTGAGAAGTCATGGGTTGGGTAAGGGTATGTTTTTAGGTTTAGTTTTCCAAATTGTTTCCATTTTAGTATCTTTTCTGGTTGTTTTTGATTTGTTGTTTGTATAATAATGGTGCTGTTCATAGCTTTTTTGATATTGATAGGTTTTTAGTGTTTCTATTGTTTTTTTAGAATCAGGAATGGGGATAGTTTGGTGATTGGGTTTCTTCTATTGATTCAAGTACAATTGATAGTTTTCATTAGTTTCGTTTTCACTTTTTGAAAAGGATTCTGAGAGGGTTTTTTTGGGGTTTTTGCTTGGGTTATACGAAAGGAGCATAGGTCTTTCCTTAGCATAACTGACGCTACAGCCATCGCCCTCTAATTCAGATTTTTGCAGAACTCTGAAAGAGGTCCGACATGACCAGCTGATTGATCAGATGGGGCCTCTCTGACCACCCGTCTACCCCAGTAAGATAGGAAGTGGAGTGTTGCAAGTCATGTGACCTCTGGTTGTCAAGTCAAGAACTGCTCAGCCACCAGGATCCCATCCTTCAGCATTACAGGTTGTTACCCACGGCCAACAGGTCGCCTCATGGGAGTGGGAGTTATCCCTCTGCAGAGGTGCAGTTGCTGTATTCTACAGCAACTAGCCGACAGGGCAATGAAATTTTAATTACATAGAGTATACACTATGAAGTTATTAAACCAGTTATATAGCTATTCAAATCTTAATTATAATTGCATCAATCATTATCAGATTTAGTTTGGTTTTATGGCATATTAACCATTATAGGTTATTTAATGATTTGTAAGCATTTTGTAGATAACACTTTAAGAGTTCCCAAGTTTTTTTTTTTGGCACCCAGTTAAATAGTTTCAAATCATCTGTTTGCATACTGTTAAATGTTTCAAGTATTGCTAGATAACAGTAACTATTTAACAAAAGTCATTTGTTAGCACATTTAAATCTAAATAGATATACATATAGGATTTGTAAGTGAATAGTTTGTAGGTAATTTCATTTTTAAATGAAAACTAATTTGGTGGCACACAAGTATTACTATTGTTTCTACAATCAAATGGTTCTAATTATTGCTATTCAATATTAATCATTTGTTTGCAGACAGTGAAGTTACAAGTATTGCTATTTAACACAAATTAGTCTATTCAACACAGTCAAATGGTTCCAAGTATTGCTATGTAATACCAATAATTCAATTTAGCTGCAGTGAAAGAGTTTCAAGTATTGCTACTTCCCCACTAATAGTTCTATTCAACATTTGTTTGCATACAATAAAATGGTTCCAACACTTCAATTTAATGTTAGTCATTTGTTTGCAGTTTAAATATGAAATTTGTTTGACCCATAGACAGGACCCTATAAGGTGATACCACTCTCGGTTAGAGTGGACATAGGAGCAGTGGCACATTCCAAAGCTCCATGACTAGAGCCTCATTACACTATACCAAGTACTTAATTGGATATCAACTACTTATGGGTTATTCAATGCTAAAATTTGATTAATTTGTGAATGATTTGTTTGCACACAGGAATACTTAAAACTATAATACTATTAAGTAGATGAGCTTAAATGTTGCTAAGCAAAAAGCAGAAGACTAACCAAAGCAGGTTTGGTTTAATGTCATATCTCTTATGGGTTATTTAATGCCAAAATTGATTCACTCGTGAATTTTCTAATTTTTTAGTGATGCGGTTTCAGGTATTTCTATCACATCAATAATTTACAATTGTTTCAAGTAGCTAATAAGACTTCATGAACAATGGCTTCATGTAACTCTTCTTACTACAAATAATTTGCATAGTTATATATTAAACATTCTTTACTAATAGTTTTCAAAAGATCTATTCAACCTATAGATGTGACCCTAACAGGTACAACCACTTCAGGACAGAGTAGAAATTGTAATGGCAATGAAGATGTGACTGTTCCTAAAAGATCCAGAGCTAGAGACTCGCCACTAAATGCAGTTTGTCATATACAGGGTACCTCTTTTAAGAAGGGATCTTACCCTCCTACCCTTCAGCATATCTTAAGCCTTACTGATAGGGCAAATTAATGACAATAAAAGTTAAGTCAATAATAAATGGCATAATCCTTTTAGAATAACTAAAGAAAAATAAGTCTAAATGTTATAATACATAATGCACAACAAAATATTTTATTTTTCTGTGATAATTATAGCTAACCACTCGGGTTTCTGCTTTCCCCACCTTAAAGAAAGAGGCGAGTGAAAACTGAAGGAAAAATACTAACTTGAGTCTTTGAACTATCTGCTGCAGCTGCTTTCATCATGGATAGAAGTTTGTTGAATGCAGACATGTCCCCACTGCAACCGGGTACCTCCATGACAGGACTGACAGATACCATGCCATTATTGTTTAGTGGTTGGTGCATGTCAGCCTCAATCTCAGCCACAGTCTTCACCTGCCCAGGCATATCTACACAAGAGAAGGAAACAAAAACAAATTAAATATTCATGCAACCTACTCTGATAACAGTAATAAGAAATTTGGTGATTATAACATTACCTGAGCAAACATGCCACATGTTACCATAAAGTTATATTTCTGGTAACAAATAGAATTTTATCATTCAATTCCATATATTTTTTTGAAAAGGGAGAATATTTTTATCTGAAGTTGACAGTTTTGTATATGTATACAAGAAATACTCTTAAAAAGGAAATAACTTTTGAATGTTTCAATACATTCAGAATTAGTTTCATTTAATTATAGTTGTATATCTATAGGAAGGCAAAGGCTCAATTTAATCCATTTTACTTTAATATTCAGAAGTATTGAAAATGTAAAGCAATAAAACTTTATATTTTTTAAGTACAATGTAATTATATAATTACTTAAATATGGCAGTCTTTGACAGTATAAATGCATTCCATAATGATCTGATCAAAGACCAAGACAATCAGACTTATTTGGAAGACTAAAAATCTCCATCAGCCCACCTCCCAATAACTGTAGATCTAAAACAGATGAATATACTGCAATAAACAATGGCAAGTTAAAATTTTTTTTTTTATTTCATCCTGTTTTTCATTAAGTGTACTGAGGGAGAAAGAATGAATTATACTTACTGTAAGGGGGCATATTTGGAGTAGGAGAAGCACTAACACTTTCATTTCGATCTTTACCAAACAGTAAAGCTTTTAGCTGAGCAGATGCATCCTGGGCACTTACACCAGAACCACTAGGACTGCAACTGCGACCTGAAAAAGGTTTTATTCCTAATTATCAAAACAGAAGAATTTAATTACATATTTAGAAACATTTTTACCACCAAGTCTTCAAACAGTTTCAATAGAAAAAAGATTTTGAAAGCATTGTGTTATATAAATAAAAAAAGTTTTTTTAACACAGGTGTTATAATAGCAGAGCATGTATAATAAATTAGAATTATGAACTTCAATTCAGTTTAAGTTTCATGAGGATTGCACAATCATTTATCCAATAATTGATACTTCAAGTTTCATGCAAGTGAACAGACTTCAAAACTCTAAGTAAATACACATACTAACAGAAGAACAGTATTGATCAGAATAAAAATAGACAAAAAGATGGATAGAAAAGAAAATAATTTCATCCTATTTGCAATTGTGTATGAAAGTCCATTTTATTTTCTTCCCAAAAGTCCTAGTTTCCTTGCAAAAGTAATGGAGAGGCTACTCCTATAGATATCAATTTTATTTGCTTTCAAAGCCAAAAAAGACCATTTTGATCAATTTTTAGCTGGGATGGAGGGTTGCTCGACTATAACCCTCTTCAGATACTTTTGAGGATAAAAGGATTTTACATGACAAGTTTCCTTAAGACTTGTCCATTCAAGGCCTGCGATTCCATTCACAGAGGGAAGTTGGAACAAATCTTACTAGCATACAGCCTGCCAAAAGAAACCGTAGCAGCAATAATGATTCTCAATAGAAACACCAAAGTGAAAGTACGTTCACCAGATGGAGACACAGAATACTTCGACATTGTAGCAGGAGTACTACAAGGGGACACACTAGCCCCATACCTTTTTATCATATGTCTAGACTACGTGCTTAGAACGTCGATCGATAAAATCAGAACGGCTTCAAACTGACAAAGAAAAGAAGCAGAAGATACCCCACTAAAACAATTACAGACACCAACTACGCCGATGACATAGCTTTACTAGCAAATACACCCAAACAATCTGAAACTACTGCATAGTTTGGAATGAGCCACCGCAGGCATTGGCCTCCATGTCAATGCACACAAAACTGAATATATGTGCATTAATCAAGCAGGCAACATTTCCACACTGACGGAACCTCTCTGAAACTCGTTGACAAATTCACCTACCTAGGAAGCAGTGTCTCATCAACTGAAAAGACATTGACACACAGCTAATGAAGGCATGGACAGCTATCGATAAGCTATCAGTCATATGGAAATCAGACCCAACTGATAAAATGAAACGCAGATTTCTTCCAATCAGCAGTCGTGTCAATACTGCTGTATGGATGCACCACCTGGACGCTAACAAAACGGCTCAAAAAGCTAAACGGCAACTACACAAGGATGTTGTGAGCAATATTAAACAAGTCCTGGCGACAACACCCCACAAAGCACCAACTATACAGCCACCTGCTCCCATCACGAAAATTATCCAAGTGAGACGAACCAGGCACGCAGGACACTGCTGGAGGAGCAGAGACAAGGTCATAAGTGATGTACTCTATGGACCGCCACTTATGGCAGAGCAAAAGCAGGACGACCAGCTCGAACCAACGTACAACAGCTATGTGAAGATACAGGATGTAGTCTAGAAGACCTGCCGGAGGCGATGAACAATAGAGAAAAGTGGCGAGAGAGGGTCAGGGATATCCGTGCAGGTGGCACGACATGATAATGATGAGATAAGATGAATCCCTTCTGTAGATGCCAATTTACTTTCTGACCAAATTAGACCTTGATCATATTTGAGACACCTAAATAACATTCTTTCCATAGTGGATGGCTGCCAAGAGCTTTCATGAGATACTCTTGGCTGCAATAATGTTATCAACCTTGATCTTGCAAAATGGCAACCTCAAACCACTTACCTTAAATCAATTTTTCAAGAAAAATATTTATCTACAAATGTAAATTACTTTAGAAGGCACTCATGGTGTAATGGTTACCATAGTAGGAAAATGGACACAATGACTACTTCAAATTATAAATGAGGCCATTTCTATTTTATATAGATGCCTACCTTTCAAGCGTATTAGTGCTAACTATTCTCCCTCTAGCTATAGATAAATAGAGTAGATTGGGCTCTAACATTTGTCGACAAACAGTCTAGAAGAAAAACTGAATTCAAACCTGTTACACCGTTTAAAAATCGACTAATTTAACTATCATTCAAGTTTTAATTCATACAAACTGAATTAAAAACCAAGACAATAGAAATATAAAATATATAATTCAGTGCCTTGTTTAAAGTTTTGAATTGTTTAGTCTAATCATTGGGATTATGCATTCAGTAGCATAGCTGAGGAGCAACCCTACCAATGTGACCATTTTAGGTCTGTTTTATCAATTTGTATTGAAACGAAAATGGAAATTACAGAGGAATAAAGACTTCCCAATGAGTTGCTTCCAGAGGTGCAACACTCATAGATTTTAACAGAGCTTCTTCCTCATCACCCAAAAAGATTTCAAACTGAAAATTTATATAATCTTGTATAAATATACCTGGGCAGGTGAAGACTATGTCCAAAATTGAGGGTGACAAGAACCAACCACTATATTTTCCAAGTGCAAAGCATTCACATTCAAAAGACCAATACCAAAAAATAATTTAGAGTAAGTGGGGCAGGGAAAACAATTCAAGGGCTGCCTCAGGCAGCACACACACACAAGTTACACAACAGTAATTTATGCTCTATTCTGAAACAATACTTTCAAAAGTCCCATAACCAAAAACAAAAATAGAAAGGTTAAGAGAAAAAAGTTATTTCAGAAAACTTAAAAAAAAAAAAAAAAAAAAAAAAAAAGGTTAGTCATTTAGTAATAAAAATTAAACAAATTCCATACACAAAAATTTTTTTAACAATACCACACATGCACACACACTAATGCTCTAAATTCATTTGGAACAGGGTGTAGCAAAGAAAAATTTTTAAGTTTGGATTTAATTTCTTACTATAAAAGTATGCAAGCGTAAGTTAATTTTGTTAACAGAACTTATTTAAGTTTTTGTTACTGATAAGAAGTCACATTTTAGTCCAAAAATTTTCAGCAGAAAGTTACATGCCTGACTGCAAATATTTGGAAAAGAGAAAAAAAAATCCTTTGCTCAGATTTACCAAGTATTTATAATAGTCACTACAATTCCATGAAAGATCAGCTGCTGCAAAAATTAGTCCATAATATCAAGATTTGGACCATGTAAACAAGTGTCTGGAGAAGAACCAGTGTATTGCAGATTTCATCTTCCATTGAAAAAACATGCTTGCTAAAATGAAGATTGCCTGATAACTCTGGTCGTCAGACCGTAGACGCTTACCTGCATCTGGTTTTTCCATCATGGCACTGTTTAAACTGAAAAGGGAGTTCAGCACAGAGTTCTTAGGCTGATTATGCCGACTATACGAGTCCAACATGTTCATCTTGCCCTGGAGAATGTTAGTTGAATGTGTTGAGGCAACGTTTGTGGGAGAGGGTGGGACAGGGGGTTGACAGTCCTGTTTATGTGGTGGTGAAGAAGGCGAACTTCTACCCAATGGATGAGGGCTCACAGAAAATAAGGAAGAAGAAGAGTTCTTGTCCTCATGATGTTGTTGGAGCTGATGCAATTGTTGGTGTAACTGTGGTGGAGCCTGTTGCAATGGTGGTGGATGTGACTGTTGGGATAGTGCAGCTGATGTATGGGGTTGATGGAGAAGAGATGGATGCTGTTGGAGATGAGGGTCCTGCGAGGGTGGAGGTAAACTTAATGACCCCAGCACTGTGGGGGAGGTGGAGGAAGAAGAAATTGTAGTTGGACTTTGGGTTTCTATCAGATCTGAGTAAAGGAAAAAAAAGGAAAAAACTTTTATAATGTTGAAAGGTTTAAGATTTATTTTATTTTTAGATATTCAAAGTATTTTCCAACAGCAAAATGTCATTTTCTGAAAATGACATTTACTCACAAAGAAATAGGTTTTGCCACATTATCCAAATCTATACTTTGAGCATTATTAAAAAACTAGCATACTCATTGCATGAAGAAAATAAAAATATAAAAAATTACGATATATACAAATATTTTGTTATATCCTTATTAAGTTTTAGAATAGGTCTAAATATTTTCCCATTAATTGGCATGAACCATGCAATTTGAAACTCATGAAATTTACAGCACCCAGTGAGAAACTACACCAGTAATGGTCATTTAAGCTAACTTGCTATCCACAGCAAATTAACTTGTATTTAATTCTTAAATGGTAGGTACAAAGGAGTAACTACATTATCTCCCTTGAAAAATACTTGATTTTGTGTATTACAAATATAAAACGTGGCATTTTATTATAAATTAAAAATGAATACAAACCTTTAAGAGATTAATGCAGAATCTCTTCCCAATTCATAGGTTTTATGTAAACTTTTCTGGGATAGACAGGTATTTTGAAAACTCAAAAGAATTTCACAATACTGCCTCCCGCAAAAGACAACTGACTAAAGTTATATTTCTGCATCATCTCCAGTTTGCAAGCATTTATCAATTTAAATCAACATAGAAAGTTGAATATTGAAAGTTTAAGTTATTCAGTTGTTTCTCCAATTACAATTGTGGGACAAATGCAAATTTTTAACTGATTTTATTGAATCTGGTTAGAAACAAAGTTTTAAAAAAATTAACCAAAACTTCATAAATTTTTTTCATGCTATTAGTATTAACATTTTAAAGAACTAGAAAAACAATGAAAACTTAACCAGTGATTTTATATAAATATAATCTTAGCAATTTTACAAAAAAAAAAAAAAAAAAAAAAAAAAAAAAGGAAGTTTCTTTGATTTGAATATATCAAATAAAAGACATCTTCAAATCAGAATCTTTTTGTAAGCTCTAGAGAAATTTATATAAAATACACAAGTTATTCAGATTTTTTTTTAATATATTAAAACAAAAGCAAACTCAATTTGCAACATTTTAAAAACTTCACAACATAGGATCAATTTATATCTTTTACAGATTTGTATTCATGTACAATTTCTAACTTTAAATATTCCAGCCTGGTCCAAATGATGAACAACATTTGACTTTCAACAATTTATTAAAATCAAAGAAACACTAACTTTCATAATGAAAATTTAAATAAATTATATAGATAATCAGAAATATATAAGAAGTTAAAATGTTTTCCTAATTGATTTTAACAGCAAATCAACCCATCTGGGATTATTTTATATCTAGACGTTAAAGAAATGTATACATTGTACATTTATATTTACATTTGTATAAGTTTATTTTTTGCAATTGGCTATATGGTATAAAGTATTCCTATCTAATAATTTGCTAACAGACCTAATTTGACTCATGAGACCACCATTACATATTACCACTCCACACTGCCCAGACAACTGGAACTAGAGCCTCACAACTAGAAGGAGTTCAATGTTATACCAAGGACACTTTTTTTTGAGTATGGGGCAGGGGGTATCCCATTGCAAGCGATGTAGTCATATTCTAAGCCCCCAACGAACAGGGCAATCAGAGTCAAATACTAATGTTTATTTAAGAGAATTTAAATAGAGACTAGTTGAATGAGAAATACACAAAGTTCATTTTTTTCTTAAGTTTTTCAGATGAGTTATCACTATGATATACTCATCTTAAGATAAAGCTGAAATGTGATAGTTATTTTGATAGATTTTAACAAGTCAACTCATTAAGGATCATTTTATGCCTCGAGGGTTAGGAACAGTGTTCATTGTACATTTATTTTTACATCTTTTGCTAATTTCTTTTTGGCACACTCTCCTATTGAATGTGAATAATTTTCAAAGATCTATTTGGCTCATAAATGGGACCATAACAGATATTACCACTCCAGGTCAGAGTTGACAGGTACCACTCCAGACCTCAAGAACTTAACCATCAAATGCAGTTTAGTTTCATAACCAATACATTTAAGTGTTTGTCAAAGTGCTGGAAATAATGATAGCCCACTCTACAAATTTGAATAACTTTTACAATACCTTTTCAAATTTAGTGAAATATTAACTGAAGAAAGTTTGTCTAACTGGAATTCAGTAAATTTTCAAAAACTATGAATATTTTTTCTTCAAAAGTTTTTGAAAAGGCTTAATTTTAGGTTAACATTTTGTGGAAATAAAGACAGCACACCCTACTAAATTCTTATTTTAACTCCATATTGACTTTAGAAACAGATCAAAACAGAACACATGCTGTTCTGAATTGTGCTACAATATTTTTACGTCTAAATTAAAAATTACAAAGTTTTCACAATGAGAAGGCATACCTTCAGGCATACTGAAAAAAAAAAAACTCAAAGTATTAAGTGTCAAAGAATTCTCGTTTTCAGTTATTCCTAGGGATATAAAGAGGTCTAGAAAAGTGATAAGTAACTTTTTGCAAGACCCAGAAGCATATGGAACCAAGAAATCAACTGGATGTCCAAAGCTGAGCCCAACTGTCTGCCGAAGAGTGCTACAAGCAGCTTCAAGAAAATGAATAAGCTCTAGAAACCTTCAACCGTCTGTAGATTTAAACGTAACACCCAAGAGAGTTTGACAGATTTTAAATTCCTCAAAAGACTTGTATAAGAGAATAACACCAGCACTAACAAAAATGCACAAGAAAAGACAAGTGAGTGTGGGAGAAAGTACAATGGAATGCTGAAAATTGTCCAAAGTTATCTTTGCAGACGATAAAAGTTCAACTTAGATTGAGGGAATGTATTTCAGTTCTATTGTCATGACTTACAAAAAAAAAAAAAAAAAAAAAATGGAACAAATTTTCAGTAAGTGGGTTTGGAGGAGGATCTTTGATGATATGAGGGAGCATTCTCTATTAAAGGTAAGGCAAGTTTGGTTAAAATGTAGGGAAAACAGAATGCACAGAAATATACAGAAGTCTTAGAAAAAAGATTCCTACCATTCTTGCTCAATAATTACCAGAATGATGCAATATTCCAGCAAGATAACACAGTAATTCACACAGCGAAGTTGACAACCTAATGGCTCCAAGACCACAATATTGCTACTTTGAGCTGGCCTGCAAAGTGAACTGAATCCCAGCGAAAATCTCTGGGGTATATTAGCAAGACAAGTTTACACTGATGGGAGACGGTTTGAAGATAAAAAATGCTTTTGTACACGGTTGAGGAATGCAGGAAGCAATATCCAATGATACACTCTTAAATCTGATTAATTCGATGAATAACCAATATGAAGATGCGCTTTTGGAATTTATTTTTGCTTTGTAAAATGCAATCTTGGCAATGTGTGCTATCCTTATTTCCATTGTTACCATAAAATCCTTTAATTTTGTAGTTACTTTTACAAATGTAAATAGAAATAAAAAATATCCTGTACTTCTAGTTTCATTACCTTCCTTTGGTCACTATTTCATGATTGCACATGATGGCATGTATGTGTTACACACTAGGTAAACTTGGGATGACAGACAAATGAAAAAAGATTCTTTGGCAGCAATGGTAGAGAACAAATGTAGATTACTCTGCTCTTGGTTTTCATGCAAATGTCCATGTTCAAAAGATAATCAACATGAAATTAAGATTATTTTTCCTATACAAGCATAGTTTTTTGGGGTTTTTTTTTAAAAACCAAACAGGCAAATCAACTGACAAGTATACAACAGTACTACACCAATTCAATGAAATGAAATATTGTTTTTAACCAAAAAATTTCATATTTCTCACTTGTATTTGTTTAAAATTAGTTTACTCTTAACAGCATATCAATATGTAAATTTTCTAATAAGAAAATCATTAAACTTAAATTAGGTAATTTCATGAGTATTTTCAGTGTTAAAGTATTGGTATAAAATTTTTTTTAAAAAAATGATATCTTTAGTGTTAAGCATATTATCACCCAATATCATGAATGGCAAGAGTTAAAGATATGTTAGAGGCACAAAAAGCTATCATTCATGCATTGCGGGAAGCTGGCAAGACTCAAAATGAGATAGCTGTCCAGGTAGAATGCTTTGCCATCTCAATAACAGGATGAATTTGTTCAAAAGAGTCCAACTGTGGCTCCAAACCCAACAGCTAGAAATGAAATCCAGTATAGGATCCTTATTTTCAATGAGTTTGCAAAGCCTGGAATGATGCTGGTGTAACTTCCTTAATCCACTACATTCTGGAGAGTCCAACTCATAATAGGATACCAATTTTGAATCCACAATTAGTATTCAAACAGAAATAAAACATCCAACATGAGCTAAAAATCAAAAATTGGTTCATTGATCAATGGAACCAAGTTATCTTCAGCAATAAATCAGGATTCTGTATTTTCTTTGGTGATCACAGCCCCAGTGTTAAAAGTCAGAGATATGATGCCAAATGCATGAGAGGGAAAAGCTTAAAATTCAAATCTCAAATGGGATGGGATTGCAAGTTTGCTACTGATGTCAGAAAGGTCTCCTTGGAAAGATCGATTAATGCTGCTGTATCAAAATATCCTAGATCATTTCCTTATCCTATACAAGGACAAGTTTGGGAACAATGAATTCAACTTCCAGCATGACCTGGCTCCACCCAACACAGCAAAAGTTACAAGAAGAAAAAAAAAAAAAAGAAAAAAAAAAGGGTTCAAGGAAAAGAGGCTACCTGTTCTTGATTGGCCTACAAATACCCCAGATGCAAATCCAATAGAAAATTTATGAGGAATCCTCAAAAGATAAAGAAAATACTATTAATCAAATCTTGAATAGAAGCAAGTCTTTACTGATGTGCGAGTATTGGTGGCACCCGAGACTTGTGAGTTAGTTCATTACCATAACGAATGAAAGAAATAGTAAATGCAAAAAGTACAACAATGTATTAAGTGTACTAATACAGTTCATTAAAAGTTCATTTAAGGTATTAATAAAATACCTTAAAAAAAAAAAAAAAAAAAAAAAAAAACACACACACACAAAGTTTCAAACATTTTGCACTTCATAGCAAAGCTGCTTTATCAGTGAAATACTGCCAGATTATTTTCATATATCAAATCATTTATGTAAAAGTAAAAATGTCAATTTTTTAAAATTTTAATAAAAAGTTATTCACAAAAAAACTGAATATTCTATTTCACTGAATTGGTGTAGAGAACAAAGTCGGATTAGAAGACAGTCAAAGCTTATAAATCGGCCAAGTTATTTGAAGTTTCTTTTACAATTCCATTATTCACTCTAAAAATACTTACAAAGTAATCTGATCAACATGGTTACTGAAGTTAGTACACATACCTTGAATGAAACCATTTTCATCAGTAAGAGAGGATCGTCTACTGTTGGTACGACTGCCTTGGTTAGATGCTCGACTGAACCAGCGACTGAACCTGCTACCTTGATTGGCTTCCGATTCCTCGCCGCCACCACCTTCAGGCTAGAAAAATTTTAATTGAATATACAGTTTACAAAATTGTTTTCTTACAACTTTTAAAATATATAAGATGACTAGCATCAACATTTTTTAATACTCATTTAATGTGAATAACAACTCTAATAGCCCAAATATACTTAATGCATGAGGACAAGATAATTACTTCACATCACTTTAAAATTTTGAATGATATTCCTCGCCAACAAAAAATGTCTTCCATTCAATATTCCCTGACATAAGAATTTCAAAAGATAAGTATTTGATAACTAAAACTTTAGTAAAAGTTGTTTTAGTATCAGTGAATAAAAACATTCACTTAAACATTTGTCCAATAATCCCCCTACTGCACAAGATCCAAATCCCCCCCACCCTAACCCACAGCATTTTAATTGCTTTTCAAAATGTATGGTGAAATTCCAATATTTTTCTCATTTGCAAGCTTTATTTCCAACCATTAAATTTGTTGCTAAATGAGCCACACCAAAAGGAGTTTACATAAAATTGAAACCAAATGTTTATATTTAAGATGGCGAAATTAAACAATTTACAGTTGTTACCGTTTCATATAATTTTTTTTCTTTTTTAATTATCAGTTGCCAAAGCATTTACATCACCCTCCTATAAGCACAAGGCTTTTTAATATGAAAGACTAGAAAAATTAATCCATCTCCCTCAGTACATAGTTCAATGAAGGTATTAGAATAAATTGGCTCCATGAAATTGGTTGATAAGTGTCAATTTGATAACAAATGGACAAGAAATGAGACCATGGCTATCAGATAAATCTAAAGTAGTTGGTTTCACATTCTAACAAATTGGTTGCCGAGACATGTTGAGATTTGGTTGTTTTATGGTACATCAACCCTTGTGGGTTATCTAATGATAATCCTGTTAATACATATGATTTGTAAGCAAGTAGTTTGTAAATAACATTCTTATACAAGCTAAAATTCACTTGTTTGCATACAGTTCAATGGTTTCAATTATTGCTATTTAACAATTCTATTTAATATTAACCATTTGTTTACAAAGTTTAATGGTTTCAAGTATTGCTATTCAATGCTAATAATTCAATACTAGCCATTTCTTTGAAAAGAGTTAAAGGATTTCAAATATAATAAATGACTGAGTAGTTCTATTTGACCCAGAGATGGGATCCTAACAGGTACTACCACTCCATGACAGAGTGGTCCCAGTAGTAATGGCAATGATACATATACTGGACATTCATTAGTGGTGGGGTGTCTAACCCCCTCTACAATAAAGATACAGTTGCTGTATTCTACTGCCCCAGCCAACTGGGCAAGTGTTGAGAGTGCAGATACTTTTCAAAGTTCTACAATATGGCATATAAGCAAAAAGATGAGGACAATACAAAATTTTTACTTTTTTTTTATTCCTGGTTTTTATTCCAAATGCTAATTATGCCTAAAGTAAAAATGGAAGAGACCTATTTTTCTCTTCCAATACTGCTTTCATAAACTGGGTAATGAAATTTTAAAAAAAAAAAAATAAATAAATAAAAAATAAAAAAATAACCTTCATAAGACGATATTTGGAGGCTGATATGTGAAAGTGATTTACACAAGTTACACATCATTAGGAAAATATTTCTACATGTTTGTATAGCTAGTATAAATGTGAAAATTTGAATTCATGTTGCTTTATAAAAAATAAAACTGCAAATTGTCTTTTCAAATTGATTAATTTTAAAATTTCCTAAAGGTTTGTTTGAATTATTTAACAGCATATCAACCCCTAATAGGTTATTTAATGCTGAAATGTGATTCTTTGTAAATGTTTTATTGTAGTCAACTATATTTTCAAATGTTCATGGTATTTTCTTTAGATTATACTTAAAGGTTTAGTCATTTGTTTGCAGTTATATTAAGTATTCCTATCTAATACAAATGATTTTCAAAGTTGTATGGCTTAAAGTATTAGAATTTATAAAATTATATGGTTTTAAGACACTAATAATAATCCTAAGTAAACAATTATAGCTTCAAATAACTATTCTTAATACAAATAATTGGCAAACAGTTATATGCTTTCGAGTAACTAATAATAATAATCCTTAGTAAACAATTAGAGCTTCAAGTAACTATTCTTAATACAAATAATTTGAACACAGAAATACAATATAATTTTCAAACAGATCTATTTGACCCATAAATGGGACCTTAACAGATACAAAAGAGTCAAAGTGGACCAAGGAGTAATGTGAACAAGTAATGCTCTACACTCCAGAGTTCTAAAACTGGAGCCTCATCACCAGGTGTAGTTTAGCAGGTGTTATACAATCAGTGTATTCTAATCTTTGCTGACCAAGTAGTTGTTTATCCAAGGGATAAAAAGTTAAATTTGAAGGAAATAATGCCCATTTTCTATACTTTTATAACATTAACAATTAAGAAATACATACTATCCAGGAACAAGATTTGTATTAAGTTCAGAATAATTTTTTTAAAAAATATACTCACCATCATACCAAGCATGGGGATATTGATTTGAATGAATTTATCAAAATCAAACAGAGAGGATGTCTGTGGAGGAGTTCCATGGACATTATCTGAGGGAGGAGAATCTTCAGGAGAACTAGACTCATTAGTTTCCAGACTACCATTCCTTTCTGAAACACTGATGTTAGCTGTAAAGAAAAATATTTTAAAAGAAAAGATTCTGAAACCTTTGTAACTGAGAGTTTATCCTATAACCAGCCAAGCTAAACATAGAATTACCAAATTTGGTATGCATACTAAAAAGCACCTCCATTGGCAAAGGGGATATTGAGAGGGAATCTCTCAATCAGCAAGAAACCATGTTTAAAGACGTAATACAGAATTTAAATTTTGAATAAGAATTAATTTATGAAAAACTACTAATTAGAATTATCAGTTCTTTCAGTTGGAGATCAAATTACATAATACTGCTTAGTTAGGCCTGACAATCTAGACAAAAACAAAAATTTTAAAACCAATCTTTAAGCATTATCTAAATTATTTCTCCACAATTTTTTTTTTTTTTTAAAAAACAGAACTAGTGGCATGTATTCTAATAGGCAAAATCCACAATACTTTATTAAAAATCAGTACAAAATTTGAAACAACTATTTCTTAAATTCTTCATCATTTCAATTATGATGGTCCATAATTAGTTGTATTATAAGACAACACAAATTTATACCAATTGTAATAAACACTTGAAACTTGTAAGACAATCGCCTTTGAAACTCTGGTAGGCAAAATTAAGTTTGCAGTAATCTTTCCACAAAATAACATTTCAAGACGAAATATAGAGGGAATTTGGGAAAAAACAATTCCAAGTATGTTGAGCATCCAGAATCAGCAGCAGTTGATACTTATGTCAATCTATGTCTTTCAATATTTTTGCCGACTAATTTTTTTGGTTTCAGATTTCATTGTAGTTCTTGAATGACGACATTAACAATTTAGAGCAAATAATTTTAATTTGCTAAATTTTTAAGGTTGATAATAAATATAAAACAAGAGATTGTTCACTTTTCAGGTCATATGATGCATTTAATCTTAACTTAATTATCTGTAATCTAACCTTAAAGATATTTACTTACTATTTTTCAGGCCTGCACAAAACCATTTTATTAGAAATATAATTGGTAAATCTCTTATGTGGAGAGTAACAATTACACTATTCAGTATAAATCTTTGACAAAGATTGTAAAATAGACTGTTCAGAAGAGAGAAACAAGTAAAAAAGACAGTTAAAAATCAAAAAGATAAATTTCATACTTACAAATATTTTCTTCATCGATATGTTCAAGAAACTCCTTTCGATTCACCTCCCCAATCTGAAGTTCATCTTCAATATCTTCCTCTTGCTGGTCCCCAACACCATCAAAACCACGCAATTCAATGGTGTCAGCCTGGCTGTTTGGCCCATCTGTGAACCACTCTGGAGTTGTATCCTCTTCTTGCCGACGAAAACTGCGACGTCTACCAGCTAAAAATAATGACAAACCTACTTAGAGAGATTTAAAAAAAATAAAATACACAGAACAGGTTTTGAAAAACTATACTTATTTACCAACCCCTCCGCTCAGGCAGGATATGAAACAAGGTCAATTTTTAAGCAGAGTTTTACAGAGTTTTCCTTCTCCTAGACTAGTTGCCTCACCAAGGCTGAAGAACCCAGTCTGCCCTACTATTTACCCATAGCTGGAGGGAAAATTATTGGATTCATACCTTTCCCAAGGTTATTAGTGCTATGTGAAATGCAGTCAGTCTCGTTCAGGATTTGAACTCGTGTCACCGTGTCCATTTCCTACGACGATAACCATTACACCACGGGCACCAAAAAACTATAAGGGTTTTGTTTTAATGGCAAATCAACGACTTATGGGTTATTTAATGCCAAAATTTGATTCCTTTGTGCATATTTGGTAATAGTCATTTTTTAGCACCTGTCTTAACTGAACGGGCCAACTATAATAAAATAAAAAACTTCCAAATAAATGAAACTCACTAAACTATTACCACAAAAAAAAAAAAAAAAAAAAAAAAAAAAAAAAAAATAAAAAAAAAAATAAAAAAAAAATAATATATATATATATATATATATATATATATATATATATATATGACACTATCATCTTGATCCTGATATTCAAAAAACAACTTGAATTGAAAATAAGGAAATATTCCATGGTCTTTAACAAAACCTGTTTGATACATATACACACACACAACACTAAAAAGTAGCCATTTTTACCCCCCACTTCCCTTTAAACTTAGTTTTATAATATATCCTTAAGGCATGCTGGAGAAGGAAGAACTCATAAGTGACATTCTATGGATTGCTACACATGGAAACAGCAGTGATTGACCAGCAAAAACTTAAACTTTTTGCAGATGTCGTCTAGAGGACTTACTTTGAGCAATAGCCAATAAGGAAGGATTACAAGAGAAAAAGCAAGGAAATCCATGCTGTCAACAAGCATTGATGATGAATTATAAAACTAAGACTAAAAAAAAAAAAAAAGAGGAAGATCAGCTATTTTGATCAGTTTTTTTTACTCAATTAAGAAATTCAAATTGATACTTACAAGGATTCACTCTACGATGAGACATGTCTCTCTGAAAAATAAAACAATTTTTACATTACAGAAAATATAAAAAGTACAATGCGATATAGTTGAATTTGGACATTTTTGTTGGTTCATGGTCAGGACAAAAGAATCTCTAGGATTTACTAATTCAAAGTATTTTATCACTTTTGTTTACTTTCCTTTTTTTCCACCTATATTGGAAGAAATTTCTTGTAAAAATTCACACACAGAAAAAGACAATGTGAAAAAATTTTCCTTCTCAATCTCCAAAGACATTTTTGAAGAGTATACAGTAAGAACGTCCAGAATATCAATTTCCAACAATCAAAACAACTTTCCTATTACAAGGAAAATAAATGTCAGCTAAGCCAATTTCACGAAAACTTACCCTGTCATGTACACTAGATCTGAAACCTTCCGCTCGACTATTTTCATTTCTTTCAAAGCGTTCATCACGGTTGTCGTATCGGGAGTTATGATCTTTCTCCAGTTGAATACGACCACTACCAATTCTACGAGTTCGTTCTCTGCCATAAAGAAAATATACAAAAAACTTAGTTGTTACATAAAACTTTTCAGTGAAAGAAAAAAATAAAAGAATTGAATTCTTAAAGTTTTTCCCATACTCTAAATGGAAAAAGGGCGGTTTTAGGATAGAACTGTGTGTGTGTACCATACAAGTTATTTGTATAATTTGCCATAATTAAAAATCACAGTAACTAAACGCCATCATGATAGTAAATATTTACTTTATAATTCAATACCCAATTGAACTACCTAACTTAGGTCAACCATGTAATAAACATAAAATAAAAATTTACATTTGTTCAGTTGACAAACAAATCAAACATTGAATGCTAGCTCATCTGAGGTTCAACAGCATGAAACCAACTAATGAGTTTATCCTGTTTTATATTTAAAATATACTGGGATATTGCTCTACATTTTCATGCATTGAGCACTGAAGACTTTATGGATTAAAAACAAAACATTAAGTTTTAATTGTGTATACATGCATACACACCATATTTACTCATGATGAACAACTAAGACGAATTTTCACCTTGAAAACAAGAAATCATTTATTTCACCAGATATTTTTGAAATTCCTTTAAAATACTGTAAGTATTCAGGTTGATAAAGTGATTAGTAAGTCACCACCACAGATGCTGGCTATTTTTGAAGATTGTTAGTCTAACAGGACATGTGTATATTCTTAATCTTGAATTTTGGAGCATATACAGTTTGTTTTTCTAATCTTATCTTTTTTGTTGAAAATGTACAATATTTACCATACTTCATTACATGCAATATATGATAAAACACCTCATTGTAGCTGAAAATTAATTATCCTTCATTACAGTTAATTACTCCAGAATAACATCTACATACATGAAAGTAATGAATGTGTAATGTAAAAAAATTTAATATATAGCATTAAAGTCCCTGCAACAATGAAGATACAGTTATCAAAATAATTTAGAATCCTTTTAAAAATAGTCTTAGGTGCAAGTTAAGTATTAGAATTTTTTTAATCCAAATCAATTTTAACTAAAACAAAGTGGAAAGTCTAATAATAGATGTGCTTACCTTTGACCCCCTGAATCCTTGAAGTCTGGTGGACAACTGATCTGTCTCCCTATGCCCGAAAGTGTTACATGGCAGCCAGTTCCAAAACTTCTCCGTTGAGGGCTTAGCACAATACAATCTCTTTCCTCCCTCAAACGTTCCTTAGGATCTGAAGTAGAGATGAGGTCTATCAGGAGAGATAAGATTGCTCAACAAACACAATTGCAAATACATTTTGAAAATTAAAATATGACAACTTAATAAATTATACTTTTCAATATCAATAACCACATAGAAAATTTAAGAACAGTCAATGCACTAATTACCATTTCAAAAAGAAAATAGCATACAGTTAACTTTAAATTCAATTCTGAAATCTATAAACAATGGTTGGAAGAAAAAATAGGCAAAAGACTAATACGACAATTATGAGAGACAAGTGTACAAACAAAACAGCAAATATATTTGGATGACAGCACAGAAAAGCAGGTTTATGGTTGGTTGTGTTTTACAGCATATCAACCTTTGTAGGTTATTTAATGCTGAATTGTGTTAAATATTGGATTCATTACACGGTTAAATTGTTTCAAGTATAGAAAATAGATATTTCGATTTGACCCAGAAATGGAACCCTAATATGAACTATTACTCTGGATCAAAGTGGACCGGGGAGTAATGGCAGTAATCCATATTCACAAATCTCCAGGACAAGAGTCTCACCATCAGATAGTTTAGTGTCATATCTAGGACACTTGTTGGGCAAGGTGGTATCTTATCCCACTGCAGAAATGCAAGCAGCATATTCTACAGCCCTAGCTGAGTAAGCTAAATAAGTCGGAAGGAGGTTATATTGTCATGCATTTTCTAAAAAAGGTGCTCATGGTATAATGGATATCATGGTGGGGGGGAGCAACCAGAGTTTAAATCCTGACTGAGACTTAGAATTACACACAGCACTAAATCCCCTTTGAGAAAGAAGTATCAAGCTATGAGTAAGAAGTCGGGTAGACTGGACAATTTAAACTTGTTCTGTAAAAGGGAGATTTCTTATTTATAAGAGGAATAGTTAGTGTTTGAGTGGTAGATTCCATGTGTTTTTACTTGGACTACCTCATTGGAGGTCTCTTAATTTGTGACTTTTGGTGAGTGTATGCTTGCTGAAGTTTGACCAGATATGGGTTTTTTCAGGCCCTCCTAAAACTTTGGTCAACCATTTGGTTCCATTTGGATCAACTATCAGCTTATCCACCAGATGTATTTGTTGTCTTGATTGATTGGATCCACCCTCTGTGAAACAGAGGCATAGGGGTTCTCTCCCATATAAGACCTATTTTCCTAGCTTCCAGAAAGATCACCTTGTGCATTACTCCTAGTATTTCTTTGTTGTAGACAAGAACTCGACCAAGCTGGATGGTCTTGTCGGTAGTTTGAATATCTGATTTCCTTTGAGCAATCTTCCTCTATGTGGTCCAGATCTTTTTCTTAACACTTTACACATGTCTGTCATCCTCTGCAAGTTTCCGTGGCGTCCATATTTTTGACATTTGAAATATCTCGGGATTCTGGGGTATTTTATTAACCCTCTCTAGATAATACCATATTTTCACTTCTTTGGAAATATGGGGCTAATTAAATATCAGGAAGTAGGTGTTGATCTGGTTTTCTTCTCCGCCCTTTTTAATGGCAATTCTTCTGATGTTTGTTATGCCGTTTTCCCAGGGCTGCCAAAGCTAAATCTACTTTTGACAATTCCTTTAGTGTTAAATCTTTCATGAAAATATGCTCTGCATTTGGTTGTGTGGAAGCTTTTCATTGTGAGGATGTTTTCAACCAGCCTCCAGATGTCTACCTCAACAAGCAAGTTTCCATTTTGTGTTTTCTATTAAAAAAGGGGAGAATTTGCCCAGGCAGATTTCCCCCAAAGATTCAATGACAATGAATCTGGGGGAATCAGCTGCCTCTTCGAGTGATTCAGAAAAAAAATACTTTTTGGTTTTTGTTAGAAAACACCATAAGTCATGTTTATTTTTTGTTGTGGTCCATCACCTACCATGGAGTCCAACTTATGTAGAGAATATACCAAGGGGGAGACCCATTAGTCTTGGTCAACCAGGGATACACTACCAGTATACTCGAGCTGGGAGTAGGATTTTGAACCCCTTGCCAATTCCAGGTTTTCAGTAAACATTAATCACTGTAATTTAGCAGTGGTCAAATTCCTATTCTCTCAACACAACTGACCTTCAGCCATCACTTTCTAGCACCTAACAGATAAGAGTTTGCTGCAGGTGCACATTGAAAAATACAATCAGGACAATATAAAGGTATGAGGGCTTGATACAACCAGCCAATACACCAAATCAGGCCTGTCCAACTGCTCATCTATAACCCAGTAAGGGCCAAAGTGATATTTGGTTCCTGGGCCAAGTACTGCTCAACCACCAGGATCCTGTCCTTTAGCATCATGGGTCACCACCCCAGTCAATGGTTGGCCTTGTTGGGGCAGGGGAAGGTCTTACCCTCTCAGCAGGAGTGCAGGTGGCATATTATACAGCCCCACACAACAAGGTGGCATATGCTGAGTATGTGTGCAATAGATAATCATGTATGCATGTGTGTACACATATGTATTATCACAAATTGATTATAGGTATATGTGCATGTGTCCATCTAGGGTCCTAGATATATCTGCATGGCTTTGTATATAGACTATCCATTCATTTCTCCCAGTCTAAGTGAAGAGAAGACTGCTCAGGATGCAACTTAAGAGTTCAATTTTATTGCCATACTTTTTAGGATATCCTGGAGACAGTCTGGAAATATTTTATATCCAGTCTATGCTTAGCTTAGGCCTAGAAATAGGAAAAAAAATTTATCCTTGCATATATATTAGAGCTGTCAATTTGTTCCAAGCAGATCTTGCCTAACCAAGAAAGTGGCATAAGGACCCATGTCACAGAACGGAGATTAAAAAAAAAAAAAAAAAAAAAAAAGTCCCAAAGTGACACCCACATCCACAAACAAATCCAGTCTGTCAAAGCTTGTTAAAATTTTCCTTTATCACACTACTTAGGGCACCTTTACCAGCATCTGCAAAACTAAAGATCAAAGTATGGAGTTACATAATGCCCAATGAACAGATGCACCATTGCAGTAATCTTAGTAGCAAGGTAAGACCCATTAAAAAAAAAAAAAACTTGTCAACTAGTGGACATTGTACCAATCAACTACAAACTGAAATTAAAAGGAAATAAAAAAAACTGGAAAAATGGCAAGACCTTGCCAGAGAACAGAAAAATCTATGAAACATAATGATACTTACCAAAATATATTAGATCACATAAAATTTACATATCAGTTCACTAAAATAAACTGTAAACAAGTAATTGACAAAAGACTAGAGAATTCAATTTAGAAATCAATTGAAAGAAAGAAAGCTAGATAAAGTTCAATAGAGTTATAAAACCATTTTGAGTTGAGTACTAAATTGAGACAAATTAAAAATTAAACTATGTACTTAAATAAGCATTCAATATTTAGAAATATCCATGTCAATCTCAAGACTCACCGGAAAGTCGACGCCTAAACAGAGAGTCTCTGTCAAGGTCAGTAGGCCGCCGGCGTTCCCGTCCATCACTGATTGTCAAAGGTGAGCCTTCTCGGGAAGCACTGAAAGCCTTGAACCACTTTTCAGGATCCCAAATACCATCAGAGCTGTGGAAGAAGAAAAGGTTTAAATTTATTTTAATTCCAAATAGAAAGCTGTCTCCAATTTAAATTCAGTTTTTCCTTTGAAGAGGATTGATTTGTAAAGCATGTCAACCCATCTAAAGTTATTTTTTGCCTCAAGGTAAGGGAATTGTGTTCATATTTACATTTGTGCAGTTTTTTTTTGTACACGGTCCTATTGAATAAGAATAATTTTTAAACAGATTTGATCAATATATGAGACCCTAATAGGTACCATCAATTTGGGTCAAAGTTGACCAGAGAGTAATGGTTATGAAGAGGTACTCAACACTCACCAGATATTCAGAACAAGAGCCTCACCATCAGATGCAGTTCAGTGTCATACCCTTGACTTTTTGGGGAGGGTCTTACCCCTCTGCAGAGGATAAAGTCAGTATATTCTAAACCCAGCCAACAGGGCAATTTGCAGAGAAGTCTTTTAAATTAACGGAAGCCATTGAGAACATTCAATTAAATTGCTAACAAAAAATAAATATTGTTTAAAATTATTTCATTTCAGAGAAAACTAAAGAGTTATTTATATATAAGTTGGCAATCATAGTCGAGGGTGACCTGAATGCTCTCTTTTCATTAGCTATAACACAAAGGTGTAGGGGAGGGCAGTACTCCTTTCCCCAAAATGCTCCACTTTACCCTTGGTCCATACCTAATAATGCTGAGTGTTAAGGTGGTATCAAGTATCATTTTGAGTCTTTGGTATGACTCAACTTGGGATTAAACCCCAGTCTCCCAGGCCATTGGCAAACACTATCCATAGGCCAATGGGGTGTGTGAAAAACTTTTTTTTTTTTTTTTACTAAGGTCCATATATTTTTAGTATTATGGCAACTTTGTAAGATATTTTTAAGAGTTGTTAAAGTTATGTTTCACTAAATCAAAGCTAAATCAACTACAGTTATTTACAACAGATTATCAACTTTAGTTAAATGAATACCTGATAAAAATATTAGAGGATTCAGAAATCATAAGAATTACCCTTTAACCTCAAACAATTTCCAGGCTTAAAGACCCAATTTCTAATTGGCATACAATATTCGAGTCATGTTACAAAAATATACTTACGTATAAAATTCTTTCGAAAGTCCGTATGGTTTGCTTCTGGCAGCAGGTACTTTCTTTAACTCCAAGAGCCTCTCCTTAAATACATAAAGCAAAAAAAAAAAAAAATCAGAAATAACCATGAATGATTAAAATTTTTAAGAGTAGCATCCGAGGAAAAAATGTCTCAACTAAATAGTTTCAATCAAAGTAACCTCATACTAATAATTCTCAAAAGATCTATTTGAGCTATAGAAGGGATCCTAATAGATATGCCTCCAAAGAGTAATGGCAATGAAAAAGTCAATCTGCACACTCAGCAGAGCTCCAGAATGGGAGGCTCACCAGTGGATCCTGTTTTGTGTCAATTTCAGAAACAGGATAAAAAACAAATCTAACAAATTAACTAAAATAAATTTATTTTATATGACCGAAGACATGATCAATTTTAACAGCATGTCAACTCATGTTATTTTATGCCTAAAGGTTAAGGAATCACATTTTTGTGATTTAAGAGGATTTTCTTTTTGCACACAGCCTCATTAAATATAATTTCTGAACCAATCCATTCGGTCCATAAATGGAGTCCAGACAATCACATTTTTAAGAATTTAGTTCAAGAAAAGTCATTTGTTTCACTAAATGTCTAGCGTATTTAATGGAATAATTGTTAGAGGCAAATAGCTTCATGAATAATTAAAATTTTCCAAACTGACATCTGATTGTTTTTTAGCATTTACATTATCAGTAAATAAATATTACCAAGTTATTCCTAGATACTACTCCAGAGAAAACTTGCAATGAGAGTAATTTCCAACTCCAGAACAGTAGGTGATATCTGGTCAGAGTTGACCTAGGAGTAGTAGCAATGAAGGGATACAACAAGAGGAAGAGATAAACACAAAAGCATCCCGATATTTTAAAAATAAAGAGACTTCCCATTACAATGAATAACTGCCTCCCAACACTAATTAGCCATGTGTATGTACATCAATAATAAAGCCTGTTTCTCATCTATTTGTAAACTAAAAATTTTTTTTAAAAAGATAACTAGCTAGTTTGTTTGGGGTTTATGGCAAATCCATTTCTATACAGATAAACAGTTCTATTTCAAATAATTCACTTTAGCATAAGTACAGTTTAGTTCTATTTAACCCATAGGTCAGGTGCTACCACTCTGGGCCAGAGTGGACCAGGAAGCGATGACACTGAAGGGGTACTCCGCATTTCTGGAACTTCAGATTGTTTAGTGTCATGTCCAAGACACTCGCTGGAGAGAGGTGGGGTCTTACCCCTCTGCAGAAATGCAATCAGTGTATTCTACAGCCCCAACCAACTGGGCAAAATTAAGTAGTTTAAATCCTGCTCTTGATGGGTTTTTATGTAGTTAACATTCAAAGCTGTTCATATGAAATGCTAACATTAAAATACATCCTAAGAGCATTTGGAGAACTAGTGATGTTTACATTACTTACTGGAAGCTTCAGTAATGTTTCTTTTTAACCAAAGTTAACATAATCAGAATTATTAGATCATTTCTTCAGATAGAAGTGTAATTTAGATAAACCCTGGTAGAAGAATTCCTGAACCCAAAATTTTATATTAGATATCTAATCAAGAATCAAGTATTTTAATGAATCAATCATCTATTACTAAAATTAAAACAATCAGATCATTCAAAATAATGTAAGCCAAGGTTCCAACTACATTTCTATGGCACACAGTAAAGCAATTCCATGACTAATATTTTCCTAAAACTTGTTAATTCATCCCTTCCTCTGTGTTTCTCCACAGTGAAGGAGAGAATATACTCAATATTTCAGTCACTTATTTCAAAGTCAAAAGCTGAAACAGAAATAATCCAATTTTATACATACAAAAAACAAAGATTAGAGAAATCTATATTGGCTCATTCTAAAGAACTATTGTGGTGGAGGGACAATTGATATTTTACAAAATAAATTCACAACACACAAGATCTTTTATCGTATAACATAAGGGATAAATTTGACAACTTATAGTCATGTGGAGGGTATACTTGAGATGACAGACGACAAAAAGAAAAAAAAAAAAAATCATAGAAAAATGTTTGAAAGTCATTAAATTATCTATTTCTTTAAATGTGATAAAACTATTCTACTTCAATATTTAAATAAAACAGGAAAGAAATTTATCAAAAGTGAAAACTGAAATTTTTTTTTTTAAATTACCTAAAGTAATGGAGGAAAAGTTTTTACCTAGATTTTGAACTAATTCCCATATTCCACTATCATGTGTATTCATTTTGATACTATAGATTAGTATTATAAGTGGTGGAAATCATACCCCCACCCAATCACTTTTGGCTAGTTGTACCTTCCCACAACAACATCCCTTATATGATTCCAAGTTTGAAATCCCTGACATAAGCTCTTAAAATAAGATGGTCAGAAGAAAAAAAAATGAGAACAGAGTAAGAAAATCCTTGGGTTGCAAGTTGGTGGGGGATAGTAATATAACTTAATGTTACAGAATTTTCTATTCCATCAACTTTTCCAGCAATGCTTTAAGGATATATTTTAGTCCAAATTCTTTGAAAATTTCTTAGTTTAACTGATAGGAATGGCCACTTTTTTTTTAATAGTCCCCTTTTTGAACATTGAACAGCTATCTTTGAAATTTATACAGCAAGATGTCCTCAGCATAACAATTACTGTAGGAAGTGGATTTGGTAACTTTAGTTTAAATCCTAGATGAAGCTGTTTGCATTTCACTTTGCATCAATGTCCTTGGGAAAAATATCTCCTTGCAGCTATGGGTAAATAGTAGGGCAGACTGAGTAAGGCAACCAATCTAAAAGGAAAATTCAAATTACTAGTACTTTTAGAAATTAACCTTGTATCACATCCAGCCTGAGAGATTGAGTAAATAGATACTTTGAAAATTGTTTCCCCCCCATATTGTTAGGACCTTGAGATACTATAAAGGAGTCAGAGTTGTAGGCTTCAATAAAAAAAAGTCTAAGAACATTCTGCAGGATTCCATTACTTTAAAAAATAAAAAAAATAAAGTAAAAAAAAAATTAAATAAAATTTAAAAAAAAAAACAAAAAAAAAAACACACACAATCTAATTTTACTTGGCCAATATAAACAGGAACTATAAACTTGTTGAAATTTCAAGTTTAATAAAATGTTAATTTCTTTCATCATAGAATATTCTTTGAAACTACCAAAAGTAAATGTAACTTACCCTGCTGTATTGATGGTGCACCGGAGATGCAGATTGAACATCATCCTGCATTGATTCAGCATTCCGGTGTTCCATCATACCCACTGCTGGGAGCTGAAACAAAAATAAATAAATATCAATCTCTTCAACAGTAAAGAGAAAAAGTCGAGCTCATTCCAGATTTACAAGGGAAAGAAAGAAAAAAAATATTTCAATGACAAGCATTCAAAACAGATTAACTTTAGAAACATGAGCCTCCCCAAACCATCAACCTCTCCACTCTGGTTCCTAGCTTGAAAAATAACTGAAAATGTAATCTGCTATTTGACCACTTTACAGGTGGTTAAATAACAGTTTACAACATTCTAAGGGCAATCTGAAATATACTAAATAAAATTATACAAACTGCTAAATTACTGGAAATAGCAAAGAAAAAAAAAAATAAGGAATCCATGGCTAAAATTCCAGCTGCCCAGTTTTATATATTCCAAATTGGAGACAAATACCGTCTACTTGGGTTCAAACAGTTAAGCTTAAAAAATAAATAAAGTTTAAATAAATGGTTGAGAGTAAATTAATATTAGGTATAAATAGGGAAGGAGGCTTTGAAATGATAAAATAGATATAAAAAAAAAAAAAAAAATTACTCAATCTTGCTTTGTTGGAAAGACATTAAAAAATAAATTTGCCAAGAATTAAAACTGAATATTTTAAAATGGTTGATATTTTGAAGCCTTAAAACTAAAAAAGTGACTTTATATAAAAAGTTACAAGCCATTATATTTCATATAGTCAAGCACATTCTTAGATTAAAGAATTAAAAAAAAAAAAAAAAAAAAAAAAAAAAAATGAACTTTTCTTTAGTCATGGTTGGTGGCAAGGGGAAGGCTCAAAAAGTCTATCATTCCTGACTAATTGCTACTCAGCTAAGGTTACTTAAGACAGTCAAGGAGCTAAAAAAGATAACAGCTTTAATAAACAAATATCTGATTGACAATCAGTGAAGTATTATTCAGTATTTAAATCGATAATTACCATTCTATTTTCAAATAATCTTATTTAAAAAAGATTATACAATCCACAATATCAATTCTAATAACATGTTAATTATTATGCATTTGAGTAATTAGACTCAAAATTACCATTTGATTTTTAAAAGTATACCAACCTATCTAGGGTCATTTTATGGCAAGTTAAGAATTGCATTCATATTTAAATTTTTTGTGTTAAGTTTTTTTGGATTTTTTCAATAGTCCAATTGAACATAGATAATTTTTATACAGAATTGTTGGACTCTTACAGATACTACCAGTCTGGGTCAAAGAAGACCTGGGAATGATGACAATAGAGGTATCCCATACTCCCCAGATTTAAAGCCTCACTATCAACTTAGTATCAATACCCAGGACATCCCTTCTGGAGATGTTTTACTCCTTCGTAAGAGATGCAGTCAGTATATTCTAAGTCCCACTAATAGGGTGGTATGTATTTTGAGTAATTATACACTGACAAAACTATCTCCCATTTCAAGCTTGGAAGAAGGGGGCGCATTTTTCTATTTTAAATGTAAATAAAGACAATTCTTGTTTGATTTTAACTAGCTTCATGTATTTGACATTAATTCCCAGTAAATACATCTTAGACAATGTTATTTCAAACAGTGCATCTCAAATGAAGGCCTATAGCCTTCTTGATAAAGCTTGCTCTGTTGAGCTTCAAAACTGAACATTTAATAAAGTTATTTACAGGACCTGTAAAACTAAACCACTCCAAATATTTTGGATTTGTGTCACTAAAAAAGTTTACAAATGTCCATCTAAATATCCCAGTCAATACTAAATGGTTTGACTCGTAAAATTTCATATAAGGCCTTTAAAAAATTCTATCAATACATCATAGTTTAAGACAATTTAAAATAAATAATAAATTGCATTTGTATTTAATACAAAGAGGTAAGCATTTGTCATTTAATACATTTAGAAAAAAGATACCAAGACTTTCCAAAGAATTTTTTGCATTTCATTTTGTGCTAATGCCCTTGGGAAAAATATGAATCCATCTCTTCTACCCCCTTCCACCTATCAAATATTTGGGTAGATTTATTTTGTAAACCCAAACCAGCTTTACTTCACTTAAAAATTGATCGTGGTGGAGAGGTTGGGTAAATAAATTATTCAAAAATGTATTCTGCCAAATCAAGAAAATATTTTAAAATGCTAACAAGATGTCATGAACTTTTTTAGATTATTTGATTAAACCATTCACTGCAGATTTATAAAGAATAGAATATAGAAGAATTAAATTTATTTTTGAAGGAATAAAATATCTTAAACTGAAAGTTATATTTATACCATAACTTTATATCATGCAGAATATTATATAAAGCAGTCTAAGAGATTTAATTATTTAAGCTAAATTTTAAAGTTTGAGTTCATTCTTTATATTGAGCCTTACATTTTTTAAGCGAGCGATATAAACATTTAAAAGATTTTAATTCAGTAAAAGTCCACTTTCCATTCCATTTTTACAGCGGTTGACTTTACACTTATCCGAAGTCGTTCATTTTTTTTTTTAGATTGTTAATGTCAACTCTGAACAATCAAAATCTTTCAACATTTGAATTTATCCTAAAAATGCCAGAGTAAAGTCATGGAAAAAAGTGAAAATTTCAGAATTTTACATGTTGACATTGACAAATAATTGTTTTTAAATATTTTTTAAGAAATTCCTTGAATAAAATAAAAACAAACGACTCAACCTGTCACTTTCCAGAATTATTTTATAAAATATTTCGTTAAAAATCTAAATATTTAATACAAAAAGGCTGGACGTTCAGCCAAAGGATTTAACGCCAGGAAAATATTAAATTTGTCCAAAAATAAACTTGTGAGAAAAACATTTGTCTCCAATAATTTTTGTAGAGTGCGGGGGGGGGGGAATGACAATTGTTTGGATTTCGTTTAAAGCCAGGATTTTGACGACTTCATCCCAGAAGTATAATTTAACAATTAAAATAAATTAAATCGACCAAATTATTTCTTTTATAAAATGTTTAGAAAGAAACAAAAAGTTGTCATTAAAAACATTAATTCATCATCAGTACAAAAATATATCGGTTTATGAACGTTTTTAAAGCTTTTAATATTGAAGCTTAAAAATAAATAAAATAAGTTTCCGCTCCTTCATTTAAGAGATTTTTATTAAAGAATTAGATCTAAAGTTAAATCCAAGTTTAAAAATTAATATTAGTTTTTAACCGAAGGAAAAGATCGTTTGAATCAAAAAACATAAAAGCTAAGTACAAGTAGAGTTAGACTAGTTCAATCCGTGCACGTACAAAATAGGAGTTTTTATAAATAAAACAAGTGGAAAAAACGGTATTTAAATTAAAAATTAAATAACTAAACTAAATAAAATCAACCAATTTAAAAAAAAATATTATATAATAAAAATTGCACCTACCTTTTTTGTAAACAATTTATATTTAGCATGAAGGAACCCAACTGTTTTTGTTGAACATGTGTTTATATAAAAAACGACGTGGAATACATCAACGGAATAACACAAGTAAACGAAACTGAAATAGTTAGCTGGCATTTTTTTAACGAATCCTAATACAGATTATTTTTATAACTTAAAAAAATTAAGACAAACATTGACAAAAATAGAAAATAACTCCTTATCGGTGAATGAATGATTTTGTTTAGATTAAAAAAAAAAATAAAAAATAAAAAATGTACAATTAGTTTGTCACTCAAGTACTCAAGACAATTTTTTACGGTATTAATGAAGAGGAAAGGACTTTAAATGAATAAAAGTTTTAATTAGTTTTAATTAGTTTTATGGATAAGAGCAAAATAGCTGTCAAAATTAAATATCAAATGATACAGTCTACTACTTTAAAAATTAATTCTTACAGAGAAGAAACTGATCTAGTTTGTTTTATCACGAGTTGCGCTTGTTTAAAAAAGTTTTAAGGAAAAAAAACAAAACGAGTACGTTGATTCTTCAGCTGAATTAACTGTCAAATTAAAAAACAAAAAATTCTCTAAGGAACAAATTAAATAGAACCCTTAAAACTAAACTGAATTTGCTTTCAAATTTGAAACGTCAAAAAATCTGACCAGATTTGAGATGTTTTTTTCGGAGGGGGGGTCACCGTTTAATAGCCCCCCCCCCGCGAAAGCCTGAAAATTTAATTCTTAATTAGAAAATTAAAGCTGACCGATTGCAATCTAAATTTGAAATTCATTTCCTCCCTCAGTATAATAAATTACAAATAAATAAAATCATCATGTATCTTTAATAAAATCTAAACAGATTCTCATGCAGTTAAAGTCGTTTTAAAAATTACAATGATAGTTTAACATTCATTATTGCTGCAATTAAATAGAAATTTGAGCCAAGTTTTATTTTTCCCTTCCTTCTACTGACCAAATGAAGACCATAGTCTAATTTAAAGTTTAGATTTTAAATTTGCCCAATTTAAATTGTTTTGAACACAAAAGAAAATAAAAACTTAGCAAATCATGGCAGGCAGGATTAAGGCCAAATAATATCAAAAATCCAATCATAAATGGAAGATATCACAACTACGTTAAAAAGATGATAGAATACTATTTACTGTTAAATCATTAAAGTTATAAGTTAATAGTTCGGTTTTTAAAATTTAGATATTTTAAAAAGTGACTTAATTTGACTTTTTTTTTTTTTTTATTGTTCAAGATCAGCAATATTTCGGTTCGATTACAAACGTCAATGTTCAGATTTATTTTCACTATTTTGATCTCAACAGCAATAAATAAAATACATTCACTGCCTGCATTAATTCTCTTGAATTTCTACACACCAGAATACGGTGGGGAGCGGTTAAAGGGACATTTAATCTCAAACTTCTTTTTTTTTAAAACAATCATTGATTCCGTAAAACTGGGAGGTGGGTATATTATAACTAAAATTCTAAGTTATAACTGTATATAGCATATCAGCTCAATCATACAAGCTGATTATTTTGACATGTGTGACACCTCGGCCAAAACAACTCAAAATAAACACTCTCCACCTCTATTTCATCAACCTGCTGTTAAAATCTATAAAATCCCCACTAAAATTTACAGCGAATTCTTTGTTACAATAGAAAAAAAAAAATTAGTAAAACATTTACATTGAGTTTTGTTTTTTCTAAATGCTATTTAAACTTATCCTACAACCTGGTTTGGGCAGGAATAGACGACCAGAGTGATATACACTCATGACCATCGAACAAGATCAAAATTTTTTTTCTTTCAATCCTTAAATTGCTTTCAGAATTTATAATTGTGGAACTTTTGAAAGACTTATATTATGATCAAAATTGCATACCAACCATTAAATGTGCCACACCAAAAGGGTAAAAAAAAAAATTTTTTTAAATAAAAGATAAAATTAAAAATACTTAAATTTGAACAAAAACTCATGAAAAATTTGCAGTCTTCCTTTCTACAAGACAACCGATTTCGAGCAAAACAAATTGATTATGAGAAACTAAAACACCACTCTAGATTTACATTTAAAGAAGAACTATCAATTAAAAAATTCAAATTTAAAGACTAAATTGAAAGATTTGAAATTGCATAGTCACTAGAATGGTTTAAGGAAAGAAGTACTATTAAGTAAAGAAAAATCTTAATCTGGCTTATAAGTAAAAACCAACATTTACCCACTTTTGAAAAATCCTTTGATTTGAGTCGGCTAACATTCAAATCTTGACCAGAGTCAGGAATTGTAAAATAAAGTAATATGGAAATTTTCATCTAATGTTGACACTTATTCTAGAAAATCCAATTTTAAAATCTATCAAAATTTAACCCTTTTAATGCTATTCTAGTAGCCCAAACATAATTTTAGTCTACATTAATTTTGGATGTGGTGCTATATACTGAACACCTTTGCTAAATGTGCCTTTGTTCCATGTATTGTGGAACCTTGATAAAAAAAAAAAAAATACTTTATTGCTTCTAGAACTTTAAGTAATTTTTTGAAGTATCAGTGAATATAAAATTCTCAACACTTGTACAATATACCTCCTGATGCATTGCTGTGAAACTTTTTTTATTCAAACTTTTTATAGTGAAAAGTGCATTCCAGCAATTAAATTTGTTGCTAAATGCATCACACCAAGAGGATTAACAGTAAGAAGAGGATAGGTCTTCATGAAATGAAAATGGTACAAGTAGAGTGGGATTTTCCTTACTGCTGGTATAGCGCTTTACAATTTACTTTGAGAGAAGATGTCATCTGCCTAAGAAAGGCCATGAAGACAAATACTTGGTTTGGTTTCTTTGTTTAATGGCACATCAACATGCGAGTTATTTAATGCCAAAGCCATCTCTATAGAACAATAATTCAATGCATAGCTGGAGAGATAAGGAGGCTCATACCTTTCCCAAGAGTATTAGGTCCAATTGTGAGTGCAGTAGAATGACTGGACTGGAGTTCGAACTTGCTTACTATGTCGCAGTCCAGCATGTCAGCCACTATAGCACAGGGACTCCTTACAGGTAGTCGGCATAGCACCTCTACAACTTCAGTTAGAAAATATAACTACTTTTAAACTATATATTGTTGGAGGTGGAATTACCTTTACTACGTAGTAAATATTCAATTGCACTGAAATTACTAAAGACTTTATTAAAATTAAGCATATCATAGATTAGATATTAGTTGTGTTTTTACAGTGATATGTTAATTTGATGTTTAACATGTGCAAGAAGAAACTGATATCAAATAAAATGCTAGCATCTCATATCCAAGCAAGCTTAACTAGCAAACCATTACTAGTGCATTGAATTCTCACTGGGTACCAAAAATCCAGTTTGGTTTTTTTATTTAATAGCACACCAACCTTTATGGCTTGTTTAATACCAAAGTCATACTCTTAGAAGAACAGTAGTGACATTATTTAACCTACAGCTGAAGGGATAAGGGTATTTGTCCCGGCATGAACTGGAATTTAAACTTGCAGCCTAGCGCACTTTCGTCAGAACTCCCACCGTACATCCAGTTTTGAGCCATAACTTAGTATATAACTATATAAAAGAAATGCAACCATGAAAGTGTTCATTGCTACGAAAGGGGGGTAGGTCTAAAACCTAAAATATCTAAATTATGAATTCTTTAAATTGAAGTAACGTGTGGGTGGAACACACTATCAGAATAGAATTTATCAACCAGGCCAATCACAATAAGATTTTTTACTGATATTATGAAATTTATTCCATGCAATAGAAGATATGCAATTACAAAAAATTAAGTTTGTGAGTAAACATTAGATACTAATTTACTTACAACTAGATTAGTTACAATTTAAAACTTCATAAGTTTTCAAGCATAACTTTTTCCTCAAAACATGATACATGTTCAACTTTGTGAGTCCTAAAAGAGAAAATGGGTAATTGGGCTCTATAATCTACAAGTCCAGTAGGGCTTAGAATTTTTTATATTTGTTTTTCTTTTTGTGAAATAAATTGTTTCACCTGAATTCCTGCCCGAAATAACCTGTTAAAAAAAGCAGATTGGTGAAATGCAAAAATGAAAAAGCTGTTGGATTTATTTGACAAGTGAACTTTTGAAAACATTCAACTTATATGCATTCTACAGAGGACCCAACAGGAAGTAATTTTCTACAGAATAAAACCCTTGAGAGAAAAAAAAAATTGCCAATGTTTATGATCAAATTTCAGCAGATTCTCTACAGAACCAGCACAAAAAGGATAAGGGGAGAGAAGAAATGTGCAAATTTTAATTTCATAAAGTATAAATTTTAAATATTAAAATTTAATACCAAAATATTAGTTCAATTTCAGCTTTTTAAGTTACTGACAATAAGACTTAAAATTAGGTTAGTTTGAAGCTAAAAATTTTAAGAGTTAAAAATTTGAATAAGTTTAAGATTTTATATCAGTAGTATAAGAAATAAACAGAACCGTAAGTTACTTCAAAACAAACAATAACTAGTACAAAACCTGAAAATTAAATGTTTCCACTCTTTGCCTTCCTAGCAGTCAATTGAAATATTACCGAAGTAGACAAAAACTCAGTACTTGTTAGATTTGTTGGTCCAAAGAGTAATGTAGCTGATGTCATGATTGGGCACACACTAAATTTCTGACAAGACCAGTGTTTTTTAGGGGGGGGGGTCAATTTTACTGAACATACTCCAACAGGTGTTCGGATTTTTTTATACTAGAGCTTGGTTTTAAAAATTATTCCAAGCATTTTTTTTAGCAAGGTATTTAAAGAAAATCTTTATTGGAAAAGAAAAAATTCAGATAGATTTTAACTATACTCAATGGGAATCTCAGCATCACCCTACAATCTCGGTTTAAGATTGAAGCAACACACACATTGGAGTTAAGCTTTTCTTTTTTGATTCGGCCATAGAATTTAATTTTTTTTTAATTCTGGCTTTCATAAGATAACCTTAAGAATTCTATTTAACAATACCATCAACCTGCATTCCTCTTCAAGACCAGCCAAGCACCAACAAATAGATTTATTTTGAATTAAACTCAAAGAATACACTGTTAAAAGGCAAAGGATTATTAAGTTAATTTCACAAAATTACTTTCCCTGCTTACAAACCTTTAAACCAAACCATTTCCTCCAACAAGCTTCCATTTTCTAAATTAAAAAAAAAAAAAAGCCAAAGCAAGCAAATTTTTGGTCAACTTCTTGACTTGGTTCAAGAATTTTCTTTGACGGGGGGGGGGTGAAGGTAATTTCAAGTTTTCCAGTTGAGGGGGGGGCATTTTCCTTCTCCACCCCCTTTCCCACCACCAAAGTAAGAACTTTTAAAAAGTTCTTTAAAAGTTAAATGAAATAAAAGTCGATTTTGATTAACTGACAAAATTTCCTTGGCTTCATTTTTTGAGCAAGTCCTGTGAGCAAAGTTAAATGAAACTAGAGTTTTTTCATTTTTAAGTTCACTTCATAACACTTGCTAACTAATGGAAATCTTCAAAAAAGAAGGCAAAAAGACACCAAGTTTTCATTACTAAATCAAATTTAAAATATTTTTTTTAGATCAAGTTTTACAATTTTTTAAAAAAGTGTTGAAATAAAAGGAGACACAAACATTCATCAGAATTAATCTTATTTTGTAGACGGGAATATTGTGTGTGTGTGTGTGTGGTTTTTATCTTCGTAAGGCAAAGAGATATGTTTCTATTTACAAGAAATTAGGGAGATTTTTACTTTCATGACCGCTAAAAATAAAAATATTTTACGTCAATTAAAAACTACTTGTTACAGAAACAGCTACTGTGTGCATATATATATATATATAAAACCGTATAAGTTTTAATATAAAAACATACGAAATCTGACAAGTTTCGCCAAGGTGCAATCATTCAAATCTAATTAAACATTTTCAAAACTAGATGAATTGACACTAGTCAAACTAAAATAGAATTATTAGTTATTTCACTACAATGTTTAAGTTTCAATGTAAGTTAGGACTAAAATTAAAACCTATTTGTATCACCGTCTAAATATTTTTAGTCAGTGACGCAATGCAAGGTTTTTTTTTCTTTTAAGAAAAAGAAAACCCTTTCAAATAAGTTCCTTTTTGGAGTTCAAAATAAAATGCCTGGTTATAATACTAACATACAAACGAATATTTGACAAATTTGAGTGGTTTTTAAAAAAATATATAAAAACAGGTAATTTCTTTAAAAAATTAAAATTTAAATATGGCTTAAAAAAAAAAAAAAAAAAAAAAAAAAAAAAAAAAAGGTATTATCAAAATCGCAATTATAAAACTCTACAGAAGTTTTTATTATTATTAGTTTTAAGAGTAAAAATATTGAAGTGTTTTCAAGCAAATGTCTTGTGAAAGGTTTCATAACGAAAATGAACTCATAAAGTAATAAATTTAATAATTATTAAGAGGTATAAGACTAAAAATAATCAACAATCATAAACAAATATGCTTATTTCTTAAATAATAAATAAATGTTTAAGAAGGCGATCTATTAGAAATACATCTAGAAAACTTAAACTGGGCACCCAGTTTTGGTCAAAAAAATAAGTAGATAAATAAAAACAAACGTCCTAGAAAGTCATTCTCTTCCCAACATGATTAGAAAGGATTTAAATGTTTTACTTTTAAATGATATGTCTTAATAGAATAGAAGGAAGTATTAAATGAATAAAAGGGAGAAAAAAAACAAAAAAAAACTTACTTTTGTTGGGGTCACCAGTTTTTTTTCTTTTTGTTGTGTGTGTGTGTGTGTGTGTGTGTGTGTGTGTGTGTAGTATCACGAAGTTGTTTCTCAAAATGTAATCGTAAATAGAGAATAAGGCGTATTTTAGGTGGTTATATATTATTATTTATACTTTCTTTTTGGGAGGTACACGGTTTTTTTTAAACAACCAACAAAGAGTGTAGAAGAGTAATAATAAAAAAATGGTCTGTCCAGGCTGTTGTTGTCTTCTTTTTTAAATTATTGCTGTTATTATAGTTGTTGTAAAAGAACTTGTGCTGTAGAGTCGAAGCCCTTTTCCCTTCCTTATGCCGCTGTAACTATTGATAGAGAGTCAAACATTTTTAACGTTACTTAATATCAGTAGCTTTTCTTCTTCTTCTTTGTCGTCGTCTTAAAAGTCTTGGCACAACTAGTACAGGTGATATTTAATAATTTGTGGTTTTCTTTCTTTTCTTCTTTCTTTTTTCCTTTTTTTTTTTTTTAGAGTTATTTTTCGGTCCAGGGGATTTTTTAATTTTTTTTAGGTTTTTATTTATTTTTTTTAAGTTGTTTTTATCTCCCTCTTTCTTTCCTCGTTGCTTGCCTAGGGTCTAACACACACAACACACACACACGGGGGGGAACACAACGAACGACCCGGATCTTACCATGCGCATTCAGGGCTCTGACCTTCGTAATTTGAATAAAAATATTAAAACAAACATTTTTTTCTTGTGGTGAATATTTCAGGTGCTTAATTCTTAATTTTTTCTTTAGTTTCCATATATTAATAAGATTTATTTTTTACAAACGGAATTGACGATTTTTCTTTGTTGTATGCGTCTATCAATAATCTGCATTTCAAACGCATGACCTTAGTAATTTGCATAATGACGATTACCACTAACAGTTTCGTATAGTCCCCATGCAAATATTCTTGCTTAAAGATTTGTTAATTTGTTGTTTATTTTTCGAATTAAAAACTTTTAGTTTTAATTTTAATAATGACAAACAAGACTTAGATATTCTGAAATCCCAAATGCTTAGTTTCGGATCTGATGACCTTTCTTATTTGCATACCTACAAATAAGTCCCTGTTTCCGTTTATTGTTACTCTAAAATGTGAAATCTATTTGTCTTAGTTCCTTTGATTAGATATTAATCCCTTAATGATATGTATAAAGCTTTGTGGCCTGTATGTTTTTGACGTAGTTTATAGTTTGGTTATTTAACAAATAAAGTCAAGTAAACATCAATGGAAAATGGGGGGGGAATTACATCCAAAATTGTACAAAAGTGCTAAACACTTAAAAGATAAATTTGTTAAATAAATATAGTTGAACTTTACTAGTTTGTTACCGTATTTGAATTATTCCCATTTTTCTTCTTTTTTTTTTTTCCTTACATAATTTTATATTATTAAAATAAATTTGATCAATTAGTAAGAAGTTGAATTTCATTTCCACTTGTAGGGATTACATCCCTTACCAGTCGTTAATTTCTACTATTTGGCGCTCGGCGATACAAAAGGTTATTGCCTTCCGTATCTACCTAAATAGTCATACTAATGACCATTATAGTGGTCAAGGTAGTATATAAGAAAAAAGCAGGAAAAACAAATCCTCCCTTTCTACTAGCATAACTCATGTCTTGACAACTTGCCAGGTTCCAGGCCTCAATGGACTCAAAGAGATAAGAATTTATATGATACACACACTAGAGGACTTTCATCAGAGGAATTTTCTTCCCCTATCTATTCACATATAGTCCTCTAGTTTTCCATACGTGAGTTTAGAGACCTTTACTAAAGGACTTTCTCCCTTTTATTGCATTCCCACATATTTGTTTCTGCCAGCATCACTCCAAGAGACTCATGTTTTGATGACTTGCCAGGTTCCAGGCCTGTATGGACATAAGGAGAGAGGAATTTATAACACACACATAGATGCATGCACACACATATGAGGACTTTCATCAGAGGACTTTTTCTCCTTTTTATTCACATATACATTTTCCTCGAGTTTTCCATACATGTCAAAGAAAAGTTTACTTTTATTGCATTCACATATATTTGTTCTCTATCTTTAGTTGTCTATATGTCTATAAATAAATTCAATTAAATCTTTCAATTGTATTCACTTCATTTATTATTAGCAACTGTTAGAGTGACCATTTCTTGCGAACAAAAAATGATGCATGACAAATATTGTTTAGTTTTATCAATAATTATCAGTTTTATAAGTTTACAGATATTCATTTCACTGATAAGTTTGACATTAAAATAGTTTCAGCAACATTGAATTACAATAAATGTTTTCCTTTCTTCAATATTATTAAATACTTATATGAACTAAACATTCAATTTTTTAAAATATTTTAAGGTCACTCTTAGTCATGTAGAGAAGAGGAAAATCTTGTATTTTGTTTTGGCGCGCTATTTAATTCAACACTGAATTTCACCCAATCAGGATGACATATCCCATTCAGCCCGGACCTTCATTTCCGGCTAGCAAAACGGGTGAGCGGCCAAACACACTCTCTTCGGCTTGAGATGGCGACCAGAACGGACGTGTCTCTGGTCGCCCCTGCTTAGCGATGCTTTTTAGCTAAACAAGCCACCCAGTGAGGACAACTCACTGTGGCTTTAACCCTAGCAGCAGCAACATGGACACTCAGCGGGGGAACCTTCTAATTTATGGATTCTTTGTATCTAATATATTTTAGACCAAGGAATCCCAGTTGAATATGAATTAGATACGTTCAGCATGCCTTCCACAAGCACCACAAAAATTTACTATGTCGATCCGAGCGCCACTCCGCTCTCAACACAAAACTACACTGTGACTTTGAATACTCCCCTCACACGTCCAACGACATGCTGCCATTTCCAGCATCCCGCTAAGCCATTTCGTCTCAAACATCCAGCAAGCCTAAACACCACGAGTCTTGCAGCATCAAGAACAAACCTCCTCAAAGCTGCAAATAAAAACTTTCGCTGTTGTGTGTTGTTAAAGCAATAGTCTCGTATTTCATTTCTGTTGCCATAAAAAATATAGTGTTCGGGAAAATAACTAATTCCCTCAAAACCGCTATAGTCACATGAAGTGGAGGGTTTTAGAAAAAAGGTAGGAAAAGGTAAATCCTCTTATATATATATATATATATATATATATATATATATATATATATATATAATTTAGTTTGGTTGGATTTTATGTCATACCAACCATGGTTGTCATTTAATACAAAACCCTGTTTTTACATATATATTAGATATATGATTTCTAAACACATTTTGTTGATACACAGTTAAATGATCAAACAATTCTATTTCTAACAATTCAATTTAGCATGAGTCAACAAAGAAAATGGTTCCAAGTATTGCTATGTATAACTAACAATTCAATTTAGCATAAGTCATTTGCTTGAACTCAGATAAATGTTGAACAGTTCTATTTGGCTCATAGATAGGATCCTATTAAGTGCTACCACTCTGGGACAAAGTGCACACGGGAACAACAGCAGTGAAGAAGTACTTCACATTCCCTAAAGCTCCAGCATTACTGTTTAGTGTCATATCCAGGATACTCATTGGTGGGGAGGGGGGCCTTACCACTCTGCAGAGATGCAGTCATGTATTCTACTGCCCCAGCTGAGCTGATATTGATGTTTGTATTTTTGTTTTATTTGAAGGAGTGTCTGTTACTTTTGCCTCTCTGACACATCATCGAAAAATACCTGAAAAAGAAACAAATGAAAGATAAATGTGCACTTATCTAACAAATATATCTTAATTCCAATTAAGAAATGCTTCTGATTTCATTGATTTTGATGACATGTCTGGCAATCTTGCGTTATTTTATGTCTAAGGTTTATGGAATCTTTTACTTTGTATGTTTATATTTCTTCTTGTGTAGTTCTTTCTTAAGAGAATTTTGCACACAGTTGTATAGTTTCAAGTATTCCTATCTAATACAAATAACTTTCAAACAGATCTATTTAATCTTACCACTCCATGTCAGAAGGGACATTAGAGAGGTAAATGGAATAATTGTTCTTCAGAGCTACAGAACTGATTGATTGATTTTAATGGTATATCAACCCATCTAGGGTAATTTTATGTTTATATTTCATTCATGGTAGTTCTTTTTTAAGAGTATTTTGCCCACAGTTGTATGGTTTCAAGTATTCCTATCTAAATCAAATAATTTGCCCACAGTTGTATGGTTTCAAGTATTCCTATCTAATATAAATAATTTGCCCACAGTTGTATGGTTTCAAGTATTCCTATCTAAATCAAATAAATTGCCCACAGTTGTATAGCTTTAATTATTCTTAACTAATACAAATAATTTGCCCACAGTTGTATGGCTTGAAGTATTCTTATCTAAATAAATAATTTGCACACAGTTGTACAGCTTCAATTATTCTTAACTAATACAAATAATTTGAACACAGTTGTATGGCTTCATGTATTCCTAACTGATACAAATAATTTGCACACATTTGTATGGCTTCAAGTATTCCTATCTAAATAGTTTTCAAATGGATCTATTTGACTCAGAGATAAGATCCTAATGGAAACTACTATACTGGATCAGAGTAGATCTTGGAGTAATGGTAATGAAAGAGTACTCCACAATCTTCCAACATGGATTTATCGATTGATTGATTTTAATGGCATGTCAACTAGTCTTGTTATTTTATGCTTAGAAGTTGGGAAATCACATTCATATTTACATTTTTTGTGTAATTGTTTCTTAACATTGTTTTTTTTTTCATTGAATACAAATAATTTTTAAACATAAATATTTGATCCATAGATTTGATCCATATTTGATCCATAAATATTTGATCCACTGTGGATCATGGTGGACCTGGGGGTAATGACAACGAAGGAATACTCCACACTCCCCAGATTTCTAGGTTGAAGCCTCACTATCAGATGCAATTTTAGGGTCAAACCAAGGACACGCCTTTTGAGGAAGGTTTTTCTCCTCTACAGGGGATACAATCAACATATTTTAAACTCTGCTGACACTGTATAGATATTAGAAGTGCAATTTAAATCAGCCATTACTAAAGAATTTCTGAATCCTAGATTTTGAATTACATCATACAGGGTGTCTCAAGATAGATGCAACCGATTAATATGATAATGATTTATTATTGTGACAAGTGCAATAGCAGTCATTTGGAACACATCTTGTAAAAAATGCATCCTTTGAGCTAGAGACATCAAATCAATGTTTTTTTTTAATTGTTATTATATCAGCTTCTATGCCATCTTTTTTTGAGTTTCTTGTCTCAGTAATAAATCATTATCATATTTATGAGTTGCATCTATTTTGAGATGGTTTTGAATGATTTTTGTCTCCAAATAAGTAGTGCCGCAAAACATTTCCTCTCTTGTCCAAGGCATTGTGATCAAGGATTAATAGTTGTTATAATATACTATTCTAATATCTGAAACAAAAAAGAAGACAACATTATTATAAGTAGAATTATAAGCAGTCATATGGGTCCCATCTATATTGAGACAGCCTATATTAATTAATGGGTTGTATCTATTTTGAGAGAGTTTTGAATGATTTTGTCTCCAAATAAGTAGTGACAAAATATTTTTTCCTCTCCTGTCCAAGACATTGTGATCAAGGATTAATTGTTATTATAGTATACTGTTTTCAAATCTGAAACAAAAAAGAACACAACATTATTATTATTAGAGTTATTAACAGTTGCATGGGTCCCATGTATATTGAGACACCCTATATCTAATTGAGAACCCATCATTTTTATAAACCAATGCTCTATCACCAAAATCATAATTACTTAGAATAAATAAGAATCAGATGACTCAAATGAACTGGTAATGTAATATCTTAAAATAAGATGGGCAGAGGAAAAAAATGCTACTGTCTTACCCCTCTGCAGTGGTTAATGTAAGTATATTCAAAACCCCGCCATCAGGTTAAATGAAATGTCAGAGATGCAGTCAGCATATTCTACAGCCTAAGCCAACAAAGCTATCAGACACCTAATCTACAAATTTTAAGATGGAACAAATCAAGCTAAAGCCTATACAAAAAACAGAACACCTCCTTTTGGTGACAGCCCAGTCAGCGAGAGCTGTAGAAAACACAGACTGCATCTCTGCACAGGGGTAAGACCCCTACCACCAACAACAATAAATGTCCTGGATATGATACTAAACAATCTGATGTTGAGGATCAGCACCCCTTAATTGCCATTGCTCCCAGGTCCACTTTTACCCAGAGTGGTAGCACTTGATAGGATCCTATCTATGAGTCAAATAGAACTAAACTGTGTACATATGCTAGTCAGAATTGTTTGAAATAGAACTGGTTTTGACATTGAAACTGTGTACTTATTCTAAACTGAATTGTTTGAGTGGTAGCCCCTGATAGGGTTCTATTTAGGGGTCAAATAGAACTGTTTGACATTTAAACTATGTCCAAAAACAAATGACTTATGTTAAATTAGATTGTTTGAAATAGAACTGTTTGATCATTTAACTGTGTATAAACAAATGACTGATGTTTAATTGTATTGTTAGTGATACATAGCAATGTATATAACTTTCCTAATTTCTTGTTTAATATGAATCATTTGGCTTATCACATGATCAAACATTCTTAAAACAAAAGCAGAAAAGCTGCAGGTATTGATGAAATACTTCCTGAAGTATGGAAGACAAGGAAATTTGATGATATACTTCTTTGATTATGCATTGCTGTATATAACCAAAACACAATAAAGAAAGAGATAAAAGGGAGCATCCACTCCTTCGCAAAGAAAGGCAATCTTAGAATAACCAAGTAGTGCAGAGGTATTACTCTTACTGCTTAACTTGCTAAGATTTATAATGACTTGCTTCTCAATCATGTCCATCCTAAAATTGAGAAAGTTTTTAGAAGAAATCAGAACAGTTTTCAGACAAATTAATTCCCAACTTCTCAGACTCTTACAAATCATTGAATTATCAAAGGAATACATGCAAAAAATCTTGAGGTAACACTCTTGTTTGTAGATTTCCATCTACAGAGTAGAGATAGAGCTAATAACTCTAGAATATGGTTTTCCAAAAGAAATGATGCTCTACAAAGACATAAAGACCATGTTTTGTTCACCAGATGATGACACTGATTTCTTTGACATTGTCACTGGAGTCTTGCAAAGAGATACATTGGCACTATTTCTATTTATAATCTGCTGAGATTATTGTTATATAATAGAAATGTTTTCTAATTTACAAATACATTTCAAATTCATTCACCAATAAAATAAATAAATAAAAACACCACAAGCATATGTTTCACTTGAAAAAAAGTAACATTAACCGGATGTTGTTCAAACGATGGCTTATAACAAATAAATAAGACACATCGCTGCACTGCTTGGTTCCACGCATCCATCTAGTTAAAATGTAAAAATAAATTCACAGTTAAAAAAGTCCTTTTTTGAACCAATCATGAACTCTCCCCCAAAAAAGTTTTTTGGAGCTAATTCAATCCCAAACATGGCTATAAAACGGTTAACAAAAGTTCACAAAAGCAGTTGACACCATGGACTGCTATCAGAGGGAATCATCATGCATCACATTTCAGACAAAATAAAAGATTGCTGATGCCCTACGAACCCACTCCATAATCAATACAACCAAATCCCTGCCATTTCCACCACAAGAACTAGACTGCTTATAGTCTACCAACCCACACCACACCACTGTACCAAACCAGCCAAGAACAACTTACACCCACTAACCTCCGGACCCTTATCTAGTGGAAGAAGAGAGCCTGCATCTTTTCTAATCTACCAACTTTCCTTCATTTAGAAAAAATGAAATTTAATCCAATCCTCTCATCCATTGTCTCTTGCAACCATATACTTGTCGATAACATAATGTACTTCAAAATCCAATAGATTTAATGAAAAAAAAATGGTTTCACACTAAAAAGGCAAGAAGTAGACAATATCCAGCAGAAACTATGACTGATTCAGGCTACACAGTTGACCCAGTACTTTTTGCAAATACACCTGCTCAAGCTGAATCTTAGCTGCCTAACCTGGAACAGATGGCAAGAGGCATTGGTTTCAGTGTAAACTCAGATAAAATGTGTTCCAATGAAGATGGTACCATCAACTCATTCAATGGCTAGCTTCTGAAATTATTAGACCAGTATATATATATCAGGAGCAATATCTCATCTACTGAAAATGATGTCAACACACACATAGGTAAAGCACTATTAAATACATATAAGCTGTGGACAGGTTATTGATCATATGGAAATCTAATATCTCTGATAAAATAAAACCAAACTATGTCAGTACTACTTTATGGCTCCACCACTTGGACTTTAATGAAACACCAGGAAAAAAGCTAGATGGGAACTACATAAAGATGCTGCATGCTGTTTTAAACAGATCCTGGAAGCAGAACTCTACAAAACAATAATTGTGTGGCTACTTACTTTCTATCTCACAAACCATCAAAAGAAGATAGGCAAGACATACTGAGCATGGATGATAAAGAAAGGAAGAACTTATAAGTGACATTCTTCTATGGACTCCAACATATGGACACACCAGTGTTGGCAGACCAACAAAAACTTACATTTATCAGCACAGTGAGGACACTGGGTGTTATCTAGAGTACTTACCAACCATGATGGCTGATGGAGTTAAGGAATATATCCTGTCAACATGTCTTGACAATGATGAAAAATGTGACTTACAGAAACATTTTTCAAATATCTTTTTTTTTTTTCAATATTTAACAGAATGAACATTACATATTTTAAAACTTCAATTATAATGTTTTGTTTTGATAGAATTAAAGTTCTGCTTTAATCTTTTTTGTAGCCATCTTCTTTTGCTTTATTCATGAAATGTTTGGGATACATGTCTGCTCAATAGTCAATCATATTAAGTTCATACCCAACATCGGCAAAACATTAGTAACATTAGAACAAATAAGAAATACAATAATAATTTATCCACATAAGTAATTTTCTAAAAAGCTTGCTAGAAATACCAAAAATGAGACTGTTTTTAAGAGATGTTTAAACATAAAAGGAGCTAGATTCTGTCATGGCTAGCCTGAGAGTGAACTTCTTTCATACCCTTATATAAGGGTTCACTTGGATGTATTGATAATAAAAAGTAAAGTAAGTTAGCAACCTTAGTTGAGGGTGACCTGGAGGCTCCCTTTTCAATAGCTACAACACTGAAGTGTAGGGAAGGGCGCTACTCCATTCCAAGGATTGCTCTACTTTACTCTTGATCCTAACCTTATAATGCTGAGTGCTAAGCAAGGTATCAGGTATAATTTTTTAAGTCTTTGGTATGGCTCGACCTGAGATTGAACCCCAGTCTCCTGGACCATTGCCAAACATTCTACTCATTAAGCCAATTGATAATATCTTTACCAATATCAAATGATATTGGCTATTAGTGTAAGGGGAGATGGTGAGTCATGTCTCTACCCAATTTTTTTTTTTTTTTTCATCATACAACGTGTGAAAGCACGTGCAATACCATGTCCTCATCAGCCGCCATCCAGGGGTAATAACACAGTTTCGGTAGCTCAAGGCAGTACTGCCAACCCTGGCGCTACCAAGCAGCTTTAGCCACCGGACAGGGTATTAAGAGAATCATATATATATATATATATATATACTAATCTAATATCTACCAGCATTCACGGTACCAGAAAAAAAAAAACCCGCCAGGAACAAGAGATAAAAGTATCTCGAATCACCACCCGGGGGAAAAAGAAAAAATTATAGGTCAAAAAAAAAGAAAAGGCCAACCTCATCCAACCCCTTGAAAAAAATCAAGGGATTCGCAGTCAGTTGGTCAAAAGAAAACTAAAACCTTCTGCGAATCCTACAATGCTACAATTACAAGAGTGCTCAACACGAGTGGAGCCAATTATCTCCATTTAGAAAAAGGAACCAGGATCTGCTTTATGTGAACAGGGGATCCAATCACCCAACACAGGTATTTAAACATGTACCTAAAGGAATAGAGTATAGGTTATATTAGTAGGATTGCCCAGTCAGGTGGAACAGTAGAAAACACCAAAAGCTTCTCTGTAGAGGAGTAAGACTCCCACCAACAAATGTCCTGGATATGACACTAAACAATCTGATGATGAGGTTCCAGTAATGCTGGAGCTTTGAGGAATGTGGAATACTCCTTCATTGCCATCACTCCCAGGTCCACTCTGACCTGGAGTGGGAGCACCTGATAGGATCCTGTCTATGAGTCAAATAGAACTAAACTGTGTACTTATGCTAAACTGAATTGTTTGAAATAGAACTGCTTTTGAAAATGAAACTTATGCTAAACTGAATTGTTTGAAATAGAACTGTTTTTGTATGCTAAACTGAATTGTTTGAAATCAAACTGCTTTTTGACATTGAAACTGTGTACTAAAACTGTTTTGAAATTTAAACTGCATACTTATGCTAAACTGAATTGTTTGAAATCAAACTGCTTTTGACATTTAACAGAGTCTAAAGAAAAATCTGTACTTATACTGAACTGAATTGTTTGAAACTTTTATCAAGATGACTTAATTCAGTGTCAAATGACCTGAAAAGGGTTGATACTCTGTAAAACCAACCAACCAACCAACCAACCAACCAAACCAACCAATATTAGCAATATTAGTGTATCCATTGAATAAATGGAAGGAAAAGACAAGATAAACTCATGTAAACACACACACACACACACACACATATATATATATATATATGGTAGTAAAAAATGGAAATGAATCTGACTGTATGATGAAAATAGAAAAACAAAGTAATCCAAAAGTGATGAATTCATTATAATGGAAAGTCAATGTTCAAACATTTCAGTTTTTCACCATCTTAAAGTCTTGATTAAGGTTAACTAAAACTGAAACATTTCAACGTTATCTTTCCATTATAAATCCACCACTTTTGGATTACTTTGTTTTTCTATTTTCTTCATATATATATATATATATTTAGTGAGAATCGACATAGCCAATTTTGGGGGTAACATAAAGTTGTTCCTGTGTGTGGCGGATTGAATGTATCTAATTCATATTCAACTGGGATCCCTTGATCTAAGAGAAATAGATGCAAGGAATCCATAAATTAGATAGGTTCCCTCATGTGTCCATGCTACTGCTGCTGCTGCTATTGAAGAACCGCCAGTTAGACATCTGCACTGGACGGAGTTGTTCAACCAAAGAGACTGTGTTTGGCAGCTTCCCCAATTTCTACTGCCTGGAAAGGAGATCTGAGATGAATAGGATAAGTCATCCTGATTGGGTGAAATTATGTGTTGAATTAAATTACACGCCAAACCAAAATATGAAAAGTCCTTCTGCTACATATATATATATATATATATATATGTATTTGTAAGTGAATAGTTTCTAGTTAACTTTATTTTAAAAAAAGTGAGAGCTCATTTGCTTGCACATTGTTCAAAGTTCAAGTGATTGCTATTTAACATTAGTAATTCTATTAATCAAATATTCCTATCTAATACAAACAATTTGCACACAGCTATAAGGTTTCAAATAACTAATAACTCTTCTTACAACAGTAAAAACATTATCTTCTGCCTGGCCAGATTTTATTGTAAATCCTCCATAGTCATCATTTCACTGTCCATCAATATGAAGTAAGTCTTTTTCTGTTTTTATATTCCTTGCATGTACTTTTTATTCAAAGAACAATATATGCATATTTTACCTGTCTGGAGATATTTGTGTATTCTTTTCAATACTTCTTGGATGTATATCCTTCATTTATTAAATTTTTTCTCTAGGTGTAAATGAACTATTCTTGTCTTTTCTTCCTTTGAGACTGGGGTTCAATCCCAGGTCGAGTCATACCATAGACTCAAAAAATGGTACTTGATGCCACCTTGCTTAGCACTCAGCATTATAAGGTTAGGATCAACGGTAAAGTCAAGCAATCCAGGGAAAGGAGTAGCACCCTACCCTACACCTCGGTGTAGTAGCTATTGAAAAGGGAGCCTTGACGACAATGGTCGTCAATTTTACTTTTTTTACTTATTCAGTGTTAATATGTTACAGATATACTGTGTGGGGACTCAACTAAATATCTTCTCAACCACCAAGCATCCCTATGATAGTTTCAAGTATTCTAATTTAATGCTAATAATTTGTACACAAATATATAGTTTATTGGTCTAATGAGTAGAGTGTTCAACAATGGCCCGGGAGACCAGGGTTCAATCCCAGGTCGAATCATACCAAAGACTCAAAAAATGGTACTTGATGCTTCCTTGCTTAGCACTCAGCATTATAAGGTACAGATCAAGGGTAAAGTGGAGCAATCTAAGCAATGGAGTCATGCCCTCCCCTACACCTCAGTGTAGTAGCTATTGAAAAGGAAGCCTCTGGGTCACCCTCGACTAAGGTCGCCAACTTTACTTACTTATAATGGAATGCTGTAGTGTTAAGATCAGTGCACACACTTATGTGTATATATATATATATATGTATTTATGATCTATCTAACTCCTAGTATTCCAAGAAGTATAACTTTATTATTATACTTTTGTAGTGATTAGAAAAAGAAAAATAATATAAATAATATAAAATAAATTACAAAAGCGCAGAAATTCCCAAAAGTCCCTGACAGGAAGCAGGAGTGACCCATGCACAGAAAAAGGAATTGTCTCTGCTAAAAAGAGAAATTCAACCTCACTTCAGTGGTACGCATGATACAGAAAGGACCCTCTTTCATACTGCAGCGAACACATGGCTGATTAGGTTTAGTAGCCAGACACCATATCTGCTGCTAGTGAGCTGAAACTATAAATATAAGAACACCAACTTTGGCCTTATCAACCACTGGAGACAACAAGTAACACCTTCACTGGGAGACATGACCCTTTCCATTGGATTCAAGAAGAATTTCTTACCCATAGAATAGTTGCTGAATCCAGAAATAAAGTAGAAATTCAAAAGGTATCTTGGTCTATTTCCTTCCTTCTTTCAGGAATTCCTTTGCAGCCTTCTACATTCAAGAAGAATCCAAGAATTAAGATGGGGCTAAAAAGAAAACCAACAGAGTCAGATATCCAAAACTCCCAAAATAACCACAACCTAATTACCAACTACAAAATCTTCTGTAATCCCTACACTTCCACTATCTGTCAAGTGGAAGATATTAAACTAAATAAATTTATTGCACATGCATATAAAAGAATAAGTCTGTCACTTCATTTCTATGTGTAAGTATTATTTTTACAAAGATTTGAATTATTTTTTACTGTATATATAACCAAGATGAGGACAATAATCCAAATTGTATTAAAACAATGAGCAAACCCAAAGTTTTATTCATGATAGAACTAAAAGCATAAAAAGCAAAGAAAAAGGTTACAAGCTTGCTAATCAATTTCATCCTTACTCAACAGAGCTAAACCTATTATGACATCTATCTGTAAAGATGTTCTTTCCCCTCATCATAATAATTATCTTATTTACTTGTTTAAGTTTAGTTGCAGTTCATGCTACATAGGAAGAACTAACCAAAGGCTAGATGCTAGAATTAAACAATATGTCCCTATAAGAATGCGTAATTTTATTGGAAGCCTGACTGATAATCTTAGAAATACATATGTGTCTTCAAATCCTGAACACTTTATAGATAATCATGACTGTACGGAAAAGTTTAGTATGGGCTTTTCTTAATATTGAATAAATATCACTCTTCATTTCATATGAAAGTATTGGAGACAATTCCTATTTTGTCCAGCAGACTGTCTCTCTGTAAACAGAGGGAATGTCAACTAGGACTTGATATTATTTCGATTTAGTCTCCAATACAATTTTTTTTCCATCATAAATATTTCCCATATTTTATTTTATTATTCTACCCAATGTTTCCACAAATTAGCTCTGTTGAGCAAGGATGAAACCAGTCAGCTAGCTTGTCACCTCTTGATGCTTGAGTTCTATCATGATTTAAACTTTGGATCTGTTTATTGCTTTCATAAAATTTTGTACCCCCAAGAATATCTTTAATCCAAATTGTATTTATTTAAAAATTCTGAATACAACCAATTGTATTAATAATGTAAATGATGTTCCATGTCAATTGCATGTCCATCAGAATTATCATTCAGTTACAAATTGAATGAACAATTGCTGAATTCTCTTACATATAGTATTTTGAGGGTATTTCTCTAATAAAAATCTTGCTAAGATGTGCCATTTTTGCTGAGTTACAGTTAAATTCTAATAATAGATAGACTGATTTATTGATTTTAATGGCATATCAACCTGTTTAGGGTTATTCTGTGCTGAGAGAGAAGGGATTCATGTTCATTGGACATTCATATTTATTCATTTTTCATGTGGTTGTTTCTTGGGAGGTTTTCTTTGCACATGGTTCTATTGAATATAAAAAAAGTTTTAAACAGATCTATTTGACCAATAGATGGGACCCTAACAGGTGTATGTATATGTACTTTTTTTTCATTCTGAGTCAGATTTGATTTCTTTCACTGGGCCCTCATCATTAAATACAGTTTAATGTTATACTCAGCACATGTTTTTTTGGCAGGAATTACTCCCCTGAAGGGATACAATCAGTGTATTCTAAGCCCCACAATGAGAATTTTAGTAATGAATGAAAGCAGATTTATGGGGGCTAAATAAGAAATAAAAAAAGCAATAACATAAAATGATAGCATAAAAAATAAGAATAAAATAAATAAATACAAAAATAACAATTTCCCTAGGGGCCTCAAATAAGAAGTGCAATCCACACATACCTGAAAAGATGAGGTGCCCGTGGTGTAATGGTTATTGTCATAGGAAATGGACATGGCGACACGAGTTCAAATCCTGGACGAGACTGATTGCATTTCACATAGCATTAATACCCTTGGGAAAGGTATGAATCCAATTATTCTCCCTCCAGCTATGGGTAAATAGTAGGGCAGACTACGTTCTTCAGCCTTGGGGAGGCAACTAGTCTAGGAGAAGGAAAACTCTGAATTCAAACCTGTTAAACTCCGCTTAAAAATTGACCTTGTGTCATATCCTGCCCAAGCAGAGGGGTTTAGTAAATTTGCATACCTGAAAAGATGAGCTGCCTTGCACCCTTGACATACCTTGATTGAGCAGATATCAGCTTTTTCTCTTGACAGCCCGTTGGGAGACACATGACTGCTAAGGCCTCTAGCCAAATAGTGTGTAATGTCTCCTTTTCGTAGCAACATCAGCTGAACACACCAACTGACCACAGACACACATAGTGGATCCTCAAACCCCTTATACTCAATACAATTTGCTAAAATGATTCTGGAGATTCTTCTAATACCTTGACCAAGAAGCATGGTTATTTCAACTGGTTCAGGAAAACATTCCCACCACAAAATAGTCATAAACCCTGAAAATAAAAATTGAGTTAAAAAGTATTCCTATTTCTTTCTTTTCTTTCATTCCTTCCTTTGCAGCTTCAACAAACAAAAAGAAGATAAGAGGCAAATGGAGGATAAGAAGAAAAAGTTAGTTACTAAGTCATAATTTCCCCCGACCCCCACAAAAAATCTTTTTTCAACTCCATAGATGTAATCATTGAATGATACATATAATCTTAAAAAGAAATTAAATTAGTACAATTGGTTCAGTGAGGGCATTTATTCTTTAATATCCTCTTGCTGAAAATGTTGCATATTGACCTTTGACAGAGCCGTCATATTCCAGGAGTGTAAGCAGGAAGACAGTGATGTGTGGGTATAAGCAGCTCATGTGGGTTGACAGTTGGAAGCAGGTCACATGGATTGACAACCAAAGATGTGTGGACGCTGGGAAATTATATATACACATATCATTCACAGGTAAAGTCACAGCAACCACAGTGACACCGTCATGAGAGCAGCCAGCGAGTGCCCGGGGTGGGGTTAATGACCCACCCACCGGCTGAGAAGCAGTAAAAGAAAAGGGTCAATATAGCAGTCTTCTACCAGTCTGTGACTGCGTCCTTCATCTCCCTGTCTCTCCCAAACACTACAGAAGTTTCAACTCTATTGAAAAATTAAGTTGTGAGAGCTATATTTTGGTGAAGAAGTTTTATGGTCTCATCATTCCTTCATTATGGTTCTTCATCAGTACACCTAACAAAAGCTGCTTTTGGCTATCATTAAGTTCAATGGAAGTCATATCTGATTTGTAGAATGTATAGTTAATTGGAGATTGATTGATATAGGAAAGTACCTTATAATTAGCATTTAACAGTTATCGGTTCAGTTTCGGGTTCTTTGTTTAATGGCATATCAACCTTTGTAGGTTATTTAATGCCAAATCCATCCTTTAAGAAGAACAGTAGTGGTGCTATTTAACCCATAGCTGGGAGTAACAGTTATCGCTCTTGAAAAAGTATAGTACCTAGTGTATAATAACTTATGCATTTTATTAATGAATTGCTAATTGGATAAGCAAATGCTTTATTTTCTAAGTTGGAGAATCTCATGATGATGTTTGGTTTGGTTTCTTTGTTTACTGGCTTATCAACCTTTGTAGGTTATTTAATGCCAAAGCCATTCTCCTAGAAGAACAGTAGTGGTACTATTTAACCCATAGCTGGGAGGATAAGGGGGTTCATACCTTTCCCAAGGGTATTTGTCCGAAAGTGGATGTAATAGTGCGACTGGAGTACGAACTCGCCTACTATGATTCCGCAGTCCATCGATTTAACCATTACACCACGAGGACACCCCGAAACTATCCTTAATATACTGTTTGATGTAAACAAGGCAGTAACTCATAGTATTTGATTTTTTTAGTTTAATGGCTTATCAAGCCATTCTCCTAGAAGAACAGAAGTGGTACTATTTAACCCATAGCTGGGAGGATAAGGGGGTTCAATACCTTTCCCTAGGGTATTTGCCTGAAAATGAACATAATAGCTACACTACAAGGACACCCCTCATTATGATGTGTCATTGCTGTGTGTAAAATAAAAATCACATTATAAAGATATGGATTATAAAATTATTAATAATTTTTTTGTACATGTATGTAAAGGCATTTCATTTTTGCATATGTATGATATCCGGTCGATTGGCCAAGCGGTTAGAGTGTTTGCCAATGGCCCAGGAGATTGAGGTTCAATCCCAGATTGAGTACATACCAAAGACTCAAAAAATGGTACTTGATGCTTCCTTGCTTAACACCCAGCATTATAAGGTATGAATCAAGGGTAAAGTGGAGCAATCCCAGGAAAAGGAGTAGTGCCCTTCCCTACTCCTTGGTGTAGTAGCTATTGAAAAGGGAGCCTTCAGGCCACCCTTGACTACGGTTGCCAACTTTACTTACTTTTACTATGTATAGTCATTTCATTGCTATGTGTATGAATTTTTTTCTCTAAAAAATGTTCATCATTTCTCTCTGTTCATAAAAAAATTTGCAAAAACATTTATTGAATGTTTCTTTTCTTTTTGTTACATTATTTCTGGAGATGTTTGATTGGTTGTGTTTTATGGCCTATCAACCCATGTAAGTTATTTCATGAAAAACCTTGTTTATATATATATATATATATATATATATGATTTGTAAATAGTTTGTAGATGATATTTTTAAATATGCCAGAGCTCATTTGTTTGCACACAATTATATGGTTTCAAGTATTGGTATCTAACACTAATAATTATGATATTAATAACTATCCCTAGTAAAAGATTGAACAGTTCTATTTGACCCATAGATGGTATATTTCTTAGGAGACGAGGGGACAGTGAGAAAATCACAAATATAAGGTTTCAGTTTTGGTTTAGTTTTCTTTTTTTTAATGGCATTGCAACTTTTGTGGGTAATTTAATGCTAAAGTCATTCTTGTAGAAGAACAGTAGTGGTGCTATTAAATGCACAGCTGGGGGAATAAGAGGCTTCATGCCTTTCTTGAGGGTATTAGTCCAAACAGGATGTAATAGCATGACTGGAGTTCATACTCCCTTACTACAATGTTACAGTCCAACACATTAGCCACTATGTGGTTTCAACTGACCATTTCTTTTAAATAATCCTTGTTTGTTTGTATACAGTTGTATAGTTTCTAGTATTCCTATCCAATACTAATAATGTGCACACAAACCTGAGGCTCATTTAAAAAGTTCTTAGCTTCACCGAGAAATAAGAAAACTAGAAAAACTACTTCCGATTTTTCTTGTTTTATAGGAAGTAGTAGTGTGTTGCCACAGGAAAAATATTCAGCTATGATTCTTCTTTTTTGTTAAGGCTTATAACTTTTTGAATGATTCTTGTATATGGTTTAAAATATTCCTATCTATTGTTTAATTGACAATAGATTAATATAGGAAAGTACTCTGTAAATAGCTTTTAAGAGTTATCTCCCCTGAGAAAGTACACTGACTAACGTACAATAACCCAGAAGAAGCAAATTTGATTGGCAATTACTTTTTTTTTCTGAATTAGAGCATCTCTTTACAATGTGTCATTTTTAAAAATCGGATCTTTATTATTTGGATTTCAAACTTATTAATAAATTTGTAATATATGGATACAAAGGAATACTTCAGTTATTTCATTGCTATGTGTACGTGTTTTTTTTTCCCCAAAAATTTGTATTATTTTTACTGTATATTCAATTTTTTTAAAAAATATATATTTTGAAAGTATGTTTTATATATATATATATATATATATATATATATATATATATATATATATATATATGGATCGCAAATCTATTTTTAAAAATTCATTATGTCTTTATCATGTATAATTTTTGGCATGTATACTTAGTTTTTGTCCATTTAGATTTTCACTTACAGTTAAAAGCGTAAGGAATTCTCGATTAATGTATTCATTTCATTTTTTTTACCAAAATAACCGAAGCCAATGAATGAATTCATATCTGCTAAAACAAAATTGAAAACAATAAAAAAATCAAAAATAAGTGACTCAAGCATAAAAAGACGAAAAAAAAGGAAAGATCTAATATAATATAAAGTTTGATAGCATCAGCATAACGATAAAGTATAATATTAGCAAAAATTCAATGAATGAAAAATCGAGCTTCTTTTGGAGTTTGTGGGATAATTTATTAAAAAAGAGTTGAATCCATTCATTCATTCTTATTTTTAAGTTAGTTTTTTTTTTCGTTTTTCAGCTTGATCGTCGATTTTCAGTTTTTTATTTTACAAAGTAAATTTAACCTTTGACTCTAATTCGGGTTAAATTATTTACTTCCGGTTCACGCTATTAAGCTTCCTCTTTTTTTTTGTCTCTAACACTAAAGAGTTCCATAGTCAGACAGCTGAAATTGCTGGAGTCAAAACGAGAGAAGGCCTTTCAACCTTTTTTTTTTCCTTTCATAAAATACCCGTAAAAATAATTGTCCCTCCTTTTAACTCAGCAAAATGGGTATTTTAGAGAAAATAGCCGAGATCGAAAATGAGGTAGGTTTTTAATTAACATCCACTGTTAAATGACTTCTTTTCTCCTTAAAAAATACTCATAAAAAATCGAAAATATGAAACACGCTTTCCCTCCACGCTGTGCGAATTAAAAGAGACAGACAAGACATGTGGTGGGCTTCACTTGCCAGTTTTTAAGCTAAAAAAAACAGTGGTTATTTTATTTATTTATTTATTTATTTATTTTTAACGTGTAATATAAATCTTGTCTAAAAGACATGTAATGCCATAAGGAGAAAAAACCTGATGAATTAAAAATCTTGTTTCAATAAAGTTAACCGGCTTATTGAAATTACGTAATAAAAAAAGCTTTAATTAATCAAAGATTAAGAGTTGGTTCTATTTACTATGGAATATTAATCAGACGAAATTATTTTATTTGATTATTTATTTGTGCTTTGTAAATTCATAAAAATATATTTTTCAATTGACACAAAGAGGACTTGTTAATTATTTTTTTTAATACTAAAACTTTAAAGATTTTATATTGAATAATTACTTATCCAGTATTCATCTAAACATTTTTGTATTACGATTTTAAAAACGAATCATTTTATTTATATAAAAACGTTTCTAAACATATGTGACTTTTAGTGAAATTCATTATTTCAGATTCAGTTTTAATTGAAAATTATTTTTAGAGGAAAAACAATTTTTTTTTTTTTTTCAGAATAAAAGGCTTTTTCACAGCGATTTTTTTCTTTATTCCATTGATAGAACCTTTTTTTTATTTCATTTACTTATGGAAACTGGGATTTGGCTTTTTATTATAAATTTACCTTTTTATAAAACTTTTAAAGTCTAATGTTTAATAATATCCAAATAATGGGTAGCGATAAATCTCTGTTATTTTTTTATTCGTACATTTTTAGCATTTTAATCCATTCATTTTTTTTTTTTACCGCTATATCTGATATCATTTTAATGATCTTACACTTGTAAATATTATTAAACGATATTTAGAAATAACAAAATATAGTTTTTGTATTGTCGTACACAGAAAAGACTTTTGTTTGTATGTAAAAACGACAAAAGGTAGAAAAGAAATTGACCTCCAAAAATCATGAATTGATCAAAGGAATTAGTGTTGGAACTTTACTTTAAAAGAAAATTTTAGAGCATGCTAGAAACAATAAATTTCGATTTTAGATTACCATTTTGATCGATGTTAAAAAGAATTGGATATATTTAATATTTACCATTTAGCTAAGATTTTTGATGTTTGTCAGTACTTATAGTTTATTAAAAATTTTTTTACTATCATAGTCCGAGTGTATCAACAATGCTGTATATAATTTGCGTACTACATGTAGAATTGGAAATATTGATGTTTGAAAAAGTTATTTACAGTAAAATAATTTTTCTTTTGAAAATTTAGACGCTTTTATTGTAGCTAGAATAGTCCAATTCTAAAAATGATATAATTAAAGCACCGAAAATAGCCCCAAATATCGAACTAATTGATTAATGTCCACCCCCAAAATTTGTGATATTGTTGTGGTTATTTATCATCGCAAATTTTATGGCTTGTTTAAAAGCACAATTTTTTTAAAACATCGTTTTAATTTTATTAAGACTCTTACTGGTCGTTTCCATTAAAAAAAAGCAAGTTAATTGGTAAATGTATTTACTTATTCTCTAAAACATAAGTGCAAATTTTAAATATTATTTTGAAAATCACACGTCATCGACAGTGGTTATTTTATTTTCTTTATATATATATGTATTTTGATGAATCAAAAAATTAAAAATTAACAGTTGTATGTGAGTGTTCATTTAATTTTTTTAAATTGATTTGGTACCAAGCCAAGGCTATTGTTTTCTTAGTGCATTGACACCAAGCTTTCACTTTTTTTATACTGGGAGGTGAAGAAAATGGCGCGAGATGGCACCCAAGAAAAAAATCCATATTGTGTGTGTGTATATATATATATATATATATATATATATATATATATATATATATATATATATATAATGTCTTAATAAATTTTATGTCAAACAAAAGAAAAAAAATCGAGAAAATTCTGATAAAAAAAATTGTTTGCAGAAATATAGAATTAAGAATATTAGTGTTTGGAGGAGTTGTTTCCAGTGAAATAATTTTTCTTTTGAAAATTTTAACCTCATGTAAGTCTAATTAAAAAAAAATTATGAAAGTTTCGATTTAATTGGATTTTTGATTAAAAAAAAATCCTTTTGTCTATGGTGATATTTAATTCTTATTTAAAGATCCCTTTGTAAAAATTTAAGAAAATTAAACCCTTAAAATTTTAATTAGTTTAATAGGCCCTACTTTTTATTTATGCAATTTTAAAAGATAATTCCTTCGAGAAATATATTGTTTACTTTGTAAAAAATATAAACGTCATAAGATATTACAATATAAAAAGATGGGCGAATTGAGTGATGTGAAATTTAGTTGACACGAGGGATTTTGGCGTCACTCGTAACAAACAAACGTCCTGTTACCATAACAACAAAAAGTGATCATTTATTAACTTCTACAAATGAGGATATGTAAATGTCTTATTTAATTTTCGTTAAAAAAAATTTTAAAAAAAGAAAAAAAGTTACTCTCTCCTATTGGTGGTTATAATAACTAGTTATAATTTAAAAAAAAAAATTAATTTGGAAAAAGAATACTTTTTTAAAATAAGTTTCCAAATTAAATTTCTAATGTAAAAAGTAAACCATTGATTTTTTTTTGTTGCATTGTTTATTTCCTTTCATATTTTTAAGGTTTTAAAAAGAAAATAATTTTACTGTATTTTTTCTATTAATGTAAATTTTCAAAGAATATTCAAATTCTTAAGATTTTTTAAAATTATAAGAAAGTAAATTTAACTTATGACAATCTATTGATAATTTGTTGAGTCTTCTACTTGTCAGATACTGCTTGTATTGGGAGAGTCAGGTAAATACATTTATCTTAGATAGTATAAAATGGACCACTGACTTCAGAAGATGAAGTTCCCCAGGCATATAATGTCTTGCATCATCTTTAAACAAAGCTTCAATGCTTTTTTTCTTTTATTGACAACATTGTACACATTGAAGCTTTGATTCAACATGATATAGCTGTAGAACTGTAACTGTCTTCTGAAGTTGGTGGTCCATGAGAAGCTAGGATACTCTTTAGATCTTGCCCAGTCTGCTGGGGCTGTAGAATACACCGACTGCACCTCTGCTGAGGGGTAAGACCCCCATCCACCCAACGAGCATCCTGGATATGACACTAAACAAGCTGATGGTTAGGTTCCAGTGATACTGGAGCTTTGGGGAATGTGGAGTAACCCTATATTGCCATTGCTCCCAGCTTCACTTTGGCCCAGTGTAGTAGCACCAGATAGGGCCCTATCTATCGGTTAAATAGAACTAAACTGCATACTTATGCTAAACTGAATTGTTTGAAATGGAACTGTTTTTGACATTAAAACTGTACTTATGCTAAACTGAATTGTTTAATGTAGAACTGTTTTGACATTTAACTGTGTGTAAAGAAAATCTATACTTATACTAAACTGAAATAGAACTGTTTGAATAACCTGAATAGCTTGAAATAGACATGTTTTTGATGATTAAACTGTGTACTCATGCTAAACTGAATTGTTTGAAATAGAACTGATTATTTGTTTAAAAATGGATTTGGCATTAAATAACCTAGAAAGGTTGATAGGCCATAAAACTCAAACAATCAAATCTCTTTAGATCTTCAGAGCAATTGATTTGAAACAATGTTCTTTGATGAGATTATTCATAAGTTTCTGCACCAGTGGTGGGGAGCTTAAATGGTGACTGTTAAAAAGTAATATAGTAGTGCTGGTTACACATGTAAGTAAAAAGTTGGTGACCATAGTCGAAGGCGACCCAAAGGCTCCCTTTTCAAAATCCAGGGGGAAGGAGTTGCACCCTCCCCTACACTGACGTGTAAGGGAGGGTGCTACTCCTTCCTCTGGATTTTTCCACTTTACCCTTGATATGTACCTTATGATGCTGATTGTTTAGCAGGGCGGTATCAAGCACCATTTTTAAAGTCTTTGGTATGACCTGACCTAGGATTGAACCCTGGTCTCCCAGCGAACACTCTACCCACTTGGAAAATGAGCTGGTACTCATGTACACCATTTTAATTGTTTAGTAATAAATTAGTAAATATTTTCTTCTTTACATTCCTCATGTAGTGTTTTAGGTATTTTGAAGAAAGTTGGCAGAAATGACAATGATGTTCATATCAGGAAAGAAAAATGTCAGACACCTAGTCACAGAAAAATCCCCCTCAGTTTATTGCCTATGTTAAGACTTCCCTTTGGACTCAAAAACAGAAAGATGTGAAGTGGTATTTTTCAAGATCCATTTTTTGACAAATCATAGTCCTTTACCAGTAATTAACTGGCCCTTTTCAAAAATCCCCAACTCCTGTCTCACTGTCTCTTGCGCCTACAATGAGTTACCGTGATAGACCTTTTGTTGTCAATCACTCAGCTGGGCACCAGGGTCACTGGTGGTGGTAAGTGGCCATTACATTACACTTGTCTAAAAAAATTTTTTTTGTCTAGTCATGTATAAATTGGGAATGGTTAGAATTGTATTTTAAAAAAAAATTTAAATTCATTAATATCTTTTATTTTCATTTATTATCTCATTAATGATTGTTACTGGTTGTTTTGTATCTACAAGATTAGACACAAGAATCTAATAGTTTATATTTCAAATGTTGCATTGATGGCTTTTATAGCCGCCTGCATTTTTTCAAGGTTAATCACACACACACACACACTCACTCTCTCTCTCTCTCTCTCTCTATATATATATATATATATATATATATATATATAATATTGACACTTTTAGGATTACATTTCCTCTCAAATAAGAGAAGTCTCTATGAGTAGTGGGTAATGTGCTGGACTACTACCTCAAAATAAATGAGAACTTCAGTCACATTATTATGTTCTCTTCTGGACTAGTTACCTTGGTAAAGGTATGAACTACTTTATTCCTTCAACTACATTAAATAGTGTCATTACTGTTCATCTAAAAGGATAATTGTGGCATTAAAAACCCATGAAAGTTGATATGCCATTAAACAAAGAAACCAAACCAATCCACTTAATCACAATTTTAACAGATGGAAAGTTCACTATCATAGAAAAAAAAAGTGTTTAGCAACTATCTTTCAAGTGGAAAGCTCACTGCCAGGTGTGTACATGAATATAGATCATATAAGGGTCAATTGAAGACCAAAAAACTTTGATTCAATGAATGGACATGCTATGTAACCTGTTCATTTTTCTTTGTTTCTTTTGTAGCGTATCAACTCTTTTAAAGACTTTACAAAAACTTTTCTCTTGACTCTGATCTAAGGTCAAAACTAGTTGAGAATAAATAAATGATAACTACAAAGAAATATTCCTATTTGTCCTATCGCTATAGTTAATTTTTCTCTCTCTCCTTATATATGTATATATATATATATATATATATATATATATATATGATGTTTTCTGGGATTGGAGCTGCTTTCTATAACAGTAAAATCTGAAGCCAAAAAGTTATCTCTTCTCTTAGGTACGATTAGCTCATCAAACACTTCCGTAATTTACTCAATTAAAATAAATAATATAAACAAAAACAAATCTCTAGCCAGTATCAACTTAAGATACACCAGTTAGCAAAATAATTAAAATTTGTGTGTGTGTGTGTGTGTATATATATATATATATATATATATATATATATATATATATATATATAAACTAACCTAGCAAAGATTTAACTTGTAAAAGCTACAAATATATAATGTAAGTTAGGATAATATAGACACTGAGTTAACAGTGCTTGGTGATTCAGTTTCTTGCCAAAATATTTCAAATCTTTTATTTTACAGATGTCAGCATTTGTTTGGATGAACAGCTTCAGTTTTATTGCTTTTTACACAGTTAAACATGAAACATTCTTTAAGTGTTTTTCTAAAAAGTGAAGAAATTCTAAACTTTTACAACCTGTTGCTTATCTTTGCCATCAATACACAACACATGGTGAAAAGAAAAAAATCTATTCTCTCACATTTAATATCAAAACATTGTTGAATTGAAATCCAGGTCAATTTGATTTTAACATGTTAATCCCTCTAGTATTATTTTATGTGTAGAGGTTAAGGAATCACAGTCATTATGGGTTTATATTTTTTTTGTTTAGTTGTTTTTAGGAGATTTTTTTTTTTCACAATTGTGTGGGTTCAAGTATTCCTATCTAATCCCCATAATTACATGGTTCCAATCAATTCTTTCTCTTTAATAATATTCATTTGTTTGCACTGTGATATGGTTTCAAGTAGGTAATATGTTGGACTTATCTTGGGTATAAGATGTCTGCGAGATTGTTATGAGCTTTCTTGCTAGCAGCCAGCACTTCCAGTAAAAATTAGATGAGGACTGAAAGCATTCAAAATCAGTTGCAACTATCCTCAAATGCTGGTTAAAGTTTCTGCCAGGAAGACACATCTTTTGGATTACCAATACTTGATTCTTTTAACAAAAGATTAAAACGGCGACAATGATTCTAACATAATTAATCTTATTAAACAATTATAGCTTCAATGAACTATTAATACTAATAGTTTAGTTATATACTATCAAGTATGCCTACTGATTCAGAATAATTCTTAAATTGATCTATTTGATTCATAGATGGGACCCTAAACAGTGACTACCACTTGAGTTTGGAGTGGACTTGGGAGTAATAGCAATGAAGTGGTATTCTGAACTCCTCAGATCTCCAGAACTGGAGCTTCACCATCAGATCCAGTTTAGTGTCATACTGAGGACACTCCTTTTTTGCTAAGGGAGAGGTTCTTGCACCACTGCAGGACATAGAGTATTCTACACCCTACTGACAGGGTGTTGGGAAGTTTATCTTTATGTATGGGTAACGCTTAAACGTTTTAAAAAATTTTTTCTAATCATAAATGTTTGATTTATATTTTGCTTAGTCTGGCTCTAGGCCACGTGTGGAGCACTAAGTGAGGATTGAATTCATTATAGTAACAGTGGACTTCAAAACTAGTTTACTAATTACTATTTTACAGCCAGAATAATTTTTGGCCAATGTCCTGGATATGACACTAAACTGCATCTGATGGTGAGGCTCCAGATTCAAAGAGTGTTGATTACTACTTCATTGTCATTACTGTTACGTCCACTTTGAAGAGTGTTGACTAGTTTTTCATTGCCATTACTCTTGGGTCCATTGCTTTTTTAAATAGGTCTGTTTGCAAATTATGGCATCATTGTTTTTACATGCCTATCAATCAGAGAAGCATCACAAGAATTCAAAGCATAAAATCCAGTGGTGTCAGTTATTCTTGATATCTTTAATTCTTAAAGTAATTTACTTTAAAAAAACATTTTGATTTAGCCTTTTCAATTACATGATTTATCCAGGTGTTGTTGAGACGAGGTTTGATATGTATTATTTGAATAAGATCTTCATAAGTTCTTGAACACCTTGTTTGATCAAGTCAAACTTTAAAAGAATTTCACAGGTTGAATCATTCCTATACTCGAATAAACAAGGGACACTTGATGAAAGCCAGAGGATACAACGGCTAAAATGTTGTTTTAACATATAACAATAAAGATGAAGACAACAGACCAAAAAATAAAAATAATACATATTAAACCTCATCTCAAAAACTCAGATAACATTTTTTTATATTTTTAAAAAAAATTTAAAAGCGATAACATTTACGTAGCATAATCCTCAAACATGTCTCAGAATGTTATAAATATTATTACTCTTTGCACTTTCTGTACTTTTGAAACTTAAAGGTTGTATAAGTTATTTTAGCCAATGTATTGCCAAAGTAATATAGATAAAACAAAAATTAACCAATTAGTTTTAATTATAATAAATAGATTTTTCTATTTTTTCAGAAATTTGGAATTTTCTTTCTAGAAAAAAAAACTTTATACAGTATTGAGACTAAGATATTATTTCCAAACAGTTTGGGAAGTCTTCAACTGACACTGCCTTTAGTTCGTTCCTCATAACTAGTTGGATGTTGATTTCTTCAAAGTTTTTTTATTTCTATTTTGTCAATAAATCCTTTTTTTTTTTTTTTTTTTTTTTTTTTAAATTTAATTCAGAAGATAATCTTCTAAGAGGCATATTTCTTGAACATATGGGTCAAAACATAAATTTCCTTTGCAACCTCCATATTTTTGGAAGTTTGATGCCGTATAATCTTCTGTCAGTCAGTGAATTGCTGAAGTAATGTAAACAAAGAAACTGACCCATTAACAATCCAGTCTAAATTTCGAGATGAAGCTTGATAATTTTTATTGCATAGAATATTCGGACTATTGTCTTCATCTTCATTGTTATTTCATAATCTAATAACTTGACCAATTGTATCCAAAAAACAAAACAGAATTTTGAGTTGATAGATTCATGCATTCTCTAAGGGCATTAGGACAAAATGAAATGCAAACAACCTCATACTGGATTTGAACTCTGGGTGTTGATTACATTTCCTAAGACAATAACCATTACGCTAAGTGCACCTCCGAAATGTGTATGTGCATACTATAGTTTATGCCTCGAAGATATACTGCCCCCCCTCTAAAAATGTCCCAGAAAATTACCCTGCATCTTATAAGGTCAAAGGTCATTTTTGAGTTACTGGCTCATAGAGTTCTAGTGCCTTTAAATTAGACTGCAAAAATCTCAGCAAATGTAAACATACATATGAAACTTTTAAAATGACCTGATAGTGCTGAAAGTGATGAATGTTAGTTGAAAATTCATTTGACATTCATAGTTTAAACTCATTTATTTTTGAAATGCCTAAAATTAGGTGTGTCTTATCAACCATTAAATATGGGAGATATATATAACTACTGGAGAAGTAAGGAGAAACTCATAAGTGCCGTTCTCTTATGGTGGACCCCTTAACACAACTGTGCAAGTGTTGACTGACCTATAAGAATAACTCTGTACTGACAAAAGATGTAGTTTGGAGGACCTGCCAGAGGCGATGGATGATTGGGATGAATGGCAAGAGAGAGAGTCAAGGAAATCTGTTAGTAGTGCGACATGATGATGATATATTTATTTCCACGACAACTAGTGTGTGTGTGTGTATATATATATATATATATATATATATGTTTCAACACTCATCTTTGTCTGTCATATGTGTGGCAGATTGTGCAAGTCAAATGCTGGCCTGAAGAGTCACCTTCGGGCCCATGGACGTGGTTTGGGTGTTACTGACAATTCACCCAGCAACTATGGTGAGGGTGGTGATGAGCATTGAGATGGCTGTCGTCTGTTAAGATGAAGCAATTGCCATATATGTGTGTGTATGTATGTATGTATATATATATATATATATATACACACATTAGTAGTTGTGGAAATTTTAACTTATTTTGCTGATTTTTTTTTTTTTTTTTTTTTTTTTTGTCATAATGCTGAAAAGATGTCGCTGTTTAAGATGTGTCATTAATCTTCTCTCCTCAATTTTATATCTCTTTCATAATTTTTTTTACAGATGGCTAAAACCCAAAGAAACAAAGCCACAATGGGTCACTTAGGATTGTTAAAGGCTCGGCTGGCAAAATTAAGACGTGAACTCATTGAACCCAAAGGTGGTGGTGGAGGTGGTGGTGAAGGTTTTGATGTGGCCAAAACTGGAGATGCAAGAATCGGTTTTGTTGGTAAGTAATCTATTCTAACAAAAACAAAACAAACATCTTAAAATTACTGAAGAAACAATTGTTTATAAAGAAGAAATTTAGACAAATTTTATACTTATTAACACTGTTCGTATCATTTTTGTATGGATTTAAACTTTTACTTTGGATCAGTGTTGTATCTGTATCTATAGAAATACCTTAGTTTTTTGTTTGTTTTTGTTTTAATTAGAAAATATAGGTATAAGAATGTGTGTTTTTATGTGTAGGTATGGGAGCTTGTGTGTACAGGTGTAGGAGTGTGTGTGCGCGCGCGCGCGCAGGTATAGGAGGGAATGTGTGTGTAGGTATACATGTGTGTATGTAGGTATGGGAGTGTGTGAGTGTTCATGTATTTATAGGATTGTGTGTATGCATTTATGAATGGGAGTGCGTGTGTGTGTGTATATATATATATATATATATATATATATATATATATGAGGGTCATTCAATAAATAAGGAAACTTGTGCCTCAGGAGTTGGCAATGAGAAGCATTTTTTCCTGTTGCATCTTTTTCAAGGAAATCAATAGTGATGATTTTCTTTTTGCGTCTCACAAGACTGTCCACATCACCTTTAATGATTGCTACACCCAGATCTTTATCGGACAGTTAGTGTGATTCCACTCCTGCTTTTTTGACTCGGACTGATTGTGGCAAACCCAGGTTTAGCCCATTAGTAAACTTTTTTTTTCTTTTTTTTTTTTTTAAACTAAAATATGCTTCTTCATACTCATCACACATTCTTCTCTAAACTTCACATTGTTTGCACTTATTTGCCACCAAAAGTTTCATGACGAACTTCTATTCAAGCCTGGAGTACTCTGATTTGCTACCATTTTGAATAGCTTCAAAACGGATTTTTGCAAGATGAAAATAATTTTTGCTATAAACCAATTCCAAACTATGTAGAGTTTACATATATGGAAACAAATTCTGAAGAAAAAAAATTCTTATTTACTTAATGACCCTAGTATAAATCATGATGACGCCAACATAAATGTCTACAAATCACAAAAACTTAATTAGATATCCACTGGTACAGATACTACACTTTTAGAAGTTACTCCAGTCAGGCTATTATGTTAACTTTCAGACTTTTCCCTTAGGGAAAGATATTAACCGTCTTATACCCCTACCAGTTATGGGTTGAATAGTACCATTACTGTTCTTCTACAAGGATGTATTTAGCACTTAATAATCCATGAAGATTGATATGTGAATTAAAACAAAGAACCTGAAACCATAAATATTCACACTACTACCCTCTCATTACCAATTTTACTGTTTTTCATACTTTAATTTTAAATATATATATCTGTTGCAGTACTGTATTTTATTTTTGTGTGTGTTATACAGGGATGTTTCAAAAACTTTGATATCATTTGAGATGCATATGGTGTTTGAGAAAAACTGTTAGCATTTCGTAATCTAATAACCAATTCTTGTTCAAATGGTTTAAAAATTTAACTGCTTGTGTAAAAATAATTTGGGATACTGTCTGTTTGTTTGTTTTCCAGTGAATGGCATTTCTATACCAGAAAATAAAAGAACATAAAATTGAATTTTGAGTTATTTCTATGCGTGCTGTAAAAATTTGAAATCATTTGAATGAGAATTAGTCATTAGATTACGAAATAATATGGATTTTTCTAAAATACTCTCTCTATATAATCAACAATATGAAAAGTTAATGTTGGAGATTTAGAGATGTACACGTTTTCCACTTGCAAATGTAGAAGCTTCGCTGTAATAGCTTTCTTCAGTAAGGGAGGTAATCCTATTTGAGTTGTCTCCCCTCCTCTTTTTGAATCCAACAAACAGGAACGAATCAGTTTTTTAAAGCTGATTTGTTCCTGTTTGTTGGATTCATTTTTTAATCAACAAATTGAATTTATTGGCAATGTGATTGAATTGTTTCAGGTTTCCCATCTGTGGGTAAATCAACTCTCTTAAGTAATTTGGCTGGTGTCTATTCTGAAGTCGCTGCTTATGAATTCACCACTTTGACCACTGTGCCTGGAGTGATCAGATACAAAGGAGCTAAGATTCAGGTGAGTCCATTATACAGGGTGGTCAGGTTACGTTTGACAGTTTTCATAAAAGGAAAAAAATAACCCAATATCCTATCCTAAAATAAAAGAATTTTAAAAAAGCAGAAAATATCAACTAGAAAAATCTAGTTGATATTTTCTGTGTTTTTTTTTTTTTTTTTTTTTTTTTTTTTTTTTTAAATACTTCTAAAGGCTGGAATATAAGTTTACTCAAAGTAACTGTTCTCAGCTTCTATCACGGCCACAACCTGGCACATGTGTTTCTCACTGTATCTCTGGGAAGATCTTGGGACACCTTTTTGATATTCGTCACAAACTTGGCCTTGGTGTTGCAGGCAGGGCAGTTGGTGTCTTTTCTCAGCTGTACCCCACTCATAGTAATTTATTGGATTACAATTGGAGGAATTGGGCCTGGTGAAGTCATAGAAATTCTGAAAACCACTTCCGATTCTTGAGGTATGGCAAGGAGTCGAATCCTTGCTGCCACTAATATGGCTTTCCAGTGGCAAACCTCTTCAGCAAGAATTTGAACAGTTTCCAGCAGCTTCACATAGTCATCTGAATTGAGCCTAAGGCTCTGTTCAAATATTTGGGACTACATAACGTCACTTTCATTGGAGACGCACCAAAAGACCATCTCAGTTTGGGGAAACTTAGTTTTTATATGTAGGTCACTACATGGATTGGAGGCAAGCCATTTGTTATTCTGGGTGTTGTGCAACTGATCCAGGCAGAAGTTCTTTTCATGTCAAAAGAACCAGTTCATCTCTGGCACAACAGAATTTGTCTTTGTGAAACAGTTCACCTTAGTCTTGGCTGTGAGAATTTGTCCCTTACATCTTTTATATATGTGCTGGCAAAGGTTCTCATTCAGGACCAGCTTCATGGTCAAAGCCCTGATTCCTTTGCTTAGATTTTTGATCACTTTCTTCTGCAGTTATTGGATTAATTCTGGTTTGCAGAAGTAGTCTCTTCCTGCTTGTCATAGTCTCCATTACAGCTGTCCATGTCATGTTTTAAGCCTTTACAGTGTTCACAGAGCATTAAACTGCAGTCATTGTATTAGCATTTTGATATCTGGCGTGAATCAATCATAATACTGGTAACTCCTTTTCAATATTCGGATAGTTTTCACTCCTCTATGACAGCTCAACTTTTCTCCAACTACAAATTTAATCTTTGTTCTCCAATGCCGTTGATTGTTCACTAATACATCAAGCTGTTCCTGCAGGTGGGGGACACACAAAATCATCAAATATAGCAAAAACACACTGAACTTAAATTTTTTTTTTCATTTTCAATGACAAATATTCATCCTCACAATACCATTTAAGATATATAGATGAGTTAGTGCTTAAGATATAAATCCTAAATGCTATCTTGGTTTTTCAATCATTGTGGTTGTTTTTTAAAAAATATTTTGTTTTAAGAAAAAATGTTTTGATCTGTACAATTTTTTTCACAAGAGATTTGTTTCTACTCTGGTCAAAGGTCACATCTTTCTAACTTTTATTCTCATTAGCAAAGCTTAGAATACTATGTATCCCCCTCTACCCAACCCAAAAAAAGGGTGTGTCCTGGATATGACACTAAATGGTGAGGGTCCAGATCTGGGGAGTGTGGAGTAGTACCCTTTCATTATCATTACTCCCAGGTCAACTCTGACCCAAAGTGGTAGTACTCATTAGGGTCCTATATATGGGACAAATAGATCTTTTAAAATTCTTATTTGATATGAATATTTGTTGCCATATAACTGTTAATTATTTGTATCAAGAATAGTTACTTGCAGCTATAATTGTTCACAAAGGATTATTATTAGTTACATGAAACCATATCGGTGTGCAAACAAGTGACTTGTTAAATAGACATAATTGCTTGAAACCATGTAATTATTAGTATTATATAAGAAAACTTGAAACTATACAACTGTATGCAAATTACATGTGTTAGATAGGAATACTTAATATATAACCATATGCAAAAAAAAACAAAACTTGTAAACTTCCCCCAAAATATAAATGTACAATGTAGATAATTCCCTAACCTCTTGGCATAAAATAACCCCAGATGTATTGACATGCAGTTAAAATCAATCATTTCATCAGATACTTCTAGGGATTTTAAAGTAGAATATAATGTTTAAATAACTAAATTTAAAACAAGTTTTTTAAAAAAATCTTCAAGTCATCTTCAATTTCTCTAATACTAGTAAAGATTTCTACTCTTGGTGCAGAGAGCCACTCATGTCGTCCAAATACATGAGTGCAAGATGTAACTGTAGACCACATTACTTAAAGATTTTGGATCTTGTGTGATAAATACACATTAAAAGTGTCCTATATACTTTGGCCTTAAAAAACTAAAAACTTTTAAAACTATTCATCAGGAGCAAAAACTGACTAATGACCAGGGAATTTACGATCTTAGCAGACCAGGAATAGCAGAAACACTGATGCTGGATGCAGGCTGAGACATTGACCAAGTCACTTTCATGTGGAGTAAGATGCTGAAAAATTTCCAAAACCTCCAATGAACATCATTGCCAATGTATCCCACTGCATTATTCTTGGAGTATTATACAAAAGAAAAATTTGAGTTGTTTTTAGAAATATCAGTGAATTGAAAAAAAGAAAAAAAAGAATTCTTTCAAATACGATATGCTCCTTCTTTCCAACGCCAATATTGTATTGTAATTGTGAAACTTTTATTTGTAATTTTATTTTATTTTATTGTTCCAAAGTGCATTCCTGCGATTAAATTTGTTGCTAAATGTGCTTCACCAAAAGGGTTAACAAAGACTTGTATCTTTTGTACTTGATGGTAAAGATTTAAATGATACAAATAGTTTTCTCAAGATTATCTTTTTAGTTTGTTTTTGGTGATAAAATCTATTTTTCTCAACTGATTTCTTTTGTAACTATATTATTTCAGCTTCTTGATTTACCTGGTATTATTGAAGGAGCTAAGGATGGTAAAGGTCGTGGTAAACAGGTCATTGCTGGTGAGTTTACCTATCTTATTTTGAACTCTGTGTTAGTTAAATATTGGGTGATTTTAAAAAAAATGAACAAAAAAACCCCACACCTTTGGTGGGTGGGGAGTACCTTTATGATAAGTTTTCACATGTTCACCATTCATGTCAATACATTCTTGGAATCTTCCCCTGGTGATTTAAAAAGAAAATGTTAATGTTTCTTTTTATCAATTCTGCTTTTCTAATGTATTCATAAAGAAACTCCCATAGAAATGTTAACTTTTTTTAAAAACACCTTGTACTATTTCTGATAATATAATTCTAGTCACATTAATTATCCTGTAATTCTACCCTGTTGATAGGGGCTTAGAATTTGCCGACTGCATTTTTTGCAGAGGTGTTAGATCTCTCTGCTACTAAAAAAAAGTGTCCTTGATATGAAACTAAACTGCATCCAGTGGTAATCTTTCAGTTCTAGGATTCTGAAGAGTGCGGAGTTATTCCTGTTCACTGTGATTCTGAATGGTAGTACCAGTTAGGGTCTTATTCATGGGTCAAATAGATGTTTGAAAATTATTACTTATTAGATAGATGTAGTGTGGAACAGTGTTGATCTCTTAAATTTATTTTATTTTGGACTTGTCCAGTGCATATAAATAGTTATGCACTGGTTCTCATTCTCTATGCTTACCACCTCTTAGATATCAATATTTGTATATTCTTATTTTGAACTCTTTCAGTTGAATACAGTTTAAAAAAAATGTTAACACATTTATGGGAGCACCTTTTTGGTATAATTTCACACTCCATATGTTCACCATTCCTGTCAACACATTCTCGGAATCTCCTTCTGGTGATTAAGAAAATGATCATATTTCTATTGGAGTACCTTTGTTAGAAAAACAAAACTGATATTATGGAGAAGATTCCACTATGTAGACAAGGATAAATCATATCATAATTGTTTTTAAACACCCTGTACTATTTTTTGTGATGTAATTCTTGTCATCCTGTAATTCTACCTTGTTTGTAAAGTATAGAATATGCCAACTGCATTCTATGCAGAGAGGTAAGACCCCTCTTCCCCAAGTGTTCTCAGTATGAAACTAAACTTCATTCAGTCGGGAAGCTCTAGTTCTCAAGCTCTGATAAGTCTATTCTCGTGTGCCAATACCCGCTGGCCGACCTCACTATCTCAGCTTCCTTAAACCACTCATGGCCAGTGATTCATCTAGTGGTTTTTCTCATCTCTGGCCGGGGGTATCTCACATTCTTTACAGACGTGCAACCAAGAGGGTGGAAGAAAAGAACAAACACTAACTTTGGTCAGCTCCAAGTGCAAGAAGGGGGGAAGTCTATGTGACACTTTTTGTACATTCTGTGTTTCTATGAGCTAACGCGAGCATGTACTCGAGTGAAAACTCTCACAAAGCCACTAGCAATGCTGACTTAACTTCTCGCGTCAGTCCATCCAGCATCTGTAGGTCAACAGGTCCTAGCAGCTGCTTTTCAGACTTCTGTTGACTGGTCTCCTCTCTGCCCGACTCTCATCTCTTTGACTGATTTGTTCTGTCAACTGGCCCCCTCTGCTCCCTTCTGCTGACTGTTTTCTTCTGTCTTCTTTCCTTGTCCTTCCAGTCTCGTTGGAGATCTCACGCATAAGCCCTTTGTGTCGGTTTTGCACCAAAACAGATAAAGGGATTCTCTGACTGGCACCCTCACACACACCTACACAACGAATGCCCAACATCGTGTCACACTGGTAGAGTAGTTGTACTTGTTACGGTCCAATCCCTGAACCTGAGAGATGTTTCAAAATTATTACTGGATAGGATTACTTAAAATGATATAACTATGCAAATTATTTGTATTAAGAATTGTTACTTTAAGCTATAATTTGTCCTGAATATGACATTAAACTGTATCTAGTGAAGCAACACTTTTGGACTTCTGGTGAGTGGAGAGTAACTCTTCATTGCCATTACTGCCAGGTCCACTGACCCAGGTTGGGAGTATCTGCTAGGGTTTAATCTATGGATCATATAGATGTTTGAAAATTATTTGGCTGGCCCAGTCAGCTAGAGCTGTAGAATACATCAACTGCATCTCTGAAGTGGAGTAAGACTCCTCCAATGAGTGTCCTGGATATGACACTAAACAATCTGATTGTGAAACTGGAGCTTTGGGGAATGCAGAGTACTCTTTATTGCCATTGCTCCCAGGTCCACTCTGGCCTGAAGTGGTAGCATCTGATAGGATCCTGTCTTTGGGTCAAATGGAACTAAACTGTGTACTTATGCTAAACTGAATTGTTTGAAATAGAACTGTTTTTGCATTTAACTGTGTAAACAAAAAATTGTGCTTATACTAAACTGGATTATTTAAAATAGAACTGTTTATATGTATAAAAATGGATTTGACATTAAATAACCTACAATGGTTGTGATATGCCATAAAACCCAAGCAAGCAAAATCATTTGGTAGAAATTGTGTGCAAATTATTTGTATTAAGACTAGTTGAAGTTACAATTTTATGCAAATGATTATTAGTTATTTGAAACCCTATGGCTTGCAAAAAACAACTGTATTTCGCATTTAGATACTCCCCCCTCCCAAAAAGTTTAAAACAAGTGTTGAACAGCATAACATTATCTTTACTAAGATTAGCCTGGAACAAGGCATTGAGTATCCAATGAGGATTAAACTCACTAGAGGAGTAATTATCCTTGATCTGATATTATGCATGTGTTCTTATGTTGGAATAATTTAACTGTTTCTCATGCTTTAAAGATTTTTTTAAAGATTGCTAACGTTTACTGAGAAATAATCCGAAATACTGTATTTCAATGACTTTCCATAGTTAACTCCCTTAGTAAGAATCCACACAGAAATGGCAAATGATTAATAAACTCTAAATGCTAATATTACACTTGGAGTGTACTGGTATTATGACTCAGGAGTTATTTTGTGATACTCAAAATGGAATGCTATTGGACATAAATGAATTGCAATGAGAAGTACTCCTCCAAATCTGGCGTCTGCAGCAAGCCAACTCTCGAGTTAGTGGTGTTGCCTGCTTATCAGGCCAGCCAAACATTTCTGTGTGTGATTAGTGAAGCCTTGAGAATAAATAATATTAAATATTAGCATCAATTAATCATTTATTTAACCTGATTTTGTTAAAACTAGTATGCCAATTATCCACACTCTATACTATGTGAACCTTTAACACACGTTGCTGGATTTCAAATGCATTAATATGATTGGCTGTTTTGAAGCAAATCTAACTCTGTAAGACTTACTTGAAATAATCTCAGGTTGACATGCTGTTAAATATTTTTTGTAACATTTTTTTTTTCAGTATTTTATGATTTCTCATATTTTTAATACTTAGATATTTCATTAATTTTTATTCCTTATTGTAAATTTCCTTTTTTTAATTTTTTTATTTGAAATTTTAAAAGCATCTTTCAAAGTAGTTTTCTTAGATTTTTTTTCTTTATTAACTTATGGTATTCATTCATATTGTATACTGGTTTTAAGATTGTCATTATCAAAAACAAATAAAGAAAGTAGTCACTTTTATTAAAGTTCTGGATAATTGTATTTAAAGAACATTTGTTTTAATCATTTATTTTAATATTGAGAAGTGTCTGTGGCTAAAGTGCAGGACTCTGGCCTCAAAGGGAAAGAGTCTAAACTCCAGTTGTGCTATTATGTTCACTTCTAGACTTATATCCTTGCGAAAGGTATGAGAAACCCTTATCTCCCCAGGTATGGCTAAGATAGTACCATTGCTGTCCTCTACAAGGATGGCTTTGGCATTAAATTACCCATGAAGGTTGATAAGCCATTAAACTAAAAAAATCAAATACTATGAGTTACTGCCTTGTTTACATCAAACAGTATATTAAGGATAGTTTCGGGGTGTCCTCGTGGTGTAATGGTTAAATCGATGGACTGCGGAATCGTAGTAAGCGAGTTCGTACTCCAGTCGCACTACTACATCCACTTTCAGACAAATATTCTTGGGAAAGGTATGAACCCCCTTATCCTCCCAGCTATGGGTTAAATAGTACCACTACTGTTCTTCTAGGAGAATGGCTTTGGCATTAAATAACCTACAAAGGTTGATATGCCATTAAACAAAGAAACCAAACCAAACCAAATTTAAGGATAGTTTCAGATACCCTTAAAAATCCGTGAATATTAAATTTTGTTACTGTCTTGTGGGTGGGTTGGAGGTTGATATCAAGCTGAATTCGAAAAGGGGAGAAAAAAATGGTTTTGTAAGCCTTTTTTGGTGACATGAAATGGATTTCTTCTTAGACAATTGGATTCAACTGAAGGGTGGGTCCTGGGTATGGCACTGAATTGTATCTGATGACAGGCCCGTCCCCCATTGCCCAGTCAGCTGGGGCAGTAGAATACATCAATTGCTTCTCTGCAGAGAGGTAAGGATGACACCCCCACCCACATTTCCTGGATATGACACTAAACAATCTGATGATGATGTTCCAGTAATGTTGGGGCTTTGGGAATGCAAAGTACCCCTTTATTGCCATCGCTCCCAGGTCTACTCTGGTCTGGAGCGGTAGCACCTGAATTGGTCTTATCTATGGGTCAAATAGAACTAAACTGTACTGTTTGAAATAAAACTGTTTTTGACATTTAATGGAACTCTTTTGACATTTAACTGTGTATAAACTAAAAACTGTACTTATACTAAACTGAATTGTTTGAAATTTAATTCAGTGTAAAATGACCTGAAAATGGTTGATATGCCTTAAACCAACCGACCGACTCTGTTCCTAAGAAAAAGAGCTGTCCTGGATATGACACTAAACTGCATTTGATGGTGAGGCTCCATTTCTAGAGCCCTGTCCCCCACCAGATATGACACTAAACTTCATCTGGTGACGAGGCTTCAGTTATAGAGCTCTGATATCCCCTCCCTCCAACAAAAACAAAAAAAGGGTTCTGGATATGATGCTAAACAGGCCTTATTGGTGAAGCTTAGAATATGACTTCATTCCCTTCAGAGAGGTAAGACCCCCCCCTCCCCCAAGCAGTGTCCTATGTATGACATTAAACTGCATTTGATAGTGAGGTTCTAGTTCTGGAGAGTGTGGTGTGGAGTACCCCTTCACTGCCATTATTCCCAGATTCACTCTGGGTCAGAGTAGGAGTACTCTTTAGGATCCCCTCTTTGCGTCAAAAAGATCTGTTTAAAAATTATTCAATTGGAATACTTGATAACTAAACTATTTGTATTAAGAATAGTTACTTGAAGCTTTGTTTTCCAGGGGTTATTATTAATCACTTGAACCCATATAATTGGGTGCAGACAAGTGATTATTACTAAATAGAAATGATTACTTGGAATCATATGACTGTATATATTAGATAGGAATAATTGATATTCTATAAATTTATGCAAACAAATTATTATTATTAAATAGAAATAATGATATTGTTAGTATTAGACAGCGAAAAGACCAGAGAAAATGCAAGCAACTTGTTATTGCCCCAGAGAATTGAGAGAATTATTATTTCAATTGTCTTTAATGCGAAAACAAATTGGCAAGTGGGTTCAACCCTGATAGTCAGGGCTGGTCAATCATCCAGGTGGCTGCCTGGGAAGGAAAAAAATTGGTAATAACATTTTTTTTTTTTTTTTTTTTTTTAAATTTAAATGTGGAAAGTTTTTAAGAGCATTTCTGATGTAATATCACACAAGTATGAAATTAGTAGTAATTCCAAATTAGGGAAGACCATCCCTTTTGGGTAATAATGAGAGGAGATTAGACAACAAAAGGAGGTTGAGTTGAAGAGGTGGAATTACTTATTGAAATCCATATTAGGAATTGATATTGTTAATAACTTTGTTAGCTCCTACCCCTCAGATAAGAGATATACAAAAAATAAGGGGTTTCATCCCTTACCGGAGAGCAGTGCAAAATGGCTAACAGACTCCATGATACTCAGAGTTTTGACCTTATACCAGACTGCTCTGGGTATAGAAAGCAAAGAGAACTAAGACAATATGACACTATGAAAGAAGTAAAGAAAGCCTAACATAATTTGACATTTGTGAAATAGTATGCTACTTAAACTCATCTTGTACCAGACTATCAAGGAACTGAGAGAAGCTGAGGACTAAAGATTGAAAAAGGCAAACATAAACGCCATTTGAGATTGCCTCATGTCAGACTAGAAAAACCTAAAACTTATACGATAAATTGAGAGGCCTTCTACCTGAATTTGAATGTCATTAAACTGACAGATTGTTAATTTGTGAACTGGCTTTCTGACTAAAACTTCCCACCTCTGGGATGGATGAATACATGTACCATTTTTAAAGACATTGTTTTGTTTTTTGTTTTTTTTTACTAAATATTATTGCTATAAGTCTTGATTTGTTTTCTGTTTGTTGGCATTGACTTTTTTTGGCTTTCTTAATTGTGCTGTCTTAGCCGTCTACTCATTGACTGGCGACTGATTGGTGATTGTTCTGCTATCTGGATCAAACACACAACATGGAGAGATAAGTGTCATTTGAAGACATAACCAGCTAAGCAGAAGGGTTAGCAGATTGGAAGTAGAATCATCTCAGTATTTGATTGCAGGTGTACTGCTACAACTGTACAGAAAAACTTTTAGAAATAACTGAAAAAAAACGAGGGTATAGGGAGTGTCCTTGTGGTGTAATGGTTAAAGTGCTGGACTGCAGGATCATAGTACATGAGTTTGAACTCCTGTTGCGCTATTACGTTCACTTTTAGACAAATACCCTTGGGAAAGGTATGAATCCCCTTATCCTCCCAGCTATGGGTTAAATAGTACCACTATTCTTTTTAGATGGATGGTTTTGGCATAAAATAACCCAAGAAGGTTGATATGCCATTAAACAAACCGACAAAAAATAACTGTACTAAAATATAAATATACAATGAATGTGATTGCCTAAGATCTAGGCATAAAATCAATCAGTTGACACCTGCCTCTGATTTTTAGAGATATAGAGATCAATAGTTTTGTGTCTTATATTTGAGGATTATGCTTTGTAAATGGTTTATTTTCTAAATTTAATTTGGGGGGTGGGAAAAAACGTCCAAAGGAAAGGATTTCTTTCTTAAAAAAATAAATAAATAAATAAAAACTTGAAGAAATGTGCAAAGAATGTATGCAGACAATTTTTTGAAGCAGACAGACATTTTCATCAGTCTGCCAGTTTAAGTGGATTATTAAGCCCTCAGAGGAAATTAAATTTTTAATGCAAGGTGACTTCCATAACAAAATTGCCATCCGCAGAGGTTAGATTATACTGACTTGATCTGCTGCAGAAGAGTACTCTCCCAGAAATAAAAGAAGGGAAATGTCCTGGTTATGACACTAAACTGCATTTGATTGTGTGAACTCAATTCTGGAGAATGTGGAATACCCTTTTGTTGCCATTACTACCCAGAGTGGTAGTATACTGTCAGAGTTCCATCTATGAGTTAAATAAATCTGTTTAAAAATTTTCTTAAGAAACTATACAAAAAATGTAAATATGAATGGGATTCCCTAATCTCTTGGCATAAAGCAACTTTAGACTGGTTGACATGCCATTCAATCAATTACTTCTAAAATCTGTGCTTTTTTGGCGTCTTAACTTGTTATGGAATCAAATTTGCATCTGTTTATGAATTTCATACCAAAATAAGTAATTTGTTTATTTTTTTAACCTTTTTGATTTTATTGGTTTCCATTTTATTTTTGTTTTTTTTTTTTCAGTTGCCCGTACTTGCAGTCTCATCTTTATTGTGCTTGATGTGCTGAAGCCTCTACAGCATAAAAAACTTATAGAATATGAATTGGAAGGTTTTGGAATTCGACTCAACAAAAGTCCCCCAAACATTCACTTCCGACGAAAAGATAAAGGTGGCATTAATCTTACTTCTACAGTAAGTAAATCTTAGATTTACAAATAGTTGTTTGAAAATTATTAGTATTAGATATAATATTAACATATTATAACTATGTACAAATTACTTTGAGAATTATTACTGACTTTTCTCTCTCTCTCCATTCAGTGATCTTTTCTTTCCTCACCCTTAAACATTTTTTCTTTTATCTCCAGACGGCCCAATCTGAGTTGGATCTGGATACGGTGAAGACAATTCTTGGAGAATACCGTATTCACAATGCCGATATTGTATTGCGCTATGATGCCACTGCTGAAGATCTTATTGATGTTGTCGAAGGGAACAGGGTTTACATTCCTTGCATCTACATTCTAAACAAAATTGATCAGATTTCTGTTGAGGTAACACTTTTTTGTCCGATTTCAACGTTTTTTTAATTTTTTTTTTTCCTATAAATATATATCATCTGGCTCATCTACAGAGATTGTCTATTACAGTTTACAACATGATGATATTGGTTTTATTTTTGCTACTTATTACCAGTAAGATAATTTTCATGTTTTCTGTGTTCACATTTTTCTAGCAGCTCAACTGTCAACTGGTATGTTTCATAGTATCCATAAAAATGTATTTGTAAAGGTACTGTCCTAAATGTTCATGCCTTTCTCCTTATAAGGCTGGGTTGGAATATCCCATTGTTTATGGGGGAGAGTCCTCTTAGCATAGTGGCTAATGTGCTGGCCTGGCCTGCCTCATTGTAGTGAGTGAGTTCAAACTCCAGTTTTGCTATTATGCTCTCTTTCGGAAAGGCATGAACCCCCATATCCCTCTCAGCTATGGGTTGATTAATACCACTCCTGTTCTTCTACAAGGTTGGTTTTTTAACTGTGATGACATTAGTGTTGCAAGAGATGTGAATAAATTGGCTCTCAAGCTAGAAGGGCTGTGTTGGCCTGTGTGCTACTGTAGTACAGGTGATATGTAATTTCTTTATTTGGTAGAGAGATTGCTATTTGATTAGAGTCGGTCAACTTCACTTCTGACAGACAGGCCGTGTCAACTTCGTAATCACCTCATGTTCATATCATCGATGCTTGGGTTTCTACAGACTTAGTTTGGATATTCCTACACTCAAGATAGCTGAATGAATTATGGTTAATAAGTCCAGTTTGCCCATTTCACACTCGCCCCACTGGTCTCTGAAAGATGAATTGGTTGGCCGCCACATATAGTATAGCAGATATCATAATGTTATAAGAAATGCTTATAAATATCTGTGACCAGAGTTGGTTCTGATATGAAAGCTAGAGTTAGTGAAATTGAAATCCCAGTAAAGACTATTAATCTATCTAATACTGTTATTTGTAGAAACAACAATCCAAGTAAGTTGCAATAAAAAGCAAGTAGAATTATGATGAAAAATACCAGTCATAATTAATAATAAATGACAATGCTTCATCTAAAAATTGAACATTAAGATATAATCTTGTGATACTGTCAAAAACTTTGGCATAAAAGATTTAACATTCTTTTTACTTTTTTGAAAGTAAAATAGAATAACATTATTTTCTTTGATGGAATAAATAAGTAACTGAAGATATTGCAAGAATTAAACAGTTTCTGATTTTCAGCACAAAATAACAATAGCAAAATCTGCAGCAGAAAATGAAAGATAAAAAAAATTTCCATTCTTCTTAAATTGGTTTATAGCCGTATTGAAATGTCGAGTTCTCTCCCCTTATTTAAAAAAAAAAAGAACTTAATCTGGTATTATGTAGACAGCACTACTCCAAGTGGTGGTATGTGTACTGGTTCTGGTATGCAAGCCATTGACTGGTGATTTGTGACGTGTTTCCAGTTTAACATTGAACTACTTGTTTTCAAAATCTATGTTGAAAAAATGTTCATGTTTTTCAGTTATAAATTAACAATATTGTTGGAACTCAGGTAGCCATCTCGTTTTCAGTTGTGTGATATAAAAAGTATACCTTCTAAGTAACAAGGCTGGTAGATTGCCTTTGTTCATATATGCTTTAGTCATCTCTGATTAGTCAGTCTACTGCTGATGTAGAAATCTATAAATACTTGTTTGTAATTTGTTGACTGCTGATACCCAGCTGCAACCCCCCATTCAACCCCCCCATCGTTTGGGGGTATAAGATGGAATTTTCCACCTTTTAAAAGAAATGCATATTAAAATAAAAAATGTGAATAATTTTTTTTTTTAATTATTAGTATTGATATAATTTTTTTTAATTGACACAAAAACACAATTAGTGATTTAAGGTTTTTAAAAGAAATTTTATTAGGATTAATTGGCTGGTTTATTGTCATATCCCAGACACTTGTTTGGGGAAGTTTTACCCCTCTCCTGAGATGCAGTGGATGTATTCTTCTGCTCCAGTCAACTGGGCAAATAATGCCTAATTTACTAAGTTAAGAATCAATTACCTACTATAATTTTTCTGAGAGGGTTTAATTTTATTCCTCTCATTGGCGTCATGAACACGTTGGCTACATTTTTCTGTTTCAATGTATTCTATAAGAATTGACCCTTTATTTTATCATGTATAAACTGAAATTTTGTATCAATATATTTCGATCTTTGATGAACAACTGGTTTTTTTGCCAAAACAATATTGGACTGATTATCACAATGAATAGTTAGGTTTTTAAGTGACTCAAATTCCATCATAGTTCTCAATAGTGCTCTAAGATGCTGGGCTTCTTGACTTACTAATGAAATAGCAATAAATTCTGCTTCACATGTTGACAAAGTAACTGAATTTTGCTTTTTAGATTTCCATGAAATCATTGGGTTATGTTCTGCCGATCTAAAGCAAAATCTGCTCATGCTTTTTCTGTCACTTAAATTAGCTCAGTCTACATCACAAAGTCCTCCTAATTTCAAGGGTTTCTGCAATTTCTTAAATATTGTGCTTTTTATATAACATGTGTTTTGCCTTCATTAAATAGAAAGAATTTGGTTTTGCTAGGTCTAGTAACTGTATAACAAATGTCTGATCTTGTTGCAACCATTATATATATATATATATATATATATATATATATATATATATCAGACTGCCAATAATTTCCCGATAAGGTTTGCTATCTATTAAATTGACTTCATCACTAGTTTACATTATATCTATTTTACATGGAGTTGAACGTGGTTTGCAATCTGCCATGCTGAACTATGATAATATCTTCTTGATAAATCTAGATTGATTATTTTAATAGTATTATTTTTGCATTCAAATCGTATTCTTAAAACCTGGATAATTTCCCTAGATCAGTCATTTTGAATCTAGAGTTCAGTCTTGTCTTAATTTGCATAAGGTGTGCCTCAGTTTTTGAAGCTAATATATATATATATATATATATATATATAGTCTACCCACAATAAAATGATGGATATTTGATTGTGGATATTTTGAATGTACGTACAGAATTCCACAGGTGACTGCATGAAATTTTGTATAGTTAAATAAATATGGAATGTTTTTTTCCCCCAAGTTCGACTTCTCTGTTTTAACATAATAAAGATTTTTTAAGTTTCCAAGCATAATTCCCATTCTTAACTTTAAAGCCTTCTGGTGGCTCAACATGTATTTCATACTCCAAGAGGGCATTTAAATATGCACTCTTAACATCCATATGATGAATTAACAAGTCATACTGGACTGCTATTTGCAATAGTAACCTTATGGAAGCCATATTTGTTGTTGGGGCAAAAGTTTCTCTATAATCTTTACCGTATATTTGCGAGTAGTCCTTGGCCACAAATCACGCTTTACATCATGACTTCCATCACTTTTACTTTTTATAGTAAAAAACCATCAACTAACAACAATATTTTTATTTCTTGGAGCTTTCTGCCATTCAAAAGTAGTATTTTCTAATATGGAATCGAATTCTCCCTTCATTGCTAAAATCCAGTTATTCGAGTTGACAGAGTTAATGGCCTCAGCGTAGTTACTTGGGATCGTACGCAGATTACAACAGTAATCAACCCTACCAAATTCAAAGTTTTTGACTACAAAAACGCTGGGTTTCTTTCTCTGTCACATTGGATAACAGCTTATTTGCCCCTCTCCTTCACTATTTAGGTTGTCTTTTCGTTGTACATCATATGTGATTAAGTATTCTGGAAATTCAGTATTTTTATCCAGTTTCAATAGTAAGCAATTATCATAAGAGTCGGTGAATTTTACACACCTAACTCTTTTAATAGCCTTTGTTTCCAGAAAATGAATCATGTAAGCTGGACTTTGTTTATCATAGCTGACAAAGATGCCTTTTTCACAATGAGGATCCAATTTCTTTTCATTTTGTACATAACAAAAACAAGTTGTGCCAAAAACATGCATCTTATTTAAGTTTGGTTTTGAACTGGTAAAACTTTTTTGTGTTTTTATTATAACAACAATTTCTAATATATGCTGAAACCATCAATGTGTAAACCCACAAGTTTTTGGGCAATTTTGACTCGGTAAAGAGATATCTTGTAGAAAATAAAATTCACCATGACCATTCAGCAGTCCCATTTTGATGTGGAGAATAAGGAGCTGATTGCTCGTGTTTGATTCTATTAAGTATAAGTAACCATTGAAAAGGTTCAGAAATGAACTCCATTCCCTTGCCTCTCTGTAAAAATTTTACATGGCCATAAGGGGCAATGTTGGCTTGATATTTCGTTGTAGCAAGCAAAGTGTTAGACTTGTGTTTTAAGAAATATAACGTAAGTCCAGTATAGTCATCAATAAAATTAAGTATATATTTATAACCATCTTTTTCTAAGAGTTGAATGGGGCCAGCTAAATCACTGTATAAGTGCAAGGATTTTTTTTGCCTTGCAATCTAAAGTCTTATTTCTGTTATTAGACATCTTCCCTTGAATACATATATCACAGTTAAGAGCATGATTTGGTGTCGGGTTTATCTTCATTCCTAAGTTGGATAAGTTTTCAATATCAGATTCGTTACAGTGGCTTAAGATTTTATGCTAAGTAGGTAAGTCGTAAGTGACATTTCTGGCAGAAATAATATTTTTCAGATAATATAAATGTCCTCTCTGTGTTATGTTGAAAACTGCTCCATTAGGGTAAATTAATTGGCAGTTGTCACGCTTAAAACTTATGTGTGCATAATTTTTTGTTGCTGCTTGTACTGAAAATATATTTTGTTGAAAAGTTGGTATATATAAAGCATTTTGTAAGATACATCTACACATATGTCTTTTGCTAGATAAATGCAGGCATCGCCTTTTTTCAACACTATATTATTCGCTTGGCTCCTGTCAGCTAATTCAACAAAATGATTCGCTAGTTCAAAATTTTTATCAAAATTAGTAAATTTTGATTTATCAGTTATTACATGCTTGGTAGCCCTGCTATTAGCTAATGAATTATTCTTGTCTGAAAAAATATATCCTAAAGCAAAGAAATAGGTTTGGCCTTCAGAATAGGTTCTTATATTCTGATGAAAATCTTTTTGCCTTCGGTTTTTATATTCAAATACTTTGTGGCCTCTCTTCCTTCAAACGTAACATAATATTTGTCTTTCCTGGAGGGAAATATAAGAATCCTCTCTACTATGCTGAGGTTTCTGGTAATTATTATAATTTGTCAATTTATGATCATAGTGAGAATGGGGTACTTACCCCAAGTTTATTCCGTGGGTTAATCTTTTTAAATGTGATCTTCATTTGTAATATATTGTTAGATTCATCTGGGAGTAATACATACGCTCTGTTTCTTGATAACTTCTTAAACATACCTTAAGTTCAGAAAAAGTCAGTTTTCTTCTGGGTTATAACCGTTGTAAAAGGTTTAAAATTCGGAGGTAATCTTTTGAGAACCATCGCAATCAAAAGTTCCCCAGCTTCTTTTTTTCTTATTATATAGTCTGTTATAGACTGATTCCAATCTTCTTAAAGATGTTAACTCTGTATAGAGTAAAATAACTTTTGGCTTTCTTTAGATAAATGATTTTCCCTTAATATTGTTAAGGCTTTTCTTCCATTGTTTCATGCATCTCTTATTACTAATGACAGACTTTTATTGTCCAAATACTGAATGAGCTTGGCGAAGATGGTAGCATTTTTTTCTACGAAGTCCATATCATCACTTTGATCTGTTGGTAACAGTATAATTTGGTATAACTGTTGAATTCTAAGATACTTCACTTCCCACAACTCATACTTGGATTCATTGCCATCAAAAAAAAGTCTTGCTGCTCTGGGCCCATAACCTATTGGAATTCTGGTAGCCATTTTGTTTTCAGTTGTGTGATATAAAAAAATACACCTAAGTAACAAGGCTTGTAGGTTGCCGTTGTTCATATATATGCTTTAGTCATCTCTGATTGGACAATCTACTACTGCTGTTAATAAATATCTATAGTCTATAAATATTTGTTAGTAATTTGTTGACAGCTGATACCCATCTGCCCCCCCAAACCCCCAATCCAACAATTATGCCTATTCAAAGTATATTTTCTACAATTAATGATGATGCAAATATTGAGCCGGTACACCACAGTAGATGGTTTGAGAAGTACAGATGTTAACAATGTTTTTATTTTTGTTGTGTTATTTGAAGTATCTGTCTGGATCTGTGTTCTAAATAAACTTGTCCAGCCTTGTTGATAGGAGCTGTAAAATACACCAACTGCATCTCTACTGAGGACTAAGACCTTCCCTCAACCTACGAGTATCCTGGATATGACTCTAAATAATCTGATGGTGAGGCTCCAGTCCTGGAGCTTTGGAGAATGTAGAATACCCCTTCTTTGCTATTACTCCCTTGTCCATTCTGACCAGGAGTGGAATAACCTGTTAGGGTCTCATTTATGGGTCAAATAGAACTGTTTAATCATTTACTAAACTTAAAACCATTTAACTGATTAATATTGAATTATTGGTATTAGATAGCAGTACTTGAAACTTTATGTGGAGAGTCCCCATAGCTAAAGTGCTGGACTGTAATATTGCAGTAAGCGTGTTTGAACTCTAGTTGTGCTATTGCATTCACTTTTAGACTAATACCCTTTGGAAAGGTATGAAATCCATTTATCTCTTCCTGCTATGAGTTAAATAGTATTACTGCTATTCTTCTACAAAGGTAGCTTTAGCATTGAATAAGATATGAAGTTTCATATGCCATTAAGCAAAGAAAGAACAATAAACTATTTAACTGTGTGCAATCAATAAATAGCAATTTTGAAACCATTTAACTGTGTGCAAATGAGTTCTGACTCATTTTCAAATGATGTGACCTACTATTAGCTTAAAAATTATATAGCGAAAGAGAGGGGGGGGGTTGGCATTAAATAACCCACAAGTGTTGATATGCTCTAAAAGACAACCAAAATAAACTTGTCATGAAAAAAAGGCTTCTTACTGCCTCAAAAGAAAATAGTTTGTGACTATCCTGCAATATAAATTGACAAAGGTCATGATTTTTTTCTAATGGATTTAGATAATTTGCATATTTTGTTTCAAAAATCCCTTTAAAGAAAAAAACCAGGTTATGAGGAAAAATGCATTGAAAATGCCTTTATTTTATCTTTTTATTTATTTTTTTTCAGCTTAAAATTTCTTAATTTCAATGACAAAATCTATACTTGAAAATGAAAAAAATGGTTTCCATTTGACCACTTTTCTTAAATTTGTTTATAACCAACTTCAAATGTGGAGTTTCTCCCCTTACTCGAACCACCACCAAAAAAAACAACTTATTCTGGATTTACATTGACAAAATGTTCTGCATAGGTAATAGCAAAGTTTAAACTCGGTATAAAAAATATACACCTACTATTTTCAAGTATAAAATAGGATGATAAAAGCAAGAAGAAAAAACATCTCATGACTGTTGTTTTGTTCCCAATCCTAAGGTGGACTTTTATTTAATAGAACTAAAGACATATTGAATACTAGCTCACCTAATGATTGACAATGTGATGAGGTTTATCTTGTTTTTGTTATTTTATATTTGAAAAAATATTGTGCATAGAGCACTAAAGATTTTATTGATTACAAATGTTTTTAGCATTAAATTAAACTTCTATTGTTTAATTGAATGCTAACATATAGGATATTTATTTAGACATAAATCATCACCATCATGTCGTGCCGCTAGCACGGATATCGATAGCTGTCCATGCCTTCATTAGCCGCGTGTCGATGTCCTTTTCGGTTGATGAGATGCTGCTTCCTAGGTAGGTGAATTTGTATACTAGTTTCAGAGAGGTTCCGTCTAGTGTGGAGATGTCGCCATTTTGTGTGCGTTGACATTGAGACCAATGTCTGCGGCGGCTCGTTCCAAACTATGCAGTTAGAAGTGTACATAGTAAATATTTATGTTCAAGGAAAAGTTAAATGGGAAATATTTTATTTCTCATATCTTTAAAATATTTGATAGACACTTGCTCTTATTTGTGCATTGAGCTGGTCTCCTGTTGTAGGAGCCAGCAGTAGACAATTATTAGGTTTAGATTGAACTTGTTGGAACATCTCTTTTCCATCTTTTTTATGGATATGTTCCCTAATATAAATTATGAAACTGTTTGAATCATTTTATTTTTCACTTAAATTATTCAGACTATTATCTTCATTATTATATTCACATCATTTTGGCCAACATGTTCCTCAGCCTTCTTCAGATGTTTCATGTCAAACTCAGGAGCCTACAGAGAACCTTGAACTGAACATGAGAGATAGATTGTTCTAATTCTGTTAACCATGACTGGGTACAAGTGTTAAGCTATTGTAAGTGTTCCATGATAGTCTTACCTGTTGTTGGGATTGAACCTGCAACCTCCAGATGATTTCACTCAGAAGCACTTTTCAACCAAATACCTTCATCCACCGTGCTATTTCTCCTGCCAGTTGCAGGTTCAATCCCATCTCTGCGTCAAATAGATCTCTGAAAATTATTTGTATTAGATAGGAATACTTGATATATAACTGTGCAAAAAAACTTTTTAAGAAACAACTATATAAAAAAAGGTAAATGTTTAGTAAATGTGATTCTTTTACCTTTAGGCATAAAATAACCGTAGATGAGTCAACATGCCATTAAAATTAGCCAATGAACCAAACCATGTGATGGTACAAATCATATTTTTGAATTGTTACATGAAGCTGTGATTATTTACAAATAATTATCATTATTTACTCAAAATCAGCATTAAATAAAAAATGATTAGGTAAGATAAAGAGTTGTCATGTTGTAAAATAACCCATCCATCAATGCTATTGCCTGGGCTAAAAATATGCTGACTGCATCGTCTGTTAAGAGGTAGCCCCCCCCCTTCACACTCGCACACCTTAAGGGATGTCTTGAGTATGATATTAAATTGCATCTGATGGTCTAAATATTTACGTCTAAATAATAGGTTCTAGTTCTGGAGATCTGGGGAGAATGGAGTAACTTTTCATTGCCATTACTCTCAGATCCACTCTGATCTGAAGTGGTAGTATTTGTTGTGGTTCCATCTATAAGTCAACTAAAAAAAATATTCATATTTGATAGTATCATGTGCAAAACAAAACAAAAACTTTTAAGCAACTACACAAATGTCACCAAGATAACAAAATAGTTTCCTAACAGCACTTCTATCTGCAGTGCAGAAACTAAAGCCATAGATCTGGCACTCAACATTATAACTCAAACAGAATCTACCAAATTCATCCTTTTTCTGGCTCTTTATCAATCCTAACATCCCTAAAAAACTAAAACCTGGATAATCCTATCACCACACAAATAGTGAGGAGATTAGAATCCCTATCAAAATCCAAAGAGATATAACTATGCTGGATCCCAAGCCACATTGGAATCAAAGGGAATGACAAAGCTGACTTATCAGCCAAGACAGCCTGGGAGATGCTCATAGACAAAAGCTTTAAGATCCCATATACTGATTTAAAAATAGAAATAAAAAAATTTTACCCAAAACAAATGGTAATTAAGATGGAACAACACCCCACACAAAAAACTTATATGATATAAAAGTTGAAATAGGAGAATAGAAGGAGGGATACAGAAAATCCTGCAGGGAAGAGATTATCCTATCCCGTCTACTATGTATTGAACACACAGACATCACCCATTCATATCTACTCAAATCAGAACAACCACCATGGTGTTTGAGATGTCACACTTGATATTCTGTAAAACACCTATTGATAGATTGCATTGACCTAACACCAAAAAGACTATTTCTACACTGTAAACAATATGAAAATACGATTTGAACATGTCAAAGTAGACAAAGTGCTAACAAGTTGTTGGTCTATATAAAAGAATTTAAATCTTCAATATTTCATTTATATATATATATATATATATATGTATATATATATATGTTTACTAAAGGACAGATGTCTATAAGAACGACCAAAGTCCAGCCTTTATTTAAATTTTTCTTTGCTTTGGTAGAGGCATGAGCGTAGCACGTTGCGATCATGGAGCCGGCTTGGCTCTTCCAGAGTCATGCCGGGGTTACTGTTGGAGCTGATGCAGAAATCACCTGAAATCGGCAATGAAGACAGTTGCATCACTGAAGACCTCCTTGATGCATCTAGGATGTATGATTGAAATTGAAAATATATATATATATACACACTAGAACTAATATTAAAAACTGATAACAAAATCAACAGAAATTGGCATTAAATAACCTGAAAAAGGGTTGATATGCCATAAAACAATCAATCAAAAAATGTAAATATGAATGTACAATGAATGTGATTCCTTGACTAACAACAATGAAATAACTCTTGATGTTTGGACATGCTGATTAAAATCAATCAACAAACATAAGCAAATTCATGATATTTGTATAAATTTTTAGACTTGGTTATGGAAGTCCTTTTGCATTGTTTCTGAAGAAAATACCAAACATGGTAAAGATAGTATCAGACATTCAGAAAAGATATTTCAATTAGTTTTGATCAAGTTTTAAGCTTTTTGTAATGAGGACTTACCAGTAAACTATTTGAAAGACAGTCACCCCCCCTCCTCCTCAGTGTACTTAACTCTAATTAAATGTGAACTAGATTAAAACCAATTAACTTACTCCAGTTATGGGTTAAGTAGTACTGTTCTTCTACAAGGATGTCTTTGGCATTAAATAACCCATGAAGGTTGATATTCAATTAAACAAACCAATTAACTTACATTTTCTTGATTATAATTTCAACCACTTTTTCTTGTGCTAATTTTCTAAATTAATGAAAAGATTTTTTAAGAATTGGGTGGGGCTTTTATGAGACATTTTGAAGCAATTTTATCTGCCACTCACTACAGCTGTGGGCATTCTGGCTATTACATGAAACTACATCTGATGATAAAGCTACAGTTCTGAAGTGTCTGGTAGGGTTTCATTAAGATTATTAGTATAAGATAGAAATACTTGATACTATATAATTGTGTGCAAATTATTTGTATTAAGAATACTTTGAGATTATAATTGCTTATTAAGAATTATTATTAGTTACTAGAAACATATATATATATATATAAGACCCCCCCCAACACACGAGTGTCCTGATATATGACACTAAACAATCTGATGGTGAGGTTCTGGTGATGCTGGGGCTTTGGGGAATGTGGAGCACCCCTTCATTGCCATTGCTCCCAGGTCCGCTCTGGCCTGGGATAGTAGCACCTGATAGGGCCTATCTATGAGTTGAATTAAACTGCATACTTATGGTAAACTGAATTGTTTGAATTAGAACTGTTTCACTAAACTCAATAGCTTGAAATAGGAATATTTTTGACAATTAAACTGTGTACTTATGCTAAACTGAACTGCTTGAAATAGAACTGTTTTTAATATTGAAACTGTACTTATACTAAACTGAATTTTTTGAAATAGAACTGTTTTGACATTTAACTGTAAGTGGAGAAAATCTGTACTAATACTAAACTGAATTGTTTGAATTAGAATTGTTTGACTAAACTGAATAGCTTGAAATAGAAATGTTTTTGACAATTAAACTGTGTACTCATGCTAAACTGAATTGTTGGAAATAGAACTATTTATATAAAAATGGATTTGGTGTTAAATAACCTACAAAGGTTAACATGCTATAGAACCCAACCAACCAACTTGCCTCCACCAAGTGTCTTAAATCATCTGATGCTGAGGCTCCAGTCCTAGAGCTTTGAGGAATCTGGAGTACCTCTTTATTGGCATTACTCCCAGGTCGACTCTGACTTGGAGTAATAGTATCTGTTAACTGTGTTAATAAATTTATTAGTATTAAAATATATAGAATTATTTTAGAGAGGATTTAAACTGTGCAAACATAGAATTATTAGTATTAATAGCAATACTTAAAACCATTTAGAATTATTAGTGTTAGCAATAATTGAAACCATTTAACTGTGTGCAAACAGATGATTAAATAGAATTATTAGTGTTGAATAACAATATAACTATGTAAAGAAATGAGCTCTGGCTCATTTAAAAATGTTACCTATATTAATCATTTGAATAGTTGTTCAAATGATTAATATTGAAAAACATTATTAGTGTTAGCAATACTTGAAACCATTTATTGAATAAAATTAATATTATCAACTGTGTGTAAACAAATGATTTTTTAATTAGATAAGAAGACTTGATAAATAGAATTACTGTTGAATAGCTATACTTAAATCCATTTAAATGTGTGCAAACAAACTGGCTCTAAGTTGTTTAAAAATAAAGTTACTTACAAACTATTTGCTTAAAAATCACACACACACACACATATAATAATAAAAGTAATATAAATAAATATATATTGGTTTTTTATATATATTCAATAGCATGTATGCTTATCTGCTATCAAATATATATAAAAACTAATATATATTTATTCATTATTATATAATAGCTCAATCACAGATATTGAGCACCTTCCAAATTATACTTCATTTGGTCTGCCACAAATTCACCAAGTGAGATAGTGACAACCATACACTGTTGTAATAAATATATATATATAATTAACCAAGGGTTGATATGCCTTTAAACCAAATAACCTAACTTAAAAGATTAAAAATATAGTTATGATTGTTATCAAACATTTACAAATGAATCCAATTGTGGCTATGAATAACCCATAGGGAGTTGATATTCTGTTAATCTGCCTATCCTTTCTTGCTTTCTTGCAATATCCAATCCCAACTGAACTGTTATCTTCGATTTCCCTCCTGAAGATAAAGACCTTAAATCACTCCTTGCATGGAAAGACATTTTTCTCTCTAGGACCACCCATAACTAAATTATTTAAAACAACCAAACTCTTATCATGTCAGTGCCAAAAAAAACTCTGTTTATAACAGTGATTAAATCTCTTTACAGCCAGAAATCATTTTCAATGAAAAAATTCCTTTTCCTTCTATCACCTCACAAGGTTTTCCAAACTTTCAACCTGGCTTTTAATCATACTGCACCCACCAACTTGCACTGATAAGCCTCACCATATATATATATATATATATATATATATATATATATATTCTATGCCTATATGCACATATACATACACACATTCCCCTCCATACTTATAGGTTAAATAGTCCCACTGCTGCTATTCTAAGAATAGTTTTGACATTAAATAACCCGAAAAAGTTGATATGCCATGTTGCCCAGTTAGCTGGGGCTGCAGAATATCTCTGTAGAGGGGTAAGACTCTCCCAATGAGTGTCCTGGATATGACACTAAACAATCTGATGATGAGGTTCCAGTAATGCTGGATCTTTGAGAAATGCAGAGTACCCCTTCATTGCCATCACTCCCGGGTCCACTCTAGCTAGGAGTGGAAGCATCTGATAGGGTCCTATCTATGGATCGAATAGAACTAAACTGTAATTACACAAAACTGAATTGTTTGAAATTAACTGTTTTTACATATAACTGTTTGTTTAAACTGTTCTTATATTAAACTGAATTGTTTGAAATAGAACTGTTTTGACATTTAACTGTGTGTAAACAAAAAACTATGCTAAACTGAATTGTTTGAAACTTTTATCAAAAATGACTTAATTCAGTGTTAAATGACCTGGAAAGGGTTGATATGCCATGAAACAAAGTAACCAAAACATACATATATCTATTCATGCTTGCAATTACATGCATATACATTGTTACACCTATTACACCTGGGGGTGATCCCTGTAGCATAATGGCTAACATGCTTAATTGCAACATTGAAATGAGCTCAAACACAAGCTGTGCTATTATGTTCACTTTTGGACTAATACTGTTTCGAAAGATATGAGCCCCTTTATATCCCAAGTTCTGGGGTAAATAGTACTACTACTGTTGTTCTATAAGGATGGATTTGGCATTCAGTAACCCAGAAAGGTTGACATGCCATTAAACTAGGAAAGCAAACCAAATAAACCAATACCTCTAACTTCCAGAAGCAGAAAAGCTTATAGTGTCTCATACTTTAAAAAAAATGAAAAATATTTTAATGTCTTTTTGAGATTTAAAAAAAATTTTTTTTTTTTTTTTAAAGCTTTGGGATATCGTGTTCTAGTGGAGGTGCCTATTTCAGTTGGTCTTTGGATAGATTTTTGGAAGGGTTTCTTTGATAGTTTAGAATGCTGCATGTTCCTTGCTACTAATTTTCTTATTGTTTTCTGGTAACAAATCTTAGTTGACTTAGTACTTGAAAAAATATGCTATATGCTGAATTATTCTTCCATTAATAATTCCTTATCTGTCTTGTTGGCAGGAATTGGACATCATCTACAGGATCCCCCATTGTGTTCCTTTGTCGGCTCATCATAAGTGGAACTTTGATGATCTCTTAGAGAAACTTTGGGATTATTTGCAATTGGTGAGAATGTAAGTATTATTTCTTTAAACAACTTCAGAATGAGTCTTTTAGAAGAAGAATTAATTGCCTGATTGCAAACTGTACTGAAGGATTTCCCACTCTTCACCAAAAAAAAAAAAAAATAAATAAAAATGAGGATCTCTTGGGTATGACATTTAACTACATCCAGTAGTGAAGCTCCAGTTTTTGACCTGACAAGTATGGATTTGTCTCTTACTCCTGTTGTATAGCCATGACCAACTATACAAACACATATGCAGATGCATGCAGAATCATAACGACGCAATAAAGACGAGCGACACAGTTCTTTAGAAAAATATACCTCTCACTTTATTGAACGGGTTGTGTGTGAGAGGGAGTTGGAGACCGAACAGAACTGCAACATGTTTATCCCCACTCTATTGGCCATAACCGCGTTTCTTTCCCGTTCTCCTGGGCTGCTCAACCGGGGGCCTGGGGGCCCAGCCTCTCTAGGTGCTGGTTTTCTCTACCGCATCTTGTCTCCAACTGATTGAATTTCCTGTGCACTGAGTTATATTATAGTTCAACACCCACTTTCTTCTGGGTGTCACAATTTCGCACTTATTCAACCTGTCCCCAGTCAAGGTTATAATATCCTGATATTCCTCGACAGGATGCACCTGTTATTTACACCGGTGCATTTCCTATTTTGACAGCCCGGCTGGGTCGTAGGTCAATATACAATACTCCCAGGTCCACTGACTCAGTCTGTTAGGTAGCCCAGTCAGCTAGGAGCTGTAGAATACACAACTGTGTCTCTGCAGAGGGGTAACCCTTCCACAATGAGTGTCCTGGATATGACATGGAACAATCTGATGGCGAGGCTTCAGTAATGCCGAAGCTTTGGGGAATGTGGTGTACCCTCTCATTGCTATCCACCCAGGTCCACTCTGGCCTGGAATGGTAGCACCTGATAGGGTCCTACCTATAGGTCAAATAGAACTGTTTGACATTTAACTGAGTGCAAACAAATGACTTATGCTAAACTGAATTGCTTGAAACAGAACTGTTAAATCATTTAACCATGTGTAAACAAATGACTGATGTTTAATTGAAATGTTAATGATACATAACAATACTTGGAACTTTGTTGACTTATACTAAATTGAATTGTTAGAAATAGAACTGTTTGATCATTTAACTCTGTGTATCTACAAAATGTGTTTACAAATCATATATTTTAAATGTAAAAACAGGATTTGGTATTAAATAACCAATAATGGTTGAAATGTCATAAAACCAAACCAAATCACCTGTTAGGGTCAATATTACTGTGTGGAAATAAGTGAATATTATTAAATAGGAATAGTTACTTGAAGCCATGCAGCTGTGTGCAAATTATTTGTATTTGATTGGAATACTTTCTATCCTATAACTGTGCAAACAAACAAATATAGACAAAAAAAAAATGGAAAGGTGGAATATTGAGAATATTATGATTTTCCCAATTAAACAATCCATAAAGAGTTGACATGCCATTAAACAAATAAACCAAACCAAGTCTTTCTTTTTTTCTGTCTTTCCTCTCCTTCCTCTTCTCTTTTCTATTTTTTTTTCTCTCATTCCTTTTGCTTTTTCATCCCTTCCTCTTTGTCCTTTTTCTTTCTTTCTCTCTCCTCCTCTTTCTCTTTCCTCTTGTTTCCTCCTTTCTATCTATTATAATCAAACTTCACTATCAGTGTTGAAATCATAAAAAAAGCCAGGACATTTGATTATCCAATAATCATGAAAACTCTATGCAAATTAGAAAATTTATCAAATGATAACGATGTGCAGATATGTTGGGTCCCTAGTCCTACAGTGTAAACGACCAAGCAGATAAAGCAGCCATGTCTACTCTAAGTATAACCACCGAAAAAAGTTTAAAATACCATATTCAGACTTAAAAAAAGAAGATAAATAAATACATAGTACAACAAAAACAACAACACTGGAACAGCAATAAACCTAATTACTAGAAATTAAACCCACATTAGGGGAATGGAAACAAAACCACAGAAAAAACCGACTAGAGGAAGTCATATTGTCCAGACTTCATATCGGTCATACAAAAACAATATATTCTTACTTACTTGAAGCAAAGTAGCAATCAACACGTCATGCATGCCAGACCGAATACACTGTGAAACACGTTCCCATTGAATGTACCGAACTGGCCCATATAAAAGAAAACTTATATAGTGCAAACGACATATTGAAATAAAAAAATCTAATGTCATTCCTAAAAGTGATAAACTTATACAGAAAAATGTAAAAGCATTTTCAACAAGACCAAATTTCTCCTCCAAACTGTTACTCTACAAGAAATACTTCAACAAAATCTGATCCTTTCCCCAAGCTGTTCCTTAAAAAAAATCCTTTTATTACAAGACAATTCTCTACAAATAAACTTTCAGTAAAACCAGATTCTTTCTACAAACTGTTTCCCTACTAATATATTCCAACATAACAGACCTTTCCGTTTCCTCCCTTTTTTAACTTGGTTTGGCATTAAGTGACCGGTGGGGATGATATGCCATAAAACAAATACAATGAAACTTTTAAAAATGAATCAAATTTCAACATTAAATAACTCATTAAACAAGTAAACCAAACCAAATAAAGACAGTATTACATCAATTTTCAGAGTTGGGGGAAAGCTTGCCTACTTGGAAAATACAATATCTTTACTTTCATTTAATTTTTTCATCTCCAGTTACACAAAACCAAAAGGACAATTGCCTGATTACAGTGCTCCTGTTGTACTGAAGGATGGCAAAAGTAGTGTTGAAGATTTTTGCGATAAAATACATCGGAATATTATACGAGAATTCAAGCAGTAAGTATTACAAATTTCTTAATTCTATTTTGTGCTGATATTTCTGATTACCACACCTGCAAAAGTTTTCTTGCATTCTAATGTCGCAAAGAACATTATCCAGTGGGAATGGAACCTCACCATCTGCCAACATAGGTTTCAATCATCCTTTTTTAGTCCAATTGTGAAAGCTTTTATGTTTGAAATTTTTATCAAACTAAAATTATGAAGCAAAATAAATTTAAAAAAATTAAAATGGAAAAGAAAACAAATCAACAAAAATTATCTTTATTGGGAATCCTTTTGAGATGAGGCTTCTTAATCTGAGAATTTTTTTTATTTATTGCGGACTCTTTGTCCTCATCTTGGTAGTTTTTTTTTGTTGTTTTTTCTCAATACGTTTCGGCCAAATTCCACCTCTGACCTTCTTCAGGTGATAGACAACAACTATGGAAGGCAGTAATTACTGGGGATACGGTTACAAAACTCAACATTCCTATCCGAGGTCGCGGTTAATCACCTGAAGAAGACCAGAGGTGGAATTTGGCCGAAACGTAGTGAGAAGAAACAACAAAAAAACTACCAAGATGAGGACAAAAAGTCCGCGATAAATAAAAAAAATTAATTCTCAACATATTTAAAGAAAAAAAAAAGTAATATCCTCTAAACCATCTACAGTGGTGGTAAATGTCTCCCTCCCACAAAAAAAATAAAGGGTATCTTGAGTATAACACTAAACTACATCTGGATAATGGGGGGTTGGGGTAGAATACATTTTCATTACCATTACTCCCAGATCCACTCTAAACTAGAGTGGTAGTACCTGTTAAGGTCCCATCTATACGTCAAATAGATCTATTTAAAATAGGAATGCGTGATAGAAGTATTTTGACCTGCCATCCATTAAAAGTATATATGTATGAAAACTGGGTAATTAATTAAAAAAAAAAAAGAATACATATCAATTCTGGAATTTGTTTTTCTTTATTTCTTTGTAGATCTGACTTTTGGCTTATGTAGTTTTGACTAAAAACCTGCATTGAAACTTTTAAAAACAAATGTGGGATTGAGGTGGTTTAGTAGGTAAAACTGGGCAAACTACAGATGGTACTGCCTCTTTTGCAGCAACAGTTTTCACTCATTGGTCCCATAACCTGGTTTGGTTGTGAGGCCCTTATTCATGTAGCGTGCCTTTAGTAGGAATACAACTGGTTTCAATTTAGTTTTCCTTCTAGACTAATTGTCATACCAAAGTTAAGGAGCCTAATTTACCCTATTATTATCTATAGCTGCGGACAGAATTGTTGAATTCATAACTTTTGTGAGGGTATTAGCGCTATGTGTTATAAATAATGAAATTTCCAATGAGTTGCATTGCTTTCCTGTGTTTCTGGAAGATATGGATCTGCGGATTAAAGATTACTCTCAGAAAGATAAGTTGGCGACCTTAGTCAAGGGTGACCCAAAGGCTCCCTTTTCAATAGCTACTACACTGAGGTGTAGGGCAGGGTGCTACTCCATTCCCAGGATTGCTCCACTTTACCCTTGATCCTCATCTTATAATTCTGAGTGCTTAGCAAGGCGGCATCGTGTACCATTTTTTGAGTCTTTGGTCTCCAGGACCATTGGCGAACCCTCTTCTCATTAGGCCATATCTTTGATATCCAATTGCAGCTCCAAAGGTAGCTATAGATGAGCTTGATGTTGGCCACTACAAACATCTGAAACTTATCACTGGATACCAATGCCCAAACTTGCCCAGTCGGCTGTAGAATACACCAACTGCTTCTCTGCAGAGGGGTAAGACCTCTCCCTTAACGAGTGTCCTGATATATGACACTAAACAATCTGATGGTGAGGTACCAGTAATACTGGAGCTTTGGGGAATGCGGAGTACCCTCTCATTGCCATCGCTCCCAGGTCCACTCTGGCCCGTAGTGGTAGCACCTGATAAGGGTCTTATCTATGGGTCAAATAGAACTTCACATGTGTACTTATGGTAAACTGAATTGTTTGAAATAGAACTGTTTTTGTATAAAAATAGATTTGGGAAAAAATAACCTACAAGGGTTAATATGCCATAAAACCCAACCAAACAAACAATGCCCAAACAACCTAATCTCTAACAAGTCTCTGTACAAGATGTGCAACAGCATTCCACTATCATCAAAGGTTGTGCAACTATGATGGTCCATGTTAGATCATATGTTACGGATGCCATAAAATCCTCAGAATTTGCTGTATTAGAGCCTAACTACTACTGAGCACAAAGTTGCTAGATAAGCTGCGGGTAGACCTCCAAAATGCAGGACTGGGAGACCTAAGATTTAGCATGTGGCTGAGGAAGCTAAGGACCCTTGCAAAGAAAAGGACAAGAGAGGCTTCAAATGAAGGAGGACTGAATGCTGCAATTAGATGTTGCAAACTATTACAGCTGTAGAATGCATAATAAAATGAAAAAGAAAGAAACTGCTAGTTATCATATGTTTAATCTTTTCCTTTAGAAATGTTTTTGTTTCTTGGAGGGGGGTGTACTTTATTATTTTATTTTATTAAATTATGCATGAATGCTTTTTGATAAGATTCAGTGTTATATTTGTAGTTTTACTAACAATTCTTTCTTAAACATTTTTTTTTTAACAGTGCCTTGGTATGGGGCACATCAGTAAAGCATCAGCCTCAGAAAGTTGGTAAAGATCATCATCTCTGTGATGAAGATGTTGTTCAAATTGTCAAGAAGTGAAATTTGCTGACTGATATTTTATACAAATTGTAAGTAGCCATTATATTTTATTAATACCATTGTAATTCACTTTAAAAGATGGTTCTCTAAGTGTCAATTACAAAAAATATAGGTTTCAATTTATATTCAATGTACCATTATTCCTTTTTAACTATTTCTTTCATCTTAATTTCACTTGCAGCCCAGTTAGCTGGGGCTGTAGAATACACTGACTGCATCTCTGCAAAGAGCTAAGACCACATCCCTACAATGAATATCCTGTATATAACACAAAACAATCTGATGGTGAGGCTTCAGTAATACTGGAGCTTTGGGGAATGTGGAGTACCCTCTCATTGCCATCATTCCCAGGTTCACTTTGGCCTGAAGTGGTAGAAACTGATAGGGTCCGATCTATGGGTCAAATAAAACGATTCAATTTAGCATGTAATTTGTTTGCATTCAGTTTAAATGTCAAATCATTTAAACTGAGTGCAAACAAATGACATGCTAATTTGAATTGTTTGAAATAGAACTGTTTTATCATTTAACTTTGTGTATCTGCAAAATGTGTTAATAAATCATAGATTTAATGATTGATATGCCATAAAACCCAGCCAAACCAAATCATATATCTAATAAAGAGTATTTGGTATTAAATAATCTACAAGGGTTGATATACCATAAAACCTGACCAAACCAAATCATATATATCTAATATATATGTATAAAGAAGATTTGGTATTAAATAACATCCAAGGGTTGATATGCCATAAAACCAAACCAAAATAGTTCCTAATTTCACTTGGTTTTTATCATAACTATCAGATCATTAAAAAGTATTAGACATAATTGAATTTCCTCAATGTGAAAAAAATGTTTGATACTATTATAGCAGAGCAGGTATAAAAACTAGATAGTATTATAATTTTGAACCTTAGCTTTTGTTTCATGTGGTATGCACAATCATTTCTGTCTGATGATTGTGTACACCACATGAAACAAAAAGTAAGGTTCAAAATTGATACTATCTAGGTTTTCTACCTGCTCTGCTATAATAGTATCAAACATTTTTTTCACATTGAGGAAATTTAATTACTTTCTAGGTTTTAATGGACTTATAGTATTCATAATTATTTTTTAGGTTTATATATATATATATATATATATATATATATATGATAAAATATTTTCTTTACCCAGTTGGTTGGGACTGAAGAATACACTGGCTGTTTCTCTGCAGAAGCGTAAGACCCCTTCCCCAAACAAGTGTCCTGGCTATGACACTAAACAATCTGATGGTGAGGCTCCAGTGATGCTGCAGCTTTGGGGAATGCAGAGTACACCTTCATTGCAGTCCACTCTGGCCCGGAATGATAGCACCTGATAGGGTCCTATCTATTGGTCAAATAGAACTAAACTGTGTATTTGTGCTAAACTGAATTGTTTGAAATAGAACTGTTTTGATATTTAAACTATGTATCTATACTAAACTGAATTCTTGAAATAGAAGTTTTGACATTTAACTGTATGTTAACAAAAACTATAAAAAAGTAAAGTAGGCGACCATAGTCGAGGGTGACCCGAAGGCTCCCTTTTCGATAGCTTACTACACCAAGGTGTAGGGGAGGGCGCTACTCCTTTCCCTAAATAGAACTTTTTATATGTATAAAAATATTTGGCATCAAATAACCTACAATAGTTGATGTGCCATAAAACCAAACCAAACCTAAAATATATTCAACTATAAAGTAAAAAGGTAAAAATCTCAACATGATTGATCTTCAAGTGAGCTTGTATTGTCATGAAATATTACCTTGTTTAACTTTATTTTATAATTAAATATATTATTTCTGGTCCTGGATTTTCAAAACACTATATTTTACTGATTTAAAAAGTTTTAGTGTTAAATATTCTTTATATATAGGCCCATTGGCCTAGCATGTAGAGTATTTGGGAGACCATGGTTCAATCCCAGGTTGAGTCATACCAAAATTCAAAAAATGATTCTTGATTTCACCTTGCATAACATTCGGCATTATAAGGTACAGATCAAGAGTAAAGTGGAGCAATCCAGGAAAAGGAGTAGCTCCCTTCCCTACACCCCGGTGTAGGAGCTATCAAAAAGGGAGCCTTTGGGTTGTCTTCAACTCGGGTTACCAAATTAATTTTTTTATGTAGAGTTGCAAAAGTTACTTACCAGTTAATAAATTTTAACAACTTTTGAATAAAAAAGGTGAAGAAATTTTTCTTTTTATTTTATTTATTTTGACTCTCAAAAAGTACTTGGAATAAATTATGAGATATAATATTCCTCAATATTGTCATCAAGGTATACTAACAGCACAGATTCCTTTGACTCTCTCATGCTATCCATTCCTATTAACCATCATTTTTGGTAAGTCCTCTAGACTACATCCAGTAAAGAGCTGATGAATGTCTTTTTTTGCCAGTTAGCCAACACTGGTGTGTCCATGTGTTGGAGTCCATAGGAGAATGTATGGTTATGAGCTCTTTCTTACTTCTCCAGCTTGTGTGATGGTGGGAGGTAAATGGCCATATGTTTATTTTTTTACAATGCTTCTTACGGGATTTGTTCAAAATGGCATGTAGCATCCTTGTGCAGTTCCCAATTAGCTTTTTCTCCGAGTAGTGTAATCATACAATAGTACTGATACAGCTACAGCTTGGAAGGATTCCTGTTTTATTTAATCAGGGATCAGATTTTATATGGTTGTTAACCTATCAATAGCAGTCCATTCTTCATGTTGACATCACTTTCAGTAGATGAGATATTGCTACCAAGGTATGTGAACTGGTCTGTCAATTTCTTTGAACTTATTGCAGAATATTATTTATTTTTCAAAAGTGTAAATGAATTTTGCTCCACCTTATATATAATTATTTCATGTTAAATTTATTGAAAACTTAGTGTATTTTTGTTTGTCTTTTTCAGATTGTGATAGCTTCTGGCCTGCTCTTTTACAGTCTCTGTTGAATCAGTCCTGACTTTTTCAAGAAGAATTCCCTCAACTTCTGCCCAATTATCACCCTTCCCCCAACAACACCATTCCTCATCCTCCATCACATCAGCTTTTCATTTATCAAATGATAAGTTTTTTTGTTTTTTTTCTAAAGCACATTTAAAAGTAAAAAAAAAATGCCAAAAGAATTTTTGAAAGATTTGAACCAAAAAGATTTTAGAAGAAACAAAAGGATGAGGACAAGTTTCTCTTGATGTCAGAATGTGTAAAAGTGAACTGTTAATTTTGTTTGTTGCAGAAGTTTTTAATAAAAATACACTTACTCTGCTTCTTAGTTATGAATCTCTTTAAAAAAAAAATACTCCTAGGTCTGCTCTGACCCGAAGTGGTAGTAACTGTTAGGATCCCATCTATGAGTCAAATAGATCTTGTACCCAGGATAGGACAGTAAACTGTATTTGATAATGAGGCTTCGGGTAATGTGGGGTACGCCTTCATTGCCATCACTTCAAGGTCCACTCTGACCCGGAGTGCTAGTGCTTGTTAGGATCCCATCTATGAGTCAAATAGAACTGTGTGCCAACATATGAGCTCTGGCTCGTTTAAAAATGTTAAAAACTATTTGTTTACAAATGTATATTTAATATATGTATAAACAGGATTTGGCATTAAATAACCTACAAAGATTGATTGGCCAGAAAACCCAACCAACCAAAGTTTTCTGAAAGTACGTTTTTATCTCTCTCTCTCGCATATATATAAAGCTTGTGTTGGGTCCACTGTTGGCTATGAAGTATATTATCAGGCTGATGTAAAGTTAGCAGGGTTTTAATCCTAGCTGGAATCGCCATGTGTGTCTAGCCACACTGAAGAGTTGTGATAAAACAAAACAGTCTCTGTGGATGACACACACACACACACACACACACATATATATATATATATATATATATATATATATGTGTGTGTGTGTGTGTGTGTACATATTGCAAACGAAAGATGGTTTGATTTATTTATTTAACGGCATTACTGTTCAAAGGGGTGTCCTCGTGGTGTAATGGTTAAAGCGATGAACTGCGGAATCGTAGTACGCGAGTTCGTACTCCAGTCGCACTATTACGTTCACTTTCGGGCAAATACCCTTGGGAAAGGTATGAACCCCCTTATTCTCCCTCCAACTATGGGTAAATAGTAGGACGGACTAGGTTCTTCAGCCTTGGTGAGGCAACTAGTCTAGGAGAAGGAAAACTCTGAATTCAAAACCTGTTAAACTCCGCTTAAAAATTGACCTTGTGTCATATCCTGCCCGAGCGGAGGGGTTGGTAAATAGGGCATTACTGTTCAAAGAAATGATTCTTATCAAATAATGATTGTTACTTTATGGCATATAATTGTGTATAAATTATTTGTATTAGATAAGAATACTTGATAACATATAAGTAGTAAAGTAAGTTGGCGACCTTAATTGAGGGTGACCTGAAAGCCTCTTTTTCAATAGCTACCAAATTGAGGTGTTGGGGAGGGCACTAATCCATTCCCAGGATTGCTCCATTTCACCCTTGATCCTCACCTTATAAGGCTGTGTTAAGCAAAGCAGCATCAAGTACCAATTTTTGAGTCTTTTGTGACTTGACCTGGGATTGAACCCTGGTCTCCCTCTACTCAATTGGCCAATGGCTCATTTACTTACTGATGACATATAACTATGTGCAAACAAAGGATTTTAGACAAATAAAAATGCAATGAAACCTTGAAACTATTGGAATCAAACATTAGTCAAATTTCTGCATTAAATAACCCATAAGGACTTGATATGCTGTTAAGTCAACCAAGTCAAACTAAATATTTTTCTCTTCTCTTCTGTCAGTTCTCTTTCATTTCTTTTTCTCCTCCTCTTGTATTTATTTCTCACTCTCTTCTTTATTATAATTTAGCATTCAGAAATAAAATCAAATTTTGGCATTAAATTTCCCATAATGAGTTGATATGCCATTAAATAAACCAAGTCAAAACTTTGTCTCTCTCTCTCTCTCTCTTTACTATAATCAATCCTCTGCAAATGAATAAAGTTTCCACAAAAAAAAAAATAACCCATAATGAGTTGATACGGTATAAAACAAATAAATTGAACCAAACCTATTTCTATCTCTCGTGCGCTTACAATTAAACATTTAGAAATAATTTGGTTTCTTAGTTTAATGGCATATCAACCTTTGTGCGTTATTTAATGCCAAAACTTGTAGAATAACAGTAGTTTGCTTTTGTTTGGTTTCTTTCTTTGATGGCATACCAGCCTTCATAGGTTATTTAATGCCAAAGCCTTCTTGGTAGAAGAACAGTACTTGTAAAAGAATTGTGGTAGTATTATTTAATTTATAGCTGGAGGGATAACATGGTTCATGCCTTTTCTAAAGGTATTTGTTTGAAAGTGAACATCATAGCACAGCTGAAGTTTGAACTGATTTACTATGTCACAATTCAACATGTTAGCCACTTCGCCACAAGGACTCAGGCATTTAGGAATGAATCAAATTTCGGCATTAAGGAGTAGATATGCTGTTAGACAAACCTTTCTTTTTATATCTTCTCTCTCTCTTCCTCTCCTCTTCTGATTCTCTATCCCTCTCTTTTTTTCTCTTTCTCTTCTTTCAGCCCAGTTGGCAGGGGCTATAGAATATATCAACTGCATCTCCGCAGAGGGGGTAAGACCCCTCATGAATATTCTGGATATGACATTTAAATATCTGATGGTGAGATTCCAGTCTTGGTGCTTTGGGGAATACAGAGTACCCCTTCATTGCCATCATTCCCAGGGCCACACTGGCCTGGAGTGATGGCACTTGATAGGGTCTTATCTATGTGTCAAATAGAACTGTTTGATATTTAAACTGAGTGCAAACAAATGACTTATGATAAATTGAATTTTTTTAAACAAGTTTGATTATTTAACTGTGTAAACAAATGACTGATATTTTATTGAATTGTTAGTGATAGATAGCAATAAAGTTAGTTAGCGACCATAGTCGAGGGTGACCCGAAGGCTCCCTTTTCGATAGCTACTACACCAAGGTGTAGGGGAGGGCGCTACTCCATTCCCAGGATTGCTCCACTTTACCCTTGAACCGTACCTTATAATGCTGAGTGTTAAGCAAGGTGGTATCAAGTACCATTTTTAAAGTCTTTGGTATGACTCGACCTGGGATTGAACCCAGGTCTCCCAGGCCATTGGCGAACACTCTAACCGCTGGGCCAATAACTTTGTTGACTTGTGCTAGATTGAATTCTTAGAAAAATAACTGTTTAATCATTTAACTCTGTATCTACAAAATGTTTACAAATCATATATTTGATATACGAGGTGCATACGATAAGTTTCCAGACTTTTTTTTGTATGGGCACTTTTATTGATAGTCCACACATGAAACTCTAGTCCCCTTCAAAGTAATCTCTAGTTGCAATGTACTTGTTGTACTGTTCCAACAACTTCTGGAAGGCCCCATGGAAGTCCTCTTGTGTGAGCAGTCAATGACCTTCGTCACAGCCCCTTTCTTCTCCTCAATTGTCTCATAACGACAGCCTCTGAGCTTAGGGAATAACCAAAAGTCACAGGGAGCAAGGGCTCGACTATAGGGAGGTTGAGGAACTGTCTTGATGCCCATCTTGGTCAAATAGTCTGTGACAAGGATGGAGTTGTAGACTGGTGTATTGTCCTGGTGGAAATGCCACTGACCCAATTTGAAGAGTGCTGGCCTCTTCCGACGGAATCTCTTGCTGAAGTCCCTTAAAACCTCAACATAGTAACCCTAACCCTTTGGCCAATCAACTGTGGTGTATTGAGTTCCTTACTCCTCCCACACCTCTCATCATCCCTCACAGACTCCGTGCCTTTCTTGAATCTCTTATGCCACTCAAAAACTGATGCTCGATTCATGCAAGATGGTTGAAAAGCAGTCTGAAGCATTCCATAGGTTTCTGTGGCATTTTTTCCAAGTTTAAAACAGAATTTTATTGCATATTGTTCTTCTAAAGTGTCAGATTGCGCTTTTGACACTCACCAGCCGTGACAATCAGGCTTTAGTAGGGTGTATTCCAATTCCTGCTGTAGCTGTTCATTTGAACCTGAAATTATAAAAATTGGTCAGTCATCTCATAAGATGTATAGCAATAACATACTGAATTTCCAAGAGTCAACGACAATTTTGAATGCCAGTACAAAAAAACCGGGTTTAGTATTAAATAACCAACAATAGTTGATATGTGATAAAACCAAATCTTTCTCTTATAATGAAGCTATTTACAAATAAATCAAATTTCAGCATTGAATAGTTGATATGCTGATAGACAAACCTCTTTCTCTCTCTCTCCTCTTCTAATTCTGTCTTTTTCTCTTTCTCTTCTTTATTTTAATCAAACCATTTAAAAATAAATCAAATTTCAGCATTGAATAGTTGATATGCTGATAGACAAACCTCTTTCTCTCTCTCTCCTCTTCTAATTCTGTCTTTTTCTCTTTCTCTTCTTTATTTTAATCAAACCATTTAAAAATAAATCAAATTTCAGCATTGAATAGTTGATATGCTGATAGACAAACCTCTTTCTCTCTCTCTCCTCTTCTAATTCTGTCTTTTTCTCTTTCTCTTCTTTATTTTAATCAAACCATTTAAAAATAAATCAAATTTCAGCATTGAATAGTTGATATGCTGATAGACAAACCTCTTTCTCTCTCTGTCCTCTTCTAATTCTGTCTTTTTCTCTTTCTCTTCTTTATTTTAATCAAACCATTTAAAAATAAATCAAATTTCAGCATTGAATAGTTGATATGCTGATAGACAAACCTCTTTCTCTCTCTGTCCTCTTCTAATTCTGTCTTTTTCTCTTTCTCTTCTTTATTTTAATCAAACCATTTAAAAATAAATCAAATTTCAGCATTGAATAGTTGATATGCTGATAGACAAACCTCTTTCTCTCTCTGTCCTCTTCTAATTCTGTCTTTTTCTCTTTCTCTTCTTTATTTTAATCAAACCATTTAAAAATAAATCAAATTTCAGCATTGAATAGTTGATATGCTGATAGACAAACCTCTTTCTCTCTCTGTCCTCTTCTAATTCTGTCTTTTTCTCTTTCTCTTCTTTATTTTAATCAAACCATTTAAAAATAAATCAAATTTCAGCATTGAATAGTTGATATGCTGATAGACAAACCTCTTTCTCTCTCTGTCCTCTTCTAATTCTGTCTTTTTCTCTTTCTCTTCTTTATTTTAATCAAACCATTTAAAAATAAATCAAATTTCAGCATTGAATAGTTGATATGCTGATAGACAAACCTCTTTCTCTCTCTCTCCTCTTCTAATTCTGTCTTTTTCTCTTTCTCTTCTTTATTTTAATCAAACCATTTAAAAATAAATCAAATTTCAGCATTGAATAGTTGATATGCTGTTAGACAATTAAAATCAACCAAATTTTTTGCATTGAGAATGGATTTCCTGTTTCTCATAATCATCACCTCAGTTTTTTTTTTCTTTTAAATTATTAAAAAAAAATTGTTTCAACACAATTCAAACCGGAGGTGTTGAAATCATTATCCTTATATTTTTAATGATATAATTATATCTGAGTAAAGTGTTAACCTATTTAAACAGGGGGAAGTCCTTGTGGCATACTGCTTAACGTTTTGGACTGCGACATCTTAGCGAGGTTGAATGGTACAGCTACTGTTCTCTTGTACTAGCCCGTAGGCATAACAGCTTGAGTGTTCATCAATGGTCCAGGAGATCGGGGTTCAATCCCAGGACAAGTCATACCAAAAACTCAAAAATTTTACTTGTTGCCTCCTTGCATTATAAGGTACAGATCAAGGGTAAATGAAGCAATCCAGGAGAAGTAGTGGTGCCCTCCTCTATGCTTCAGTGTAGTAGCTATTGAAAAGGGAGCCTTCGGTTCGCCCTCAACTACGGTCAGCCAACTTATTGTTCTTCTATAAAGGTGGCTTTGGTACTAAATAACCCACGAAGGTTGAGATACCATTAAACAGAGAAACCAAACCTAGATAAACAAACTAGCTGTAGTTGAATGAAGTCGAACATTTTTTTTTCTCTTTTCTTCGTTTTCGTTTTTTTTTTGTTTTTTTTTTTTTTTTTACACTCAACATTTTGAAGCATTTTTATTATTTTTTATATTATTTTTTTTGTTTTGTTTTCTTTCCCTTCTTACACTTGGATTACATCGTCATCATCAAGCTGTGTTGATATTACAGATTCCCTTGACTCTCTCTCGCCATCCATTCCTTGTTTTACTAAAATGCTTTCTCCAACTGGAGCAGGCAGTCAGAAGCATTGGTCTCTACGTGAACTCGTGTTGTAATCAAGATACTGCAATGTCTTCATTACATGGCAAGTCTCTAAAATTAGTAGACCCATTGACATACCTCAGTAGCAATTTTTCATACATCAACATACACATAGGGAAGGTATGAACAGCTACTAACACGTTAGTAACAATATAGAAGTCTCAACTCTAGTAAAATCGAAATTCTTCCAAGCAGTAGCCATGTCATTACTGTTGTATGTCTGCACCATCAGGACTTTAAAGAAATGACGGGTGAAAAAGCTAGATGGGAACTACACAAAGATTACTTTAAACTGCCCATAGAAATATTTAACTGGCATAATTTCGCAAACAAAATTTTTCTTATTACAAGTTATTTATTTATTTACATTTTAGAAAAGTATTTTAAACAAGTTTGAAACATTTTCAAGATATTTTTTTCTTTCCAATTAAAGTGCTAAATTACAAATTATTTCCGTAAAAGCATCAAATTCAAATTTTACTTGTGGCATCTGTAAGATTTTTAAACATGGTGGGGCTTAAGAAGAACTGAAAAGTTGCACGTGCTTATTTTGTACTTACAAATGAAGAACAGTGAAGAGTTGCACAAATCGATTGATCTTTAATTATTGAATTATTTCGTTTAATCAGTAAAAATTAATAACTCAATTTTGTACATTTCCTTATTAAAAACATTAATGTGTGTGTGCTATTTTAATGCTCAATGAGGTCTCTTTTATGAGTTAGAAGTTGACATGCACAAACCAAAACAGACATGACTCCTTATATATAACCGGGACATTGGCCCAGCGGTTAGAGTGTTCGCCAATGGCCCGGGAGACCTGGGTTCAATCCCAGGTCGAGTCATACCAAAGACTTTAAAAATGGAACTTGATACCACCTTGCTTAACACTCAGCATTATAAGGTACGGTTCAAGGGTAAAGTGGAGCAATCCTGGGAATGGAGTAGCGCCCTCCCCTACACCTTGGTGTAGTAGCTATCGAAAAGGGAGCCTTCGGGTCACCCTCGACTATGGTCGCTAACTTACTTTATATATATCTCTCATTGAGAAACGAGAAAATCAATGTACATTCCATTATAAATTTATTTCACCCATTCGATGGGCTCGTCAGATATAATTTATAAATTTCTCTTTTATCTAACTTCGGGAAATATTTTTATCTTATGTATAAAAATGAAATTTGTTATATATCTCTGAAGATCCTCAAATGCACAAAAAAAAAAAAATCTCCAATTTATAATGAGTGATTTCCTTGCATCTTCATTTTCGTCCGTTCTTCAGTTTTGATCTTTATTTTTATTTCATTATCAATAAACATACTTTTTGTTTCATAGTTTTTATAGGATTTTAAAAATTTGTAATTGTAAATTTGTTTTAAAGAATTTAGTTATATATCTACTCAATATTTCTTTCCGTTTTTTAAAAATATTTTTATCGGATTCTACGATTTAATTTTTATTCTAAATTTATTCATAGTATTGAATACTTTATCGATTTTTTTTTGTTTAGATTATAGAGAATTAACAGACGGTATTGGATGCTTTATCCATCGATTTTTATCTGTTTAAGTTAGAATTTATTTATAAAAACTTTTTGGAAATTTTTCGAATATTATTATTTTTATAAATCGGTAGTAATATAACATTGTTTTTATTCAATTTTATTCAACTGTATCATGGTTCAAATTTTACCTGTATGTATGTTTTTTTTTTTTTTTTTTTTTTTTTTAAATCATCTCTTATTTTTTCTTTAATGATATGATCACTTGTTCTATAATGTATATCTTATATTTAATTTTGGTAATATAGTTACTTAATTCTTAAAAAGGCTTGGATTTTTTAATAGTTTCATTAGTCTTTTTTTGGTAATATAGTTACTTAAAAAGGCTTGGATTTCATTAGTCTTTTTTTACTTTTTATGAACCTAATTTTTTTTAGATTTTGTAAAAACGTTTCCAACATTTTTTACCATAAACTTTCTAAGTGGGACTAATAATTATGTGTGTGTGTGTATATATATATATATATATATATATATGTCTGTAAAGAAAATAGAAAAACGAAATAATCCTAAAGTGATGAAATAATTATAATGGAAAGTTAAAGTTAAAACATTACGGGACTTTCAGATGGCGAAAAACAAAGTGTTGCAAGAACAACAATGGATGTTTTAATAAAATAAAATAACAGAAGAAAAGAAGGACCGGCTCATTGGCCTAGTGGGTAAAGTGTTCGGGAGACCTGGGTTCAATCCCAGATCGCGTCATACCAAAGACTAAAAATAATACTTGATACCTCCTTGCTTAACACTCACCAATATAAGTTGCGTATCAAGGGTAAAGTGGAGTAATTCAGGGAAAGGAGTAGTGCCCTCTCCTACACCTATTATTATTAATTACTTGAAAACCTCTTAATACACAACTACATAAAACATAAACATGAACGCGATTCCCTCACTTTTTAGCATAACATAACCGTAGACAGGTTGATATGCTGTTAAAATTAGGTTTAGTTTGACTTTGTTTAATGGCATATCAACCTTTTTGTTTTATCTAAAGCCAAAGCCATTCTTGTTGAAGAACAGCAGTGATACTATTTAACTCATAGCTGGCGGGATAAGGATATTAGTCCGAAAGTGGACGTAAAAGCGTGACTGTTGTTTGAACTCACGAGGTCGCAGTCCAGTACGTTAACCACTTGAATTCCTTCCTCGTTAAAATTAGTCAACAAACTAAACCATAGATTTTAAAAGGAACGCATCGTAGAAATTAGAATTTCTTTTATTATGAGTAATTGTAAATGTTCTTGAATAATTTAATAGATGGTGTGGAACTGTTCAACCATATAGTTTTATTTTGACCATGTTTTTGTACTTGTCCAGAATATACTAGTGACAGTAATATACAAATGTATTTTTATATGATGTATTAGAAAAATAAAGTACCAGTTAAAATGGTATACATGCTCTTAAAGGAAACAAAGATCGAAATATCAAATTTTTGATGCATCTAGAATATCCTCCTGAGGAAATATTTACGATTATGTTAAAGAATGTTATATATTTACATTCAGCACCCAGATAAGGGTAATGGTTCAGTCATTCCTTTATTTTTTTTTTATTAAACATTTTCTTTTAAAAACAATGTCTTTAACTCGCTACAATTCACCTACCCGCTATATTTCTTTCGTCTTTCTCGGGAAATAAAACTTCCCTGTATACACTGACTGTAGCGTTTAAAGAGTGGTAAGAGCTCTCCTCAAAAAGGGTTGTTCTGGTTATGACACTCAGCAGCATCTAGTTGTGAGACTCCAGTTCTGGAGCTCTGAGAAGTGTCAAATGCCCGTTCATTGCCATTATTCTGTGATCCATTCTGATCCGGAGTCATATTATCTGTTAGGTCTTATCTATGGGTCAAATAAATCTGTTCAAAGATTAATAGTATTAGATTAGAATACTTGATACCACGTTTGGTTTGGTTTTATGGCACATCAATCTTTGTAGGTTATTTAATGCCAAATCCATTTTTATACATATTAACAGTTCTATTTCAAACAATTCAGTTTAGTATAAGTACGCAGTTTAAATGTCAAACCAGTCCAATCTCAAACAATGCAGTTCAGCATAAGTACGTAGTTTAAATGTCAAAAACAGTTCTATTTCAAATAATTCAGTTTAGCATAAGTACACAGTTAAATTCTATTTGACTTATAGATAGGACTCTATCAGGTGCTACCAATCCGGGCCTGAGTGAACCTGGGAGCGATGGCAATGTAGGGGTACTTTGCATTCCTTAAAGCTCCAGCATTACTAGAGCCACACCATCAGATTGTTTAGTGTCATATCCAGGACACTTGTTAAGGGGGGAGTCTTATCCCGTCTGCAGAGATGCAGTTGGTGTATTCTGCAACCCCAGCGACTAGGCAAATTGACACCACATAACTGTGCAAATAGTTTTTATTAAGAATAGTTACTTGAAGCTGTAATAGTTTTTGAAGGATTATTATTATAAATTACTTGAAACCATATAACTGTGTACAAAAAACATTAAATAGAAATAGTTGCTTAAAACTATTTAATTGTGCATAAATGATAAATGTTAGACTGGAATATTTAATACCACATAACTGTGTATATTATTTGTATAAAGAAAAGTTACATCCCAGTTGGCTGGGGCTGTCGAATACACTGACTGCATCTCTGCAGAGGAGTTAGAGTGTCCTGGATATGACATTAAACAATCAAATGAGGAAGCTCCAGTAATGCTAGAGCTTTGGGGAATGATGAGTACCCCTTTATTGCCGTCGTTCCCAGGTCCACTCATCCACGGAGTGGTAGCACCTGATTGCGTCCTATCTATAGGTCAAACCAAATCATACATCAAATATATATGTATAAAAGGGATTTGGTATTAGATAACTTACAACCGTTGATATGCCATAAAACCTAACCAAACTAAATCATATATATTTAACATATATGTATAAAGAGGATATGGCATTATATAACTTACAATGATTGATATGCCATAAAACACAACCAAACCAAATCATATATATTTAATATATGTATAAAGAGGATTCGGCATTAAATAACCTACAGTGGTTGATATGCCATAAGATCAAACCAAGCAAAACCATAAAAGAGTTACTTGATGCTAGGATTGTTTACAAA